>OX328127.1:45332610-46055110 GCA_946811695.1 Gonocerus acuteangulatus
TAGTACGAGTTCGGACAATAGAGCATGGCGCAGGAAATCACGTGACCTGGAGCAAACTTTTTCCTTGCGGCGGCCTTGCGAACCTACGTCTGGTGGGCTAATTCTATTGAAATATATTACAAAGTAATCCCCCCTTTCCGATTGACCGATTTAGCTCATTTTTACAACACTTCTTTCTCATGAGTTACCCAAAACGTAGACCGCGTTTCGTTACAATACAGCAGAAATTACGACCGGTATGAGTATATTAGTAATTTGGGTCCGGAGTAACTCCCCCCCCCCCGCCTAATGAACCGATTTAGTTTATTTTTACAACACATATTTACCTGTAGATTACCACTACGAATACCGAGTATCGTCGAAATATAACAAAAATCACGGCTGGTAGTGGCGAATTGGTATTGTGAAGTAACCCCCCCCCCCCTCCTAATGAACCGATTTAGTTTATTTTTACATCTCACTTTTCTCTCTAGATTACCACTAGGAATACCAAGTTTCGTTGAAATATAACAAATATTACGGCTGGTATGGTCAAATTAGTGTTTTGGGTTCGTGGTAAATCCCCCCCCCCTTCGGGTGGACCGAATTTGGGGGTTAACGAACTCGTTCAATTGTTTGTTAATTGAATGCTGTATACGAAGTTTCGTGACGAGAAAACAAAAACTCTGGCCGATATCGTGTTAACAGGCACACACGTAAATACATATGTATATATATATATATATATATATATATATATATATATATATATATATATATTTATAAATTTTAAGGGGGGTCATTTTCGGTGTCTACTAGGTAGGATCGATAAAGATTTGAAGAAATTTTTCAAAAATTCCGTCATGAGTGCAACCTCAATAGCTACTTTCCTTCGGAGGAATGTGCTAATAAAGGATATTTTCACAACGCATGTTTCGATGTACCGATATTCGTTGAAAGGGGGCTAGGATTACGAGCACTCCGGGAAAATTAATTTGCTTCAAGAGAAAAACTCTACTCCCAACGGACGATGGATAACGAGTTTTATAGCGCGGGAACAAAAATTTCGCCTGCTATGGACACAGTAAAAAGTTAGTCAGTAATGCGAGGTTTCAGGTGAACTCCAAACCCCATGGTCTAATCTTTTGTCGTCATCCAACTCATCCACACTGTTTGATATGGGGATTTTGTTTCCAATGCTTGGAAGTTGAAGAACAAAAATTGTGACCCTATCGCGTTAACAAAAATGGTTTCTTATAATTGTATTCATCTACGAAGAAACCCTGATCGATGATGTTGATAAATAAATAATATCACAGAACATTTAAACCCCCTATTGAAGAAGAATTTTGCAGATGAACAAGTAAAGTACTTGGCATGGATTCGGTTGTAAGAATGTAACGTGAGTAGTATATAATCTACTTTTAATGCGATGATCCCTCATATACACTTTTAATTAAGTTTTTAATTCCCCCGTTACTGAACAATACTGTGTTAAATTCAATAAATGGTAATAAAAACCACAACTTTTTTCAATTTTCTATAACGTTTAATTTCAAATAAAATTGTACAAGACACATAAGGCAATATTTAACCAAAAATGGCAAATCAAAATCTTATATAGAAAAAAAATTATATTTAATGAATCCGAAAATATATACTAAAAAGAAAATTCTGAAGTCATAAACTTGTTTCAGTGATGCCATTGAAATTACATCCATTAAGTAAGATTTACTAAAGAAAAGATCAAAGACGGAAGGAACTTGAAAAAGAACTAACTCTTCTCCAACATCTGTAAGATTTTGAGACTGACTGGAGTTGAGAGGAAGGAAAGAACTGTTAAAAAAGAGCTTTAAAAGAGAAATAGAACCTCACGGCCGGAAAGTTGAGATTTATGGTTCAAACTTTTGACTTAAATGTTGGCCTATTTGTTCAAACAGATGGATCCAGTCAGTAGCATGCCAGTAACCTAATTCTTTATTTATATCTCTTGTATTATACTATATTTCAGTAATTATCGCCTTGCTGTTGTGGGGCTCCGTAAATAAATAAATAAATAAATTTCAGTAATTATCTAGCCTTATAACATAAATCATTAGGGATATCTGTTATTAATAAATGTATAAAATTTTCCTCTTTTTGGAATGCTAAAAGTATTACGCAGAGTAAAATTATACCTTGCAATTAGCGGAGAAAAATATAATATAAATCATTACAGAATACTTATCAAAAAGGAGTAATAATTAAATGAATTGGCATAAAATATTAATAAAATTCAAAAGGAAACAAGCTAAATGAAAATAATAGATTTTAAGCACATTGTATGCACCAATTCCCGATAATAACCGAAACAACGTCGAGCGTGGCCAGTACCTGAATGGTTCTGACAACCTGTAGATAGCCCGGCGCTAATACCCAAATTATTGATATGCAATTAAAAAAAAAACAAGAAAAAAAAATGTAAAAGTAGGAAAAATCAGTACCTTGCAAACTACTAAATACGATTATGTATAAAAGCAATTAGTATATAAACCAAAATATTAAATATTTTAATTAACGAAAGCCGAGATTAGTGTGCGCCCTATGGGATATTCTAGGGCGCAAGCCGTGAGATGAGAATGATGGAATATTAATGTCTAAAACGAATTGTAAGTAAGGAATAGAACTTTTTACAGTTTCTTAGATATATCAGCTTAGCTTAAAAAATAATTTTCCTAATATGGTAAAATTTTACACCGCAAAAGTTCTTAATCATAAATTTTATGAATAGATACATTTATTAATATAGAGTACTTGATTTTTTTTAAGGGACGACAACCACTCGGGCTGTTAATGCCAAGAATGTAGAGTTGCCTCAGGTCGTTATAAATCTATTAGTAAGAGAACGTAAATTTTCAGAATAAGGCTGTTATGAAGAAAGTTTTTTTTTAAAAAAAAAAAAAAAAAGCACCCACCGTGGATGTTTAGAAAGGGTGGCAACCTATAAATAGCCCGGCGCTAATGGCCTAGTTGTCGATGCGCCATAAAAAAGAAAAAAAAAGGTGGAAAGAGCCTGTGTTAGATCATAATAGTTAAATTAAAGTAAAATTCCCATTCTTTTTTTTTTTTTTTTTTTTTTTTTTTTTTCAATAAGTTTGTAATTTTGTCACCACTTCAGCTTGATTTTCAATTTAATCAAAGGTACGTGGAGAGGAAGAACTGATCTGAATAGAAGTTGCAACATATCTGATCACTGACACTAACTTTTGCTTCATGGATAAAGCTGGTACAATGAAGCTAGTAAATCGTAAAGCCCAAACAAAATACTATAAAATGAGAAAAAAAGTAATAGAAGAAGGCAGTTTTATCCAACAATTAAGACCAATGCCCGTCTTGATAACTTCCACAGTCCTAAAAAATCAGATAATATAAAAGTTAAATAAAAGGCTCCTTAAAAGTAGGTGGCGCTGTTTCCTTGCACACGAAGTAATTCACAGAAGCTTCTTTTTGAGCAAAATCAGAAAGTTATTCCTTGAATGACCGATAAAAAAAACACCCTTATTCATATCAAATAATTCTAATAGACAGAAAATTTAGTTACATTTAAAAAATGGACTGACTAGGAAAAATCACATTAAGCTTAAAAAATAATTTCTATTCCGTGAGAAACAAGTAGTGAGTTTTAGACTGTTTATCAACAACATCCCCTTTTCGAATGGACTTTATGCTCTTTATTTTTCCCCCAAAAGCATTAGCTCTTCAAAGAGCCTCCGCCATTGTTTCATTCAAAGTGTCCCGTCAAAGGAACACTTTAAGATATATTCAAATACCCAGTCACATTATAGGCACCCTACAATGGTTTAATAGCTTATGGCTCCTTCCATTAAGGCTAATTGTTCGGCCTTTCTTCATTGTAAAAATATAACCCTTGTCCAAAAACAGACGTGAAATTCACAGCTTAGTCCAGCCCGCCTATAAATTGTATTAACAAACGTTTGGCATGTCTCCATGTTGGGGTGATTAGCAGAAAATATGTTTTCACTAATATTTCTATCGACCCCCCTCTCTCTGTCTCACTTTCTTCAAGAACTCATCTTTAACTAATTGCCAGATACATAAAAAAACTAAAACTTTGACTGCTCAACAACGATATTTATGTTTATGTTTATATATATACATAAATATATATATATATATATATATATATATATATATATATATATATATATATATATATATAACATGGCAGTAAATGAAGTAGTTGAAAATCAAAAGATAAAATATCGACACTGAGCCTCTGAAAACATTCATAAAAATGGGATAGTATATTAGGTCGTCCTCCAGGAGAAATAATACATGTACATACATATATTTATATACATTTATTGCAATCATAAAATAATTAAAACAAAAAAGTAGAGCAAATCGCTTCAATGCAGGTTCGTAAAGTCAATAAATAATTTATTTAAATTTTAACGCCCATTTATTATTAACTACGAATTTTAGGACGGGTTATCTATAGGTTACCGGGGGGCGAGGTTAGCTCAGTGGTAGAGCACTCGACTAATGAACTGGAGGACCAGGTTCAAAACCCGACCGCGCACTAAAAATTTTTTCTTCCAGTGCTGCCGTTCGAGGGTTGGATTTGGGGTCCCAGATCGTCCCTAGGCTCACCCAGCCTTAAATTAATTTAATTAATAATGGGTACCTTGGGTGCTAATGACTCTAGCAGTCAAAGCGGCCAAGGGGAAAATCAGGCGGCCGGAGCATAGTATTGACCACACTATCTCCCTAGTGTGCCGTATGGTCAAGAATCAGATCCCTCTACAGTATCTGCCCCTCTGGGCCCTTGTGGCCTGTTACGGGACTGATTTTTTTTTTATCTATAGGTTACCACCCTTTTCTAGCCAGGATGGGAATGTGCTGAAAATGACTTCATGTTGAAATAAGGGTTATTTGATATAGGCTTTAATTAAACCAAGATTAGAATTGGATAATGACATGGTTGACATGTGGCGAAGGGTTTTATTACCCTAAAAACCTCTCATGCACGTGCTGACCTCATCATTCTCTAGTCCAATGCTTCATCAAACCTGTCTCTCAGAATCAAATTCTAATTGTTCATTTGGTTTACCGAACCAACCGATTCACGATACTAAAATAGCATACAATATATATTTGAAGCTCATCTGAAATCATTATTGAACATTTCATAATGAAACCAACGAATGTTTCCCCTATTCACTATGTTAGTCTCCAATAATGATCACGCCCAAATCTAAAAAGATTTGGTTTGGATGGATTTTTAGGGAAACAACTTCAAGGTTATAATTGCCCGAATTTTTTATGTCACCTTGCCTTTGATTGGTTAACTCTCATAATGTATTAGAGTTGTTTGAGCATTTTCTATGCATTTTTTTTTTCTCTTTTGTTCCACTAATTTTTTTTTTAAATACTTTTTTTTCTTAAATTATGTAAACATTACAATCCCATAAGTTGTAACCGATCTTCTTTATACTACAATTACTAGAATTTTCTATTTATACTTTCAATCCGTGCCAAAGGTCGTGGGTTCGATTCCCAATATGGGGTGGTGGATTTTCTTTCGAAAAAAGAAAAGGCATCAGCCCTATGCTGGCTAGAAAAGGGTGGTAACCTGTAGATAACCCGTCCCAAAATTCGTAGTAAATAATAATGGACGTTAAAAATTTATATAATATTTATATTTTTAGGGGTTTTTTTTCCTCTGAAATTTCACTAATATAATTTTTCTTTATATATGTACTTTTCCTAAGTATATTTTTTTTATAAATCTGATTTTTTTAGGAGAAACTATTATTTGATCTATTATTTTTCTGAAGTTACTTACTGCAAGGAATTCGAAGAGGCGGAGCAA
Organism: Gonocerus acuteangulatus; assembly: GCA_946811695.1. Classification (NCBI taxonomy): domain Eukaryota; kingdom Metazoa; phylum Arthropoda; class Insecta; order Hemiptera; family Coreidae; genus Gonocerus; species Gonocerus acuteangulatus. The sequence continues at coordinate 45,338,465 of OX328127.1, forward strand.
TTTCCGCAACTGTAAGTTAGTGGTACCACCCAAAAATCTAACTTTTCTTCAAGTATTCATTGTTTTAATATTTTACAAAATATAAACTATATTTATTCCAGGATTTACAAATGACGCTTGGATTAAGGCCGGAAATACGCAGATGACGCGATTCCTGTGAATCGGACTTCTTTTAATTGGGCGTTTATGATTGACGGTACCTTTAGGTCGTGGGTTCGAATTCCCCCTCGAGTGGGTTGACATCTTATATCGATGGATTTAATGAGGTCCCTAAATAACCATGGACTGAAAGAAAGGGTGAAGGAACTACCACCGCTGAAATATACGGTGCTATTGGTCTTAGAAGTCGATTCGCCATAAAAAAGGGAATAAAACTGTAGGTTGAGATTATTGATCAGTAAATTATAGCAACCGGAGAAATGAGGATAAACGGAAAGTCAACATTTCCGACTTCTAGAAATACATTTACTCTTTACCTGCCATCCCTAGGAAGTAAGAGGAATCTCTTTCCTAGGAAGTAAAGAATTTGAGGTCAAACGAAAACTTGGTATTAGATATTCTGTGTAGCTGCCAATTTGCTATTTCATTGAATTTAAATTTTTCTTTTATTTGCGAATAATTCTAAAAAATAACCCCTTTCTCTTTTCAAAGGAGCAATTGAACATTCATTCAAACTGTAATTTACGATTGCTTCATACATGTGAACAGCTTTTTCGTAGTTTTGGGAACCTATTAACGTTGCATTCATGAAAAATCTCTTCAAATGTTCCCCGATAATATCTATTAGATACTAAAAATGATCCCCGTTACCATGAATATGTGTAAGTTTGCACGAGTGCGTGTGTTAACACAATAGCGTCCACAGTTTTTGTTTTTCGTCCTGAAACTAGGTATTAAGCACCCCCATAACATACTCCATTACGGGCCTTAACCCTGGATTGACACCGTGGGGTGAAAAATACCCCACACTTTGTTCTATGGCGAACAAATGAACTCCTGATGGGCCTGCAACATCTTTCGTTACCTTGGACAAACCCGTGAGATGTTCATTTTGTGACAGAAAGGATGACAGGAAGACGAAAATACTACGTCCTGTGTGTAGAAGGGCGATGTCCCGCAGTCATCACCGATCACCAAAATGTTAACGAGTCTCAATTGGACTGAACATTGTATTTTCCTAAACTTCCTATTTTTTATGGCTTTTGATCATTCTAGTTTATTTTTCGTAATAAGTATTTTCTGTTTAGTTATATTGTTTTCAGGATAATTATTTGGTGTACCAACAATTTTGAGTTTTAGGATTTCCTAAAAGTTTTGTGAATTTGACTTAGTATTTTGCAGATTTATTCCTGTTTGAATTTATTTGATGATGTTCCTCGGCTATACATTGTTTTTGTGTAAAAAAGCAAAAGAAAAAATTGAAATATGATTATTTTAAAAATTTTCAAAGTATAGTGTAAAATTTACCCCACGGTGTCATTACCGTAGATGTAAATATCAGTGTCAATCCAGCATTAATTTTAGCGGGTTTCCTCCCTCCCACCATACGGAGGATACCCGCTTATGAGGTCGACCTCACGACGCAATTCTGAAGTGCCGAATGCATGTGTATTGTTTGCAACAAAACTTCGTATACATCGAGTCCAACAAACCAGAAAGGTGTGATGTGAAAATAAGAAAAATCTATACATTGGAAGTGGAGAATTATTATTTTGCCAGTAAAGGTCGTAATATATGCTTCCTTGGTCGTTGTTTTTTGGCGAAATTTAGACTAAGGTCGAAGATATTTCAAAATGTTTCCAAATGCTCGAAATTTATGCAAACTAAGATGTAAACATTTTTGTGAAGTTTTGAAAAAGAGGAAATATTAAAAAAGTCCGACTCGCAGGAACTGCCTCATCTTAGCGCGGTTCCGTTCTTATCCCTAGTCTAATTTCGAAAGATTAAAATAGAAGCAGTTATTATTTTGTTGAGAGGAGATCGTTGACCGTTGATGATGCAAGGTAGGGATTGTCCGGGTTCGGTCACTGCTACTTAATAATACATACCCCATATGTGTATGTATATGTACATATGTGTGCGAGTATATGTGTATGTGTATATGCATATGCATATATATATATATATATATATACATATATATATATATATATATATATATATATATATATTATATATGTATATATATATATTATATATGTATATATATATATATATATATATATATATATATATATGTGTAAGGTATATTTACATAGATGTGTGCATATGTTAGTGTTAAATATGTCCTACTTGTATTTACAGCCCTGATGAAGGCTTGAAGTTCAAGCCAAAACGTCGGCACAATAAAACCATTTTTACGATAAAATGTAGTTTTATTAAGTAGCAGTGACCGAACCCCCACAGTTATTATTTTGGTTCCACCAGTCTTGAAAGGTAGGATTTACAATCTTACCTGGAAGGGTCGGCAACACTAGAAACGGTCCCGCTAGTTACAAGGTCTTGGAATCTTGGAACTCTATATTTCTAACAATAAATTGTTTTTGTTATTTAACCTGTTTTATTTTCGAATACATTATCCAACTATAAGCAATTAAAAAATAACAAGGAATAAAAAACAGACATCAAGAACAGTTCGAATAACGTAAGCTTTACGATTTTTTTTGCGCGAATTTCGCCCCAAATGCCATTTTCCAGTGGGCGGATTTTGCTGGTTAACGAACTTGACCTTTCAAATTGGACGACGGATTTTTGTACCAAATTTCATCAAAATCGGACCATCAGGAAAGCCAGAAATGCGTGAACAGACAAATATATATATATATATATATATATATATATATATATATATATATATATATACAAATTTGAACTACCATCATTTTCGGTTTCCAGGGGTTCTGAAACGCAAAATTTTCTAGTCGGCACTTCCGGATTGTTTCATTGTATCAACCCTATAAGCGGGGTTCCTCCCTATGAGGGAGGGAGGAACCGCGCTAAAAATATATTATTTAACAGACATGAGGAGTTTTAGACTTTTCCAAATATTTGGAAAATGGTTGGGAAATTATATATAATAAGTGGCAGGTGACATTTCGGAAACGTTCGGTGACTTTATAAATTTTTAAAAAACAAAAGTAATGAGAAAATGTCGATGGGACCACCTCTACCGGGAAAACGATGCTTGAAGTTTCCGAAGTTTTCTCGATTCTATTGAAGGTAAAATATTACGAATTTTTAATCTACGCATTCCAATCCACACCAGATATAAGAAATATTACATATATTATATGAAAACAATCAAAGATTACGCCAGGTTCTAGGAATTGGGCATTTTTTTTTATTTACTTTTTTTTTTTTTGCTACTTTCCTCTTGTTACTTAAAAATTATGTCTTGAATTTGATAGCAACAAGGAAGCCCTTTTTTAAAAAAAAAAAAAAAATTATTTATTTGCAAGTTCTGCCATTCGCTGATCTGGTCGTTTCTTAAATCTATAACACTTTAGTGTGGTTTTGTACATTTATTTTACACATAACATATAATAAGAAAATGGAAGAATATACAGTATTTCGAAACCTCAGAGCCCGCATAAAAAATGTAATGAAATTACATGTCCTCCTCCATTCAAGGAAGATTGATTTGTCAGGATCAGATATCTGTCAACAACTATTCAGTTATTGTTTATTAAAATGATATCTGATTATTCAGAGGAAATAATGATTTAACACTTACAACCTACGGTGATTATAGGACATGTGTTATTTCTGGTCCAACTGAGCCACCGCTTTGATGTCAACAGACAGCCCACATGGAGAAAGCCCTTTAATGCAAATGGCATTAATTGATCAGAAGGGCGTCCACGACCTCAAGCAGTATAATTCAGTTTGATGATCATCAGGCCATGAAGTGCTTCTGGCAACGGATCTCTGACATTGACTTGTAGAACCTCTTTCTTATGAACTATAAAGGGTTCGCTTCAAAAGTCCGACTCGCAGGAGCTACGATATCTTAGCTCGCTTCAATATAGCGCTTAACCTTGGTGTGATATAGAAACCTTTGAATGGAAAATTTTTATATTTCCCCTGAAAAGCGAGCTGTCACGGCCTTAATTAGACACCACGCTCAGAAAACTGGCAATAGCCACCTTGTTCTATTGAAAAATTCATTTTACTGCTAAATGCAATTCAAAAAAATCGACAGCCAATAAACAAATTAAGGAAAAGCGAGCTAAAAAATCGTTCAGAAGAACTTATGAAATCGTATGTACTAATTTCTCCGACTGGTATCGTCTTATCGGTAATTGTTTAAGAACAATTTTCGTATGAAATTTAGTAACCTTTCGAACGGCCATATTCCCATTACCACGATTCCCAACCGTTTTCGAGATATTTAGGAAAATCTCATAACAGTCTTGTCTCTTAATAACATATTTTTTCTAATACTTCTTCAATTCTAAGCGTTACCGAAATTTATATACCTATGGTTTACATCGTCTTAAAACATTTTGAAATAAAACGTCGTTTTGGAGTAAACATACCGGAAATTCATTTTACTCGAATTGGCTATTAATATCTCCTTGAACATGGTTTATTCGATTCCCGCTCATTAAAAAAGTCTACATGTACACAGTGTAATTGGAAGTCTATTTAAGCAAAATCGTGAGCGCTACTATAAACTTCATGAAAAACAATGTTCAGGCGGATTGATTCAGCTGGTTAACGAAACAAATCAGACAACTTATTTCTTTTTACCAAATGTCATTAAAATCTAATCTTGTTTAAGGTGAAGAAGCTTTTTTGAAAGGAATTTATTAAGCTTTCGAATGGCTTTCTCGTCTTGCCACGATTTCTCAATTGTTTTAGATTTTTTTTAATAAGTGATACCTATACAGAACAAAGAAAAGTCCAAAACTTTTCATGTCAACATAAGCGCTACGGTAAAATGGGGTCATATTAGTTGAGTGGGGTGCAATTGGTACAAACCTTTAGTGCCGGCTATTTTTTGATATCAAGGGGTCGAACTTTGGTATTTGTTAAATGAATTTAATGTACCGATTTCACCACACTGAACTAATGTGAACTCGTTTTATGGTACTCAAATTAGACCCTCCACTACTCTAGTCGACGTCTATTACCGAAATCCCCAGCTACCCCATATAAGGTCAGCTAACATCCACGACTTGTATCTCTTATTCATGATTTAGTCAATGTAACAATATCAATTGTCATTTGAATTGTTTACTTAATAGATAACAATTTTTTTATTATTAAATCCCGAATGACTGATAATTGATTCACCGTAATAAAGAGGAAAAATAATAATAGAACGGCTCGAGTAGGGAAAGAAAGGTTCTGAATTCCCCGGTGTTTTAACAACCCTCGGAAAAAACACATAGAATTTCCACCCACCAGTAGTCGGAAAGGTTTACGGGGCACGGAATAACAGGATTCACTTAACACATATGTTATTTTATTTCATTTTATTTTTCCACCATTTAGTGATTGACTCCTTCATACTTAGTTACTGAATCGTAAACTTTTGATGTGGAAATGAAGTCACTGTAATTTATTAATTTTACTGGTGTGTTGAATTTTGTTATGCTTCTGTAGTTTCATTGGCCCGAGAGAGGAAAAAAAAAAAAAAAAAAAAAAAAAAAAACTTTTTGTCAGATCAAGGTATGCCAAATCAACATCGCTAAACGGCTTTCGTTATATTTTCTTTTTTAATATACCTATTCTTCATAAACAGGTTAATGAGTTACTCAATGTATTGGCTAACATCGGAATTCTGTTACTTTTAAGATTTGTTCTGAGTATACAGTCTATTAAAATATGTTTTATTGATAGTTCTCTATTTTAGAACGTGCAAATAGATATTTCCTGTCTTGACTAATAGACAAATAATTTCTATACGTCTATTCGATATTTTACTGGTTAGCCATTCATGTACAATTAGTCTTGAAGCATGAAGAGAGAATAAGAAACAAAATTAAAATGTGGAAAGTTAAAGGTGAAATCGGACTTCTCAAAAAGAAGGGAAAATGGATTGATGGACTAAACGGTTCTTCAGGAAGTGCTTTTTGCTCGTGCCTTGAACTCATTCATTCTGTCCCGTCGTATTTTGCCAGATGACTTAGAGCCCCCGAAGAGAGAGAGAGAGAGAGAGAGAGAGAGAGAGAGAGAGAGAGAGAGAGAAGAGAGAGCGAGAGAACAACTTCCCCGGAGCCTCGCAAGGTAGAATGATAGGTAACCCCTTTAACAATCAATTTCCCTTCAGAGACGAAGGGAGTCCTTCACAAACACAGCCCCAACTTCTTCCCTGAAAACACTTAGAGGTCGTGTCCATTCCCGTCATCCTCCCCAGCCTCCTTATCTCCTGTCTCTTCCATAATAACGCTTTCATGTCCGTTCTACCCTCTATCTTTACCCACTTCCAACCTAACAATGTCAACTCTATATCTATCGAATTTCCACTTTTCCTTTGGCTCCTATCTAGGAGCAGGATATTAGAAATACTACAAGTCTTTTATACAGAACTTTAGTAGTAAGGAAAAATAAAAGTTGTTTCTCACAAAATCAAGTGATTGATTTCCTATAAAGTAGAATAATCATGATGTTATGCATCAATATACTTCCCTGAGACTAGACAAATTAAGTTAACAAAAGATGTTGAAGGTCCATCAGGAGTTGATTCATCTCCCTGTTTTGCTGTTCTCCAGTTGGGCACTAACTGACACATGAGTTTTCACCAGTTGGTAGCCCAAATCAAAGAGAAAATTTTTTCTGGGCAGTTTTCAGGGAATTTTGTCACTTGAAAAGCCGTAGCATAAAAGTGATCGACCCGAAAAAGTTAGCCGTTACCTACACCGTGGGGTAAAAAATACCCCATACACAACTCGCGACCTTCTCATGTAGCGATGAGCAGACAAGTGTCTTTGTTTATATTATTCTTATGTTATCAAAGAAACGGTTTCAGTCCCGGGCTCTGGAGATACGCCCTACCGGGGGAGGGGGCGAGCACAACTCCCAGTAGAACCTAGCATGATTAAGTTTCCCCTGTTAAAGCATTTTTACAAGGAGAGCAGTGCAGCGGTGTCGCGGTGGTTCTGGGCTCGGACGGTGCCCTTTCCGCGGTGTGGGCTGGAGGCTTATAGATTTTTTTTTTTTTTTTAATTTGTTTTCTCTTTATTCTTTAATTCAATTATTCATTTTCTATATAATAAAATTAAAAAATATATTTAAGATTTATTTAAAAGGTTCCTTCCTTTCGTTGGGTGCCCATGACCTCCCGCTTTTGAATACACCCTTCAGAACGATAAAAAAAAAAAAAAAAAAGAAACGGTTTGTTATTCCTCCTCAAAGTTGTTGCTGGGTCAATGTGACAAATCGTTCCCACTAACGTGCCTTTTAGCATATTGGTACTATAACACAGGGAAACGAATGAAACCATTTTCAAGGCGAAATCTGTAACCGTTTTTATGAAAAGTGGATAAAACTATTTTTTCTAACTAATTTCTAAGAGGAACTTAGAATCGTTGAATTCAGTTAAAATATTTTTTACATGTTTCAAATTCGTCCAAACTAAGATACATAAATTTTGATTGCACTTGGAGTTAAGGAAGTATTAAAAAAAAAAAACTATTAAGAGACATGAAAAGTGTGGAGGTCTTCGAATATGTTCTTAAATATCTCAAAACCGGTTGGGAAATCGTGGAAAAAAAGGATCTGGATTGGGGAGCAATTTTCGATGGCGAGATGCCACTCGGAGAAATAAGTGCTTCAAATTGAAGTTGTTGCTTTCGATTATTTGTATGGTTCTTTTTGCCTGTTTCCCTTCTTCTTTTTTCTTCTTGGTTGTTATTTTTGTAATTGCTTATAGGAGAAAAATGTATTGTTCAGATACGTAAAATAAGAAACAATTTTTTTTTGCTGGAAATAGAGGTTTACGACTGGAATTTAAAGATGCCGTGGGATTATTTTCTACTACTGTACTGCTGTTGGTTTCGTTCTTTAGAACGGATTCTTCTATATTTAACTTTATTTTTAAATTCCATTTAACAGTAAAATGCCAAATCTAGAAAAACGAGGTAAGAAGATATTTTAAGTGCACTTAACAGTAAATAGAGTATTCTTGTAAAAGAAGGCAAGAATATGAGAAACGTGTTTGTAATTTTTCACGGAAGGTCAAACCGAACTAATAACTTTATTTGGTATGGCTCATAGAGCATGGGCGTATATAGTAAATAATTTTGGGAGGGGCTGGGAAAATTTCGGGGGCTGAGACCATTTCCGGGGTATGGAATATGAAAAATTTAGAACTTGGAATAGTTTTAGGCAACTAACATGCTATTACGCCTAAAATAAACTATTTTTTATTAACTAAGTAATCTTATTTAATTTATTTTTAAGGGCTTTACGACAACTTTTTTAGTATATCAGTCGGCTATTAGTGCCATCCGTAGGCAGTTTATTGAAGCTGAAGTGTCCTGCAAAGCCGATAGGGAGCATAGGGACCTCACTTTTGTCACGTACAGGTAGGCTGTGTAGCTTCCAACTACACAGCCTACCTGTACGTATACCTGTTTCCACCCCTCTTGACTGCCGAAAACCATTGTTTCTCTTTACCTGTAGTTTACCCCGCATATTTCCTGAAAATTTATTCTGAACAAGAATGGTTTGAACTTTTGACGGGTGTGACCGAAAGTGAAGCGGGGTTTTCTTCAGATGACGATGAGGGTTCTGACGATGTATCCTAAAACCCGGAACGAGTGGAATGCGAAGTACAATAGAATTTTCCGACAAAACATCGTGTGACCAAAGTATTCGGCAAATGGAGTATTCTGTGATATCTAAAATATATTATGTCCGAATGTCACAAAGAATAAGAAAGGAAACGCCCTAAGATGACAGTTCCTGCGAGTCAGTCGGACGTTTTTTTACGAGATGGCCAGTTCATTTAAACAGTATTTTAACTTGTCAGATCCGACAAACATTGAATTAATGAATGAGATTCTAGGAAATGATTATTTTTTCGAAGAATTAAGTACGAACCCCCAAAGAAGGGTTTATAATGTGATATATTTTATTTAAGGACATGAAGGATTTTTCACACCCCCTCTGAACATTATTATAACGTAATTGACGAAAATCGAAAGTCACGTGTCCACTAACTCACAAAAACACCCTTGAAGGGAAGTTGAGGAGAAGCAAGACCTCCAGGAAATGTATTAAATTTTGTGGTAGGTATGATAACAATGTGCCCTCTTTTCTAAAAGTAAAAATATGGTCGTGTGGTATCTATGAGATACAAAATAGTTTTAGTGGATAGTTACTGCTTGGAAGAGCGTCAGGTCAGAACTGACACATCAGCCACTACCTGCTCTAGGAATAGTAAAGGGTATAGCTAGACCCGCGCACTTGCGCCCCTTGCACAGCCTGCGTAAGATGCTCTGTATCTGAGAGATCTGAGGCGACCATTGGAGTGTTAAAGCAGCATGAGTTCCTCTTAATCCTGTATACTTACATTAGGTGTATTAATACACAGAAAAATGAAAATGGTTTCAAGTAAATGCATAAAAGCAAAAAAAAAATAAAAAAAAAAAATACAATTTTTGGACTCATGTCATCCATAATGGAAGGGCGTAAAAGGGACTCCAAAAAATGAGAAAAGCTTCCCATGACATTAAGAGACTAAAAATAAAAAACAAAACATATTGCTGACAATATACAAAGTATTTTGAAGGAATGAATCTTGTCTTCATCAAAACAAGGAATGTGTGGCATTGATTACAATTTAACAGAAGCTTCTATCTATTTACCCACCACAAGAAAAAACGAGTTTCGACATGCTCTCCTGACCGTGAGAAAAACTACCTAAAATTCAACATCTTTTAATTTCACATATTGTCTCATAATAACAAAAACGCATTCATGTACTTGTTGGTTCATTTATATATATATATATATATATATATATATATATATATATATATATATATATATATATATATTTAGATTAGAAAAGTGCATTGTTCTTTTAACCCTATACCTAGGAAGATTTTTTCACAAAACCCAGTTAGTTAACAATTACAAGTTTTAGGTTGTTAGCTTTTAACGGAAATTCAATTGTTGGCATGGCTGCAAGAGAGATGAGAAGTGCTTAGTGTGTGTGCATATAGTAACATGTAAAACTATTCAGTGTAACACAAATTGTGGCATTAAGATTTTAAAAATCATGGAAATGGACCAAAAATGACAACTTATTCAGTTAAAAAGAAAATGTAAGTTCATTTTGCTGTTTTGGTAAGAACATTTTGTGTAAAAACAGCCAGTAAAAACAAAAAATTTCTCGAACATTTACCCAGGTTTACAGGGTGTTCCAGGACACTCTTCCATCCTGGTGGTTATTCCATACCCCCCCCCCCCCCCGGGTGGTCTCAGGTCCTCCCGAAATTATTTCCTATATATGCACCTGATTAGTACATACTTATCTAATATTGTACAGCTTTTAAACAAAGAAGACCTTCAATGTTTTCATAAGATAAAGCCTTCTATACATTTTTTTTTTAAATGAATGCACTGTTAATAAAGTAGGGACTGACCTTGCACTGAATATAGTAGCGAGAGCCAAAAAGCAGCCATCAGCAACCTGAGGTTTTGCTGTGTAGCATCTATCGACGACCCAGTCCAGAAGCGACCCAATGTCAGAGTTATTTTCAAGAAGAAGTACAACTGTCTCACAGGCAAGCTTGTACACCTACAGAAATATCAAAAACATACATTTGGATCCTTAGTAATAATAAACTAAATTACTAATCTGATATTAAGGGCTATTCCAGAATTGACTGAGTATCCAATGAACTGAGTACACATTTGATATATATACAACCTAGATAATGATAGTATATACAACAAATACTTAGATGGTCCAAAAATGTCCTGTGGTAAATACCTAGGAGGAATCTTTGCCTTCTGGCCTTTCAGTTCAATCGAGGAATGGAAATATGTATATTGCAGTCTCAGAACTATCCCGATGAGGGTTAAATAAGAAAAAAGCATTTGGCTCAACAGAATGGCCACCAACTTCCCCTTCAAAAGAGTTATTGGAGCAAAGGCCTTTTGAAGCAATATCTCCTCAGGGCTGTCAATAGTTAGTGTACACTCAAGTGAGTTTTCCTAGCCATAGATCATTACAATTTTGGAAAAAAATATTTGTTTTGATCATAAAAATAGAAAATGTACCTTTGAATTATTATTTGAATAAATTATTTTGCCGTCCTATCTAAAATTCTTCCAAAATTGATCAGAAAAGGGTGGTAACCTATAGATAACCCGTCCTAAAATTTGTAGTTAATAATAAATGGACGTTAAAATTTAAATAAATAAATTGATCAGTACATACATTAAGTTTTAAGATACAGATCTTTCCTATGCTACTCGATACATCTTGTGTAACCATAAGAAGTACATTTTTTATGTTTTACATTTCTGATCAGATCGTAAGACTTGTATGACCGCAATATTTATGTTACTAGCCCATTTGATACATTGTAGGGTACCCTATCTTACAAAAGCGAAAAAAGAATCTTTCTTCTCATAGCTCCAGTAAAAATATGATCTGTTCCTCCTGATGATCTGAAAATCCTTATTCCTTGACAAGGTTCCATCGCAGACATTGCCAGCGAATGTCGATTGCTGACAATCAATCCTAACTTGTGATTCATTCAAGGATACGTGCATTTGTTTATGTAAGAGAAGCATCTTGTATATGTAAGAAAAGATAATCCTGGGATATGTACTATAAGTTACCTTTAGTCAGTGTAAGTGTACAGTACACTAGGTGTAGAGTGCAATTATTCAGCAAAGGGGATCCCAAAATCCCACAACTACACAGTCATTTAACTCCTTGTAGATGAACAGAAATAATATAGTATAACTATCATCATTATAATTCTTCCTCTTATGCCATTTCAAGGGCTGCATTCATGCCATTACAATAACCAAGAAACAGTCATTAAAGAATGAGAATAGAAGAATAATAAATCCCCTAAAAACTTACTTTTGGATCATCTGAAGCGAGGAGATGGTCAATCCACGGATACAAGGAACCTTCCTCCGCAAGAGCATTTGGGTCAAAACATGGTCCACAACAAAGCACAGCTGACATAGCCTGAAGAGCTTGGAACTGCAATTGAGTCGGAGGACCATTCCCTCCTTCTTCAGGTTTTCCGAGAGGGCCAGCCCATGAGCTAAATAAGTTGAACAAACTTCTGCGTAGGTCTCTTCTCAACAGGCTCTGATGGCTTTCCACTAAAATCGCAGCAGAATTCAATGAAAAATTACCATAAGTACCATACATTAACCTGAGAGAATAATGTTTGATTGTATACTTACGTGGGAAACTTTTCAACATATGTCGTATGAAATTACAAAAGTGTAATTTAATATCTGTTAATGAATCTTTATCAGGTTCCATTTCGAGACAAAGACGTGCACCATCAATATATTCCACAATAGTTGGGTGAAGGGATTGTGAATCTCTATCCAAGACACAAGCACTATAAAATAAATCATCAATTATAAAAGAAAACTAAAAAATACAATTCATTAAAAAAAAAAAAAAAAAATCACAGGAATTTTATAAATACAGACTATTTTAGAGTGTTTCCTCCCTCCCCAAATAATCAACTTGATAGTATAAATTGGAACAGTTAAACAAGAATAGTTCACATTTCATAACTAATAGATAAAAAAAAAAAAAAAAAAAAAAAAAAAAAAAAAGTTTCAAGGTAATATCTTGTTTTTAAAGTTTATTTGAGAAAAGTTTAAAAAAAAGAATTTTAGGTTCCAGCAATCCAAAACAATAGACTGACAAGGACAGTATACAGCAATGGGGTCACCGATCTGGACCAATTATTTTGTGATTCTACATCGAAAAATAGTCGACACGTGTCCGAGCGTTCTGTCCATTGCGCGTTAGGAGCCGAGAAATAAAATATAATAGGTTTAAAGTGCTTTATTTTTATATCGAGTTTAGAAAATGATATCGACATGATTCTTCAACCAATTCATTTGTTTTATAGAGTAGAATAAAGGAAAAATATAATTGTTAAACAGTAATTTCTACTTTGTCAAATATATTCAAAAACTAGCTGACCCGGCGAACTTCGTACCGCCTTACAGTCGATTCTTTTCTTATTTTTTTTTCCTTCTAATACTTATTCTGCTATTTGGGACACCGGGTCAGCTAGTAAGATAAAAAAAACAAAAAAAAAAAAGAAACTTAATAAGTCAACAATTACATTTTGTCAAAAAATAAAAATTATAAAACACTTAAAAATCTTTTAACAGTCAATAAAAATCACAATGAAAATTACAATATCATATTTCTTATTTTGATACCTATTTATTATATTTCATTTTATTTTTACTTATTCTAAATTAAGTTTCATTTTTATTGTAGTACTTAATGGTACAGGATATTTTTTGTTTCATTACCTGGCACGTAAACAAACAGAGCAGATGGTTTTCCAACATGGAAACAGGCAACATACAACTGACCATGCGAGAAACATGGGTTTTCTAGATGAATAACACAAACACATAATGACTGCCGCTGGGATTTGTTTATAGTCAAACTGAGTTTATACGTCCAATAGCAACACAGTTGTAGGCTCTGTAATCAATTGACAGCAGCTCGATTCAAGCTTGCACCATTATTAGTCGAATGTCGCGCTTCATGGGTCTGTCTTAACCAAATTCTTTCACGTTTATTGCGATCTTCACGTTCATTGCGATTTTCAAGTTCCTCGGCAGTACACTTAGATTGATAATTAATTTCTTCTTTTTTTTTTAATTCTTTGAATTTCGGGTTGTTTGCCTAAATTTGTCCACAGCCTTATAGGAGGCATATTTAGTAAGTCACGAACACACAACACTTTAGTAATTTTATAGAAATTTGTGGCTTTTAGATTTAGTAATATTATAGATGCACAGCAAAGAGATGTTTTAATTTCAAGTGTCATTTTACCACAGACAATTTACATTTTACCAAAGACAATTTGTTTTTGAGTAATGTTACCATCATATAAAATTTGACAAATATTGACATTAATATTTATACGATACTAATGTCACTCAATTGTTTTGCCTTCCCAGAACCCCTCCACTTTCACTTAAACTTTATGGTATGGTGTTAAAGTTCTAATTGATCTTTAAGTATTATTACGAATCTTTTGTATGGGAATATAGAAAAGTGAGGTCTTTTTTACTTCGTTAACGCAAATATAAATTAATTTAAATTGCGTTATTAACATGAGATTCTATTGTCACCCAGTGATTACTTGTTCTTATTTTTTTAATTTTTTTTTTGCTTATACACAAATAACCTAATACGTTAACTCTTGAAAATATTATAATTGAGAACATATGTTATCATTGAAAAATGAATTTGCGTTAACGAAGTAAATAATACCCGAAAAATGTCGTTTTTAGACTTTTTCAGGCAATTTTTAAAATTTTTCTCTCCGTAAGAACCATCCTCGTAGTTCAAGGAATATTACAAAAAAAGAATTAGCGAAATCGGTTCAGTTGTTCTCAAGATTTGCGCTTACCAACACATTTAGCGATTCATTTTTATATAATAGATATGCTACGTTTTCAAATAAACTAGTATTATAAATTTTCTTACACCAAAAATAATAGCAAATTTAAAATCAGCACCCCAAGAAACACTAATATGGTGAATATCATTGAAAACAAAAAATAATGATTTTTCCCAGTCTGGAAGAGACTAAATATAAAATTTAAGACACTTTTTTTATTATTTTTGTAATATTCCCAAAATTTGAATTCAGGGGTTTTTCAATGTGCTAAAAACGAATCTGACATCCGTTTTTAAATAAAAAATTGTTTTACATACTCGACTCTATAGAAGTCATTATTCTGCCGAAATATTCCATATACCTACATTTAAAAAGTTATCGATTGAAAAAAAAAATTTGATTTAAAAACGGATGTCAGATTCGTTTTTATCACATTGGAAAACCCCTAAATTCAAATTTTGAGAAAATTACAAAAATTAAAAAAAAAAAAAATTTAAGTTGCACTGAGGGGGGGACCCTTATAATTTTGTTAAAGATTCAACAATCCGGCCATATTTCAAAGAATATTTACCCCATTCAAACCAAACTTGGAGGGTCGATAAATGCCCTAATGTGACACATTTCCTTCCAATCGGGGTGTTTCTACGTGTTCTGGGATTGGCGTTATAAGCAAAAAAGTTTACATGTTATTTTTATTTTGAGAACCATTTTTTGCAAGTACCTTTTGAGATAATACAATCGTAATTTTTATGGTTAGAAAAAGGAGTCTTTCTTCTTTTGAAAGATTTCAATTATGTAAAAATCGGATTATCTCAAGGGAAGATATTGAATTTCAAAACGTCACATTACTTTTTCGCTTACAAATTTTTAGTCTCTTCCAGAGTGGGAAAAATCATTATTTTTTGTTTTCAATGATATTCACCATATTAGGGTTTCTTGAGGTGCTGATTTTAAATCTGCTATTATTTTTATGTAAAAAAAATGTATAATACTAGTTTACTTGAAAACGTAGCATATTTTTGAATATATTTGACAAAATAGAAATTATTGTTTAACGATTATATTTTTCTTTTAATATACTCTATAAAACAAATGAATTGGTGAAAGAATCTTGTCGATATCATTTTCTAAACTCGATATAAAAAATAAAGCCCTTTAAACGCTCGGACATGTGTCGAATATTTTTCGATGTAGAATCACCAGAAAAAAATTGGTCCAGATCGGTGACTCCATCGCTGTATACTCGCCTTGTGAGTTTAAATTGTTTACCAAAATGTGACATTTATCCAAATAAGAAGAATTTTGGTAACAATTGTCAAGCCAAAAAAGGACTTGGACAGTGGTTTCTTCTTCTACGATAGGTGCATTTTCTTCATTTTCTTGAATAGATCCACATTAGGATCTGTTGGTACAGATTCATCATTCTGGATGTTAACTGTCTCTTTAGTTTTTTCAGTGACTTTTGTGGATATTTTATGTATCAGGATCACTGATTTCAATATATTTCAATATATTATGTTGTACAGGGCACGCAGCAGATCTGTAGTAAAATAAATTTTCCAAGACAATTCTTTTACTCTTATAACCTAAGAGGAAGGTAACTTGTTGCCATGTTCAGGATCAATGAACAGCTGTCTCCTATGGCTAAGCACATGGGCTAAGCATGGGTCTTGAAGACTAGCTTTCAAACAATGGACAGGCGATACTATGCCAATACCTAACCTCTTCAAAGCATCTTCGATAGCTTCGTTACGTATTGCAGGAAACACATTGGACACAATTACCCTTTTACATGGGCCCAGAAGACGCTTCATTGGTATTTCGTGATCTCCAATAGTTACAAAAGGATGTTCTTCAATGAATATATCAACTTCATTTTTATTGCTTAAGTGAACACAGAATCTACCTCTTGAAATAAACGAAACAACAATATCAAGCAAAGCTAGCCTTTCGCGGTTTTTAGAACTATGCATTCTCGCTGGGACATAATGATCCCCCGGAGAACGTTGTTTTATTACTCCAATGTGATTGATCTGTGATAGTCTGGGTTGTTGAGGTAGAAACATCCGAGGTTAGCTTCAACTGTGATCATATACTTTTTTAAATGTCTTTAAAAAGGTGTGAAATCGTAGTAAGCAGAAGGTGATCAATACTATTCAATTGCTGAAGTCCATAAAAAAACACACACACACACAAACTGCTTACAAATGCATAAAATGTTAAATCCATTATCGCTAGAGTGTTCAAAAAAAGTATACGTGAGCTCCTAGCGCGATGAATTTGTGTTTTTACCTGATTTTTATACGTAGCGATTAAAATTATTTTTTAAATATTTTAACAAACTATACCTTCATTATTTACAGTTTCTTTCAAAATATTTGCCTCTCAAAACATTTTTACCATGCAAACATCTCACAGACATATGTTACTTATAACGTCTAAAATTTGCATGTTACAATTCAAGGGTTAATAGATTGTTGTATATGCATACAACACACATAACTCATTATTTTTTATAAATTATTTTAATTTGTTCAAAATTAAAATTAAGGGTGTTATGTGTCTTTTAATAGGAGGGTAGACGTCTGAATGCCTCTTCCTAATCATACATGAAAAAATAACAAAACTATATTTTTAATATTATTAAATAAATAAATAAAATAAGCTAAACTTAGATTTAATATTCTATTACCTGTTCCCAAATGTTCCATATTGAGCGATAAGCTCAAATACTCTCACCAAGTGCAATCTCAAAGCATCCTTCCTTTTCCTTCTTCTAACATTTTCCTGTTTCCTGTCAATAGCCTCTCGAATTGAAGTAACTAATTCTTCCAATAAATCTCTGCAGAAGGAAAAATTTAATATTTAGAAATTAAACAGTGGTTAATTTAAAGAATTTTCTAATTCTAAGGTGTATTCAGTGAATGAAAACTCACTTCAGTGCTTCAGAATTGACTTTTGCTAAAGCAAAAACAGCAGCATCTCTAACATCTGGAACTTCACATCGAAGCAATGGCACAAGTAATTTATAAAGGCCAGTGGGAGTAACATTAGCACCTTTATCACTACGTTCAGTAGTTAAACTATCTGGAGATGAACTAAAAAGTGAAGAATGCATGTTAACAATCCATAAGTTAATTATAATATACATATTAAACCAAAAAACTAATTTTGATGCACTAGGTCATTCTTTCTCTATAACAACAATAGTCATTCAATGAAGAAATTATAAAATAAACAATCTACAACATAAATTAATTTTAAAACGTTGCATTTTCTAAAAACACACCAAAGATAGCTTATTTTTAAAGGAAAAAAAGATCTAAACATTTATTTATCAGTATTCCTTTCCTTTGAAGATTTGATCATTCAGTTACAACATAAGCTGTCATGATATTACAATTGAAAGCAGTGCTTTCTCAAAATGTATAATTGTGACAACTCAATTAAAATTAGAAATTTTTAAACAATCTTACATGGATTATATGGTTAGAATAAGGAAATGAATGGATGTATATATTATTGAGATTAACATTTAGAGTTGAAACGTACTGTATTGTGTATATGATGGCAAACTAGCATCACCTCATTTTGCCAAACTCCAGAGACTTTTGTAGCTCTAGGCAGCACATTTTCAATTAAAAATAAATAATGATGGTATCGTATTTTTTTGGAAAGGTATTAGAGGATTGGTTCTAGAATTGTTGTGTTTTTAGCAATGGCATTCTTATGCTCTCAATATTAAAGACAACAAATTAATTATGGTATCATTTGATATGAACAAACACTATTTTTATTGAAGGATAACAAAATTCAATCTGTAAAAATATACATATTCTGTGAATCCTAATGAAGAGTTCGGTCTGTCACTTTCTATTTGGCTTAAAAGGTGTAGATTTAATGCATAAAATAAAAGAATAAGATTATAATCATAATTACATCTTCAGGGTCTGTGATTATAATATATTTTATATTTTTTTTATTTTTTTATTTATTTATTTTTTTTTTTTGTAACAGTGCATCAACTATTTGGCTATTAGCGCTGGGCTATCTACAGGTTACCACCCCGTTATAATGCCAACAGCACGTGGTCGGTCACCCATTCAGGTACTGACCACGCCCGACGTTGCTTAACTTCGGTGATCTACGGGAACCGGTGCATTCAACGTGGCTATGGCCGTTGGCGATTATAATAGTAATTGTAATTACACCTAAAATGCCTCTTATAATAACCGTAATCCTAATTATGATTAGAATTATATGCCCAACACTGCTGAAAAGGTACCAGATCAAGGATTGAAACATTTTGAGCGAATAGATAATATCTTTATTTTCAACCAATTCTATTATATTGAGGGCATTGAGAAGCCACTGTAAGGCACAGAAGTAATATACCAATAGAATATATATAAATATTTTGAAATTCAGGAGTAAAAATGATTTAATAAAAATATTTAATCTAAATAAATCAATTGGGTTTTTTGTTAAATACAATTTAAAAAAATGTATTTGTGCATAAAATATGTGAACATACATTACAAGGATAGCTCAAACAAGTAATAAGCAGAATTGGATATAAAAAAAAAGTGCTCAATTTTTTTATATACCAAAAAAGTAATATTAAAATTATGTCCGTATGTTTTGTCAAATATGTATCTTGATTTCACATTGAATGACCAAAATCTTAAAAGGAATATTAATTCTAAACACTCTAACACTCTAAAGGAAGCTTTATTTCAGGCAATTCCTAATGCTACTCTACTCTGAGCAAAACAAATAACGTAAGAAAAATCAAGGCTCATGAAAAAAAATTACCTTTACTTTAAAAATGTTAGTTCCTTTGATAGATAATGCTCAGCTGTTAATATGAAAATTTGTTTCTCAACTAATTAAAATATATAAACAATCATCCTATACACCTCACCTGCTCCTTTTATGTCTTGTTTTAGAAGGTTGAGACGAGTAACAGTACAGAGACTTTGACTCAGCGATATCATCATCGGAGAAACTTTGGGTAATTCTCGACCGGAATATACTATCCTGTTGGCTTGATAAGAGGAAAATCCGTCTTAAAAAACACATTATTTCCATCTAAGTTAATTATATCGGATCCAAACAAGCCAAAGTAAAACAAAAAAGAAAGGAACAGAAAGGTAGGTTGTAAGCGGACAAACACAAACTCGACTGAGGAGCCAAAGCAATGGAAGGCCGGACAAAAAAAAAAAAAAAAAAGGAACAAAAAAAAACTACTAATGAATTTGTCACAAAACTAAAGAAAGGGAGGAAAAAAGCACCTGTGCTATAATATCAATTTTATAAGAAAAAAAAAAAAAAAAAAAAAAAAATTAAAAATACAACTTAATGGTATTGAAAACTAGTAAGCCTACATTGGTCCGAAACCTTCAGGACGCTTTAGGATGTTGGAAATATATCATCACAGCTGACACTCCAAAATGGTCAATTATTATTTAAAGAAAGTGTAGAAGGTCACAATGAGCACGAGCATGCTATGTACAAATGATCAATTCATTCCCAATGCTTCAGGACAGACACACTTTTTTCTGTGCCTTAAGTTATAAACAATCATCAATTTCCAGCTCAAAAGCGAAATATAAATAACAAATATTACTTTCCATACACCAGTATAATGAGATAAATATATTATTCTTGATAATTTGATTAAAAAATACATAATATGCATCATGATACCAATTAAAAGACAGACTACATGTCAATATACAATTAGTAATTAAAGAAAAATAACAGCCAAAACCAAAGACTAAAATTATAGGAAATAACATTTTTAGTTCAATGACAGGACAAAAAAAAAACAACACAAAAATGTAAAAGCAATGTAGCACTCAATATCAGTACACTTTTATAGACCACAAAACTGACAAAAACTTCAATTGATAATGCAAGGCGATAGGTACATAAAAATTTACATTATTATACAAATCAAAACATGAAATATGCTTAATCAAAATTTGATTAGTTAAGTATCAAATTAAATATCAATTATTGGTAACCCTTACAGTGCTTTGAACCTGTTAACTCGTTAGGGCGGGTATTATTATTATTATTTCCAGATTAAGTTGGAAATTACTTAAAAAACAAAACTGCTAGACGATTGATGAGAAGCAATACTCATTCTAAACGAATCATTTTTTATTCTTTTCTTTTATTTTCGGATATTTTTCATCCAACAGAATCAGTTTAACAATAACTTGCTCAGGGCACTCTAGGGGTTAATAATAATTTTAAAAAAAGATCAATTGTAATAAATCAAAAGTTTTCAAATTAACAAACTTAAATATTTCAATTTAGAGGAAATGAGCTGTACATAAGTGTTATGCTCAAATAAATTTCTCAATATTTCAGTATTCATTTTACTTGAGAATATTGATGGCCTCTCAAACAGAATACTTCTATTTGAAATAAAATTACATATTTGACCTTTATATATCGTTTTAGTTCAGTTTATTTTATTTTGATTTTTAAAGGCAATTCAACCACACAGGTCATTGTTGTCTAAGTTCAGTTTATTCTTATGTTTCTATGCTATTTACAATTTCTTCTCCTCTTTGAACCATTGCAACGAAATATGGATCTTTTCTCAATTAAACTACATTATAAGCGAGACAATTTCTCATAACTTAATGTTGATAAACAAAAAAAAATGTTTCATATGCCACAGGGAGATGTTACTTATTAGCATGGAAAAGGAATGCTTTCAAAGCATAACATTTTAAAGTGAAGATGGAGATAGTTAGCCGTTGCAGAGATACGAAGACAAGGTATAGTTGGGATTCGGCTGGGAGAAAAACGTCAGACTTTCAGGAAGAAATCTGTATTTGGACGTTTCGGCTGTACATTGGCAGCCTTCTTCAGCTAAAAAATACAACTTATAAGTAAAAAAAATAAATATACAACTTATAAGTAAAAAACAGGCAGAAATGAGTGTAGTATATACATAAAGACAATAAATTTTAACCAATCTTATTTTTAAACAATGAAAATACGGTAGTTGGAAAGTAAACAGCATGTAGAAAGTAGTAAGTAAACAGTACAAAAAAACTAATCAGTACAAAAAAGGAACATTTTTCATATAGTGAGAAAAAACAATCTATTCTATAAGTGAATACAATTTATAGTAATTAATATATAGATACGTACCACTAGAGAATGCCTAGGGGGGAGGGAGGAAGACCTCGAGAACAACTTAGGTAACCATGGTTGAATGTATGAGGGACAGCAACTACACAGGGGGTTTTATAGTTTTGACTGGGGGAGGGGTGAGGAAGCTCGAAACCTTCTTCGCCGCGCCCTTTCTTTATCCCATGAGTCCTTCCACAATGAAAACTTGAAAAGAGCTACCGAAATATTAACACTAAACTAATTCCCCCCCCCCCAACCTCATAAACCGGCTTATAAAGCAAATAAAATCCCAGTCCTACAATGCCACCTCCCCCAATACCTCTCTTGACTCCTTGTACTGATTAGTTTTTTGTACTGTTTACTTACTACTTTGTACATGCTGTTTACCTTCCAACTACCGTATTTTCATTGTTTAAAAATAAGATTGGTTAAAATTTATTGTCTTTATGTATATACTACACTCATTTCTGCCTGTTTTTTACTTACAAGTTGTATATTTATTTTTTTTTACTTATAAGTTGTATTTTTTAGCTAAAGAAGGCTGCCAATGTGCAGCCGAAACGTCCAAATACAGATTTCTTCCTGAAAGTCTGACGTTTTTCTCCTAGCCGAATCCCAACTATACCTTGTCTTCGCATAACATTTTAGAGACAATTGATTTTCATTCTTTGAGTGTTTCAAAAACTTTTCTCAATGAAGTCCTTTTTTCATGAATTTTTAAAAATTATTTTGGTGATTTATTTTCTAGCCTCTTACAAGTCTCAACCAAGACTGAAATATATTTTTTGACCTGAATCTAACATTTCCTAAACCTCGTCCGAAATGCTCTGAAGGACACTGTCTTTCATCCATTCCTCCCGTCAAAATCTAAATTTAGCCAAAAACCTTACCAAAAGATCCTTTTACCAGTCTGAAACAAAATTCATTGCATATCAGACAACTAATTTCAGAAATGTTTAAGTCACCACATTCATGACCAACCAACTCCTACCACCAAGACAACTGTCTCCCTTGCTCATTCCCTTCTTCTGCCAAATGATCTCAAAATAACAATTTTTACTCCTTGCTTGGATTTCAAATTTCCTGTCATTCATTTCTACTTTGAATCCCCATTCTCTTGCATGTGCTAGGTCCCCTGCTTGCTGCTAGGGTTCTTCCAAGTCTATCTTGAGCATCTTCCAGACAAGACTGTAGTGTGGGGTCTCCCGTGGTCTAGTCTAGATTCATAAGCGGGAGATGGTGGCTTCGATCCCCACCGGCGACAGGAATTTTCTCATCTCAAGGCTCGCTGAGAAAAGATTTGTCGATGCGCCGTAAAAAAAAAAAAAAAAAAAAAAAAAGGACTGTTGTGACTTATTGGCCCATTTCTGTAGAACCTTCAGGCCACCCATTTTCTCTCTCAACAGTTTATTACGTATTGTTACAATTTGCTTTATATTCTGAAAATTCTTATTGTAAACTATTTCTTCAATTGCCTTTGGTTTGTTGGCATTCATGATGAAATCTTGAAATTTGGATCAAATAATGGTCTTGTAGTAAATTTATCTTTGTTTGAAGATCACATTATTTGAGAACCCTGGTTGAACCCTCCACTATGAACCCTCCTTCATTTACATAATATTTTCTTCATCTTGTAAATGACTAAAACAGTATCCATAAAGATTTAAAAATCATTTTAGCCACATA
Source organism: Gonocerus acuteangulatus (assembly GCA_946811695.1). Taxonomy (NCBI): domain Eukaryota; kingdom Metazoa; phylum Arthropoda; class Insecta; order Hemiptera; family Coreidae; genus Gonocerus; species Gonocerus acuteangulatus. The sequence continues at coordinate 45,361,912 of OX328127.1, forward strand.
TTGAATCATTAGATATTAACTAATAAATTTAAGACTGAAAATAATACGTATTTTAAAACTGATTAAACCTAAAAAGGGAGAACAGAAGAACACAGTTTTCAAAGAGTTAAATTGTGTTAGTTATGTTTCTCCATTCACAACCAGAAAGGCATGCAGCAGTCTTCCCTTGCTCATAATAGATCCCTTTAATTTGGCATGCTCAAATCACAAATGAGGAAAACATAAGTCACATAGTTAGTACTTATATAAAATGAAAAAACAAAAGATGTATTTTGAACTGACTAACAGTATGGTAAATTTCTCCAAAATTAATGGGAGCGACAAGTAATACCTGAAATTATTGGTATCAGAATTGAAGTACCATATAATTTCAATCTTACGTTTTTCTAAGAATTTAGAGGCAGCATGTTCCAAACCTTTATAAATAGAGGAATGGAAAAAAAATCTGTGTACTTTTTGTTATCTTTCTTTTGCCAGTGCATCTTCCTAGTCCTCTGCATAATCCTTTGTTCAACTTGTTTACTAATAATAACACATGTGTTATTATAATCAGAAAAAGAATGTTTCAATACAGTTTTAGTTTTATCCCCTGTCTGTTTTGTGCTTGAAAAAATTGAGTGTACAGCTGAACATTATCGACATGTGATGCTTTATCATTTTCATAATTGCCGTAATGGTGCTGAAATAGCTCGAAGGAATTGTGGAGTTTATGGACATCATTCAATAAAAAAATATGTGGTTCTAAAATGGTTTGTTAGATTCCGCATAGAAATTCTTCTAATGTGAAGGATGCAGCGAGGTCTTGTGGTAGCCAAAGTAAGCAGACCAGATGTTTGTGTACCGCACAAACTTGCCAATCCATTTTTAAAAACAGTGAAAAAACTGAGTTTTAGCCTCAAAAAAATATCATAAAAAATACAATTTTGTTTAAGTCAACTATTTAAGTTAAAAATAAATAAAACAAAAAGACTATCCAAATGGGAATCCTTGAGGAGAGCAAGGCTGTTAATAAAAAAACAAACAGACTTTTTATCGTTTTAAGAAAGGTTAGTGATTTATCAATTCTTAACTTACGGAATGTTCTGATTCTGATAGTGAGTCAAATAAATCGAAGACCTAATGCAATAGCAATAATGATATTAAATCAGTACAATTAAAAGGAGAAGAAATAGTTGTAATAATAAACTTTGACTAAAAATAAGATATAAATTTTCTGAAAGAAAAAAAAAACTACAAATGTTTATGCAAACTTTCAAAAATTGCATTTGCCATCTCAATGTTTTATCTTTTTCCACCTTGGAATAACCCTACGTTATGGCAGTTTATTTTCATCTATGTACCCCCTTCCATACGATTTAATTTCAATGTAGAGAAAAATAATATGTCATACACTTCATTTTTGTAATTTAAGGGATATCATTAATAGTCTTCAACATTAGGAGGAATTGAAACAAGATAAACATGTTTGAAGAGGAATCTAGACAATTTTATAGCTAACCCTAATGCAGAATTCCTTCTCTTTTTGAGAGAGAAAAATGTATTTAAGAAGACCAATTTTTGAATCAAATTGCACTCCCTTTACAATTTTATGCATTTTTCATTAATAGAATGCATAGATATAATTTCATTAAATATGTATTTTTAAAATATAGAACTGATTAATCATAATATAGACAAATATTTAAGAATATTTACCTTAAAGATAAATCTGGGGAAGCACAGCGAATAACAGGAGAAGGTGCTGGAGGGACCACCCTCATTGAGAGTGCAGCATAGTTACGCCATATTACTAGATGGACATCTCTTTCTGAGGCTGGCTTACGAGGAGGGGCTGAGCTTCGAAGAAGGGAAGCTCTGTTATCACTCACCGGCCTGAAAGTTTAAAATTATTAAATTCCTTGAATGAAACATATTCAGTAGAAAAATAAAATGATTTTGGATTGTACAAAGGAAAAGTAAGATATATGTCCAAATCATCTTGAGCCTAATAACTGAAAGTATTCTAAAGGCATTGATGCAAGAGCTAATATGGCAAAAGGAAAGTCACATTAATAAAACATTTGCTGTGACTGTTGTTTATTTGTAAATGAAATAACCAGCCTCCCAAGGAGAGGACAACTGTTCAAGTAGGTCATAACCCAATAATTATACAAATCTTCGAACAGATACACAGACTAAACAAACCAATCACTATATATTGGCTCCCTACACATGTTGACATAAAAGAGAGCACTACAGTTGACAACCGTGCCAATAAATGCCACTAAATGAGGCCACTTCGACAAACAGGACGTCACGTACCAAGATATGCAACTTGAAGCAAAGAAATATGTTGTACAATAATGGGAACAAGCTTGGTATTACACGACAGAAAACAAATTACGAGAAATCAAAAATACAATACGCGAATGGACCTCAAGCAAAAGAGGCAATAGAAGAGAGGAAGTAGTTCTTTGTCGTTTAAGAATAGGCCACTCACGTATTACTCATTCACACCTCATGACAAAACAGAACGCACCAAAGTGCCAATACTGCAACACGACATTAACTATAAAACACTTACTAACTGAATGCAGACTTAGACAAAACTTTGACCTACCGTGCTTGACCACCTTACTCAGTGACGGGAGCCAATATATAGAAAAAACACTGCAATACCTAAAACAAATTAAACACTGTGACAACATATAATTACTTTTCAAAATTTAAAAATTAATCCTTATCGCACAGTTCTGAATGACTATATAAAACTGATATGTATACCATCAAGTAAAACTTATTCTAAAAGTCTCAATTTTTGTAGATTTGTTAAGAAAGAAAAACGTATCGCAGAATAACATACTAGTCTAATAATACTCTGATAAGATAGAACTAATGGACTTACAACATGAACTGACTATTAAATTCTTTACCTAATATTACTATCTACTTGAACCGACACTTATCACTTACATTCAAACACATCTCACATATGAATACTATAACTGAAAACTTGTAATACTTACATGAACGCTATTGGACATATTACCTCAAGAAAATTGTGGATTTTTTATCATTAATCTCAAAATCTTTTTGCCAAAGTTGCGTAAACATTAATAAATAAATAATACTAATAATATAATTACCATAAAATATTTCTGCAAAATATATATTAGAAAATAAACCAATCACTTACGTTGGGTCAATAACAGTATAGAGCATGTGAAGCCTGTTGTAAACAATTGGCCAAGAATGGTTGATAGCAGCTGAGCACTTTGATAGGACTCTATCTCTCTCGATGAGACCAAACAACACACTTGCCCATGGATCAGTGGTACCGTTTAATAACGTAGCAGTGGTGGCACTACTACTTTTACTGCTTTCATCCTGGATACCTAGGAACAATCAAAAATATGAAAAAAAAGTCTGTGTTCTGAATAATAATTCAAAACCCTATTTTAGAGGATTAGATATACAAAAACTTCAGATCTCCATCTTAATGAATTTATTAACTTCTCAGTGTGATATTTGCATAGGCACGGCTCAATCATCGGTGTAACTTCAGAGACTTAACAGAGCATTGCTTTGAGAAATTAATAAAAATCGTTCCAGCCCTAATGGCCTAGATGCAAATGTGCTGTAAAAAGAAAAAAAAAGAAGAAGAAAAAGAAAAGAAAAAAAAGAGAATAAATAAAATCATTGTGATAAAGATCTGAAGTTTTGTATTTGTAACATGCAGTAAATTCACAATCCAGCCAAATTAATGTCAAGTTATTTGAGAGTAAACTCAACATTCCTGTAGGAGAGTTTTATTCTGATCAATTTTAAATGTGGCTCTCCATTCCTGGAAAACAATATATATGCAGAAAATATTTTTCTGAAACGAATACTTATCAACTGAACAAAGTGCTGGATAGTGGAAATTGGTGTTCACATTGACAAAATTTACACTTATTTATTTTAGGCGAAAGTCCTTTTCCAGGTAATATTAAATTGGGCAAATTTCCCTAAAATGCTTGGCTGAAAATAAGTGTGGAAATTCTGTTTGATTTCCTTAACTATCGATTTCCACCATCCAGGACTTCCTAAAGTAAAAATTTCATCATTTTAAGTCAACAATTCCGTGTAAGCGAGTCTTTATTAAAAGTGAGTTTTCTACCTAAAAGAGAGAGCCAACACTCTTAAAGAGTTCAATGTTATGATTTTTATTTAATATATAATAAGATCAATGAGTATACCTCCTGTCCAAACAGCAGATGACCTATCCACAATCCATTGCATATCAACTACAGCTGCTTGAACAGCTGTTTTCTCTGTGGCAGGTAAAATCTGGAGAGCGGATTCCATCACAATAGGAACCCATTTCTCCATTACATCTATTACAGGTTCTTCAGTATCAAATGTCCCTGAACATATAATAAATATTAAAACTCTTACTTGGCAGAATACAATAAAATATCATTAGAACAATTCACTTCTAGAATCCAGAAACCAATCTACCTAATATTTTCAGAAGAATCTTGGCTTCTCTGAGAATATGAAATGAAAGTCTCCTCGGGGTAAGGCGGCAGCTACAAAACATTACTAGAGCATATGCCTCAACATGATGAAGCACATTACTTGCTGGTTCAGGTCGCTGAAAGAAACAAATACAAAGATGTATTAATAGTTTAAAAAATGTTAGACGCATGTATATCAAGGTATTAGTAAGAAATTCCATTGAAATCATCTGCCGACGGATCCTTATCCTTGATACTTCTGTAAATCCTTGAGCTGTGTGAACTCCAGTTATATCCAGTAAAATAAATGCATATACTCGGAAATAGATGGACAAGGCTTTGCCTTCAACATATTCATGGGGAACATTGAAGACCAAGCGTTGAAGAATTTACCACTATGACCAAGCAACATGAAAATATTTGAGGTAGTATTAAGACACTTTCAAACCAACTTGAACAAGGGTAACATGTCTTCTCATTCAAGAGTGAACTTGACTGGAGAATGAGTTAGGAGTCAGTTCTCCAAGGTCCATATTATTTAGAGTTCCAGCATCCTATGTTCCAGCCTTGTTAACATGATACCATATGTGTCCACCATATTTTCGGGATTTTGATTGAGTTGGCAAAATATGAAGACTGCAAGATTGTCGTTTTAGGTAGTAAGATAGCATTCTATGAGTTTTATCATAGTAAAAAGTTGTGCACAATGAAAGAAATTTGTGACAGTCGACATCCTCGGCAAGTTAACTCATAGTTGGCAGTCAATATGTTTATTATATTTAGTTCATCAAGGGCTTGGGATGCATTATTTTGGAGAGATGTTGCTCCATCTTTTGCAAGGCGATCATCTCTTTCGATACCTTCCAAGGCACAGTGCCCTAACATCCATCGTAGCAGAATCTCAAAGTACAAGGTCATTATGTTTTCTCCTACACTCAATCTAGCATTTGATTGTCCATTTTTGTTACATGAGTTGACATTATGCAGCCTCCATAAGAAGCAATATTTTTGAATCTGGACTTATTTTTAACTTGAATAGCAGTTTGATTATCACAGTTGGGCATCCTGTTTAGCTCTTCATTCATAGACATAATTCCAGTAGTACATATGATTTATTTATATATTTTTTCTTAATTCCAAAATCAAAATGCATATATTAGATAAAAACTACAGTGGCTTAAAGAGCCCATTTCCACTTAATAATCTGATAACCAAAATGATAACCAATATTTAATAAATGGCTCAAGTAGGAAACTGACCTTTCCCAAGTCACCTACGAATTCCGAGTTTCTTCCAACAAAAAAATTAGCAGAAGCTGCAGCAGTTCAACCACAATGTGGTATAGCGAAGCTTACTACAACATTAGCACTTTGATGACCGAAGATACCAATATGTTGATTTAGTTTTTTTTTTAAGTAATTGGCAGGTGTTGTTCCCCAAAATTATTTAAAACATTAACTTATATTTGTGACATTTTGAACCTGTTTAGGCTCATCATCAGGCATCTTAAATTAAGTCATGTTGAGACCTATTATAATTTTTAAATTTCATATTAAGGTCCATAAATTTTGAAAGTAAACGTTACATCCGAATAAGGATCATAAGTTGTTGAGTGGACAAGTCATATTCAGCGTGTTGAAATAGTTTTTTTTTTAGAATTGGTGAAAAAGGCGGAAGGTCAATAAATATTGACCTTCCGCCTTATTCGCCAATTCTATATATTTGAGCTAAGGGTCATTTAATGAATAATAGTTTGTTTTTTTTTTTTTATTTTGTTGTGTGTTTTCAGCCATTCGGTGGTCATTAAACTATTTCAACACTGCCATCGTTTTTTGGTGCCACCAGTCGTCAAAGTGTTAAAGACTTTTTCAAAGCTCAGAGGCAAAGAATTCCATGAATACATTGTAAACAAAATAAATAACTAAAAAAATCAATTGTAAAATATTTATTAAAACTAACAGGAGTATGATCAGATCTACGAGGAGTTGAAAGCGTTGGTGATAGCTGGCAGGTAACAGTGGTTGTGGCCGGAGGAGGCTGGGGTACAGGCTCTTTGCTAATAGCATTCTTCCAACTGGTCAATAGCTGAAGCAACATCCTCAGCCCCTGATCCACAAGGTGTGGAGATGTGTCTGGAACATCTCGTGAGAGAAATTGGGTAACTCCTGTAAGCAAAAGCAAAGCTAATTATCACGCTGAAGAAAAATGTTAAAAAATATAACTTAATTAAATATTACAAGCAATAAATGTAATCTAAAACAATGAACAAAAATTTAAAAAAGAGTAAACATGTCTTCCTGCCATGAAGTCACAGAAAAAACAAATAGCACAGATGTGTACATTTGATCATCCTAGGGACAAAAGTAAGAGAATAAGCACATTTCCACTTAACCCTTTCTTTGCTGACGAATGAAGAGACTCACAGCGCCCTGTACGCTCGATGCTTATTCGTCTAGCTTCCCCCGAACGCTCGCCAATCTCTCCTCTTCTCGACCTCACTACTGTCCAACTTTTTTGCCTCTCTCAGCATCCTCTTGTTATATATTTGGAATTATTAATTTATAATTTCAAATATCTTTTAAATTTGTAATATACTAAACTATCATGGAATAGAAAATGACTCAGATCAGAAATGATGATATAATTACTTGATTGATATCATGTGTAGTATATAATAATACAATGAGGATATTTAGAACGATCATACTAAACAAGATCCAATTGTGATTGAAAGATATAAACAGCAACAATATGGTTAGAGAGACAAATTTGAGTATCACCCTGCAAATAGGTGGCGAGGCGCACAAGCTTCAACCTCCAACAACTGCTATAACAATGTCGATTGTAGGACTTCGCATTTTTATTTTTTTTTATTATTTTTTTTTAATAGATGATAATAGACTTGCACAAAGTTTAATTTAAATTAATAAACGAAGAAGATCTGAAAAGGTTCCATTGATTTTATACGAGTTAATAGCACTAGGCCGGAGAAGCAACATATGGGGCTAACGGGACCACGAGTTAACTCGTGTGGAGGGTCAGAGGTACTGACAGTGGAACACGAGTTAAATCATGTGGAGCATCTGGAGCCCTGCTAGTCAAACCCGAGTTTACTCGCAACAAAAGGGTTAATAAGTTCTCTAATGGTAGGGATGGTGGTTTCTTCCACCTCTATCTTGGCTAGAAAATGGTTGTAACAAGTTCTAAAAAATATGTGTTATAATTAAAGAAAAATTAAAATTAAAATAACACATTAGTTTGCCCTTGGAAAACTCAATGAGCAAATTTACCTAAAATTACGTCATGCCTCCAATCAGGGAAATCCATAACTAAAGTTTGGAGTGACTGATAAGCAAGGCCTCTTAATTCTTCGTCCATGTGCACAGTCAGCCTGGCAAGGAGATCAACCAGTTCTGTACTGGTGATACCATCGGGAATAAGGCGAGGCACTGCAGCAACACAGGTTCGGAACAAATCTATACGAGGCTTCCTTTCTCCAGTGATCATTTCATCTGGTTCCTAAAATGAAAAGTATAAAAAGTTTATGGTTTGAGAAGTACTACAATCATAAAAAAAGTCAACCACGTTCTCATTTTTGTTGCCTAGTTATCTTGACAGACTAGTTTTCCTACTTAAAAAAAATTCTGTGTACAAATTTTGCCAAAGATACTGTACTGATAGGCAAACTCTCCTGGTTAACAAACTTGATCTTTCATTATGTGTTTAATTTCATCAAATTCAGCTCTTTATTTGAAGGTACTAGAGCACGAACCGATACACACCCACATATATATATATATATATATATATATATATATATATATATATATATATACATTCAAGTGAGTACAAAGAAATTTGCAGAAACATAAAACAGAATATAAGAAATTTCTCTTATAAATAATATATACCGGTTGCAAGCAAATAATGTACCTTGTTGACATTCTGAGTACTGGTCATCATAAGAGGGCGCCCATAATGTGTATCAAGTGCTCTTAATATATCAACAAAAACCCTCCTGACATGTGGAAAATAAGCAGACATTCCAATGCTCCTGGCAGTATCTTCTGTGAGCATCTAAACAGGTGAAAACTTAATTTAGAAATATTATACAAATCAAAGAAAAAAATTAGAAACATTCTATTTATTTTAAATAGCTGAATTCTCTATTCTATGAAATTAGTATGCAACTAGATGAAGTTTTTTATGACCAACCCTAATTAAATTGTCATAGATTAGAAATTTCAAGAACTCTACAACCATAATTTCGAACAAAATCATAAATCAAAATATGTAAAGGAAATATTCAAGTCCAAGCTAAAAGACCATTTAATTTAGGATTAAGTCTAAGAACTTGCCCGAATCAGATATCATGGATGAAGAGCATAATTAGTTTTTAGTTTGGTGTCAAATAAAAGGGCTACAAAAGGCTGAAATCAGGTTTGAATTTAGTGGAGACAAAAAAATATACAAAAATTAAGAAATTGAGGTTTTAAGCTTTGATGTGATACGTAGTAAGGTCCATAAGTTTCCGGCCTGGGATAGAAGGAAAGGTGAAAGAAAAAAACTGGTTTTACTGTTTTTCAATATATTCTCCTCTAAGTTCATCACACTTAATACAACCCTTTGGCAACATTTCTATACCATGAAAAAAATAATTTTCTTCTTTGTTAAAAAAATGTTCTTCCACTGCTGCTTGGAGCTCTTCGTCGGTGTTAAATCGCCTTTCACGAAGGTCAGATTTTAACTTTGAGAAAAGGTAGAAATCGCTAGGGGCCAAGTCTGGGCTGTAGGGTGGGTGAGAGATTTCTTGGAATCCACAGTCCTTCACAGCGGCCTTGGAAATCAATGCTGTGTGGACAGAGGCATTGTCGTGAAGGAGGCGGACACCTCTGCTTAACTTCCCTCGCCTCTTCTCTTTAATGGCGTCTCGTAACCGGTGAAGTAGGGCTGCATAATACTCACCATTTATTGTGGTAATATTCCTTTCTTTAAAATCTATCAGCAGTATTCCTTTACAGTCCCAAAAAATTGTAGCCATTACCCTTTTTGTTGACTGTGTGACATTTGCCTTTAAAGGAGGCGCTTCTCCTGGTCTTCTTTATTCCATGGACTCTCTTTTGCTGAGTGGATCACAATATAGAACCATTGTCTCATCCCCAGTTACAATTGAGTCCAAAAAAATCCTTGGGTCGGGATTATACTCACATAAAAATTCATTGCAGCAGTGAACTCGTTCCCGTTTTTGAGCAGCTGAAAGAATTTTTGGAACCCATCTTGAACTAACCTTGTTCATATGCAAATGTTCTTTGATGATCCTCAAAACACTTGGTTTTGAAAGCCCTAACCTCACTACTATTTCCTTGGTTTTTAGTCGCCGGTCAGACAGCAATTCAGATTCCACAAGTTGGTTTGTTTCAGAAGTGACAGCTTCCAATGGGCGATCGGGACGTGGGTCATCTTCTAGACTTTCTCTCCCTACCTAAATAATTTTGCCCATTCTTTCACTGTGGAATACGAGGGGGAGGACTGCCCGTATACACAATCCAAGCGCTCTTTAATTTGCGCAGGAGTAAGACCCTCTTTACAAAAGAATTTAATTACCGCACGGTACTCGAGTTTGAACAATGTAAAAATGGGGAGTTTTCTTCAAGGCTGGACACTGACTGAGGAAGTGCGGGCGATGGGTATGAAGTGAGCAGACATGGACCTGCATAGGTGTGCAGGTCCCGGCATGTTTGAAGGAGGGGAAGCAGGACAGGCCGGAAACTTATGGACCTTACTATGTATATATATATATAAACATGCATTTTTTAATATTTTATATATAGATTTTATTTAACTAATACAACTATGTCTACTAAAAGTAATACTAATGTACTCTGTAGCAATATTATTACCAGAGATGGGCATAATTTTATTTATAAATAAAAATACGAATTTATTCATACTTCATATATTTGAGAATACGAATATAAATAAATTTGTACTTCATATATTTGTGAATACGAATATAAATAAATTCATATTCATAAGTGTGAATACGAATTTATTTTTATTCACATATATTAAATATAAAAAAGTACAAATAAAATTTTATTCACAAATTTTTCTGCGAATAAAAATAAATTCACAGAAAAAATGGTAAATAATCACAAAAAATGTGAATATTTACAAAAAATCAAGTGATTAAAAAAAAAATCACATTAAAATATACGAATAAAAATTTATTCACATTATAATTTGTGAATAAAAATTTATTCACAATAAAATTCGCAAATAAATTATGAATTTATTCGTATTAAGATGATATTACGAAAGTTATTGAAGGTGATTTTTTTTTTTTTTGATGGAGGTACAGATGACAAACTATGTCCCTGCAGCATGGCTGGTGGTCCCGTGGTGGACTCGGGGTAAACAAAAAATCTAGGCGCTAATAACCTAGACGTTAAACGCCTTAAAAAAAAAAAAATAAAAAAAAAAAAAAATAAAAATCACCTTTAATAACTTTCGTAATATCATCTTAATACGAATAAATTAATAATTTATTTGCGAATTTTATTATGAATAAATTTTTATTCACAAATTATAATGTGAATAAATTTTTATTTGTATATTTTAATGTGATTTTTTTTTGTAATCACTTGATTTTTTGTAAATATTCACATTTTTTGTGATTATTTACAATTTTTTCTGTGAATTTATTTTTATTCGCAGAAAAATTTGCGAATAAAATTTTATTTGTATTTTTATATTTAATATATGTGAATAAAAATAAATTCGTATTCACACTTATGAATACGAATTTATTTATATTCGTATTCACAAATATATGAAGTACGAATTTATTTATATTCGTATTTACAAATATATGAAGTACGAATAAATTCGTATTTTTATTTATAAATAAAATTATGCCCATCTCTGATTATTACTAATACTATTTATTTATTTAAAATTTAATGTCCATTTATTATTAACTACGAATTTTAGGACAGGTTATCTATAGGTTACCACCCTTTTCTAGCCAGGATAGGGCTGACACCTTTTCTTTTTTTCAAAAGAAAAGCCACCACCCCACAGTGGGAATCGAACCCACGACCTTTGGCACGGAGTGTTAAGCTACGTTCATGGTGAGGATTGATTCTGCGATGCTACGATAGCTACTCCGATGAGCGCTGCCCCGATGTATTCTACATCGATGGAGGGTGTTCATGCTGACTCACCATTGCATTGGTTCATGTTGGGAGTAAAGTAACCTTCAACAGTGAATTAGATTTTGTTTATGAAAAAGCTCTGCTTATGCTAGTGAGAAAAAATGAGTCTTTTATAATTAGTTCGCGATGTTCCTGACAAAGAAAAAGGGATTGGTTTCTTACTCGGAAAAATTAATGGAATCCTATTAATTTTAGCGAGTTGGATAGACTAGAGTTTTCTTTTATCTTCTTGAGCGAGCGGAAACGCATATCATGGAATGCTTAATAAATGTAAAAGATCCAAAAAAGAGAGAGAGAGAGAAAAGGAATAAAATATGTTTGTTTATAAATATTGTTGTTTGTTATTCTTCATAACCTGCAAAAAAGTCAACTTTAACTAATAATGCTTAATAACTTTTTTCCTTAGTACCTCGTATATATGGCACATAATGAGAGAATTTCAAAGGCACATCCAAGAGCAAATAAGTTGATGACGGGCAAGCAAGTGTTCTCAAGTTCTGAGAGTACAATATGCTTCTAAGGGTACATAAAAATACTCAATAATAAATAATAAAGCCACAAAACTGTAGAATACATATTTAACTGACTATTTCAGATAAATAGAGGTACCAAATATCTTATTTAAAGAAAGTGAAGGTGATCATGTAAAGTTTAAGTTTTTGTGAGAAGAACGTCATATCGGGATATGAAATCATTACACAACATGGTTTTATGAGCACAAAATGCACTGATAAAAACAAAACTCACATTGTTATAATTTCAATTATCATTCATCAGAAAGCAAAAGTACTTAAATAGTTAATAGTATGACCGATTTATATAAATAACACATTGATTACCCATAAAACATTGAATAGAAAAGCACTAACCCACACTGCTAGAGCCTCGTGGAAATGAAAATGCAGGGCACACAAAAAAAAACTACACATTGGTATATTCCTGAACCAATGATGATTTAACATTAATAATGAAAGCATTGTTTTAAAGAAGAACACAACAACAAAATAAATAATGAAATAATAGAAACGAAAGTAACATGTTCTGGCTTTACAATGTTTGAATCTTTTTAAGTCAGAATAAATGTTTAGTGCTGTCTAAATTTTGCTCCTGCATAGAAGGATAAGTTACAATTTCTATTGTAATATATAATAATTCTGTAACCAGACATCTGTTAAATTTTTTGGACATCAAAAAATAAATAAATAAAAATAATTACAGAATAAATAAATTAAATTCATAATTTTTTCTTACATAATTAAATTCAACACTTGGTGTAAAATTGATTAAATTCATTGTAATTATAAGGTATCAAGGATCAAACTCAATTATTTTTGTAAAAACATAAATTCAAGTATGTTTATGTATTTACATTAAAAAATGCATTCCTCATCCCTCCCAGAATATAAATGACTAAATTATTAATTAGAATTTCTAACTTACTTTATTTAAAAAAGTTTTCTTCACGCGTAATGTGTTTCCTGAAGGTAAGACACCAGATGTCCGAGGCATGGGTGGCTCTCCTTCTTTCTGTTGAAGGCTGTCAGCAACTACCAGGAATGCTCTTAGGCCAATAGACATTCTTTCAGGTGTAAGAATTAGTTTAACTGTCCTTCCTACTGAAAGTAAATCAAAAACTATCTCCCTCATAGCGAAATCTAATCTCTCCTGAAACAAATAAATATTAAGACTTGAAAAATTAGTTCATCTATGAATTTTTCCTGATCAATAACACTTAATATTTTGATAAAATAATATAGTCAATTAACAACGCTATGCAAATTAAATTTGATAAAAATAATTTAATGTACTGAAAAAATTTTAAAAATGTATACTAATATAAAATATATATTTTTTATTTAATAGGACAGACTGGGAAGAAAGTAGCTATGAGGACAGTAAAACACTATGCAGACTATTGTATGGGAAGTACAGAAACTTCCGGTGTAGCTCAACAGAGAGAAAAATGTGTTTTGACAAGTCATGACTAAAGAAGATAATATACAAAGAAGGCTAGTTAGAAAGGCCGTTGAAATATTTAAGCGACAAGAGGATGTTCCAAGAACCAAGAAGGTGTAACCCCAAACCTGGTTTTTATGTAACCCCCAAACCTGGTTTTTATGTAACCCCAAACCTGGAACACCATACTTAGAGGCGTTAAGGAGAGACTGGTCGAGAGAAGACAAGCACGAGCAAGACAAAGAACTGTGTCAAAACCATTCCATTGACACAACTATTATGAACCCACATAAAGTTGACAGATGCTGTTACAGAAAGGCACATTTTGTAGACACCATATGTTAAATTAATAAGGTGGAGTATAAATCTATTAACATCTATAAAATTATAAATTATTAAAAAAAAAATCTGTCATGAGTCTAAAGAAGCAGTATTGTATTCCTAGAAAATGTAATGCTAAAAATAAAATGTTGGAGACAAAAGTCCTATTAATAACAACAATACTCCACAGCAAAGCAACTTAAAAATAAAATAAAATGTATAGTAGCAAGAAGATACCTGAGCAATAAATTGAATTATTTTCACAAATATATTCAATGGTGTATCTCGTGGAACAACAGCTTTTGAACCCTTCGGAAATAAAGAATGGACAATGCTCTGAAGTCTTGACTGAGTTGCAGAGTTGCTTTCACACTTAATTCTTATCATATACACCCAGAGAAGCCTGTACAGTGACTCTGAAATCAAATTTATATAAGTAAAAGTCACTAAAGAATACAATAGGAGATATTAGTCTGTCAAAGATATTAGTATTAACGCACTGATGTCCGGAGACACCAATATGTAGCCATAGTTTTTTGCAAGTTTTCAACCACTAAATGGTCATTAAACTATTTTTAAACTGTCATTGTTTATGATGTCACTGGGCGTCGTCAATGTGGCTATTTACTGCTTGCCACCCTTTTTCAACACTCACAGTGAAGTAAAGACTCCTTGGTGGCAGGAAAAACAGACAACATAACCTAGGCAGGATTCAAACTAGAGAATCTCAGGTTCCTCTGAGCCCAACACTGACCTCAAAGCCCAACATTTACATGACGTAAACAAATGTATACACATATGTTATAATGTATTACTAATATTAAAAATATATTATGGTTGTACTTACCTAAAGCTACTCTGGACATCTTCGGATCTCTATTTTTTAAATGAGAAAGGCACATAGCTAAGAAATAGTGCCAATTCTGAAGGAAAAAAGTTTTTTGACTAACACATAACAAGCAGGTAACCAAAGGGAAAAGTGCAAGCCTGTGTTTTGATTTTGTACACATGTCTAAAGTTTGGGTATAGAGTGACTCAACAAAGTTCTTTAAGCAGGGTACATTCACTTCATTCTTCACGGACTGTAAAATAAAAAATAAACTATAAATCCAAAAATAAATAAACTGATTTAAAAAAAATAGCTGAAGCAGAGGTGTGGTAATACTTGCTTCTCCTTTACCTTGTGACCATATTAGAAAGTGAGAAAATAGAAGAATAAAATATATTGGCTTATCCTATAAACACTTCATAATTAGAATTTCACATTACTATACTCGTATAATTGCACATAGGAATGGTCAGAATTGTATTTGTAAAAAGATTGCATGCTACATTGGGGAGACTGGCCATGGGTCTTTTGTAACCGAAGTCCTCTTATAAATTCCTATTGATTCCTACTAAAGAGATTTGGGTCAGCCAAGGCAACATTGGAGGAATAGTAGTGGCCTGACTGAAATACAGCAGGCTATTGGGAGGACAACCCTCCAGGCCTGTATATCGTCTCTTCTTTCTTTAGGCAAAGGTGGTTTAGAACATTATAACTTTAATTTTAAGTTAGGGGTTACCTTCAGATCTTCAAAAATTATTTTTGTTTTATAAGAATACTATTAGGCCTCACTTAACATTAATAAAAGAATGTCTTTGTGAATGCATTTGAATACAAGTTTACAGGCTTTTGTATGTATGTCATCTATTCAAATATTCTTATCTTATTAAGATCAAATTGATCATTACATCTTAGAAGGGCAAGCTCCCAAGGACCTTCTATACCCCAAGCAATCTTCATCCCTCTAATGTTGTATCCAGATAAACTCTATTGTACTTGTCCCCATGAATTCCTATTTATTTTTTTTTCTACAACGCATTGGCATCTAGGCCACATTCATGATGGAGCTGGGAATTTTTTCGACGTTTGCCATGAGGAGACCGATGAATTACAATTATTTTTTTTATTTATTATAATTATTATTAATTACAGATGCTCTGACTTCAGAGGTCTTTAGTACCATAAATTCCTATTCTACACATTTTTGCTATGCTTGAATATTTTCTGACTCATGTTCAAGGTAAAATGATATGACTATCCCAAATATATGAAAAAATACAAATACATGAATGTGAATACATATTTATTTATTAAAGTTTTAAAATAAAGTTATTTAAATGAATTCACAAATCTATCCTTATTGGCATTCACATTTGTAAGCATTAATCTGTTCAGGTTCTAAGCAACATGCCAATGTTGGGCAAAACTAAAAACTAAGACTAAAATTAAAACTACATTCACTTTTTAGAATAAACTAAATCTAAACTAAGAATTGTAAGCAAAAAAAAAACAAAATTAAATTAACTTATGGATGTTAGTTGAATGAAAACTAAAACTAAATCATTGGGAATTGATAAAAAATTGAATTAAAACTTTATTTTAGTTTAGTTTTAGAAAAAAAAAATCAGTCCCGTAACAGGCCACAAGGGCCCAGAGGGACAGATACTGTAGAGGTATCTGATTCTTGACCATACGGCACACTAGGGAAATAGTGTGGTCAATACTATGCTCCGGCCGCCTGCTTTTTTCCTTGCTGCTTCAACTGCTAGAGTCATTAGCACCAAGGTACCCATTGATAAATTAATTAACGGCTGGGTTGGCTTAGGGACGTTCTGGGACCCCAAATCCAACCCTCGAACGACGGCACTAGAAGAAAAAATCTTTAGCGCGTGCTCGGGTTTTGAACCTGGTCCTCCAGTTCATTAGTCGAGTACTCTACCACTGAGCTAACCTCGCCCCTTAGTTTTAGAAAAATAACGTGAATTAATGTAAACCATGTGTTATTTCGATAATTAAGTAAATTATTTATTTACTTAAATTAAAGTAAATTATTAAATTACTATTATTTGTTTTCATTTTGTTTTAAATAGGCTGAAGTTGTAGTTCTAAGTTGTAACCTTATTTTTTGCCTATTATAGTTCATAAATAAACGCTCTTAATTTAAACAAAAATACATACAAACCTATTTTTTTACCCTTGTTCTGAATCAAAGTATTCAATAAACTAATTAGTGAATTATAAACTAAAACTAAACTAAAATAATAAATTAAGGTCACTTTTTCTTAAATTAAACTAATTATCATACAAAAATGGATAGTAATACTAAAAACAACTATTTATTAAAAAAATACTCCTACACATGTTTAATAATTTTACAAATCTAAAACTAAACTAAAACTAATAATATAACATGAGTTTATTTTTAGTTAGAATGAATGAACATTAGTTTAGTAAAGTAACGTTAGTTTTGCCCAACACTCCAACACGCCATCATGTCAAACCATTATGTTCAAACTTGAAAGACACAAAACAAAACTTGTGTTCTTAATGGAAGTAATTACAAGTCGAAAGATCCACAGATTTTGCCTCTCATTGGGTGGGACTATAAGCAACATTTCTACCAATCGAATCTATTTATTGGCAGGTTTGAAAATTGTGGTCTTCACAATTAAAAAAAATTCACCAGGAAAGAGGAAACTTTACTGTAATCGTATTCACGCCTATAAATACAATGCATTTGTAAATGTAAATATACAACTGTTCTTGTAGTTCCAAAAACAAATACATTTGTATTCATGACAGGGGGCTGCTAATAGATTTTTATCTGTAATCATGTAAAAACAGATTTTTATATATATTTCTATTCGTATTAACACGTTCAATACAGTGAGCACCATATGGTACTCACCAATTCCTTATGGCTTGACTGAGAGCATCATATGGTGCTCACTCCACCCCTTCCTAGAGACGGTGAACACCATATGGAGCTCATTCAGTTTCTCGTTGCCACCCCGACTAGTAACTACCTACTTGGAGTTCGCTCAATCAACCCCCCCCCCAAAGTGAGCCAAGATGGCGGCAGCATTGAACATGGTAACAAATATAAACATTTCCATGTCTGCCATATTTTATCATTTAAAATATAATTTCATAAAACAAATATGGTAGAAAATCAAGATGTGATATCAAGACATGATTTTTTAATATTTTATCAAAATTTTCCTGGTAAACTTCAATATTGAATAGTAAATTATATTGTCAAAATTATAAAAAATAATACTCACAGCAGCAACAGGAACCAAAATCTCAACAAACAATCCAGCCAATGCATGTTTAATATCTTTGTCTTTCACTTCAAGAAAGTATTGGGCACATTCCTGCATAAATTGGAAAGATGCTTCAAACTCTTCTATTGGTACCATCTAAAACAAAACATTGATGACGGTTATTATTAAAATTTTGATATGATATGGATAGTTTTTTTTTTCTGTAATGGGGCATTAGGAGACTTATGCTTAGATTAAAAGAGCTTAATACTTGTCTCCTATGTACCTACGGGTTCTTTTTTAGAGACAAGTGGCAAGTATCAGTATACACACAAGTACAGCTGAAAAGGAATGGCTTATATTTACTAAGCGACAGAGAACCTTGCTCAAACATTCTATTATGCAGTTGTCCCTCGTCACCTCAAGTAAACAGCCCAAGAAATGTTCAGTGATAACATTGTTACTGGACGGACCATAATGAAGGCTACTTGTCCACTCTGTGTAAACGAGTACTAGTCACTTAATGGGAGTGGCAAGATGGACAGTTGTGTTCATTAGTGGACAGACCGTACTGAACGCTACTTGTCCACCAAATTGTTAATGAGTACTTCTCACTAATAACTGAAGTAAACTAGCCCTTAAGGGGTAATAATACCTAGAGCGATCAAAATCAAAGTCATTTTATTGAATTTAGAAATCACAAATAAATCCATATTTTTCAATTCTTTATATCAAACGTTTTATAGAGGATGTTAAAGTATCCAAAAAAAAAGTTTCAATTCTTTGAAAAAAAATGATGGCGCTGTATCTGACAATTAGACATCCTGTTCTATCACATGTGATAGTCTGGAGGTTGCAATTTTTAATCTAGAACGAAAAAGTAAAATTATTTCGAAAGAAGAAGGTTAAATCTAGTAAAGTATGTAGGATTTTTAATGAATATTAATTTTTTCAAAAACAGTGAACAATTATTCATATTCCATAAAAAAATCCGTGGAAAATCTGCCATAAAATTGTTGTAATTCAATGAATCAAAAAAATCCTAAGTACTTCGCTAGTAATTATCATTAGGA
The DNA here is from genome assembly GCA_946811695.1 of Gonocerus acuteangulatus. Lineage (NCBI taxonomy): Eukaryota > Metazoa > Arthropoda > Insecta > Hemiptera > Coreidae > Gonocerus > Gonocerus acuteangulatus. Next base: position 45,381,049 of record OX328127.1, read on the forward strand.
AGCTCCAGTTAAACTTTGAAGTTGATTGGGGAAAAAATTGAAGACACCAGAGTATCACCCGATTTGAAAACCATAGTTTTGAGAATACAACTTAAAAGTTTAATGTTCTGAAATGTTCATTTTTTCATACTTTTTTGTAATAACGATTTTAGAAAATGGGTTTTAATTCTGAAATGTATTGACGTAGGACAAAAAAATACAATTAAAAAGGGACCAATCGAAGCTCCCTCAAAAAATTATCTTTCAGAAAGAATCAGCATCGCGTACACTTGGCATCGTACTTCATTCAGAAAACAGTATTTTTTGTCCATATCAAAAAATTGTCTTTGCATAAACACTCTTGGATATCATTTTTGATTAGTTAAGAAAGAATTTTATCACATAAAAAAAAATGCAAAAAAAAAGTTACAAGGTAGTATTACTCCTTAAGTACATTCCTTTAGTGAAATAGCTGATATTTAATTATTCTTTAAAATCTTTAGGAACAGTAAAAACTTATCACATACAAGTCAGAGGAATTCAAGAAATAAAATAAGCTTTCAGATCAATAAAATCACACTAACCACAATGCAAAATATGCAGATTCAGTTATGTGACTTGATAAATCCTGATATGGGACTAAGGAAGGGCCCTCCTTGCCGATGGAGCCTAGAAGAAGAGGAAATATCACAGCACATACTTTATGAATGAGAGGCATTAACTTAGGGTAGGATGAAGCACCTTTGCAGGACTAACATCACACACAGAAAATAGCTGACGCTACTACCAAGGAGGTCAGGCTTTATGCAAGAAGCTGAAAATTTAAAACGAACTGAGGCATTTTCTAAATTAAAAGTTTATTTGAAGGCTTCTCGCAATTATTATTGCCCACATCATTTTAGAAGCAGTAAATTCGAAGAGAAAGCCCACTAAGGAAGATCGACTGATGTATGTTAATACTTTATTGTTTAAATGTCATTCTTCCATTCCCATTTGCCTTGTCACGACAATCTCCTAATCACTAATTTATCCTCATCCTCCGTTCCCAACAACCCTTACCACCGCCTCAAGTGCAAATGGCCAACAGACCTACTGTGATCAAATCCTTTAAATAATGTAATGTAAATATCTTAAATAGCTGCCATAAAACAAAATGTAAAGCTGTGTTAAAAGTTCAAGCTAATAATAGGTTTTGGCCAACGGGCCAAAACCCCCATTGGGGTTTTTTCTATCTGTCCTTCATATAATCAATTCAGGAACATAAGAATTACAAAAAATACTTGATGTATTATATAATTAACAAATAAAGATATATATATATATATATATATATATATATATATATATATATATTAAATACCAATATGTCTCACTGACCAAATTTTAGAAAACATTTTTTCAAATTGACAGGGATGGTAGGAAAATTCTTCATTTGTTGGCTGCTTGAGTACAGGCTCATTTCAATATAATATCAGATTAAAACGTAGCAATAAATACATATGAAATCAATTTGTATGCTTCTAAGCTATTTTAGTCTCAATCAATTTTCTACTCCATAAATTAATAAATTTAACGTTAAGAAGTGTTCATATTTTTAATATACGCATTGAAAAATATCAGATCAAGTTTTTTGGCTGTCAGACATCTGATACATAGTATGGAATTAAAAATTAATAAATAAAATATATATATATATATATATATATATATATATATATATATATATATATATATACATACATACAGAAAAGCCTATTGAATAGTGGAAAGGAAAGATTTTTAACGAGTGAATGAATGTAAGATCCCTGTTCTGAAAACTAGTAAAGATTATGGAATTATTGATATCTGCCTCATCTTGTAAACAATAGTTAAAGAAAAGTAACTGAATTTAAACACATCAAAATGCATTTCTTCATAATATGTTCATCCTTTTTTAATTGTTTATAATACTTCAACAATTTTTAAAAGATTGTCTTTTTTTTCAGCGCATCTTTAGCGCCGAAGATTATTTGTTCTTAATGTTTCAAATTGTATAAAGGCATAATACTACCTCGTGATTGGAAAATCAAGGTCATTTTTTTGTCAATTTATATTAAAAAAAGAGAAGTTTAGTATATGAAACTACAACTCTTAATATCATACATTTTAGAAGGGACGTTCAAGTACCTGTTGTAATTTCTGGAAAACAAAATGGCGGCGCAACGAATGGCGAATGGTAACTTGCGTTTTACGCGGGCAACAATCTGCAGGCTGTAATTTTTAATCTAGAAGGAAAACCTAAAATGATTTTAAAAGAAAAAGCTAAAATCTGTTTAAGCGCGAACGATTTTTAAGAAATATTAATTTTTACGGAAATGGTGACAAATAATCAGGCCCTCCGCGAGGGGGGGCGCAGAGGACAATTGGTCAGGAGCCGGTGGTCTCGTGTGAGCCCGGCGTCATTTTTTTAATCTCACTATAATTTGAAATAACAAATTTATATACTTACCATATTCCACTCCGTTCAGTTGCTAATGTATTTAATTTTATTTTTACAGAAGTGTCAGTTTTTAACAATTCCATTAATAGTTCTTGGTATACTGATAATGGAGAAGGGGGGTAGGAGCCCGTAAAGTTATTTGGACAGGGGCCCGTAATTCCTCTCGGAGGCCATGCAAATAATTCGATCTTGATGAAAAAGTCGCTTAAAACAGTTTTACGCAGTTCTCTTGGAAAAAAATAAAATAAAATAGTCGGTATAGTTGAAATTTGGAATTGATATGTTGAAAATCGAGGGTGCTAGTTGGTCGCTCGTCTAAAAAAGAAACATTTCTTTTAGCAAAAGAAATGTATTTCTTTCTCTATTTCAGTTTTTGATAGAGATCGCCAGCGTCGATGTTCATGGAACTATCTACGCCCCACCACAAGTTTGAAGTTATCTCTTCCAAGAACTGGAAGACGTCTTTAACAGGGATTCTCTAGGATTCCTTTTCTTTTTTTTCTTATTTTTCATTTTATCATTGTCGGATGGAATGTTGCTATTGAGATTCCAATAACCAAAAAAGTTTTGAAAAATGTCTACAAATCTTCATAAATATATTCTGGTTTTATCTTCATAGTATCCCTATGAAGAGTGCATTTATTTTGAAAACATGTTCCATTGCCTTATCTGGCATATTACATGTAATGATTATGTTATTTAAATACATAAATCATATTAAGATAGGAATGTTCATAAAATACTTATACAAAACGAAATTATGAACGAGTTTAAACATAAAATTCATTTTAACTTCAATTAAAATAATACTCAATTAAGTGAGTATATTGATAATAATAAACTATAATTAAATAATATTAAAATAAAATTTAACTTTAACAGATGCTACGGTTTCTCTTGAGCCGGATGAATTTGCAGGTTAATTATTGTTCAAATCAAAACACATATTTTATTTTGCTCCAACCATGAATATAATTTTGGTAAATTTTGAAAATTCTTTCTTATATTTATCAAATAAAAGATTTGGTTGTTCTGGCCAATTGGCGCCTTTTAATGTTATCGATTTTATAAGGTGTTCCAATACTTTTTGTGCTTAGAATATTGCAATAAATTATTAATAATGTAAATAAATTACATAATTACAGTTGGGAGGCCTGGTGCCCGTGATTGTTAACCTTTTAACGGGCACATTTCGCTAGCTATGTTGGCATTTTTTAAATTTATATTTGGGAGTCTGGGGGGTATCCATTTACTAAATATGAACCCAGGATGTTAAAAAAAAATTGTATTCATAAATACGGGGTAGGCCGCTGAAGCGGCCCTTGCCCATTCCAGGCATCGGGAACCCCAGATAAGCAATGCCCGCAATACGTCGTAAAGCCGATTCCAAGTCGCAAAGATCCCGAAAGTGAAAATGGTTCATTGATGGTGTTACCCTAAGATTGGCAGACTTTAAAAAAAAAAAAAAAAAAAAAAAAAAAAAAAAAAAAAAAAAAAAAAAAAAAAAAAAATTCTGAATAATTTATAATAATAGCATAATGCTAGCCCACAACATCATTTCAGACAGAATTGAGAAAAACATTTCATTAGGAATGCCAAAAAAAGTAGTTTTTCCTTCCAGTCTCACGAGAGTAAGATACTTATGAGACGAATCAATGAATAACATGTAAGCGATATACTCATTTCAATTAAAATCAATTTATTCCTAATCTAGATTGTATAAAAGAATTATTACATACTTTGAAACGATTTCCGGATAAGATGAGTGATCCAGAGAGCCAATAATGCACGGCCAACACTGACACAAGACGGGTGTGGAATGGGCAAGGACCGCTTAATTGGTCAACTTCGTCATATCTCGGCCCAAGACCTCCAAATACTAGTTTTAGGCATACCCTGGCATCTAGCAGGAAGCATTGGAACCAATTCCGCCTCACTCGCATCATTTTTTAATTTCAGCGAGCAGCGGCCACTCAAACGGACCTTGCCCGTTAAGGGGTTAAGGAGCATGTACTCCTTGCCTCGTGGGTTCAATTTCCACTAGGAGTGATGGCTTCACAAGAAGATAAGGCTTTAGACCTATCCCAGGAAGAAAAGGGTGGTAACCTGTAGAAAATCCGTCCCAAAAATCGTTGACATGTTTAAGAGGATATTTAAATTTAAATAAATAAAAAATATACTGTTTGTTGTTGATTTTCAATGAATATGTAAATTATAGTTTAAGACTCGGGGAACTCCCACTGCAGTTAAGAAGAGACCAGCTTACCCTTAACAACTATATCAATATTTCAGCATCACCACTACATCCCCTGAAAGAATACCTCAATACATATAACATCAATAATAATAATTACCGCCTCTCTCTAAAACCTTTTCCGTTGCGTGCCTCCCTTCTCATTACTCAGCTGAATATTAGTCACATTTCCCAGCTTCTCCCAGATAGCATATCTTCAGTGCCACCCTGGACAGTTCCACAGCTAAAAATCAATATCCCCCTTGCAAAATACATAAAAAGGAGTACGAGTCCAATAATTTTGGTGAATGAATTCAAAAAACTCAGAAATCAGCTCCCATCCCGACAGGACGTTTTCACCGATGGATCTAAAAGCAATAATGGAGTAGGCGCCGCAATAACTACTGATGACCGACAATACAAGTTCCAACTACACCCTACAGCCTCTATTTACACTGCCGAAATGACAGCAATAGAAAAAGCAATGCAAATAATAATACCAAAAAACAATAGACTAAATGTTTTCACTGACTCTATCCTGCCTGCTATCTCTAACCAACATCTTCACTAAACATCCACTCATTGTTAGCGCACATGAGGCAATATATGATCAACAACGTAACAAACAATCCACTGTCTTAACATGGATCCCAAGTCATTGTGGGATAAGTGAAAATGAAAAAGTAGATGCTTTGGCAAAAATAGCTGTGATTGAAGGAACTCTTTTATCCAAAATACCCAAAAATGACCTGAAGGCATCTGTTAAACACATAGTGTGGGAAAAATGGCAAAGGACATGGGATAGCACTACTGACAACAAACTAAAGGAAGTCAAGGAGTCTGTAAAAGCAAGGAAATGTTCACAAACATTAACAAGGAAACAGGAAGTAGTAATGGCAAGACTTGGTATTGGGCATACCTTCCTCACGCACTCATATCTAATGAGCAAAGACCCACCTCCTTACTGTCAGCCATGCAATGAAAGACTGACAGTCAAACACATTCTCACTGAATGTTCAATCTACAAGAACTATCAAGAAAAATATCACCTAGCCTCAACCCTCAAAGAAATTCTCAACTCTAAGCAAGACCAGATAAACAAATTAATTAAACTTCTTAAAGATACAAAATTAATAGGGAAAATATAAATGCATTTCTCACTTCAGACAGCCCTGAGCATATCATCATAAAATAAAAATACCCAAAAAATATAAATTTAGGAAATAACTAATAGAGGAAAAATCACAGAAATCTTTCAGAATCTATTAGTCAAAACATGAAATAAAATATCTCACAAAAATCCAAACATATTTAACTGCTGCTATTAACTTGAACTTTCGCAGAACTTTATGCAGACAACTCACGCGAATCGAACAGAAAGGTACGGGAAATAACTGGAGAAGTTCCTGACGTACTGGTATCTGAAGTAGAAAAGGCGGTGAAGTCCCTTAAAACAAGAAAGAGTCCAGGTCCGGATGGAATTACAAACGAACAGTTGAAAGCGGGTGGAGAGGTGCTGTCAAAAAAACTTTGCCAACTATTTAATAGAATTCTCGAGACCGGGAAAGTACCTAGTGAGTGGAAAAAGACTAAAATAATTTTACTACCAAAGAAGGGGGATAAAAGAAATATAGAGAATTACCGCCCTATTTCTTTGTGTTCCGTTGTCTCAAAACTTTTTACTAAAATAGTTAAGGACAGAATCACTCCTACATTAGAAATGAGTTTAACTTCTGAACAGGCAGGCTTCCGGAAGGGGTATTCCGTGGTCGACCATCTTCAGGCTCTCAATCAAATAATAGAAAAGTCGAAGGAATACAACCTACCATTATATCTCTGCTTTATTGACTTTAAGAAGGCTTTCGACTCGGTAAAGCATTCAAGTATATTCGCAGCCCTGGAAGAGGCAGGGGTAGAAGCGGCATATATCGACGTTCTGAGGGATCTCTACCAAGGAAACGAAGCCTTTATAGCGACGGATCTCATTGGCCCTACTTTCTCTGTGGAAAAAGGCGTCCGGCAGGGAGACAACGCATCACCACCTCTTTTCACAAATCTGTTGGAAATGGTCTGTAGAAGATGCCCCAAGCAGAAAGAGTTAGGTATAAACATAAATGAGAGAAAATTAAGCAACCTCAAGTTTGCCGATGATATTGTCCTCCTAGCAGGAAACCTAGAAGATTTAGTAAGTCTGTTAGGTGAACTTTTGGACGAATGCAAGAAAGTTGGCTTAAAGTTAAACTACTCCAAAACGAAAATAATGACTAACTGGGAAATAGCGGAGGTAAAACTCGATGGGAGCATTTTGGAGTTTACAGAAGAATATGTATACCTGGGCCAACTAGTTTCCTTCCATAATAGTGCAGCAAAAGAGCTTCAGAGGAGAACATCTCAAGCGTGGAAGAAGTTTTGGGCACTTAAATTTATCATGAAGGGAAATTACAGCATGGCATGGAAGAGGCTTGTCTTCGAGCAATGTATCTTGCCAGTCATATCTTACGGATGCCAAACGTGGTCTCTAACTAAAGTCCAAGAAAAGAAACTGCAAACGTGGCAGCGCTCAGTTGAGAGATGTATTCTCAACGTTAAAAGGACGCAGAAAGTAACAAACGCGCATATAAGGACACAAACAGGAATGAAGGATGTCCTACTCCATGCTAAGAAGACCAAGTGGACCTGGGCTGGGCACGTTGCTCGACAAGGCAATGACAGGTGGGCAAAGCAGGCTACAGAGTGGATCCCATATGGACAGAAGAGAAAAAGAGGAAGGCAGAAGAAGAGATGGGCCGATTTCATGCACAGCAAGGCTGGTGCTGTGTGGATGAGGACTGCCAGGGACAGGATCAGGTGGAAAGAGATCTGGAAGGAACAGGAAGGCACAGCGGACTCCACTTCCCGATAGGACTAGTCCCCGTGGGAAGTCCGACTATTACCCCAGAAATGTGGGAGGCCCTACAGAAGTAGTCACTCATAAAAAAAAAAAAAAATAAAAAAAAAAATAAAATAAAAGATCTACGATATTATTTATTCGTTTAGTATAAAAATTATTTATTTATTAATCACTTTTATTTATGTAATTACTTATGACTATTCTGTTAATAAAGGCTATATTCATTCATTCATTCATTCATTAACTTGAACGGGACATGTGGATGAGGGAGGGAGGGACGGGAGTGTTCCTGGGGCGACACTCGGACGCTCTCTGGGCCAAGTTCTGGCCCCAAGCCTTGGAGTCTTTGCTCGCCCTCCAGCACCAGGGGGCGACCACAGCTCCTTTCAGGGCTTCGATGATAGGAACAGGAAGGAAAATCATGAAATATAGGAGAGTAGCGTCCTTGTGCCGCCGAGGGGATTCTGCCTGCCCCTCTTTCTTTTATCTTGGTCCCTGAAACTTTAAAATTAAATAGCTCCAACAAATGAGCCCAAATAACTGTGTTTGATGACCCTTTGGGTTGTAACAAAAAAAAAAAAAAAAAAAAAAAAAAAATAGTTTAAGACTGTACAATTGATGCTTTCTATTTACCTAATGCAGCCCTGTTTCAGTAGGAATTGTTGAAAAAGTAAAACATTCATGGGTGTTCCATACTAGCTTTACATCATTTCTATAGCAAAAAATTGGACGAGTTAGTTAACCAGCAAAATCGGTCCAGCCGGAGAGGGAGGGTTTACTCAGGACCAAATTAGTAATGTGCCCTATACTGAGCAAAATTTTGGTTATAATTCAAAGAAACTTAATATATTTTGTTGTGAGTATCTAAAGAGAATGTGTTGAAAAAATAAACCAAATTTGTCCATTAAGAGTGGGAATGCCAAGCTCCCCTCCACTTGCAATGACCTACAAATCTGCATTGTTACATCACTCTTTGGAGAAAAATATACTTTTTGGCTCAATCAAAAAAGAAACTTCCATAAAAATAAACACTTTCGGATATCATTTTTCAATAGTTAAGAAATCATTTAAGCCAATAAAAATATTGCAAGATAGTAACATCCCTTAATTCGAAGTATTTATCATGTGATACTAAATAATTCAAATAATATAATAATTTACAAACAATGAAAATATCTTTCAAAGATGTTTTCTTTGACGAGTAAAAGGAAAGTGATTCAGCTCCCACAGCTCTGCTAGTTTTCGGAGTTTAAAATTTAGAACCCATGGCTGAATCAATTATTGTTGACTCCCGCTCAATAATTCAGAGCCAGATAATTATTTAATCTAGTCCATTACTACTAATTCACATTCTTCTTCATTATTTCATAACTTCTTTTATTTTTCTGCTCATTTTTATTTTGTAGAATAAACAGTACTAGTCATCCCATGTGCATCAATCCCACAGTATACTTCTCAAATCCCACTTAATTGAAGTACACTCCGTATTGATGTAGGTGTGGGTTGAAGTAAGGAATAGATGTGTGTTTAAATTTTAATTTTTTTTTATACTCTTTTACACAGACATAGATGTCACTGAAATAGCGCTTCATATAGATAAATTCAAGTTTTGATTAATTGTATTCATCTTAAACAATAAATCAGCAGATCGAATACCTTAAATCAATATTTTAAGTCGGAATTAAAAGCGGAATGAGATAATCGATGTATGAAATTGAAGTCGGTTTCATTTCGATATATCTCGATAGAGGATTGATAGGTCGAGGGGGGGATTTAATAATACAGTTCTATTCTATTGTAATTATTCAAATAACAACTGAAAAGTGAGTTATTTGTATATTTTTCCGATGTAGCGGTTAAAAAAAAGCTTTAAAATGACGCCTAATTTATAAAAATTGATTAAATATTAAGAAAGTTATGGCTTACAAAAAAAAATTTAAATTACTTTCTTTGGTAATTAATACATTGCCATTTTGTTTTTCTTTATTACCTCAATAATTAATAAGTAAGCTGTGATTAATTCCCCTGAAAGGCCGACAAATAGATGTGAAACATGTAGGGAATTAAAATTTTATTTCGGACAGAAGAGTGTTTTACTGTCTTCTAAATAGGCATTTATTAATTTCAAAAATGGTCCTTTGATATCCTGAAAAAAAGGATGTGCAAATTTGACAAGAAATTGAATATCTTAAGCGGCCCCTACACGGTCAGTAATAATGACATTATCAGTAATGTCATTACTATTCAACTCTCGTCATTCCATATCATCATTACAATGTACACCTTACACCGTCATTCCACGGATCATTTTTAATGTCATTACTTTTCTTCAGTATGCATTGTGATCTCCGTGACAGAAGCGTTTTGTTAATAATGGATCCACGCAAAGTCGCCTGTGTAGCTATAATTGCGACACTAGCCACAAAAAAACATGTGAAACGTTCGTAAAGGCCTTAATATGACACATATCCTTCCAATCGGGGCATTTCCAAGTGTTCTGGGACCGAGGTTATGTGCAAAAATGTTTACATTTTATTTTTATTTGGATAACCATTTTTTGCAAGTACCTTTTGAGATAATACAATAGTCATTTATATGGTTAGAAAAAGGAGTCTTTCTTCTTTTGAAAGATTTCAATGAGGTAAAAATTGGATTATCTCAAGGGGAGATATTGAATTTCAAAACGTTACATTACTTTTTCGCTTACAAATTTTTAAATTCTTCCAGACTGGGAAAAATCATTATTTTTTGTTTTCAATATTATTCACCACGTTAGGGTTTCTTGGGGTGCTGATTTTAAATCTGCTATTATTTTTGGTGTAAAAAAATGTATAATACTAGTTTGCTTGAAAACGTAAGCATATTTTTGAATATATTTGACAAAATATAAATTATAGTTTAACGATTATATTTTCTTCTAATCTACTCTATAAGACAAATGAATTGGCAAAAGAATCACGTCTTCATTTTCTAAAGTCGATATAAAAAATAAAGCACTTTCAACCTATTTTATATCGTCGATACAAATGCAAAGTAACGAATGTGAAAAGTTGTTGGTACCTTATAGATGACTTTATATATATTTTATTCTATGATATATTTTAATTAGACTTAATGCGGATTCGTTACTTTGATATATATATATATATATATATATATATATATATATATATATATATATTACTTTTATAACTATTTTATAACTATAATGTTACCAAGGTAGTGTCATACATTTCAATTCATCTTATTTTTTGCCCTTTCTACTCAATCTAGTTTAACCTTTACATCTGTTTCACCTAGTTACAGCTTGAGATAGACTGAGTAATGACGTATTTATGATGTAGCGCTCCCTACACCATCATTACTAATGACAGTATCCCCTCCACTTTCAGTAATGATGAAGCCGAGATCAGAAAATCCGGATTCACATCATTACTGTTCATCATTCCAACTTTGTCCACCTTACACTATCATTATTACTGTCATTTTGATAAGGTAATGTCATTATTACTGACCGTGTAGTGGCCGCTTTAAGGCATAAGTCATTAGTGATAAGGGTTTACTTATGTAATGCAGAAGCTCAGGCAGATATGCAAGCAGAAGACCAAGATAAAGTATTACAAAAACTATTACTGGATTGTATCAACCCAGACTACTTATGTAAAACAAATAAAATACAATATGTACCTTAACTCTGAAAAATTTCATCCCCATTAGTAAAGAAATAATACTTTGAGTAGTATGGGGACAAGGTTCTTTGGCACGTAGTTCTTTCAGTTCAGCCAAGAAACGGTTTCGCACTGAAAGAAACCTAGATTGAGCTAGAGCACCTAGTACTTCAGCATATAAATCAGCAACAGTATGAAAATTTGCAGCATTAACACCACTCCCTTGCCTGAAAAACAAAGGATAAAATAAACATACTTCTATCTGTTGTATATTAGTATTTTTTTTTTCCATTCATATTGCCAATGTACTATAAATAATAGAAATGTAACAAAGGAAAGAAATAGCTTACCCTTCTCTATATTTGAAATGCCTAAATGATATATTTTCTATATATGTGACTAGATCTTCATGACCAGGATGAAAAGGTAGTTGTTTTAATACTTCAATTAAAACCAAGCACAAAATAAATTCAACTGCTAAATCTCGTCTTTCTTGTACAGCATCTGCTTCTGTTCTTTCAGATGACTCACTGAAAAATATAAAATTAATGCCTTTCATTATCTACATATAAATCACCATAAATTGAGAGATATTAAACAAACTTAGTCTATTAAAGAACAAATTCAATTTTTATGTCTCAGAAGCACTCTAGTCAGATTTTTTTTATCTTTATGTAAAATTAACTTTAATATACTTTTTTTTATTTATTTACAGAAATATTACATTCTACAATTATGTGTATTTTGTAATTTGATATAGGTATAGGTAGCTTGACCACGCCTCAGGTGCCACCAGTTGTCAACCGAATACCTTCCTTAGGAAGGATTCTAGGATGACCTGGAGTTACCTTACGTCATCCAACCACACCCTGCGACTAGCAGGGAGTATTGGAGATGGGTGAGACGTGGCCTGTGATTTTAGGATGATTGATCAATTTACTATGGAATGATGAGAAGCGGCTGGGGATTATATCTTGGACAAAAGGGATATTTAGGTCATTATGGCGGGTGCGATTTGAAATGTAATAAGGAGCGTTGACTATGATACGTAGGATTTTGGATTGAAATGTTTGGATTCAGTGGATGTTGGAATGCTTGGCTGTCCCCCAGTTTAATATACAACTGAACTTTTGTTAGTTTATTCTAGTGATAATTTCCATGAAAAACGGGTGGAAGCTTTTGACGTGATAGGAACCTTTTCCTTTGGTAAAAAAATAAATAAATAAATAAACTGAAACATAAGTAAGTCAAAAAGTAAGCAATTGGACATAGGAATATTTGTTAATCACCTTTTGCCTTTCTGCTCAGTTTTCTTTGCTTCTTGAACGGAAGGTTCACCCATCTGCCTCTCATACCAAGCAAACAAAGCTTTTAGTATTGATGGGAGACAATGTTCTGCAACAGACCCGAAAACACTTAAAAGTTGATCAAATTGCGCATCCTCGCCTCTCTGCAGGGCTTTTGACAGTGGTCGTTCCTGAAATAATTATCAAACCTCTAAAAATTGTCAAATTATTACAAAACAAGAATTAAAGTTTTGTACTGATGTTCTTGAAAAATAATTAAATAAGAATACAATTACTCTTATTATCTCAGTTTAATTAAATTACTATGACACCCAGCTTTTCAGCGAATTCATGGCTAAGGTGACAACAGGACTCCTTGTAAATATGAATCCCTGAAAAATTGCCATAATAAGGCATGAAACAGTTAATATATTAAAAAATCCAAGGATTAGTGTCGTACAACTGATCATATGTCTCCAAAAAAGTAAAAAAAAAAAATTACAGGACCATTCAAAAAAATATATATATATTTTTTTTAATGTTAACAGCAATTTAACCACTATTGGGTCAATTTACCCAATAGTGGTTGAATAAAAAAATAATTATAAATAAAAATTGAAAAGTAGTCTGTTGATTGACTTGAAATTTTGACACAATGCTGGATTCAAATACATGCTTGTTGTTTTGATATATTTGTAATATTGGAACATTACACACCAAACAGCGCCCAGAACTAATGAATATTGCACAATATGAGCATAAACAAAATAGTCCCAGGAATGGGGGTTTACTCAGGACCCAAAATATTAATGTGCACTTGATGGTAGAGTTGCGGATTGTCAAATCGCTTGATGTAAAATTGCATTGTGAACACAATTAGTTCATGGGTGATCTTTGTCATATGTTTAACCAAATATTTCTAATGCTAGAGAAAAAATAAATTTTTGATGAAATAATTCAATCTGTCAATTATGGAGTTGGAGAAAATTTTTAATTAACTTTGCCGGGAAAAACCTTCCTTATTTTATTGATTCTCGAAGCAATTTGACAAAAACTGTTAAAATAGGATGACATAGGAATGTGGCTTGCATCGTCTGGAATAGCTATGATATTGCTAGGTTGAATAAATACACATTCCACTTTGAAAATAGGATTGAACAGGTAATTCATTAAAACTAACATCTGCAACATTTCCAATGAATCCGGTGTGAGAAAAGTACTGCAGAAATGCAAACTTATTGTTTGGGATGAATGTACAATTAAACACAAAAAAAGGTCTCCCCCAACACTTAGCTATGTTCTAATGCTATTTTTTTTAATGCTTTTTACCCCCCCCCCCCCCCCACTACACGTTTTTAACCAAACTGAGCTGCAGCAACCACGTACAACTAGTAATAATAACATATCTAAATATTTATTGTGTTTGCTTTGCATGAATCAAATACCTGGGATTCGGCTAATACAGCTTCAATTTTTCGATCAGCTTGTACAGTAAACTCAGTAAAAAGTGTTTTCATAACAAATTCGCCTGGGCGCACATCTAAGTCCAAGTGATGAGAGCTCCTTTCTTTGTGAGCTCCCCATGGCAGTATTGACACAATACTCGAAGATCCTCTGTCGCTTTCTAAAATGACAATTATCAACTAATCAATTATACTAGCACAAGAAAATGATTTCCAAAAATAAAATCATACTACGGCATACTAAAATTTGTATGAACAATATTTGCATTGAATCCGTACCAAGAGTAGCTGTTGGGGTAGTTTCAGAAGTACTGAGGTGCTGGCTGTTAGATTCACTTGCTTCATTAGGTCCAATGTTCAGAGTCTCATTACCATTTTCACTGTCAGAATTGTTTCCACTTTCAACACCACTTTCTAAAAAAACAGAAAGGTCATTCATCATTAAACTAGAATAAAACAAAAAGGAAAACAAAATATTGATAATGGTGAAGTGTATATGGTGAATGTTTCTATAAGATTACAAATTTATCATGATTAAATAAGATAAATGCAGCACACTCGGTATCATACAAATAGTAAATAAGAAATCTTAAGTGATAATTGTTTCAGTGTAACACAATGGCATGTAATTCTAAAGAGCAATGAAATTAATGGTGAATAATCATTAAATCTGGAATTACTTCAAAACAAAGCCCTTTTAAACAAACGTTACTTTCCAAGAAAACATTCCGAGTATATCCGACTATTATAATTATAAAAATGTAGTAACTCTGTTTTTGCAAGAAAAATCAAAATTAACAACTTTTCTTAACACTTCCTTATTGCGCCTTGAAACTTGTTACTTTTTCTGGCATGTTTCGCAGAGGGGGTATGACTTTAATGAAGAAAATTCTTTGCTTGACTCATAACTCTCATTGGTACCTTGCATATTACGCAAGTTGTGCACTTTAATAATTTAGAGATCCTTGCCTTAGAAATAATATTACAGTACTACTTCATGTAAAAATGCATCCCCAAAAAAACATAAATGTGAAATAGAGGCCAAGTTCCTGCCCCCACAAAGAAACACTCCCTTCCTTAAAAATATCCCCTCCAAAAAAGTAGTATGAGTTGGTGTATTAATTCAACCAAAAATATTTGACAATACAAGAGATGATACAAGAAAGAAATGTCCAAGTTCATTACTTGGAAGACCTCATAGTTACTTACTAAGAACAGTAAAGACACTTCAACTGACCTTTAAAAACAACAATAAAAATACTTATATCCAGTTACTAAAATATCACTTTCCTCAACCAGGTATATTCTTAAACTTGGCATTTTTTTTTTTGTGCCAAAATTATCTTTAGAGAAAAACTAAACATTGCCAAGTTTAAGAATATTCCTGGTTGAGGAAAGTGATATTTTAGTAATTGGATATAAGTATTTTTATTGTTGTTTTTAAAGGTCAGTTGAAGTGTCTTTACTGTTCTTAGTAAGTAACTATGAGGTCTTCCAAGTAATGAACTTGGACATTTCTTTCTTGTATCATCTCTTGTATTGGCAAATATTTTTGGTTGAATTAATACACCAACTCATACTACTTTTTTGGAGTGTAGAATGGTAAGGCATTTTTGGGGGGTTTTAGGAGGGGATATTTTTGAGGAAGGGAGTGTTTCTTTGTGGGGGCAGGAACTTGGCCTCTATTTCACATTTATGTTTTTTTGGGGATCTCATTACTTTCTTCTAAGTATTAAATAGAATTTAGTTGCCGCATACCTACTGGCTTTTGTACTTCATATAAAACCAGGGTCTTTGGATTCTGCATAAGGTTCTCCTTACTGCTTGATATTTGATACCAATAATCAACCTACATACATCTAATTACTAGACTAGAAAAGTTAGAAGCTCTTCCAGATGACATTACTCTAGAGGACAAATTGATTGCTCTCTTAACTAAATTATTATACTGTAAAACACAGAAACCTTATCCCGAGGATAAAGATCAGAATAGGGAAAGTGCCGAAGGCCTTCAAGAAAAATATAAGAACAAAGACGATACATTTTGGGTTTGTGATCCTAAACTTTGTAATTTAGATGGCTCGACTTTGAAAAACTTAGTATCTGCTTTGAAGTATATTATGCAGTGAACCCCTACGACTTTATTTACTACATTTAAGAAAGAAGTCACAACTGTTTTTGTTAATATATGTCGAAATGTTTTTTAAAACATCAAATATAGGTTCTCCTTACCAAGACGATTCATTTGATACCCCACATGATGTGTTTCAGAAGGAATGATGGCATTTCGATGGAACAAAAAGTAGAAAACGTCATAGGTAATATGACACTCCCGTATCAAGACCTACCTGCGTGCCAAGTTTGGTCAAAATAGGCCAAACGGTGTGAATTTGTATAAGGAACAAACATACATACAGACAGCTGAAAGACCTTTTTTACCTAGCCTATTGCATTTCCCAGACCAAGGCCTACCTGTGTGCCAAGTTTGGTCAAAATCGGTCAAATGGTATGAATTTGTGTAAGGAACAAACATGCAGACAGACAGCTGATAGACGATTTTGACCAGCCTATGACACTACCCGGATAAAGACCGACATGTGTGTCAAATTTTGTCAAAATCGGTCAAACGGTACGGACTTGTAAGAGGAACAAACATACAGACAGACAGCTGGTATAAGATTCTTACCGAGCCTATGTGCGTCTAAATGTTTCTTAAAACGTCAAATATAGGTTCTTCATACCGAGACAATTCATTTGATACCCCACATCATGGGTTTCGGACGGAATGATGGGTTTCGGACGGAATGATGGGTTTCCGAAGGAAGTACAAAACTGGCATGCCCCCACCCCGGAAGCGGAGTCAAACACAACTTTTCGCGATTTTTCGATTTTTTCCTTTAATAACGTCTTCATATCTATCTTCATGCAAAATTTCAAGTCTCTAGCATCATGGGAAGTGCCTAATAATTTTGATGAGTCAGTGAGTGAGTGAGTCCTATAAATCCCGATTTTCGATCGCTTATATCTCAGAAACTATTTGATGTAGAATTATGAAAATTTCCAGTTTTACTCACATCTAGTAGTGTAATACCTGTGTAAAATTTTATAACTTTATCTTTACCTGGTTGAAAGTTATGAGAGGGTAAAAATCGGCTCTAAGACCGCCAGTAATATAGACACAGTATGCTTAGGCCGGAACTTGGCCTGGCGCACTACCGTGCGCCTAGATAGAAACCAAGGGTTTGAGATTTGAAATTTTACCAATAGGAAGGATATGGTTAAAGAGAATGTGTAATTAATGCAATATTTTCCAGATAAAATTACCATCTGTGATCTACTTGTAATATTGTAGACGACTTATCTAAAATTTAAAATTGTCTAAAATTTCAATTATAATAATACAAAAAGAATAAGTATGCCATTCTAATTATATAATAAAAAATATCTTAAAAATGCAATCATATATAAACTGAACAATAGTAGATATTTACAACTGTTAATGTGATATTATGCTTTTCGACATCTTACCTCAGCAGAACCTGGAAAGTAATAAATACACTACAAATCCAACAAACATCTGTTGACGCTATTTTTATAATAACTTAGGAATGTAAAAACATAGGAATTGGGAAAATTAATGTCCAAGAAAGACCAATTCTTTAGCTTATTCTACTTTTTTATTTCTAAAATGTTCTCCCCTCTGGATTAAATATAAATATTACAGAAAAACTCTTCCACTCATGAAATCAATGCAAGAATGAATGGCATTTATTTATTTAATTGCACTAGAAAGTATGTATAAATAATAATTGGAAGTCATTTCAGTAGACAAGATTGCAATCTCAGAAAAAAATACAATTTGAACATACAAAACCTCCCTAAAATTATTTTGTAATTATCCCATTATGAAAAAAGAAATATATAAGTAAAAAATAATAATAATAAATTAAAATCTTCTCTAAATAAATAAAACCATAAAATACAGTAATCACAATAAATAAAAACAAGGATCATCAAAAATCATAATAAAGCTTAATCCTACACAAAGAAACCATTTAGTTGCCTGACAATTGAATATTTCAGCATGTGTGTTATTTAAAAAAAGTAGTGAATATGTGTGAAATTGTACCGATGTAATTCATAAAAACAACTTTGAGAATAATTTGAAAACAACTCACCATCAATTTCATCACTATCTATGTCTTGATGCAACATTTTTCGTTGATAAATTTTAGTAGCTTTAAAAGAAATGTAGACGTGAACAATCCAAACACACTAAAAAGAAGTTAAGTTAAGATTATGTTATGAATAGTCCTTATTATATTTGAATACTAACTAAAAACAAAATAATTAAAGGAATAATCTAATAGCACAACTGCCTAAATATAACACCATTACTAACACTCTTAAATCATATTATATCCATCACTGTAAATGAGTGTGCATATCTGCTTAAATGAAATAAAAAATTTCAGATACCACATATCAACAACTTCAAATTCGTTGTATGGTTTACCAACGACTAGGTTATGACATCTTTATAACCTTGTCCCTAGATTTTCTACCTCGCTTGAAACGTTATTGTTTTCCGTCGTTGTTTTTAAGTTGTATTCGTTTATAATTATCTATTAACTAATTTATTTTTAATTGCGTCTTTAAACGTATAATTGTATATTTTTTTATTGCTCTAAGATCTCGTGTTAAACCCTTTCAAGAAATGCTTTCTACAAACAATACTAAAACACCAAACCTTCTGGAAGATTTGAAAAAATATAGTTTCCAAAAGAAGAATGAAGCTAAAGACAGCATTGAAGGTAACTTAACTATTACTGTCTCAGTAGATTATTACAACGGATGTATTATTTTCATGTTGTGGCAATTTTTTTCTTAATACTGTTTTAAATTGTGCAACATTGTCTACTAAATGGTATATTCATGTTGTTAAGTTTTTTTCTTTTATTATAATTCTTTCAGCAACTAAAGAAATCGCTTCTAACTCAGGTGCACATGTAATTTCCTCAGAATCAGAAGAAAACACAAGAGAGTCAGATGATATGCCTAAAATTTCATTTTGTATGGGATCTGTCAATATCCCAGAAGACAGCTCAGATTCCTATTCAGGTAATATTGAGTTTCTCCTAATATTTCTTTAATCTAGAAAATTTTCAATTCTTTTGACATAAATATGTTCATTATTCTACATTAAGTTTCTTTTTATTTTTCAGTATCATTAGTTTATGATTCTTATGGAGTGATAATATCTTGCAATTCTTTTTTATTTTTAAATATCTTTATTTGCTAATTATACAATACAATAAGTATTTTCTAAAATTCTTATGTTCAGGATTTGATGACATGAAGGACCGATAGGAAAAAAGCCAATTGGCCAAAACCTATTAACTTGGACTTTTATCTTGGGTTACATTTTCTTTTAGGGTGACTATTTACAGTATTTACATTATTTTACAAGATTTGTTTACAATAGGTCTCTTGGCCATTTGCGCTTGAGGCGGCGGTGAGGGTTACCGGGAATGGAGGATGAGGGTTGTTGATTTGGGGATTGTAGTGACCAGGCAAGCGGGAGTGGACGTTAAAGTATTGGGTTTTGGACAGGGTTTGGAAAAAGGGATTTCTTAGTCGTTATGGATAGTGAAGTTTGAGACATAGAATGGAGCATTGACTATTTTACAAAGTATTTTGGATTGGAGAGAGTGGATTCTGAGGATATTGGATCGCTTGGCACACCCCCAAACTTCCAAGCCATATGCCCAGATAGGTTGAAGTATAGTAGTGTATATCCGCCTCTTGTTCTGTAAAGATAATTTTGAGCGAGAGTCTAGTAGTCTAAAGTGTCTGTTTGTTTCTTGTCTTTTCTTTTGCATGTGTGGCTCCAGTTAAGTCGTCTGTCAAGGGTAAGTCCTAGGAAAATAACTTGTGTTTTTTCACTGATTTCACTCTGGTAAAGATTGATGGAGGGGCATTTGGATCTTCGAAGAGTGAATGTTATGTGGGAGGATTTTTCAGAATTGACTTTAATCCGCCATTTTGTGAACCATGGTTCCAGCAGTTGGAGATGGGATTGAGGGTGTTTGGAAGCAAGTATAGGATCTGAATTGGATGAGAGGATGGCTGTATCGTCAACAAAATTAAAGAGGGTTGTGGAATGGTGGATGGGCATGTCAGCAGAGTACTTAGGATGCCGCCTTGTGGAACACCAGCAAGCTGAGGAATGAAGGAAGACAGAGATGATCCAAACGATACGTTGAAAGATCTGCCAGAAAGATAGGAATTTATTATTAGGTAATAGGTCGAGAGGAGGATTTTTTTGAGTTTAAAAAGCAAGCCCTTGTGCCATACCCGATCAAATGCTTGAGCGATATCAAGGAATAAACCAGAGCAATACTTCTTCGGCTCAAAGGAAGAGGAGATTGAGTCAACTATTCTGTGGCATTGGTAGATACTGGAATGGGATATTTGAAAACCAAATTGGTGGGAAGGGAAGCAGGATTCAAGAATGGGGATAAGACGTTTCGGGAGAAGCTTTTCGTGTATTTTTCCCAAAATGGGAAGGAGGGAGATAGGGCGATAGGACAAAGGATAATTTACAGGTTTTTTGGGTTTGTGGATCATTTTAATGGTTGATAATTTCCAGTAGTTGGGAAAGTAGGTCGTTCTTAGGACTGCATTATATATGTAGGTTAGGAATAGGAGAGCTTTTTTAGGCAAACGTTTTACGATTAAGGGGGCGATTAGATCGGGTCCTGGTGGCAATTATTTTTAAATGCCAGTAAATGCCCTGTTGTATTTTTTTTTAATATGACTTCATGGCTATGATTTCTTGCATACACATACGTATGCTTATTTACAGTTCTCTTATTATTTACTAATACCCGTAGTATTTCCATGTACTAAGACTATGTTTATTGTGGCATTTAATATTACTAAATTCCTGGGTAAGGAGTGTTTACGCCTTACAACAATGGCGAGTACTGGAATATGGATTGAAATAGAACCAGTGATAAATATCATAGTTCTTGGGAAACCCACTCATAAATAAATAATAAATGATTAAAAGATAATTCATAATACCGTGTAATATGATAAAAGTGGTATTAACAGCAGGCCGGTGCTAATGACCCCAGCAGTCGATGCACCGGGAAAGGAAAAAATAAAAAAAAAATTAACAGAAGGTAGGAGAGAACTCCATTAACACATCTTCCCCAGGATATTGTACTGTAAATTGGAAAAGACGAGGAGAAAAAATTTACTTATATGAGTAATAACTAATGATATTCTTTTACATAAAACTTTACAAGTAATTGTTGGTAAGTGTGAGATTATATATTTATGACATTTTAAGATCCCAAAACTGAGAATTTTGCTCTAAATAAAGTTAGAATGTAAATAAAACTAATAATGTTTATACAATTATTTTTTTTTTTATAAGATTACATAAACAGTTAGAACATATATATAGGGTTATTAAGCACTAAAGTTCACTGTTATTGAGGTTAAAGTTGGCGTAAACAGCGTATTTGTAAACATGCGCATGCACAGACATCTAACATTGGGAAACAAAGCTAAACCATTTCTAGCCTCCATAAAATCGGAATTCTATCCTTAACATTGAGTTGGATTGACTAGAGTTTTGATAACTTCTTGAGCGAGCGGAAACACATACAACGTCTGTCCAAAAGTCGTCCTAGACATGCTTCTTAATATGCATGTTTACAAATACGTTGTTTATGCCATCTTTTATAACCTCAATAAGGGTGAACTTTAGTGCTTAATAACTTCTTTCCTAGTTGAGAGCAACTTTTTTTTTTTAACGGATTCGGGTTTAGTGCATCAAAATGCATTATAGTGCAAAATTTGAAAAAACAAAATCAGTGCTGTGGACGCTGTCCTTCAGTTTTACCAATATTTTTTTAGTTGGATGGAGTTACTATTTGTAACAGTCATTGATTGGCGTAATAGTCATTGATTGGCGTAATAGTCATTGATTGGCGTAATGTGCCACACATCAGCTGTGATAATAAGTAAAGGGCTGTGATAATAAGTAAAGGGCTGTGATAATAAGTAAAGGGTATGAGATACCTTTATGGTTTTATCTAGAATATCAATTTTAAAGGCTATCAATATAAGGAATTGTCATGTTATCAGCCTAGTTCAAAGTTTTGAATCCGAAAGGTTGCTGATTCAACATTGTGATCTGGTCCTTAAGATATTACTGTGTTTGTATTAATTTTTCCAATTGCTCTAATAAAATGAAAGCAATTCTTTCGCTCATATTTGCTTTTCAATGCTTACTAAATTCTTAGTTTCACTTTTTTCATATTATTTGTCATTTTCTTGTAGTAAAATAATATGAAACTATATTATAATTTGCTGTAGTCTGATCGATCACTGTTGGCAATTAATAATATGTAAAACAAAAATATACAAAATTAAGATTCCTTTCACTCTAAACAAAATGATCTATGATACTACTAACTTTAAATCCCAGCTTGAATGAACAGCTTTTCTTTTTAGCACTTTCCTCCGAAGGAAAGTAGCTATTGAGGTTGCACTCATGACAGAATTTTTGAAAAATTTCTTCAAATCTATATCAATCCTACCTAGTAGACACCGAAAATGACCCCCGTTAAAATTTATATATATATATATATATATATATATATATATATATATATATATATATATATATATATATATATATATATATATATATGTATGTATGTCTGTTAACACGATAGCGGCCAGAGTTTTTGTTTTTTTGTCACAAAACTTGGTATATAGCATTCAATTAGCAAACGATTGAATGAGTTCGTTAACCACCAAAATCGGTCCACCGGAAGGGGGGGTTTACCCCGAACCCAAAACACTAATTTGACCATGCCAGCCGTAATATTTGTTATATTTCAAAGAAACTTGGTATTCGTAGTGTTAATTTAGAGAGAAAAGTGAGATGTAAAAATAAACTAAATCGGTTCATTAGAAGGGGGGGGGGTTTACTTCGGACCCACAATACCAATTCGCCACTACCAGCCGTAAGTTTTGTTATATCTCGACGAAACTAGGTATTCGTAGTGGTAATCTAGAGAGAAAAGTGAGATGTAAAAATAAACTAAATCGGTTCATTAGAAGGGGGGGGGGTTTACTTGGGACCCACAATACCAATTCGCCACTACCAGCCATGATTTTTGTTATATTTCGACGAAACTCGGTATTCGTAGTGGTAATCTACAGGTAAAAATAAACTAAATTGGTTCATTAGGAGGGGGGGGGGGGGGTTTACTCTGGACCCAAATTACTAATATACGCATACCGGTCGTAATTTCTGTTGTATTGTAACAAAACGCGGTATACGTCATGGGTAATTCATGGGAAAGAAGTGTTGTAAAAATGAGCTAAATTGGTCAATCGGAAAGGGGTGTTTACTTTGTAATATATTTCAATAGAATTAGCTTGCCAGACGTAGGTTCGCAAGGCCGTGGCGAGGAGCGCTTTCTACCACTAGAGGGACTGTATCCTGTTCCTGCGTCAGATCAAAAGACGAAAATATTAAGTTTTTTGTATTTATTAAGTAGTGTAGTAGGTACCATGTGTAAACATAACTCTGGAAGCAAATTAATTACAAAATTAATAATTGAACAGTTACTCATTACAAAATTAAAAGAGAACTATTCATGTATTTATTTTATTTATGTAGGATATTTTAAGCAAATTGTTCTGGAAACTAGTCTACACTACCCAAATTCTGAGGAAAGTGCTTAGTTATGCAGCTTCTGCATGACGGACTTTTTTCAAATGTTTTGTGACTTTTGCTCAGTACTATTATTATTTTGTTCTATATGACCTTCTTTCTTTTTTTCTAATTTTAATATTTCTTTTATATTGTAGGAGTTAACGGAAAAGAAAGCCTTAGTGAATCTCCAAAAAGTAATTTGAAAATAAACAGTGTTCATACGATATCTGACTCCGAGAGTAGTGACTCAATGAATCGTGTAAAAAAAAAGTCAGTACTTATTTCTGACTCGGAAGATGAAGAGACAAATGAAGGTATTAATCAAATAAAATCATTATTCTGTTATGTATGTTTAATTTTTGTATTACTTTTTTTAATGTTTATTCAACAGCTCCAAAGAAATATTCAAGAATAAAAACACTTAGTTCATTCCATTTTAAGAAAAAAAATGATACTAGTCAAAGCAAAAGTGAAAGTAGTAGTGAAAATGGTTTGAAGAGGAAAGCGGGCTCACCCCCAAAAATGAGAAAGGAAAAAAAAGGTATTGTAACTTTACTTAAATTGATCAATTGAGGCATTATTTCTTCGACATATTTTCAGTCATAATTATGAAATTAAACAATAACTGTCAATTAGTATTTTTAATGATCAACACATCATGCATAACTCTTTTAAAGAAAGAAAGTGAAACATGCATTTTCTTAGTAGTTGAACCTATTTATTGATCCAGTAAGGCCGGCTGGAAAATTCCATGTTTCAGAGCCCTTAGATCACAATATATATATATATATATATATATATATATATATATATATATATATATATATATATATATATATATATATATATATGTTTGATGTTATTTTTCGTCGCTGGGATAGTATTTTTAGATGGAACGGCATTTTTCTCCAGCGGTGGTACTCCTCCTCACTTCTTCCCGGAATATTTCGATGGATTCATCTCCATCTTCTTCAGCCAGGTACTTGTTTCTTCCTCGGTGGTAGCCAAGGGAAGCTGCTTCTATTTTCCTCGCCGTAAGGTTTTATATGTTTGATGTTATTTTTTGTCGCTGGGATAGTATTTTTAGATGGAACGGCATTTTTCTCCAGCGGTGGTACTCCTCCTCACTTCTTCCCGGAATATTTCGATGGATTCATCTCCATCTTCTTCAGCCAGGTACTTGTTTCTTCCTCGGTGGTAGCCAAGGGAAGCTGCTTCTATTTTCCTCGCCGTAAGTTTTTATATGTTTGATGTTATTTTTCGTCGCTGGGATAGTATTTTTAGATGGAGTGGCATTTTTCTCCAGCGGTGGTACTCCTCCTCATTTCTTCCCGGAATATTTCGATGGATTCATCTCCATCTTCTTCAGCCAGGTACTTGTTTCTTTCTCGGTGGTAGCCCTTGGCTACCACCGAGGAAGAAACAAGTACCTGGCTGAAGAAGATGGAGATGAATCCATCGAAATATTCCGGGAAGAAGTGAGGAGGAGTACCACCGCTGGAGAAAAATGCCGTTCCATCTAAAAATATATATATATATATATATATATATATATATTATATATACATCCACACACATACATACAAAGGGTACACTAAACGTTTTGTAATGTGATTTGACGCTCAATGAAGACTGGCGAGTGACATATCAACAGTTGCTGATACCTCAGCTCAAAACTAAGTTTGGGTCTTTCAGGATGAGGATACACTTGTCCACATAAATATTTAAAGAAAAAAAATGATGGTGTTTTTTTTTTTAATTTCCGGGCCTTATTTTGGTATCTAATCCTTAAAATGAATTAGGTATTATCCCACAAGATTATTATAACACTGGCTAAATTTTTTAATTCAGTCAATGTCCAGTCTGAAGGGCCCAATGCTTTCTTCCTCTCAGACTATGTCTTTATGGGAAGGTAAACCTGACCCATACTTATGTATATTAGTGCAAAAATAAATTTGGTAATTAAAAAAAACAACAACATTATGATAAAGGAAATGGGATTTAAAAGTATTCACCTCACATCCTCCGCCCTGTGTACAGCCATATGGGAAATATTAAGCAGAGCTGCTCCACGCCGAGTGCTGACTAAGCATCGAGCTAGTACCGACTGAGGTCAAGTCCAGACATGTCCATGCGTGTATACACAGGCCTATGTGCTTCTATCAAACTTTGAATACCCACTTAATAGATCATTCATTGAATGTTTTGACACACCACTTATATCAAATATGAGAAACTAAAAACTCCACGTCTCCACCACAATTAATTTAATTAATTTACATGCCATGCTTTCTAAGTCAACAGCTCCATCCTCAGTGCATCCAGTTCTTTGCTGCAGGTGGTTCATCCGTAGACACCGAGTCGTAGCATGATAAGTGAAAGGTTAACAATTGAAAGGGACCTGAATTTCCTTAATGAAACGATTCTTAGGCAATTTTCGATTGTGTGATCTTTGACATCGAAATTTGTGCATATAAGTCAAAAAAGTTGCTATCGTTCCTTTGTACACTTTTTTATCTATGTTTTCCTCAGTTTGTAATTCGTTGTTTTTTTTTTTAATTTCATTTAACTGTAAAATGAATATTTTAGTAAAACAAGGGAAGTAACTGAAAAACATATTTGTAATTGAGTTTTCCTTAAGAATGGGTGACCAAGTGAGTAATTTCTGGTTGGTGTTGGGTACTATCAGTTTCCTATGCATCGTGGTGCCTAAAATCCTCGTTTTCATCAAGATATTTTTAAGTAAGTGTTAAAATCTTTCACAAAGTATCAAAACATAACATTAATTTTCTAAATGACCCTAACGGTAAGAACATAATGTGCTAAAATGATGCAATTATTGTGAGCAGGACCTTTTTAACAATAAAAACTCCGAACTCTATATATTCACCTCTTCGGCGTCCTTAATTTTTTTCCTGTAAAACATGGACCTGGCATGAAAAATAATTGCTATTTATAGGATGTTAAGTACATGCTGTGAGCTCATGATTAATATGAATTATTCGAATTTTTTTTTATGGTCCTAGTAGCTTATTTGTCAGCCCTCGAAATGGTAATGTCCTCCCTTTTTTATGGATGTATGAGTTACTCTATATTTTGCATCAATATTGGCACACGGATCTGATGCCATCTGAACTGCTTAACAAATGTTCAAGGGGCCCTTCATGACTGCCATTCGTGGATCTTCAGTTACTAAATTTTTTAGTTATTTTATATAATTATAATAAAACCTTTTCATTACATTTTGTTATAATTGTTTATAATTCATAAAACGTTTTAATATGATTCGTCAATCTCTTTAATTCCAGCTAAAAAAAATAAAAAATCTGAAACCATCAATGAAATTGATGACTGGAGTGACAATGTCTATGACAGGTATTGAACAGTACTTATATATTCTTTATATATATATATATATATATATATATATATATATATATATATATATATATATATACATACACTTACTTGATTTTACTAGATCTTTAATTTAAGATTCTGTTAATTTCTAGTGATGCCGATTCCGATACTGAAGTTTCAAACAAAATGTCAGCCTCTCAGAAAAAAGTATTTCATTTCTTTAATAATGCTACAACCGTTGAGCTTTTACAAATACCCAGTTGTACGCAGATTAGAGTTAATGCAATTTTGGAAGCTCGACCATTTGACGGATGGAGAGATTTGGTTAGTAATTTTTTATTGGTTTTTATAATAAACATACATAATTAGATAATTTACTTATATTTTTATAACAATGAAACAAATTTAATTTATATAAAAATATGTGTTCCATATAATGTTTTTCACTAGTGTTATTTCAAAAGTTTAGTATAGAAACTCATTTTTATTTTAAACTATGCCACTATCCTGACTAGAAAAAGGTGGTAACCTATAGATAATCTGTCCTAAAATTCGTAGTTAATAATAATGGACGTTAAAATTAAAATAAAATATTTTAAACTTTTTAGTGTTTTTCCTTTTATTTAAATTATTAATCTTGTTTTACCATTAAGAACATTTTATGTATTTGCTGAATTGACATGTCCAAGAACAAAAAAGTTTTGGCACTAAAATTACCAGAAAGCGGGAATAACCCAATTCCTCGGTTTCTTGATTTTCGGGAATTCTAAAGGAACTTGGTATCACAAACACAAAAATAAAGTAACATCTCTCTCTCATTTTTGGTGACTATTTATGTAGACTAACTCAAAATCTTTTTCTTTTAGACAAAATATGTATCTATTTTTTTATTTTTTATTTATTTATTTTTTTAATTTTAAGCAATAGCTTATTTTTCCAAATGATTAATTTTCAGGTGAACAAACTGGAGAATGGAAAACATTTAAATGGCCACATCTTGAATTCCGCTTTAGATGTGTTGAAAACTAGGGCTATAGTTTCTAAACTAATGGAAAAATGTCTAAAAATTGCTGTTTCGACTGAAGAAGCTATTGCTGCTGGTGCAACGCACATTAAAGAACAGCCATCGATCTTGTCTGAAGGCTTACAGTTAAAAAATTACCAAATGGTTGGACTGAATTGGTTTGTAGTCATGCATCACCAAGGCTTAAGTGGAATATTAGCCGATGAAATGGGCCTCGGAAAAACCATTCAAGTCATCGCATTTCTCTCCTACCTCAAAGAATTTGGAGAAGTCAATCACCCCCACTTGATTGTAGTTCCGGCAACTACTTTGGAAAACTGGGCTGTGGAGTTTGCAAGGTGGTCTCCTTCATTAAGAATCGTTGTTTACCACGGATCCCCGGAAGAAAGAAGAAATTTGAGAGTTCAGTGGTTTAAAGAGAAATTTAAAACAATGGATGTTATTATTACTACTTATAAAATTATCGGAACTAACTACGAAGAGAGGAAAATGTTTAGAATAATATCAATAGATTATGTTGTCTTTGATGAAGCACACATGTTGAAAAGTATGAACACTCAAAGGTAAAACTCCAAATATTTTTGTAATTCAGTAATTATTTTTATATTATACAACCCATTTCATTTTTCACGGGTCACGGGTTCGAAACAGTTACAGATTCGCGTTATTAGATTTTAATAATACTTATTTGGTTTTTAATTTATTTAGGCTTTTCTATATGCAAAAAGCAGGTGTAGCATGGCACGCCGGGTAACAGCTAGTACTCTATAAAATGCAACTACCCAATGATATCTTACTACAAAAATAATGTAAACTCTGATAAAGTTCTCCTTCATGTTTTTTATAATTTCTGAAAAGTGGAATTCCTCAATTTTTGACCCCAACTTTGGAGATCATTTAGACTGGTAAGATTTGCATAGGGAATTATGGCTATGGAATAGTATTGATGGGGAAAGAGTATTGGAAAAAATTATGCCAGTTCCAATCTTATACCATGATGCAGTCCAGAGATAATCAATTTAACGCAAAATGTCTTTAATGTGAAAAATCGCTACGTGATTCAAAACAAAACTGGCTGCCACACGTAAACTGTGAAAGATAAAATTTAAAAAAAAAATATGTTTTGGACTCCCAGTTTGTGTAGTAAAAACATATCAAAAAATAAATTAAAAATGGTCAAGCAACCAAATTATTTTCACTTCAAATGGATCACTTCAAATGGATTGACCCTACACTACACATTAGGGTATCTACTGCACGAAAAGTTACAAAAATTCCGAAAACGTCACAAAATTAAAAATAGGGCATGAAAATCATGACAAAGTCATGAATTGCGAAATCATGTAACAAAAGTTCAGTTTTACCAGAGTCTATTCTATCTCTCTCTCTCCTCCCTGGCATTCCTCTGTTTGATTCCTTTGTTGTAGCATTTATACATCGATGGCGAAGTAGCCGATCATCCAAAACTGTGAAGAAAAAACAAGACCCTTTGCAAAAATGATTGCTTTGAAGACATCCATTATTTACGTATATTTTTAATTTTATTTATTCAGAATTTTTCATGCACACTTAAATTTTGAAATTGTGTACTCTTTGATTTATTAAATTATTTACTTTGACAATAAAAATTTAGTTAGTACTATTTTTAGAAATTTTGAATTCTTCTACCGCCAATATTTTTGAAGATGCTAATTACATATTCATTCTAAACTTTTTACTATCATTGTTTCTTCACATTTAAACTTAATGTAATATATTTTATAGTTTTATTAATTGTTTTAAATATATGTAAAATTGTAAGTTTATAGAAATCATTGTAATACGTGTAAGGCCCTTTAACCCTTTAAGGCGCAACCATCGGAAAAAAAATTAAATATCAAGTCATGTAAAATAGGGTTGCTAAAACACACCCCATAGCCCATTTATTGCAAAATCAAACTCTTTCATTATTTTTTTAAAACGACCTGAGCCGGTTGTGCACTATGAGGGTCTATGTAATGTGAACCCGCATGCTAGACTTGAATGCTAACCCGCATGCAGAGTTGGGCAAACGTTAGCGCGCGCTAAAACCTAATACCTCTCCGCTAATTTAGCGAAACTGTAGAAAGCCAGCGCTAATAATTAGCGGTTAGCGGCGGCAGTACGCTAACCGCTAATCTATTTATGAAATATGGTAATTGCTGAAAGCTTAAGCTATAGTTACAAAATTTTGTCATCTCAAAGCTCACTTCCGGTCTGCTCTGAGCACCCTCTCTCCTGTTCCACTTCCCCTTCAATCTACAGGATTTCCGATCACATCAATGTCAATTTCGGTTACTTCCGGTCGACGCATGCCTATCACTGGGTAACTCCTGTTCGATCTGGCTCACTTCCGGTCACTCACAGACAATGTCACACTCTGACACTCCTTAATCTAGGTTACTTCCGGTCCTATATTCACCCCTGGGTCGTTTCCGGAAGTACCCCAGGGCCTTCCAGGCACTCATGATAGACCGGAGGTGAACCGGCAGTGACACGGAAGTAATTGTAAGCAACCGGAAGTGGTCCGAAGTTGTCCAGATTCATCCGGAAAATGTCCAGGAGTAATTTTGGTGACCCGGAAGCCATTTTGGGAACCCGGAAGTGAAACCGGAAGTTGTCCAGATTCATCCGGTACTGTCCAGGAGTAATTTTGGTGACCCGGAAGCCATTTTGGGAACCCGGAAGTAAAACCGGAAGTGGCCAAAAGTTCCGGATGAATCTGGACAACTTCGGACCACTTCCGGTTGCTTACAATTACTTCCGGGTCACTGCCGGTTCACCTCCGGTCTATCATGAGTCAGGCACTCATACTATAGCTTAAGCTATTAGCAATTACGATATTTCATAAATAGATTAGCGGTTAGCGCACTGCCGCCGCTAACCGCTAATTATTAGCGCTGGCTTTCTACAGTTTCGCTAAATTAGCGGAGAGGTATCAGCTTTTAGCGCGCGCTAACGTTTGCCCAACTCTGCCCGCATAACACAGGTCTAGGCATTTCGCACGTTAGGGCCGTGACCTTTCACACTTATAATGGGATTTCTTACCTGTGTTAGTTGCTTTGGTCTCTGGATTACTTATTTTCTGAATTTCTATAAAATTTGATCATTAGCCCGTTTCCTCAAATTAACTCACTACAGCACAAAACCCATACTTTCGTCTAAACAATTGTCAATAACATCCTAGCGACATATTCTAGAATGATAAAGTAACAAGCAATAGTATTTCATATAGATATACGAATTTTTTAGGTACATTGGTGAAGGTAGATGTGCTTCTGTGGAAGGAAATCAGTGATAACGCTTCAGGGGGTGAGGCGAGTTTGGGTACGCTAGGTGCCGTAAGACGACTAAGGCCTTTAAAGTACCGTTATGTGGGTTGCCAAGGGGTAGAAAGGGGCGGGAAGGGTTGTAAATAGTTTTAACAGTCCCAGGATATCTATTAGAGCAAGAACCTACTAGAATTGGCGCCACAAACAAATTTTTGAACTTACGACGGCTTAGACCTTCTCTGCCCCTTAAAGGGTTAAGTGAAATTATTTTCTTTTTAATATGCATGAAATTTTCATTTCAAGTCATGAAAAAGTCATAAAATTCGCTTTCATGAAAGTAGTAGACACCCTGTACATACTTTATGTCCTTGTTACATTTCCTCAGTAGCATTTCAACAAGCAATTAAATTCTTACTCTAAGGGTAAAATTCTTCTTGCAGGGCCACACTTATGTAAAAAAGATTAATTGTGGCTACTGCCAATCAGCTGTTAATAATTGACTGCATTAGTGCGAAGGGGGGGCGAGTTTGGCTCAAGTTGTACAGCATTCATTTCATGTTCTGGAGGACCTGAGTTCGAAACTTTATTTCGAATGATCTTAGGGCGCATTCTGAAAGATCTTATTTTCCTGTACCATCATTCGAGGGGCTGAATTAGTTCTTACAAGACAATCCCTTGGCCAGCCTTTAATGGGGACCTGCAAAGGAGAAAATCAGGCAGCCATACCATAGAACTGACCTCACTATCTCTCTAGGGTAGCTTATGGTTGGGAATTAGATACCTGTATGGAATTTGAACCTCTTGACCTGTTACAGGACTGATTAGTGTAAATGTCTTGTGGAGTTCATATTACCATTCGGTCAGAACTTGCTTCATCTTCCTCAAAGCCTCAATTATTTAATTCAAATCAAATTACATTTTTAATGGTCCAGTTGAACTTTTTTTTTTTTTTTTCTCTCCCAAATTACATTAGTAGTTATAATTTCATTGTGGAAGTTTTTTTTTTTTAAAGTTTATGCATCTTGTGAGTATGTGCCATTTTAGATATTGATTATATCCCATTATAATGTTTGCATTTGCAATTTAATTGAATTTTAATTGACATTTTCTCATGATAGTGGAAGTATGCGCCCATATTATAAAAAAAAAAAAAATAAATAAATAAATAAAGACTTGTAAATATGTTAACTTAAATATGTTAATTTTTTTTTCTTTGTTACAGGTATGGTCATTTATTCAGCATTAATGCCAAAAAGAGAATTTTACTTACTGGCACACCACTTCAAAATAACTTACTCGAATTAATGTCATTATTAAATTTTGTAATGCCTAATATGTTTGCTGATAAAATACAGTATATAAAATCCTTTTTCTCAAAAAACAGTAAACTTCCCGTTGAAAATCTTCCAACATTTGAGCAAGAGCAAATAGATCTAGCCAAGAGAATTATGAAACCATTTGTGTTAAGAAGGCTTAAAAGTGACGTCTTATCCGATCTGCCAAAGAAAACTTCAACTCTGTTGAGTTGCCCTCTAGCCAAAGAGCAGAAAGCTAAATATGAAGAATATCTAAGTCTTGTTAAAGATTCTGCTGCAAATGATAGAGACAATTATAACTACATGTCATCGTTTATGCAATTGCGAAGGCTAGCCAACCATCCATTAGCTTGTCGGTATCTCTATGAGGTGAGGTGATATTATATATGTGTGTGTATATATATATATATATAATATTTTTGAGGTTTCTTCGCTGGGGAGAATCATTTGTGTTCTTTATACGACATTCTCCAGCAGTCGTTTTTTTTTTCATGTGATATTGGAGAGTGCCGTTTTAAGAAAATAACACGGCATATATATATATGACTGTTTTTTTTTTTTTTTTTTTTTTTTTTTTTTTTTTTTTTTTTTTTTTTTTTTACGGCGCATCAACAAATCTTGGCTATTAGCGCCGCTATATATGACTGTTCTACCAAAAATTTTTACTCAATAGAATAAGAATATACCTTGTACGTATGTGAAATAAAGATATTTCTATTGAAACAGTTAACTCAGCCTTTGGCTTTTATACATTATATATATGCATCAAGCTGTGAAATGCCCAGCTAACATGTTTTATATATTTTTTTGCATTTATAGTTGCAGAGTTTTCCAAAATTAAAAAGTTTTCTTTAATTTTTCTTATTCATATATTTCTTTCTCTATCCAGAGCTTTTGCCTCTTCAAATTTAAATGGATGTTGAGTTTTTGTCGCATGATTCAAAAAGCACTTTTTATGTGCTGTCGTATTCTTTTTATTAAAATTTGCTGTGCTTCTCTAGTTTATTTTAAATACAGTAGACTCTCCCTTATCCGGGGTTCTCTAATCCGGCAGTTTCTGAGAGTATTTCAGAACTCGCTGGAGCTAGACTGGCTCTATGGTTCCTAGAAAACCTTTCTTGCTATCCAAATAATTAAGACTTGCTTATCACTGTGCTCTATTCTTTGTTTGGGTAATTTTTGAATAATTACTTTAATTTCTTCAACAGGATGACAAACTTCGTGAAATGGCTGAACGTTTAGCTTATGACATGGATTATAAAGAAACTAACAAAGATTATGTATTTGAAGATCTCAGTTGTATGTCAGATCACGAAATTCATAAGTTAACTGGCAATTACAGAGTAAGAATAAATGTTATGAACCTTAAATTTATCTTAATAACGTAAATAAATATGTTTTTTTATTTATTTAATACCTTTCTCTATTGTTAGTGTATAGAAAAGTTTAAACTAGAAGATAAATATTTCCTAGAGAGTGGAAAATTCCAAAAAATGGATGAGCTGTTACCAAAACTAAAGGAAGAAGGACACAGGGTATTAATTTTTAGCCAATTTGTATTTATGTTGGACATTCTTGAAGATTATTTAAGGATAAGGGATTATGATTACCTTCGCCTCGATGGTTCAACTAGGAGCTTAGATAGGTACGTTGTAGTATTTTAAATACCTTAAACTTAACAACAATTTGTGTTTTTAATAAAGATTTAATTTTAAATAATTTGTCTTATTCAACTAAAAAGAGCACTTAGGAGGGATTTTAGCTAAAAAGTACTACAAAAAATAAATAACAGTGTTCGGGGGGGGGGGGGGGGGGGTCTCCCGTGGTCTAGCGGCTAGCACCTTAGATTCATAAGCGGGAGATGGTGGGTTCAATCCCCACCGACGGCAGGAATTTTCTCATCTCAGGGCTCGTTGAGAAAATTCCTGACTGCACCCTGGATGTCGGCGCTACTGGCCCCGATTTGTCGATGCAACGTAAAAAAAAAAAAAAACAATGTTCGGGATATGATACAGGATTTGAGGGAATAACGATAACTACATAGTGCAAATCCAATTATTAATTTTTCTAGAATAGGAAATAAACTAATTTTTGTTGAATTTAACAATATTTATATTCGATTTCATTGTGTTCAGAGTTGGCTGACAATCTCCAGCTGATTCTAGCTGTCTGTTTGACAAGGTTTTTAATATTAACTAAAAAGTTCCTACTTCCCACTAGGGGTGGTGGCTTTTCTTTTTTAAAAAAAGAAAATAAATCAATTCTATCCTGGCTAGAAAAGGGTGATAACCTATAGATAACCCGTCCTAAAATTCTGAGTTAATTATAATGGACATTAAAATTTAAATATATAATATGAACTGGTCAAGAGTTCTTTAACTTTGTG
This sequence comes from Gonocerus acuteangulatus, assembly GCA_946811695.1. Lineage (NCBI taxonomy): Eukaryota > Metazoa > Arthropoda > Insecta > Hemiptera > Coreidae > Gonocerus > Gonocerus acuteangulatus. The sequence goes on from OX328127.1 coordinate 45,416,171, forward strand.
TTGTTTTGTCTTTTTTGAAAAAAAATAGTCTACATTGTAGCTCTGTGGGCCAAGGCGATATTGGATTCAATTTCTTGGAAATCATGGGTGCTAAAAAAGACAGTCTATCTCCAATGTCTGGTAAAGCAGAATTCACATCTGGAGCTCATAAGCCTAATAAAATCTGAAAAAAAAATTAAGTACTCCATTGAAACTGTACTCCCAATGTTTTCCTTGCAAGTTTCTTTTTGTGTGCTTGCTTGTATGTGTTTTTTAAAAAAGCTTGTCACATAGTAGCAGCATAACTAAGCACATTTATCAGGAAGGCAGTTAGTTTACTGTGCATTATTTAAGAATATTCTTAACTAACCAAGATAGATAGAATCAGGGCCTCCTAAGGGGAATGCATCTTGACCAAAAAGATCTATTGTTAAACTAACTAACCAAACAAAATAAACATAAATACTTTTGCTATTTTATGTTTTTAATGAACAGCTGACTCAATTTTAATTTTTTTATTTAATTTTATTACGGAGTGAACCCCGACTAATGATGTTTGCTTATTTTTGTTGGGCAGATTTTGGAATTATTCCAAAAACATATTCCTCAATAGTTGGGCTACTGTGTTTAGTTTTGGAGGCCCGGTGGCCATGAGATTAAGGTGTGAGCACTCTGTGCCTAAGGTCGTGGGTTCTATTCCTGCTAGGGATAATGACTTTTCATTTTAAAAAGTGCATTACCCCTATCTTGGCTAGAAAAGGGTAATAACCTGTAAATAACCCCCAAAAATCAATGTTACGTATATGTGGAGATTGAAATTAAAATAAATAAATAGTTGCAAGGAAGTAAAAATAATGGCCCAGCATATTAGTCGCGTGCTCTACTGCTAAGCTAACCTCGCCCCCTTATATATATACATACACACATAAATTTTAACAGTCGTCATTTTTATATCTAGTACAAAGGATCAATTAAGATTTGAAGAAATGCTATGGTTTATTATTGTATTAAAAATAAATACTGTCAACGGCGCTAATGGCCAAGATGTCGATGCACCGTAAAAAAAAAATAAATAAAAAATTACTGTCATCTGGGGTGAATTCATACAGGTCGGACGAGTTCTAACAATAATGCATGGCGCAGGAAATCACTGCAATTGGCTTATTTATTCTGATTTTTCCTCTGTCCCACTAGTTTTCATTGCCTGTTTTTTACATGTTTACACAAATTCTATGCAATAACTAATACATTTTTTTCATTTTCAGGCAGGAATTAATAGATAATTACAATGAAGATTCAAGTATATTTGTTTTTCTTTTAACAACCAAAGCAGGAGGAATAGGAATAAATTTGACTACTGCTGATACTGTCATCATACATGATGTTGATTTTAATCCTTACAACGATAAACAAGCAGAAGACAGATGCCACAGGCTTGGACAAACAAAGTTTGTATTTAAAATTACTGTTCTCGTATTTCATATTTCTCATGGAGTTCAGCTCAGACTACTTCTGTCGCTTCAACATGATGACGGTTTGACTATACTTCTCCCTAGCCCCTCCCTTATATTCGGATGGTTAGGTTTGCAGACACCCCTGTCTTTCTAACAGAAAGGCCTAGATTAAAAGGTATCTAAAAATCCAGACTTGTAAACGAGTTCCAGAGCACCCCAACACAAAGACCAACATTAATCCGCAAGCATTGCTTCATTCCAATGGCCCTGATATCTTTGTGCCATAACTGAAATGTCCTGATGAAATCATTCTCAGCTCCACAAGGGAGATAATAATTTTAAGGGACATGTTGCATCCGAGGTTATAGTACTTTTGCAGGAGTACTGTAACCAAATGCGTATAGTTGTCATCTCTTTTGTAGCCTAAAAATCCACGAACAACTCCCTTGAAGGCTTCCCAAGCCACCTTTTCTTTCCCTTCCAAAAGTTGGACAAATGGCAGGATCCTTTACAAGATCTTGAATTAGTGGCCCGACATAAATGCGTTCCTTAATTTTTGCACCATTTAATTTAGGAAATTTCTCTCTTATGTACTTTAAGGCCCATCCTTCTTGGTTCATACCTTTGAGATTTTTCATCAAGCCAGGCTTGATATGCAGGGATGGAAGTAGAACACCTTTTGGGTGGCTTGGCAACGATATTGTTCTCGCGATGATTTCTTGGAGGCCAATCTCCTTTAATATGATGCAATTTCCTACCTCTACTGTCCCACATACATAAGTAGCAGCAATGTTTAGAGTATCCTAGTTGAATGCCTAAGAGTTTGGCAATGACTTTTAGATCACCACAGATTTTGCTGTCATGTTTGCATATGTCTCCTTCATGTGAACTACTTGACCAACAAGAATAGACAAAAGAATGTTGCCATTGTGAAGTAACACTGCATTCAAACTAAGCTTGGAGGAGTCTGTGACCAGTCTCCATCACTTTCGAGAAGATTCCATTGCTGCAGTCGAGACCCAAGAATTTCTGCCTTCTCCTTTCACAGGCCAAGGTCTCTAATCACTCAATTCCGCTTGACTTCAGCAGTTTATCATCTTTTTTCTCAAAAAGAGGATTTTTTCCTGTGATCAGGATCACAGGATGTGGAAGGCTTGTTCAATTATTCTTTTTGTTTCACACTGCCTTCATTTTCTACTGCAAACACACAATTTTCGGGTGGAGTAAGAACTGGTAATCTATCTGAATGCAGAATGGATTGAATAGCAGATCGAAGATTAAGATACTGTACTGTTCTTTTCTTCATTGATAATCCTTCCTTTATGGTTGGAATCAAGCAGAAATAGCAGTCATCTGTATGGTTTGTAGGCTACCTCCAAACCATAGGCACAGCCATAGGATAGTTTCCTCTTTCCCATCTATTCTCACAATGTAACTGAACATGTGTTGCAACATACATATGGAACCCAGGAATTATCCTGGTCCCCTACTTTCTTACCGAAATAATTCTGATAGGCAGTTTTTAAAAGGCGTGAGCATTTCTTTTTCTCTATGTTTTAAAAGAGTAACACACAACAATAAATAAAACCTCCAACATTAGTAACATAAATGTTTTGTCAGGTGTGTATTGCAACCCAACCCATTAGTGCAGCAACCTTTATTTATTTATTTTGAATAAAGCTTTAGTTCATACTGAATTCTAAATTTAACTTCTATACTTCACTTTCACTTTCAAGTGGATCACTTTGATTGGTGTTGTTACTTTAACAAACCTGATCTCTAAAACATTTAGAAATAAGATTATTATTTAAATGTTAACACCCATTATTGAAAATAATTAAATATTATAAATGGCAATTATTTGAAATTTTATAAGATTAAATATTATAAAATTTCAAATAATTGCCTTTGATTAAATTATTAAATTGGGACTTATTATCAATATAACATTGATATATACAAAACAAGTAATAAATCTTCTATTAAAATGTCATAGAGTACTTATAAATAAATTTATTTTTAAGAAACAAATCTCAATAGGCATTTTCATTCCTTTGAAAGAATAAATAAAATTACTCTTCATATTCTAATATGAAGTAATCTTATTAATCATCTTCTAGTGATTTTTAGAATGATCCTTTTGTTTTTCAGACCTGTACACATCATGCGACTTGTCAGTGAAGGCACAGTTGAAGAGCATATATATGCACAGGCACAAAATAAACTAAACTTGGAACAGGAACTGATTGGTAAGAAGCTATTTATTTCTAATTAGTGCGCATACTATTTAATTGAAACTGATATTCAGCCCAAACCACTAACTCTCATTAAACAAATTAAATAATTTTCTGCATTCAGTAATTTCCGCTTAGGATACTGTCAATTTCCTACTTGTCCATATACCGAGCTTGTCTGCAATAGAGCTTCTCTGAGCAGACAGAGCTATGTTGATAATTTCATTGATTTGGTTGTCGAGAGCTTAGTTCGTCTTTTGGTATAAAATCTCTGGTTAGATATTTTGTGTACCAATTCAAACACAATATTTCTTCTCAGACTAGGGTATTTTGTGCTTGTGGTGCATTTTTTCCTTTACAGAAATAAAAAAGAGAATATGATAAAAGTGCACACTTTTTCCTTCCATTTCAGAATATGAATACTAAACTAAATATACATTAATTTCAATGTTGACATTGAATTATTAAGGAAGAATTATAAGGTAAAAAACAATACAAGGATCCAACTTTAATCTAGCAAACAAAGAACATATAGCTATTACATTATCTGGGATAGTTGTATATATTTTGAAAATAGGGATTTATTTTAATTTTTTCAATTTACAATGAATAAAAGGCTATTTTCTAAAAAAAAAAAAAAAAAAAAAATCAGCCAGTTAATAAATTCAGAATTAAAGTTTTAACAAAAATAGCCTTTGTATTCACTAAAAGTTGAAAGAATTAAGATAAAACCTTATTAAGACAATATTAAAGTCATGTTCTATTGAAATCAGTAATTACATAGTTGCTGATCCCATACAATAGCTTTCTTATTATGGAGATTGTTATCAATTGCTCTCTCTTGAGCCTTGATAACAAAAAAGTCTGGAAAAAAATCTCCAGCATAAAACGTAATTCAAAATTATGTTAACAATTAACCTTTTTAATGTGACGCGGGCGAAGAGAAAGGAATGTCTTTGAAGGCGGGGTGCATCCGTTACCTGCTGCCTCCTCAGGCGGATCAAACTCCCTCTTCTAGAACGGCCGTACGAACCCGCTTTTCTTTTTTTCTTTTTTTTTTTGTTTTTTTTTTTTTTTGTTTTTTTTTTACTCGGACTAATTTCAAGCCTTTTGACAAATGTTTACATCCTTACAATTGCATAAAATGTTGTACCCATGTTAGGTAGTGTGTTCAAAGAAATTATGTAATGCATGTGCTCCTAGAGCGATGACTTAGTTTCAGATCCTTATTTACAATTTCTGTTTGTTTTTAGACCTGCTTTTTCGATGTAGCAATGGAAATTGTTTTTTTAATTATTATAATAAGCTATTCCTATATTATTTACAGTTTAACTAAAACAAAAACATTTTTAGCACGCACACGTCTCAGACGCATGTTACTTATAATGTTCAAAATTTGTATGTTACCAGAATGAGGGATGATTTCTGGTTTAGCCCTTAAACCAGAAATCATCCTCCATTCCTGCTAGAGCAGTCTGTACACGCTCAAGGCTGAGGAGGGCTCAGCGGTCGTCTCTGAGGAACATCTTTCCTTGAATGAGTTAAGAATGATCTTTCAAGTTAACCCAACTGCATTCATTTTTATAATGCAGTTGTTAAAAGAATTATTACAAGTTTATTGCACTACTATTTTTATTTTTTTATTATTTTTTTTTTTTTTTTTTTTTTTTTTTTTTTAGCTACGGAAGAAGAAACTGGGGAAGAAAAGAAAACTGTCGAAGATCTTCTGAAAAAAGCGCTAGGAATCTAAGTGAATATGTTTTAAATATCATGGAACAGAACCTTTTCATTCCAGTGAAACATCTACTTGTATATATTTATTTTTCACTATTTGTTTTTGAAGTGCCTTTTATGTGATATTAGATTTTTTTATTAATAATTTTGAACTTACATTCTTTTAATTTAAGTTGTTTTAGTGTTATGTTTCCTTAGGAATAATTGTTTTTATTGGATTAACTGAGGCACTTTATGTTGATTTATGTTTTTATATATCTCTGTTTAGGCTCCAAGCTGAATTTTTGTGTGTAAATTACTGTTTTGGCTACATAAATAAGTGATGACATTGTAAATATTACTAGGAACTTATTTTCTGAAAAAAAGTTTGTTTTTTATATATATATTTAAAAATTGTGTATATACCTTTTTCAGATTACATTATTTTACTAATTTATGTTTAATGTAATTTGAAACGTGGACGAAGTTTTAAAAAAAATGCCTTAAAATGAAGTTTGCATTTCTTTTAATCTTAAAAACACACACACACACATATATATATTTGTTGATATACATTGTCTGTAAGGTTTTCTTTCTTTGTTATTGAAAGTATGTAAAATAAATATGTTTAGGTCAATATGAATGCATGAAACAAAAAATAAAAATACACAATTTAACAATCATATATTTTGCTAAAACTATTTATATTCAAAGTTTTTAATCTGTTTTATAGCACAATATTGTTTTTTAAAACTTTCTCACATACCCCCTACCAATTTAAAAAACCTCTGTTCTTTATCAAAATAAAATATGATTTGTGAAAAATAAATAATACCTCTATAAAAGATTCATCTTAAATTCAAGAAGGTTCAAGAGTGTCAAACTTACTGTTGTACTTAATTTATTTACAGTGATTAAATTGTAAAAACCATCTTTATTTGGCAAATAAAATAACTGCTGTTCCAAAGTTATATATGAACTTAATACCTGTCTCTTTTTAACCAATACAATTATATTTCTTGACCAAATTAACATTAAAATACATCTATTATACCCTATACTAGATACTAGTTTTGGTTGAACTCTGGCCTACAGATTCCATTGTCTTTCTCTGAATCTGAGGCCTAAAATTCCCAAGAAATAATATATATATACAAATAAATTATTATATTTATTTAAATTGTAATGTCCATTATAATTAACTCAGAATTTTAGGATGGGTTACTTATAGGTCACCACCCTTTTCTTGCCAGGATAGGGTTGATGCCTTTCCTTTTTTCGAAAGAAAAGCCACCACCCCTAGTGGGAATCGAACCCACGACCCTTGGCACAGTGTTAAGTGCTCACGCCTTAACACTCATGGGCCATTGGGCCTCCAAATTATTATAGCACTAGGGGATGGCTGTAAGATTCCTGAAATCTTTAGAAGCAAGACTAAACAGTATTGTTATAGATTATAGGAACATTTAAAAAAAAAAAGTCATTGTAAGAGCATCCAAACAGAATTTCTAATCATCCTAAAATTTTACTTCTGTTAAGAAAATCAATGTCAGTAAAAGTTGAATTTCCACAGCATGCCTCTGCTTGTTGACAGTTCGTTATTGAAACTAAAAAAAATATATATATTCATTTTCTAAGAGGTACCTGATTTTTTTTAGTTATCAGCTGTATAATAACGCAATGTCCTTTAAAGAAATTTCTGCCTGAAATTGTTAAACAGCTTAGAAGTTAAGTTTAGCCTTAAAAAAAATATTTCCTGTCCAAGGTATAATGTGTCCTATATTTTTATAAAATTATCTTTGCATGATGTAAATCCCTCTAAACATACAGATACTTGTGCCTTTGTTCTAAAAGAAATTTATTTTAAATTTGGTAAATGGTGTGTACATGATTTGGCTATAACTGAGTGCTCACTTTTCATTACCTATTTTAGACCTACTAAACCTTTGGTTCTTTATTTTAGTTACAGGCAATCTCCTAAATTTACTCTGTAATTCGATGTTTACTTAAGTAATTGTATACTCATCATAACACTTGTTTTTGTCAAGAAATACATTACAAATTTCTATGTTTAACATTGTTATTTAATTATAAAAACACCAACAATTTCCTAATTTATTTATTATTATTTTTATTTAATAGTCTTTTGTTCTGTTAGTAATGACTCCTTAAATTACTTCTATTATTTAGATAATTCATAATTTGATTACTAAAAGCTCACCTTAACTACTTCATTATTTTTGTTTAAATTTGTATAACCCTTAAAATGTTTGTACAATTTTTGACGAATAAAGAATTTTACTTATTTTTCAGCAAAAACTTGACAAGCTTTTCTTATTTCAAAAGAATGACAAAAAATGAGGTGTTGATAGTTAGCCGTCGAGGTGATAAGCAGTCAGGGAATATCAGGCTGTACTGTATGAAATGTCAGTTTTGTTTACTTTGCGATTTAATCCTTTCCCTTTTTTATTTCATTATTTACAAACATCATTGTTATTCATATAGAATTAAAGCTCTTTTATTCCTATTATTTAATCAGTAACTTAAGTACTGTGTTGTGAGAACGATCCTCTGAGAAAAAAATTAAACTTAAATTATGACTTCAACGGAAATCCGTATTATTTTTCGTTATGAATTTAAGCTCGGTCATATCGCTGCTGAGGCATGTATGAACATTAACACGGTGTTCGGGGAGGGAACGGTGAATGAACGAACTGTTTACTGGTGGTTTTCCAGGTATCGAAGTGGAAATTTTGACCTTGACAACAAGGTGCGAGGAAGGCCATAAACCAAGCTTGACAATGACCACCTGAAAGAAAGGGTTGAAGCTTGTCCCTCAAAAAGCATTAGAATATGCCAAAGAACTCTGAGTAAGAGCCACGACAGTTTCAAGACATTTGAAGGAAATCGGCAAGTCAAAAACTGACATTTCATAAGGTACAGCCTGATAGTTGGGATAACATCAATACGATTTTTGTAAAAAATCGATATTCAGGACATTTTGGCTACTCTTTGGTAGCCTTTGTTCTGAATATAGAAATCAAATGCTGTTACTTAGTTTCCTAAACAAAAAATGTTCTCAAGTGATTTTTATTTGTAGATCTATCATATATTTCTTTACTGGTTTAATTATTCTGTTTATTAATTCTGCATTTGTGTTTGTCTTTTAGCTGACAAAGGCTACCAAAGAGTATCCGAAAGGTCCTGAATAGAGATTTTTTATAAAAGTTGTATTGATGTTTTCCTAGCCGAATCCCAAATATTCCCTACCTCTAATGACAAAAAGTGTTTTTAAATGTGTTAAAATAACTAAGTAATATCCTAGTGATAAAATTTCTATTGAAAATTAAAATGTTATTTATTTAAATTTTTTAACCTCCTTTTTTTAGGGGGGGGGAGATATACCATTTGCCAACCTTTCCTAGCCTGATTAGGGGTAATCCCTTTCCTTTTTTGCAAGATAAGCCACCACCTGGTGAGAATGAAACCCACAACCCTTGGATTAGAGTGTTCACGTCTTCGCCATCCAAAAAGTAGAATATAACATTAAAAGTTTCATTAGTTCAGTAGTCTCACTTGAAAAATAACTTGATAGTTCCTTTTAATCAACTCCTCAACCCTGATTGTGTGAATATTCTCACATGATGATCATTGATCAGCCGTATACAAAACCTCTCACAAAAATGTGTTGCTCTCTTGATTAAGTGTTTTCAGTTATATTAGTCTATTAATATGTCTTGGCTAAAATGTCAATGCACTTATTTAGACCAGGATTGGAAGCCCAGTGACTATAAGTGTTAAGGCATGAGCTCTCCATGAATTCGATTCCCACTTAGGAAAGTGACTAATCATTCAAAAAAATGAAAATGCATTAGCTCAATTCAGGCTAGAAAAATTTGGTAACCTTTAGATAACTCATCCCAGAAATCTTTGTTATGTAGAAATGGTCATTAACATTTTAACAATACTTGCAATTAATAGTGGTTATTTCCTTGACGGCTAAGTACAAGAGTACATTGCTCTAAAAGAGACTTATATTTTGTTAATAGCCTCCGTTCATTAAATTACTATGTTTGACGGATTACTTTTTTTGTGTGTGTGTTTGTAAAACAGTGTATCAACGATTGGGCTATTAATGCTGGGCTATCCACACCCTTTTATAATGCCAACAGCACGTGGTTGGTCATCCATTGTTAGTGCACCCAAGTGTCATCAATGATGTGGGCCGGGCAAATACCCAATGGGTAGGTAAATATAAATTGGGTATTTACCCACAGGGAAGGTAAATACCCCAAAAGTGGGTATTTTCAGTTTTTGAGCTTGATACAACTTCTTTGAGTGTTTTATAAGTTTTTGGTATGAACAAGGACTGAAACCCACACATTTGATCATAAAAACGAACTAAACATTAATACTTATCCATTAATATTTAAAAGTAAGTTAAAAGTCGGTCCAGGTATTTACAACTTAATGCACATCTATGAATTTTAATGATTACTTTTACATTGGAGAAGATTAATTAATATAAAAAAAGTTTTAATGAAGCCTATTCGATTATTAAGGACTCATTTAAATTAAAAAAATTATACCTGTTAGAAAAAACGAAACACTTATCAGGTGTCAAAAACGGGTTTTTAATGTTTATTATAATAGTTCAAAAACACTTTGGGTGGTTTGTGATCTTTGTTAATATTATTGAAATTATGCTCATACAGTAATATGAACATTCTATTTCATTTTAAACGGTAGTTGATAACAACTCTCATAAGATGTAATAATAAGTCATTCAAGTGATAAATAAATCTCTGACCCCGAAGACTTAGATTAAGTTATCGTTATCAGTGAATTTAATTTAGGCCATCCCATTGCTTTACTGTTTTTTGAATTTGGAAGACTCGTTATTTTCTGTATACATTTTGATAGGCCTAATCTTTTTATTACACTCACAGGTTATTGGTATTGGTTAGTGGTTTTATTACTCTCAGATACTTGGTTGCTTAACTTAGGTGATCAACGGGAACCGGTGCATGCTACGTGGCTATGGCCATTGGAATTTATTTAAATTTTAATGCCCATTATAATTATCTCAGAATTGTAGGACGGGTTATCTATAGGTCACCACCCTTTTCTAGCCATGATAGGGCTGATGTATTTTATTCATTCCAAATAAAAGCCGCCACCCCTAGTGGGAATCGAACCCATGACCCTTGGCACGGAGTGTTAAGTGCTTACGCCGTAACCCTCACAGCCACCAGGTGCATCCGGTGAAAAAAATAAAGTGAAACTTATGATTTTCCAACGTATTATTCATGTGGTCACTTGCTATTAACTTTGTGAAATTACACCCATGAACGATTATGAAACTTAATTTCTGTTTTGTGAAATTGAGATAAGCCTAGTCCAAAGTTTTAGCTGAGGCTACATTTTTGTTAATGCAGTACAGTAGTAACAAATTTAGCCAAACAACTTGTTTTATTGGTAGTCGGAAGGTCCATGGCAAACTTTCAGGTAATAATTTATTATTTATTAACCTCTAGGTGGTCTTATTTTATATTTTATTATTGCTCTAACAGTTTTTCAGTGTTCCAACACCTCTAAACTGGCGAGCTCCTTCACATTTTACAATATTCGATTAGTTCAAGTCGCGGTTTAGTTAAATACCCGGGTATTTATGAAATTGGGTATTTACCCTGAAGAACAAATACCCGGGTATTTCACATCACTGCCTGTCATTCGGTTCACACATGATGAGACATTTTCTCTTCCGTCAGACTATGAGGCTCAAAAAGACAACAATGTTTCATTACCTTTAAATGGTGACTTGGAATAGAATGAATTGCTGGTGCATCAATGTGTAAGCTCTGATGATACATCACTTGCCGGTCTTCATGAAGCATTTTCCTCAAAGCAGAAATGTTTTCCGATGTCCCCGGCTAAACGTTAAAATTTAAATAAATATTTACATTGTATTCTTCCTCAATAATATTTTGAATTTTAAAACAAAGACTTCTGTGATACGTGTTGACTTTTTTCTTCTTTATTAATAATATGTTTAATTTTAAAAGATCTGCATGTATCACACAAGTATATCTTTTATTTCAATTTAAATGGACATTTATAATTGACACAGAATTTCAGGATGGGTTATATATAGGTCACCATCCTTTTCTAGCCAGGGTCATGGGTGTATAATAAGGGGGGGGGGCTCTACCACTGAGCTTATCTCTGTTCTACCACTGAGTGGAGGTTGTTTATTTATTTAAATTTTAATATCCATTTTATTATTGACAACGAATTTTAGGACGGGTTATCTATAGGTTACCACCCTTTTCTAGCCAGGATAGGGCTGATGCCTTCTATTTTTTCTAAATAAAAGTGACCACCCCACAGTGGGAACGAACCCACGACCCTTGGCACGAAGTGTTAAGTGCTCACACCTTTACACTCATGGCCACTGGGCCCCCAATATTTAATTTAAATAAAATTAGTAAATGGGCATTAAAATTTTAATGTCTATTTATTATTAACTATGAATTTTAGGACGGGTTATCTATAGGTTACCACCCTTTTCTAGCCAGGGTAGAGCTGATGCCTTTTCTTTTTTCTAAAGGAAAGCCACCACCCCTAGTGGGAATCGAACTCACGATCCTTTAGCACGGAGTGTTAAGTGTTCACGCCTTAAAGCTCACGGCCACCGGGCCTCTAAGGTCTGCCATCATAGTTGAAAAATGTAAATAAATAAATAAAATTGTTTGTTGTGATGAAACACCATAGGAATGAAATGAAACAAATGTATTAATAAATAATAGTTGGATACATGTGTTAAATATGCTTTATGAAAAAAATAAATAAATTTAGAATTAAAGTTCAGGTTTATTACGTCCACAATCTCAAGTTTATTTAAAGTGTAATCATATGCCTTGATTCGGAATAAGCCTTTCTTCATGAAACTCAAATTTGCATATGACGCCTTGTCCCTTAGATTCAACCAGATGTCTTCGATTGAAAACTGGGAAAATTATTTAATTCAGCAATGAAAAATCTTCGCAGACAAACTTCAATTGGAACCAGGAACAAGAATGTCAATTGAAGACTTCCGTTTTCAGCAAACATTGGCCCATGGAACATTTGGGACAGTTTTGTTACCAAGACATTTTTATAAGGAGGACTACTACGCCATCAAAGTGCTCAAAAACTCACATTGTTCAATTAAATCAGGCAAAGCAAACTTTGAACGAAAAACGCTTATCAACAGCCATTTGTATGTTGTGCTACTTTAAAGATAAGGCAAATTTGTATTTTGTGATGACATTTATTAACGGAGGTGAACTTTTTTATTATTTGAGGAAAAATATTAGGTTCAAATAGCACCCATCTTCCTTCTATGCTGCACAAATCATTCTTGCGTTGGAGTACCTTCATAATTTAGATATCATCTACAGAGATCTAAAACCAGAAAATGTGCTTGTTGAGAGTACGGGTTATGTCCAAGTGGCAGATCTAGCAACATCTTAAAGTCACAAAAGTAGTCCAGCAAAGGACATATTCTATTTGTGGCACTCCTCACTACATTGCCTCAGAGGTGATTCTTAGACAAGGACACTCGCAGATGGTAGAATGGTGGGCTCTAGGAGTCTTTACTTATGAAATGGTAGGAGGAGCTCTTCCATTCTTTGCCAATGATATAATGAAGACCTACAATCTCATAACATCAGGAAGGTATCGGATGGTTCAGACTTTCAGCCAAGAGCTCAAAGACTTGATTACTGGACTCCTAAAAGTGCAAATTACTCAGAGGAGTCAGACATCAAGGTGCACAGATGGTTCAGTCACATAACTTGGTTAGACATATTCAATCAAAAAGTAAAGGCACCTTTCATACCTTTGATCATTGGGCCTGGTGAAATTTTGAAGAATTTGAACCAACAGAAATGGAAACATAAAAGGTAGAGCTTTACAAAGCAGAATTTCAAGACTTTTAAAGACAATTATTTTCAAACTCAAATCTTAAAAATCAACTGCATGGGCGTATATAAGGGGACTGGGCTGCAGCCCCCCCCCCCGAAATTTTGATTTGATCGGTAAAAATTTCATAAAACCTTTAAAAATAAATTAAATAAGATCATTTAGTTCATAAAACATATTCTATTTTGTGTGTAATACCGTTTAAGTTGGCTAAAACTCTTCCAAGATCTAAATTGTTAGTATTCCATACTCCGGAAATGGTCTCAGCCCCCTCCCCCCCCCCCCCCCCCCCCCCCCGAAATTTTCCCAGCCCCCTCCGAAATTATTTTCTATATACGCCCATGATCAACTGTTTTCTTTGTTATGTCTTTTAACTATTATTACCATAAGTCAATAATTTGACCATGAGTATAGACTCTGTGCCTAAGGTCGCAGGTTCGATTCCCACTAGGCTTGATGGATTTTCTTTCGAAAAAACGTCAGCCCTATCCTGGTCAAAAAATAGCCCTATTTTTTCTAGACCCCTGGGTCTTTTCTAGAAAAGGGCCGTCCATCTGAAAATGTCCGATTTCATTTTTGTTATAAAATTATTAATATATTGGCAAGGTGGACAGGTCAAAGGCCTGTGGTCTCAGGAGGGGGGTGACATTTTTTTAATTGAATTATAATTTGAAATAACAAAATTATATACCTACATAAGTATAGCTCACGTAATTATTATTGAGAACAGTATAACTTTCTAAATTCTCTATTTACAATGTATAAAGTAGCTTTTAAATATTGTCAGTCCAAACATTTGTAGCCCCAGGGAGTGCCAATATACCTTAGACAATACGTAAATTTTCCATTCCTTTCAATTACAAATGTATTTAATTTTGTTTTCAGAGAAATAATAGACAATATTTAAAAGCTACTTTATATATTGTAAATAGAGAATTTAGAAAGTTATACATTGATTGTTCTCAATAATAATTATGTGAATAAACTTATGTATATAATTTTGTTAATGGAGGAGGGGGGGGGGGCAAGTCGACCGTAATTACTCACGGAGGCCCTGCGCACAGGTGAGTTTAATGCAATAGTTTGTTTCTTATAAAATAGTAAATACAATGTATCCGGTCCTATTAGCTCGGGAAATCAACAGCCAAATAAGTGCATTACGTTTCTTACATCATAATTTATTACATACTCAGCGTAACTGCTCGGAATGACGTGACATGACACTCGAGTTGTCCGAGAACAAGAATCAGTTGGGATTTAATCTGCGTCAGTGCCGTAGTAGTTTAGAAACAAATATTGGCCTTGGGAAGAATAAAATGTTCTTACTTATAATCGAAAATTTTCCCCCCCTCCGTCATAACATGCATTTATGTTGCTGCCATGCAAAAATTACATCGTTTCTACTTAAATAGGTCGCAGGGAAATTTAAAGTGCAATGAAAAACGAATTTTCGCATTTTTTTAACTGAAGTCGTTTCTGCTCTCACTGATTGTTCCAAAAAGCTGTTTACAACAAATTCTTGGGGGGGGGGGGGGGTTATTGAATAACGAAATATCTTGTGTACATTATCATTCTATGAATTGTGTAATTAGTATTTTTTTAAAAGTTTAAAAATCACTTCTAGAAACGTGATGAATATTTTTTTTCCTATAATATTTAGGATAATTATTGCTTCTAAACAATGTACTAATTTTTAACAAAATATATGTAGTATATTGATGGAGGAAATTAAATTTTAAGAATATTATTCCTTCATTCATTTTATAAAATCTGTTAGTTCCTATTAAAAATAAGAATTAAAAGCAGAAGTGCTGTGCCTAGTAAATCAGGAAGAACCTTACTGAACTTTCCCATTGAGAGATGTATTTGGACTTAAGCCATTGTTATGAAAGATTCTTTGTTTTGGCAGGGCACCAGGAGTTCACAATGTATTCTTTCATTCATTGTTACTCTATTGTCTTGTTTCAAGTGGCCCCGATCACCCAACAGGAATTTTGGCCATCCAAGAGTCCTATTTCGCCTTAATTAGTATTTTTTTTTCAGACAAACATAATCTTAAAACTTAAGTTTATTAGCTATGTATGAAATTATTTACACAATTTTCTTATTTATTTAAGAAATTATTCAACCTCAAGATTGCACCATTTTTTTTCAGTTGGACTTTTGAAGCTACAAATTTGACTAGATAAGACTCCTCTCTCTCTCCCTCCCTACACACAGTATTATATAATCAGGTAGGAACATTAAATTTTGCTTTCGTTCTTCCTAGGGGTTATGGTGTTTCTATCCAAAAAAGGAGATTGTATCATACCCATTTGGCTTATATACGTTGATGAGCTCAGGCCAACCCCACCAGCATATATTGGGCCCTTGGTTGTGGGGCTACTTTAAGGACTACAAATCTTTTCAATATAATTGAAATTCGGAAATTATTGCTATGTGCAAGCAAAATAATTTAATGGTTTGTAATGTTATAAAAAGCTTTATATATATATATATATATATATATATATATATATATATATATATATACAAACACACACACACACACACACACACACACACACACACACACACACACACACACACACACACACACACACACACACACAAACTCACACACATACATATATTAGAAAAACTAGATTGGTCTGAAGAAAATAGAAAATTAAGGAATATTTGTAGAGAGGATAATTTATTATCTGTCTTAATTAGCTTATTAATATATCACACTGGAATTTCTAAAGTGACAACTAGAAAAAAAACTCAACTGAAAATGTGTCACTCTTAACTTTGTAGGGAGAATAGCATTAAGACAGAAATATTTTTGGCAGTTTCGATGGTTGATAAAGAGATTTTTACCATGTCTTTCATAGTCAAAACTGAAAAACACCGATTTTTGAGTTGTGTCACTAGTGCAGTATAAATGTAAGTATTTAATTGTTGAGATAATTTAAAGGATGATTCACAACATATAAGTGTGTGTATATGAGTATTTTTTTTTTTAAATAATGAAACCATTTTAATTTAACACAATAAAAACAAAAACAAAATAAATGTTTGTGTCAAAGAAATGGTACTTTAATAGATTGAAAGGAGTTCCTCCATTTTTTGACACTTGGCCAAAACTTAAAATAGACCAGTGTTTTTTTTAATTTTCTTTTTTCCATCACATCTATAAAAAAATAGTAATATTATTAGAGTTATTAAGTAATTCATACATGAACTAGTAATATGTATAATATTTGACATATTTTAGCTAGTTTTATTTTATTTAGCCGTAATATGCCACAGTTAATTTAACAACTCCAAGAGTAATGAAGTGCTTATAATTATTTTTTGAAACATGTATTTTTTGCTTGATTTGAGAAGTATCCTTGAAGAAATTGTATCCTTGAAGAAGAATTTACAAACCCAAACACTTTGTGATAATATATTAAATATGAATTGGTAGAATATGGTTATGATTAATTTCCTTTAAAATTATAAAATAGAATGGTAATTAAAATTTAAGCATTTTAATAAAATTATTTTGTTAGTACAAAGAATGTGATTTGGGATTTTGAGGTTTGTTTACTTGTATATAATGAATTAAATAACATATTTAGATACTTGGCAATATTAAATATTTATAATTAACATTTTCTTTGAAAACAAACCAAAATGTAATGCTTTATCTCAGTAATATTTATGAAAATTTATAAATTCTGGTTGACTACAGCGATATAAAACTTTGAAAAATATCCATTACTTTTTTTTAGGTTTATTAATCACAACAGACTCCTGAAATAGGGAATCATGGCTTAATTTTGACATCGGCTGTTCTCATTTACAGTTCTGATTGTTTGCCAGGGAGAACAGGTGACTACAATCAGAAACATTCTAACTTTAGACCCGAAACACAGATGGTTTTATTTCTCTCTTCTGTTAGAATGAAATGGCAAGGACTTCTTTTTGGCTTTAGAAAATTGAAGATATGCTACAGACTGGCTGGCTCCAACAGGTCTCGAAGTACTTATGATTTCTCTTATTTTAATCATAAGTATTTATTGTTTGATAGGTAGGTGTATCATAATTCTGTGGCTAGTATGATTTTGATTTTTTTTTTTAAATAAATATTTTTCTTCATATTTGGACAGGGGAGAGTGTAAAAGTTAATCTAACTGTGCCTAAGTTTGTTCTCGATGGCACATCTCCCACCTTAAAGTGTATATATGACTTAGAAGGAGAACCTCTCTATGCTGTCAAGTGGTACCGTGGACAACATGAGTTCTTCAGGTTTGTCCCAGAGGCTGTTCCACAGGTGGCTGCATTTCCTTTTGCTGGAATTATGGTTGACGTTAGTACATATCTTATTATAACATTTAGATTTATTTATCAGAACAAAAACTTTATTTTGAGAAGTAAAATCTTTTGTTGGCTGCAGTCCCCCCCACTCCAATTTTGATTTAATTGGTAAAAATGTGGCATAAAAACCTTAAAAATAAATTAAATAAGGTCACCTTTTTTTGGGTGTTATAGCGTTTTAGTTGGTTAACTATTCCAAGATCTAGATTTTTAGTATTCCTTACTCCCCAAATGCTTCCAGCCCCCTCCCACTGAAATTATTTCCTATATACACCCCTGCGTTTAAATAAAACCCCTCTTTTAAGAAATATCCAATTTAGAATGTACATTTCAATTGTTTTAATCGGCAAAATTAGTACCAAAAATAATAACAAGAAATCTTTTTTGTTACCAGTTCTTGTTGAGACGTCCTATTTATGATCTCATGTTTTATATATATATTTATTTATTATTCAATGTCTTGCAGACTTTTCATCTAAATTGTCCTCCTAACAATGTGGGTCTTCCCTTAAATTTAAATTACTTATTACATTTATAAATCAATTAGAACATTATTATTATTATCACCATTTATATTATTAAAAATGTAGTTAATTTGAATAAATTATTAACAATATCCTTTAACCCACCCAAAATGAATTTTAAAAAGGTTGATAAGTATGCTGTTTATGTAGCAACCCAATATATTTGAGCAGCAAACTGTTTTTTAAATAAAGAATTTTCTTCTGTATTTGAACTCGTGTTATAAAATTAATGGAAAGTTTCAAAATCTTTGGGTCAAAACTAGCAAACTATGGTTCTTATAAAGCATAGGAAAATATTGCCTGGTATTAGACAAAACGTAGACAAAAAATAGACAAAACGGCCTGTTGTGTTTGATTTTTCAAAGATAAAATCAAGAAATCTTATATTGTTTTGTCTTTTTCAAGTAGATTATGAACTCAGATTCGAATGAAGTTCGATTACTTAATGTGCGCAAAGAAATTTCCGGAAATGTTAGTTGTGAAGTGTCTGTTGATAACACCTTTAAAACTGCCATAGATTCTCAATACTTAAATATTACAGGTAGGCATTGACATATTATTTTCTTAATTATCCTCTTCATTTTCTATTTAACTTACCCGAAATGTACATTTCTTCACAGACTTCAGGGTGAGAAAGCCTCATTTAAATGTTTCAAGTAATTATTTTAATCCCAAATCAAGTATATATATTATTTGCATTGCACAAGAAACCAATCCACCTGCATCAATCACGTTTTATGTGGACTATATTAAGGTATTTTACATTATTTATTGATTTTTATCAATTTTATAAATGTACTATTCTTTTTTAATGAGTTTAACTACTGTTCTTAGTAATTGAAATGTTTTATTTGGTGTAAATGTTTTGACTTACATACATATTTTGACTAAATAGTTTTTCCCTCCTACTGAAAGGCTGTTTAGAAACAGAATCTGTTAATTAAAAACCATGTGGTTGGGTAACTTGATTTATGCAATCATTTAAGCTTGTTTTCTCCCTCCCTTTAAGGAGGGAAATCTGCTTAAGACGTTGACCAGATGACACAATTTGGAAGTGCTGATGAGAAATGTCATAACCCATAAAATATTTGTGCTATAAAAATTGTAGCACCTATGCTTTAAAATTTAATAGGTTTTCAGGTATACTTTTTAGAGGCGTTTGGTCATGGGGAATCTAATGAAAACATTTTCAAGGTGATATCCTTAACCAGTTTAAAAAAAGTTAAAAAAAATTGGAATTTTAGTTTCTGGTACTCAAAAACCATGAATTTAGTTGAATTCTTATTCACATATATGACATTCATTGAAACTAAGATATGTAAATTTTCGTTACATTTGGAGTGGAGAAAATAATTTAAAAAAAATGATTAACTAACAGGAGCATTACCTTTATTTTCTTAAATCTCAATAACAGTTGTGAAATGTTGGTAAGTGGTAGGTGATCATTCAAAAGCCTATTAAATGTTCTACTGAAAACAATTATGGAATACATTTCCAATAGCACCACCTCAGTCATAGGAAACGTGGTGCTTCAAGGTTCTAAATGTTTGGTTTTGATACTTTTTAAACTTTCCAACTCACACTAAATATAAGCACTCTATGGAAACAGGCTATGATGATACAGTTCCTGCGAGTTAGCCTTGTTAGTGTGATATCTAATCAATTTCTAACTTCTAGTCAATAGTATTATCTCATAATACATACAAATCCATGTCACAAACAAGTTTTTTTTTTTTTTTAACTGCACTAATTATTATTTTTTTTGCTTTTCCACCCCCTCATTTATATAGCCATTGTTTCTTATCAGACCGTACTTAAATGATTTATATAATCACAGGTCAAAAAATCCTATGTAACAAGTCTCAGAAATGGGACAGCAAGTCTTAGTAAGGAAGCTCTGCTACAATTCATGAATGTTTCATCAGGCGAATATGTTTCACCACTGTGGGTTAGTTGTGAAGCTTCGCATTTGGGATTTGATCCTCTATCCTCAGCAAGTGTACCAATCATACCACAATTATCAGGTAAGGACTTTCTATTTTCTTATAACATATATCAGTTGAAAACCAACTGTCCATTTCACACATAGATACACATCTAGTAAAGAAAAAAAAGGCGATGGAGATAGTTAGCTGATGTGGTGATATGAAGTCAAAGGATGGTTGGGATTCGGCTAGGAGAAAGAAACGTTAGATCTTCAGGCAATAACCAACTAGTTTTGTAGAACATTTTCAGAAAAAAAAATTAAAAGAAATAATTGAGAAATTGAAGTTTTTATAATAATATATTACCTTCTGCCAATTTAAAAATATGTAGTTTAGAACAAGGGTCAAAATCGTAAAATATTTATATATTATACGATTGTGACCCTATTATATTATAATAATATAATATAGCTCTTCTTTTTTTTAATAAATTTGTGACGTTATAACATAAAAAATAATAAAGCATACATTTGTATGAAAGATAAATTTGAAACTTCCAGTTTCAGGGAGTAACAAGCAGAGCAGGCCAGTTTATCTACAGTATTTGTCGTATTTGATCATTACATATTACTTTAAGATCTCTACAAATTACCAGTATTTTGTGAATTCCAATAATTTTTAGAATTACATTTAGTTCCTCTTTATTGTATTTTTTATTTTAATTGAGTATGTTGAATTATTGATCTTTGCTTTATCAAGTGATTAGTAGAAGTTGTGAAATTATAAAGATTTATTATTTAAAGGAAAGTGGCTACTTTTTTATTTAGTAGTTGAATTTAAAGTGTTCACTTTTATTTAAGTTCAAATAAAATCTATATTTTTTTTATAATTTTTGTCCTTGAAGTTAATCCTGTAGTATTAAATGTATTTATTAATTGTATATTCAAGCCAAGATAAAATTAACAAGAATGCACAATATCACACTTATCCTTCCTTTTCTCTTTTTGAAATCTCCAAGCATTGTAGCCAGGTTGGTCCAAGGTGATGAAGAACTTGATGCATCTCTTGATACATGTTCTAATTATTATAATTACTTTAAAAGCATTATTTAAAGGGTATTTGAATTGAAACTCAATTTTCTATAAATAAACAGATTTACTATACTATATTAATACAGCAATTAATTAACATATATATTAATCTCAGCAATTGTAGCATAAAATAATATTTAACCTCAATAGTCGTCAAAACTGAACAAATGCTTGATTATATCATTGAGGTATATGGAGCTCCTTTAGTAGAAAATACCACAATTATTTTGTAGTTATAATAACTTATAAAAAATTGGAAAACAACCTGTACTATATAAAACAATAATGTAACAGCTCCTTTGTTTGAGTGAATTAAATTTTAAAATTCATTTCCCAACATGCAACTCTTAGTACGAGTGTGAATTTCATCAGAGTATAAAAAGTAATATTTGTTGATGGACATTCAGTATCATGATGAGGATAAAAATAGGACTTCCTCAACATATAACAATTTTTTTCTAACGCTCACAGTACTTCCTAAATTAAACTGTCTCATATTAAGCACCTACAAAACACCACAATATAACAAAAAAAAAATAATAATAATAATACACAGTATAGCAAATAAATGAAAATTAATATTAATGCTATATTTCTCAATTCATAAATCAAAAACGAGCGCAGACAATTTATCAAAAATAGGAAGTAAATATCAAATTGGTCAACAGTATTTAAAATAATAACAGCCAATATAAAATATTTATCCTTAACTCTCATACATTCAAAACACAGTCATTGAGAGAACCCATACATTGAATTGAAGAAAATAAAGCTCACAGTCATTCAGTGTAGTCTTTGATAGAAAATATAATATTAACAAGAATGTAATGTTAACATTGGTTAAAATTAAGAAGAAAACACTTAATTTAAATAATTAAAGAGAGTGTGGCAGAAATAAAGTGGTTGCCAAAACAAAGCTCTATGATCAATCCAAGGATAAATATCTTGAATTGTCTTCTTAGTTTTATTTGTAGTGGGGTTATAGCTGGGGTTTTGGAAAATTATATATTATCCTTCATAAATTAAAAATATTAAATAGTCCTAAAGGCCTTTTTTTTACGCAATGAAATGACTGAGGTCTTACCGGTAGTCTCTTAGATAGGCAGGCTGCTGGGGCATTCTTCGTCATATTTCTATCTCCTTTTACGTCTGTCGTCAATTGTTAAGCATCTAATTCAACTTAAACATTTCCTGTTAAATACAAAGTAAGTGTTTTTTTAACAATAGAATTCTTCCTTGTGAGATGCTTCTTTAATCTTGTACTTTATCTAATGTTACATTGTGACCATATGCGCTGAATGTGAGACAGTTTAATCTCGAAAATACTCTCTTAGTGTTTAAACAAACTGCTGTCTATGGATGAATGACTGTTTTCACCCTCATCATAAAAAAGAGATTGATTATTTGTCAGAATAATCCATAAAAATATGCCCAAGCCTTTTATGTATCAAGGAATCATTCAGAAACAAATACTCAAACTTACAAAATTATATTTTTAGTATCAGTGTATTTTTATACTTTTATAATTATTGTAAAATGAGAAAAACCTGAACTTATTTTTAAAATTATTTGGGCATCTCAGTTGATGTAATAAGAAGCAAGATTTTACTAAGCAATATTTAATTTAATAAACAAATATCTTCAAAATTTGTATGAAGCTTTTGCTTATTAGACGAATAATACTTATTACAATAAATAAACGCTTACTGTTAATAAAAAAATAGTTTGATATCTTGAATTTGTAATGAATACAAGGCACAATTTTTAAGGCACATAACATGCTATATAATTTTAAAATATGTAATAAGAAGCATGGTAGTAATAAATGGCTCTACATTGGACCCCTTTCGTAAACAAAACCTTCATAAAAATGCAGGAGGAACCATAAATCTTGTTTTATAATATGGAATGCATTTTCCCTGATTAATATATTTCATTTGACAATATCACAGGCTGATGTAGTGTATACACACATTTTAGGGAAATCACCAAAGAACACACCTCTTCTCAGGGATCATTTTGCTTTTGCTTGGGCAGTTCCAAGCTGCAGCAAATTCCGGTAGATTACCCAAAGTACCAAGAACTCTGAATTTATTTGGAGTGTGGACATCATTCAAAGAGAGGATTTCATCCGATTCAGTTGTTTTTTCACACCAAACCTGAAATAAGGATATAAAAACAAATCTAATAACTCAATTAAATTTTTATTTGAATGGCCGTTTGTAAAGAACAAAGATTTTAAGGGTGGCTTAAGGGGTAATAATACCTTGTGTGATCAAAATCAAAGTAATTTTCTTGAATTTATAAATAACAAATAAATCAATATTTTTCAATTCTTTATATCAAACGTTTTATATCGGATGCTAAAGTACCAAAAAGAATAAGTTTCAATTATTGGAGAAAGAAAAAAAATGGCGGCGCTGTGTCTGACAAACGGAAACCCTCTTTCATCGTGGGCGATAGGCTGGAGGCGGAAATTTTTAATCTAAAATGAAAACTAAAGTTATTTCAATAGAAGAAGTTTAAATCTAGTAAAGTACGTATGATTTTTAATAAAGATTACTTTTTTTAAAAATGGCGAACAATTATTCATTTTCTATTAAAAAATCCTATGCACATTACGAGCAAATATTATTAGGAAGCTGCAGTTAAAATTTAAAATTGTTGATCAAGCAAAAATTGAAGACGCCAGAGTATCGCCCGATTTGAAAAGCATAGTTTTGATAAAACGACTTTAAAGTTTAATGTTCTGAAATTTTAATTTTTTTCCTATTTAATTTTTTCATATTTTCTTGTAAATAAAGATAAAAAAAGGTTTTAATTTTGAAATGTATTGAATGAGGAAAAAAACAACAATTAAAATGGGACCAATCGAAACTCACTCAAAAAATTATCTTCAAATATATTTTAGTCATCTACTATATATTTGTCAAATACCACTCACTCACTCACTCATCTATCATCCCCCAGCCCAAACCGCTCGACAGAAAATTTTGAAATTTTGCATGGACACTCCCTGTATAACGTAGGCGCTCGCTAAGAAAGGATTTTTTGATATTCGTATTTTTAAGCATTTTTAGGGGGGTTTAAAGTTTGAGTTGGTCAGGCAGCCTGCGTTGCTAGGACGATAAAGAACAGCTGTTACCTTACATTATCTATCTCATAGTTTTATTTCTAATTGAGGTTAATATCAACTATGATGGCAGACCTTGAATTACTAGAAATTAACTGTCCCTCATAGAGTTTTAATTGCGTTTCTTTTCTGCCTGTCCCCGTCAGATAGGCTTGCCATATTTTTGGAGAGTTAAACCGGGACACATTAATATGGGATGGGCATACCAGGGGGGGGGGATAAAAAGAGTACAAATTATAAGCAAAATGGTTGGTGAGTTTTAAGCCTAGCAACTAACGGGAAGGGGGAATCCTAAACTGTTAGTCTACCCAAGCCTTAAAAATAAGAACGGAACTTTTTTTGCTACTTGATTTTCTTAAAACAATCTCTCAGCCATATAGTAGTGTTTGGCAGCTGGCAGCGCTGTGCAGGTAGTTCCAGCGTTTTACAGTTAGATTACTTCTGATTTCTTTGACACTATGAGCAGTAGTAAAAATGTTGATTGCAGAAAAGTAACCGATTTAAAAAAGATTCTTATAAACATGAATTCATTACTTTTTACATCTTACAGCCTTTTCCGGGACATTGATAAAACTGGGCGGGACACCAAAACAATTGCAAAATACCGGGTCAGTGCCGGTGAAACCGTGATGTATGGCATATCCTTAGGTTTTCCAGGTGAGGTAATAATATCCGGAACCCTTGCACAGCCTCCTCGCCTATAACCTTGGCAATACTCGTAAATATATTGGGTGTTACCATATGACTTCTTGGAAACATAAACTTTTAAATTTTAACGCCCATTGAATAAAATATAGTATGACGGGAACCGTGCTGTAATAAACTGCACAGAATTGTATAGCAACGTAATTTTAATGAAACAATATTTAACTAGTCAGCTAGTTATCAATAAATGCGCTAATGGCTCAATTATATTTTCATTAGGAATTGCCATTGACTTGAGGATAAACAATTAGTTTGAAATGCCAACTTGAAAACTGAATCAACTAGTTACATTTATTTAGTTAAGTCTTTAGTATATATATATATATATATATATATATATATATATATATATATATATATATATACAAAATGAAATAATAATTAAATAATGACATTTCTTTTACAAAAATTAAGTAAAAAAATAATAATAGTCTCTGAAATCTTAGCTATTAAGTAATAAATACATTTTCAGTTATTACCAATTTTCTTTTAATTTGTATTTGAATACATTTTTTATTATGGCGGAAATACATAGATTTATTCACTGAAGTAAAATACACTCCATTTTAAAGAAATGTTGGTAAGAACCAAAGATTGTGATAATGCATAACATTGTAGTTCTTACTTATAGAGATTTCTTATATAATTACAAAGAAAATTAAGTATTAAAATATTTAAGATTTTCAAATTAGTGAAATGAAAAATACTTACATTTGCAAAAGAAAGGAAAAATAATTGTTCATGTGTGTAGTTTTCCATTCCTGGTAAATATGGTTCTATTCCATTTCTTTTAACAAAGTACCTGTAAGCATGTAATGCTTCCCTTACACCCCCATTGTCAGCAATGTTCTCTGCTAATGTTAGAGTACCATTTACCTAGAGAGAAAACATCGATTATGAATTTCATTCACTTTCAATATTTCTATAATAGCAGTTTTGGGAGTTCTAAATGATACAAATGGAAAAGTCCGACTTGCAGGAACTATCATCTTCGCATGTTTCCATAACATTCCTAGTGTCATTTGGAATATATATATTTAATATATTGTAAACAAATTTTAACACCTACTCGAATTGAATCTTGAATAGAAGTGAGATTTTAGGCACCATAGAAAACTTACAGTAGCTGAAATTAATCACTCAGCCTTTCAATGTCCATTCGGAAAGCTCTATGACAAACGGCAACAAATTGTTTCTAATTTTTACATATCTTGTTTCACTGACAAATTTATTTTACTGCTAAAGGCAATTAAATAGACAAAAAGTAATAAAAAAAAAAATGTGCAACAACAGATGTACTAAAAAACAACAAGAACAGATGTACTAATGGCCCCGGCAGCCGAGGCACAAAAAAAAAAAAAAAAAGCAACAGAATCAACACTTTCATAGTTTTAATCACTCAGCAGTGTTATGCAATTCTTTCTCCGACAGATCGGCCAATCAAAAATTAACACAGAAGTGTTTTAGTAGGGAATTTAGTAAGCTTTCAAATGGTCACCTTCCACTCACCACAATTTCTGCTAAAACTGCCCCAACTTTCTTTTTTTTTTCTAATATTTCCTTAACTCCAAACATAACCAAAATTGTAATACCTTAGTTTAGATGAATAACAAACATGTAGGAAATGTTGCAACTGAATCCAATGATTCTAAGTTCCCAAAACTGAAAATTAGTTAGGTAAACTAGGTTTATTCACTTTTTTTGAAAACGGTAACAGATATTGCCATGAACCATTAATTCATTCATTTCCCTACATTAATTAAAGAACCTACAAAAAGTATGAACTCAAAAACGTAAGCTTTACAATTTTTTCCAGCAAATTTCGTTCAAAAAGCCATGTTCCGGTGAACGGATTCTGCTGGTTAACAAACAACCTTTGAAATCGCACAAAGTATTTTTGCACCATTATGTTTGTGATCTAGGACTTCTGAAACGTAAACTTTTCTATTTTGCACTTCTGGATTGCATCATGTGGTCAACCTCATAAGTGGGTTTCCTCCCTATGAAGTCACTTATCAAACAACCAACTTAAGCTAATTTTTCTGTCCTAAATTGTTTCATCACAGTCATTTTTATTTTAAGTTATTATTCAAGTAAGGTATTTATTAAAAAAAGTCATCAATTATTTGAGTTCATTCATTTTCAATTATTTTACTGGCACTTATCAATAATTTCCAGTGAGTTAAACCAAGATTTACCAGGGCCTCACATTTGCTAGGGTTTGCTCTGAAAGGTTTATGCAAAAGAACTATGATTTCTTAGAAAATAAGAATAAAAATTATTTGTATTGTTGCATAAATATCGAAGCCCTTTATTTTAGATATCAATATTTTTCATAGTTAAAGTGCCTTCAGATTTGCTAAAAGAAAATTATTTGATCTTTGAGGGCGGGCATTGCCTCTACGCGTAATCCCTGCACATGTGTGATTTATATTTTCACTGTTTCCTAGTGAAAGAAAAGAAAAGGTAATTTTTATTTCAAGGAAAAGACTCAATTGATTTCATTATGGAACTATTCACTGTTTGTTTGAAATACAATAATTTACTACTAACAAATTACCGTGTTCTTCAAAAATAATAATGTTAACGGGAAACAAAAAGTAGCATAAAAGCATCATCTATGAAAAGTCTACATCATGGGCGTATATAAGGGGGGGATGCAGCCCCTCCCCCCCCCCCGAAATTTTGATTTGATGGTAAAAACTTGTCATAAAACCCTTAAAAATAAATTAAATAAGGTCACTTGGTTCATAAAAATATTTTATTTGACGTCTAATTGCGTTTTACGTAGTAAGGTCCATAAGTTTCCGGCCTGGGATAGAAGGAAAGGTGAAAGAAAAAAACTGGTTTTACTGTTTTTCAATATATTCTCCTCTAAGTTCAACACACTTAATACAACGCTTTGGCAACATTTCTATACCATGAAAAAAATAATTTTCTTCTTTGTTAAAAAAATGTTCTTCCACTGCTGCTTGGAGCTCTTCGTCGGTGTTAAATCGCCTTCCACGAAGGTCAGATTTTATCTTTGAGAAAAGGTAGAAATCGCTAGGGGCCAAGTCTGGGCTGTAGGGTGGATGAGAGATTTCTTGGAATCCACAGTCCTTCACAGCGGCCTTGGAAATCAATGCTGTGTGGACAGAGGCATTGTCATGAAGGAGGCGGACACCTCTGCTTAACTTCCCTCGCCTCTTCTCTTTAATGGCGTCTCGTAACCGGTGAAGTAGGGCTGCATAATACTCACCATTCATTGTGGTATTCCTTTCTTTAAAATCTATCAGTAGTATTCCTTTACAGTCCCAAAAAATTGTGGCCATTACCTTTTTTGTTGACTGTGTGACTTTTGCCTTTAAAGGAGGCGCTTCTCCTGGTCTTCTCCATTCCATGGACTCTCTTTTGCTGAGTGGGTCATAATATAGAACCATTGTCTCATCCCCAGTTACAATTGAGTCAAAATAATTCCTTGGGTCGGCATTATACTCGCGTAAAAATTCATTGCAGCAGTGAACTCGTTCCTGTTTTTGAGCAGCTGAAAGAATTTTTGAAACTCATCTTGCACTAACCTTGTTCATATGCAAATGTTCTTTGATGATCCTCAAAACACTTGGTTTTGAAAGCCTTAACCTCGCTGCTATTTCCTTGGTTTTTAGTCACCGGTCAGACAGCAATTCAGATTCCACAAGTTGGATTGTTTCAGAAGTGACAGCTTCCAATTGGCGACCGGGACGTGGGTCATCTTCTAGACTTTCTCTCCCTAACTTAAATAATTTTGCCCATTCTTTCACTGTGGAATATGAGGAGGAGGACTGCCCGTATACACAATCCAAGCGCTCTTTAATTTGCAAAGGAGTTAGACCCTCTTTACAAAAGAAATAAATTAACGCACGGTACTCGAGTTTGAACATTGTAAAAATGGGGAGTTTCCTTCAAGGCTGGACACTGACTGACAAGACTGAGGAAGTGCGGGCGATAGGTATGGAGTGAGCAGGCATGGACCTGCATAGGCGTGCAGGTCCCGGCACGTTTGAAGGAGGGGAAGCAGGACAGGCCGGAAACTTATGGACCTTACCTCGTAGTTGCCTAAAACTATTCCAAGCTCTAAATTTTTAGTATTCCATATCCCGGAAATGGTCTCAGCCCCCCCCCCCCCCCCGAAATTTTCCCAGCCTCTCCAGAAATTATTTTCTATATATGCCCATAGTCTACATTTATGTGCTAATGGCACATAAAGTTCTGGGGACCAACATTATTTCAGTTGGGACAGTAGTCAACTTGTGCCCCAAAGAACTTTAAATATTGGAAAATATTTTTAAAATATAAAAATAATTAATACTCTGGAAAGATGATTTTGTTTCTCATTAATGAATTTTTTACAAATATATTTCTAAAGGTTTAAATCAATACCTTATTTTGCTTATTAACTGCGTAAGCATCATACTGTTTGACAAAGCATTGAGCTCTATCATTGTATTCTTTTGTCATTTCTTCACTCCACCAAGAAGCTTTTTTTCCTTCTTCATCATAGTCTTTTCCTGAAAAAAAAAACTATATATATATATACATTCAGGCAATATGCACATTAAATGTAATTAGTCATAAGGAAGATTTATTTCCTTTGACAAAATGAAAATAAAATGTTTATGCATTACAATAATATATTTGTACCTTCTATGTCAAAGGCATGAGTTAATTCATGTCCTAGAATTGAACCAATTGCACCATAATTCAAAGCTCTGGAAAATAAAGCATATTTTAGAAAATGAATACAAATCATATTCAAGAAAGAAGAAGATTGAAAATATGGATATTGTGTGGATTTAGTTGGCTGGCCCAACTTTAAAGCAAAAAAAAAAAAGTAGTTTAAACTTCATAACATATTTCTTTATTATTCCTTATTTTAATTCTAGTTTTCCCTTTGTGGGGAAATAATTAAGATCATGGACATGGGAAGAAAATAAAAACCAGTAATTCTTTTAATGATTTGTAAATGTATTATATGTATCTATTACAATTATATTAGTTATTTGCATCCGTAATACTCAGAACAGGTTTATGATGTGAAAAGTATGATACAAATTTCGGGTTTTCATCTTCTCAATATGGCGTATGAACACTGCATCAATGCATGTGCTGTTTACTGTGGTTAAAATTGAATGATTGTTATTTAACTCACAGAGAGCTCCAAGTAATACATTTCCCGCCAAATATAATTTCTGGTCATGTTTTTGCATTACACTTACGCAAAATTTTGCAAACCATCGGCAATAAGGCATATCAAAGTCAAAAGAACACATGACTAAGAATTTAACCCTTTGCACTGAGTTTTTTTTATTTATATACAAGCAAATTTTAAAATTTGGACTCTCCGGAGCCCTCAATCTTGAAGACAAATTTTTAATGACTCACTCTGGAGTGAGCGCAGAGGGTAAATTATCACACTGTTTCTAAAGAGTATAATATTACAAATTATATATATATATATATATATATATATATATGTATATATTAAATAGACAAACATACTGCCAAATAATTCTGGAAATATGTAAGATAAAATTTAGTTTACGTTATTTTACTTGAGGCAGACTGTACAACAACACATCAAATAATGGGCTTTCCTCCGAAAATGAGGCGAAAGAGTTGAATGATGAAAGACATGTTACTGAGGTTTAGCAAAAAAAAAAAATTCCTGAAAACATTACACTAATGCATGGACTGTACTTGAAGTATTTAAGTGAAATTTCATATTTGTTTATCTATTTAGTCTAAATTGCAATATCAGAATTATATTATCCTTGTATTAAGTAGGCTGACGATCATACATTAGAAAATTTACATTTTCATCAGTGAATTTTTGTTTCTCAAGATCATGTAAACACAAATTAAATATCTATACTCACTCAAGTCCCAAATAATAAAATGGAATTTGTAGTATTCCAGCTGGAATAGCTGCATGAAACAATCATCAAATTTACAATAACTTAATTTTATAATATAAACCTCAAGTAATTCTGGTTTAATTGAAATGGCTTAAAACAAATATAAATTACATGTTCAGAAAATATATGAACCTAACTTCCAACGATGAAATTAAGAAAAAAAAGAACATCTTCGAAACCAAACCAACAGCTCAGCACCTCCTCAGAGAAACTCTATATGTCTTCTTTATTTCAGATTTTCAAGATGTATATTTTATCTCAATTCCTAACTTCAAACTCAGAAAACTCTTTTCATTCTTTTACGGGCAAAAAGTTGTGGACTTGTAGTTAGCTAATGGCTTTCTCATACCAAACTCGTAACAGGTTTTCTTGACGATTCTCTGGATATATATGTTGAAATGATATTGAGTACTAAGCCACTTTAAAAGGGAAAGGTTTCACTCCTACCCTGGCTAAAAATTATTGTACCTTATAGATATTACATCCCAAAAAACCTTGGTCATTAAAAACTGGAGATAAAACTGAAAATTAAAATAATCATATTAATGTATTATACACTGGATGTTCATTGTAATATAATGAATATCCAAGAACTCATAAGAATATTCTGCAACTAAAATGAAAAACATTAATATTTCTAAGTCAAGGGAATATGAATAATTTCTGTCAAATTTTATTTTGAAATGTGTCATCAATTTAAAAGAAAACCCAAACAATCAGTTATCATGTTAATAATTAATCAATACACAACAAAATTAGCATCCTTACCAATAGCATTTCCTGCTCTTCCATAATAAGCATTAACATCAAGTGGATCGCTCAACCATCTAAAACAAGTAATAAATAATTTTATTTTTAAATATATGCTTTTTTTTTTTTTTTTTTTTTTTTTTTTTTTTTTGACTGAACTGAAATATAAAATTCAATTTAGAAGAAATTCACATATAGTTTGTTCAATGCTTATTTATTTATTCATGTATTTAGAGCATAATGTTTTTTTCTGTTTTATTAAAAAAAATGGATTTATTAAATGTTAATTTTCACAAATGAAATGCAAATATTAAATAGCATAGCCCTTGCAACAATAAAACAAACAAACAATCGCTATATGTTAAAATTGTCGAATTCTTCAGAATATTTCTTTTGGGGCTTTAAAAGGACAGGAACTTTGTTTTATTTACAGAGGATGAGATCCCAATGGCTGGACATGCAAATCCATGGCTAACAGGAAAGGCACTGGCACTAATATATTATTAAAAGAATCTAAATAGTTTTTTAATTATTTATAAATATATATATAAAATAAAAAATTAACAGGACACGAGGGCACAGAGGGGCAGATACTGTAGATCTGCACTGAATCTCATTTTTGACCATACAGCACACTAGGGAGATAGTGTGGTCAGTACTATCTCCGGCCCTCTGATTTTCCCCTTCCATGTACCCATTAAATTAATTAAAGGCTGGGTGGGCTAGGGACAGTCTGGGACCCCAAATTCAACCCTCAAACTATGACACAAGAAGAGAAATTATTTAGTACGTGCTTAATTTTTAAACTCAGGTCAGCCAGAACATTAGTCGAGTGCTCTACAACTGAGCTAATCTACCCCTTGTATATATATGAAAGTGTGTGTCTGTGTGGAAGTAAAACATTCATTGTATAAGTAAGTATAAATTAAATATATTACCCCAAAGACTGATTTGATGGAGGGCTACCAATTGTTTCCAAAACAACTTTAACTTCAGCACTTTTAATGGAAATCATGGATTGCAGAAACTGGCCATCATTGACTTCTACCTGTAGGTAATTAAATTAAATATATAATCTTCAGTATATGAAATATGAAGAAATACAAGATAACGAATCCAAAATGTTCTAAACAAACAAAAATCAAACGACCGATTTTTAATGAAATAGAATTGTAAGCGACACCAACATATGAAGTAACATAAGTGGGGTCCTAAGAAAAGTACTACTCTCTACATTTTTTATTTATTTTTTTTTAACTCTAGAAAAATTAACTTTACAAGTTGAAATTTGAACCCAGTTCCTCTGCACGCCATGCAGTTGCCTTAAGCATATAGGCTTCTGGCATTCATATCACAGCATTGCATGCTAATTTCTCTGATTAATTTCTTTCTGAGCCACTGCTTCAGAAAGAAAACATAATGTTATAATTATATGAAGCCAAATCACAAATTAGTGCCTGACAGTATATAAAATCCTGGCTAAATATTCATAGTGAAAATTTAGCTGAAAAAATAATATTTGCTATTTAAACCAAATTTGTATAGGATTATTTCATAACCCAATCGAAACGATTTTTTTCTTATATGGTCTCCAGGAGTCTCTGAGCTCGCTCTTTAGAAAATTTTTTTGCGAGGAGCGGATTGAGTACCATATATGCAATGTAATCTGTACATTACAGATTTTATTATTTCAAGAAAAATCATATTTCGACGACTAGTTTACTGAATATAACTGATAATTGCACATTACTGTAATTGTACAAAAGGTGCAGGCCATTTTATAGCCTCGGAAATCAATTGCACAAACGGTATGCAATCGGTTTCGAATGGGTTAAGGAAACTGCTAAGAATTTGTCATGTAGTATTTCTTTTAATAACATTTATTAAAACTGCATACTCTAAACCTGTTTTTTAAAATATAGTAGCTAAATCTACAGAATTGAAATTACTATAACTTTTAATATTACATGTTTATAAAAATTTTCTATTTCTCCATCAACAAGTAGCCAGTCAGGATAGCCAATGTAACTTTTAATTGCCGAAGCTTTTCTCCAAGTACTTTCTTTTGTGCCATAATCCATCCAGGGTAGAGTTGAAACCAAAATGTTAAATGACTTTATAATATCCTTCAGCATCCATTCTATCTGAACAATAAAGGATTCATTTTACAAATTAAAAACCCACTGTAGTCATGTTAAAAGTATTTTGATTATATTCTCTTTATAAATCTAATTGATGGCTGTTTTTAAGGCACTTCTCTAATAGATAATATCATTATAAATACGCCTAATGACACTCAAGGTTCTAGACCAATGACGAGATTTGTAAATTTGTTTACTATTACATTGAAGTTTCAATACAATTATTATCAAACTAGGAAATTTATTAGAGTAATAATGATGTTTCCAGACAAACAAATACAATCTGGAGTTTTGTACAAGTAAGGAGAGGATACAGTAGTACCAATTTTAATGAGTCTGTGCTATAAAGCAAGAGTTATGTATATTATACAATGATTTTTTAACATACAGCAAGTGCTGCCACAAATGTTCAATTGAAACTTACTACAGACAACCTACTTTAAATTAGTTCAAAACAATTTTTTCATTGTGCAATTTTTAAAAGCTGATTCTGAATCAGTAAATTATTATTTAATTGACATTGAAAAGGAAATCTTGTTAATGTTTTAATTAGCTGGCCATATACAAAATGCAATTAGAATTCATTAACAAATTAATTATCTAAAAAAATAAGACCTTTTTTGAAGTTTTCTTTAAGTTATTTAGAGTAGCAAATTTGTAGCTAATAGCCATGTTGAGGAATGTCTTGACATATTTTGCACATTTGTAAGGTCTGCAAAAAAAAAAAAAATAATAATAATAAAATAAATAATAAAAAAAAGAAAGATTAATTGTTTTCAAGAATATAGATATAATTATTTTATTTTCAATTTCTATCTTACTAAATCTGTATAAACCTTGTATGACGAGGCCTTTTGAAGAGTGCTTCATATAACTCATCTCTTAACTCTCGTAGCTCTGATGTAGAATGTGGCACCATCGCAGCAATAACATTCCACCAAATATATCTTTCTGGAAAAAAAAAATCAGTGAATTAAAGCTTAGTTTATCCTCTCAATTACAATTATCTAAAGAAAAGAACTTTATTATTATTTTATGTACCATTTATTTTTATGTAATTTATCTCTTCCTACATACTGGCATACATCTCCAGCGGTGTGATTTAGGAAAACTGTACCACTGGTAATATATGCTGGGAAGTAGGAGGAGATGAAATCTCCCAGGGAAAAGTTAATAAGAAAATATGCATTTTGGTGTGTGAAAGGCTCTTTTTCTTTACAGACAGAATAAGCAATGGACAAACAATAGTATCCATCCCTAGAAATAAGTTTATAAAATGTAACAGTTAAAGGGATGTTTACAACAAAATTATTTTTCTTTGAAAGTATATGTATTGATGACATTATATATCAAAGCACATAAAGTGGCTTAAATCTTATTGAATGAACTTCACTTTCCCATTTCGAAACAATAATATTTAATATATAATATAATTTATATTAATTTTAAATAGGCGATTGGCCAAATTTGCTGAATGAAAACAATTAAATAATAATAATTAAAAAAATGAACTATCGGCAGATATCAATAAAATCAGTGTTTTGATTTTATAGATAATATTTGTAATTCAATATTTCTACTTACAAATCCTTCCAACTCAATACAAAACTGCAGCAGCCCTTGAAGATATATTTTATTTAAATTTTATTATATATCAGTTGGCATTTTATGAATACTCATTCCTTACAGTATTGTTTTTTTTTTTTTTTTTTTTTTTTTTTTTGTTTTTTTGCGAAATTTTCAATTTTTTATATTTTTAAAATATTATTAGGTCAATAACTTATGCTAAACATTTATTGATATTCCAAATGAGACAATGAAAAAAGCATTCCAATAAAAGATTTTTTAAAGGGTTACTATGAAAAGAAAAACGAAAAAAATTAAGCAACAATTATTATTGGAGGAATCCACATCGTCTCGAAGATTCGGGAATCACTAAAAACTAAGATTAATATAAGTTTTGTGAAAAAAGCTTGAAGGTGTTTGACAGGTCACGCATACTTCGTGATCTAGATCTGAAGCAGTCTAGCAATACCATGAGATACCTGGATAGTCTTTTATTGAACAGTAGCAAACAATATACAATAACACATCTACAATCTATTAGAGTGTTAAGAAAGTTATTATTACACAAGTAAAATAAGGATTAATCCATTGATTAATGTGAATATTTAGACGATGGGGAATATTTAATGCTGCTTCAGTGCCCATGGGCGTATATAGAAAATAATTTCGGGAGGGGCTGGGAAAAATTTGTTGGGGGGGGGGGAGGGGCTGAGACCATTTCCGGGGTATGGAATATTAAAAATTTAGAGCTTGGAATAGTTTTAGGCTACTAAAACACTATTACACGTAAAATAAAATATATTTTATGAACTAAGTGATCTTATTTAATTTATTTTTAAGGGTTTTACGACAAGTTTTTACCATCAAATCAAAAGGCTGCAGCCCCCTCAGCCCCCCCCCCTTTATACGCCCATGTCAGTGCCACAGAAACGTTATTTATTATTCCGTTAAAACTAAGGTATAAGCTCGGCATTTTAAAAATGTAAGCTCAGTATTAGAATACTTTATTAATTAAGATGCCATACAAGGTAAGTTCTAATGTTATTAATTAATAACGTATTAGGGGTCTCCCGTGGTCTAGTGGCTATCGCGCTGGATTCGTAAGCGGGAGATGGTGGGTTCGATTCCCGCCTCCGGCAGGAATTTTCTCATCTCAGGGCTCGCTGGGAAAATTCCTCGCTGCACCCTGGATGTCGGCGCTAATGACCTAGATGTAGATGCGCCGTAAAAAAAAAAAAATAAATAAAAAAAAAAAAATAAAAAAAAAAATAAAAAAATAACGTATTATTATTATTTATTAATTTTAAGCAACGCTTCGATGGCGATTTGCAGAAATTACGTCTTAATGAAACCTCAAATAATTGTGTCACCGGATCTCAAGAGGAACTATGCCCTATATAATTATGAATATGTAAAAACATCAAGGATGGTGTATGAAGTTTTTTTTTTAAACCTTTCAAGCTTCTAGCAACAGCCTCACAACACAAACTTCGTCCTACACTCCATGGAACCCTTCAACTGAAGTCGATCTTCGTGCTGGAGCTCAAAGCGCCTGGCATTTCTCTACATGTGCATCTCAAACATCAATCCTTTAGAAACCGAGTAAATTGGAACGCCAGTGTGCCACGGGAGCGGGGGATTGTCTTACTTATGCCTAGTTAAGCACGAGTATAATGCTTCTCGCGTAAGCACTTGTAACTTCGTGTAAACAGCATGGGCGTATTTAAGGGTGACTGCAGCCTCCCCCCCCCCGTGAAATTTTGATTTCATGGGTAAAAATGTGCCATAAAAACCTTAAAAATAAATTATCTAATTTCCACTCTTAATTGCATACGATCTTCAACCCGACCATCTTTATTTATTTGCTTATTGAATAAAGATGGTTGAGGTGATGATCGAATGCAATTAAGAGTGAAAATAACTTAAACCTCAGAAAATCCCTGTTGAAAATCTTTAACATTTCAATAAATTAACAAAGATCACTTAGTTCAGAAAAAATAATTTCTTTGGGTGTAATAGCGTTTTAGTTCGCTAACTTTTTTTTTTTTTTTTTTTTTTTTTTTTTTTTTTTTTTTTTTTTTTTTTTTTTTACGGCGCATCTACTTCTAGGTCATTAGCGCCGAAGTTCGCTAACTATTCCAAGTTCTAGTTCCTGCAATCCTATTATTAAGGCAAAAACGTAAGCACTACGATTTGTTTTGCGCGAAGTTCGCACAAGGTTGTCATCAAATTTATCTGAGGGATTAACTTACTACTTAACTGAATCGCTGTTTGTTTATTAATTGGATTAAAGAACCTGCAATGGAGTGTTTTGCCCTTTAAAAGCGGTTTATACGAATTTAATTCAGCCCTGAATCTCAGCTGACAGGTTTTCCCGATTTCCCTTTCAAATTTTCAGCTTCAAACAAAAATCCATTACTATTTCAACAAGAAGTGAACCTCTCCTCCACATTTTGGAACCTCATTCTGTTTTAACGTTGCACTGACAGTCTCAGTGAGAGAATAAGAAGTTTAGTAACTGACTAAGAAGTTTTCGTAAAAGTATTGAATTTAACAATGAGATTAACTAAAATGCCTTTATCGGCTTTCGTATGAATTGAAAATAATTCCGTAATGATAATTTTGTTTGAATTACGAAAAACAAAATCTGTCAAATATTGTTTTTTGTGTTGAAAGATACAATTTATTTTTCTTTTCTATAGAATGTGTGTTTATGAACATTCATTAAGAAACTAACTCTCATAAGGTCTTACTGTAGGTTAGCCAAAGTTAATTGATTCAGTAAATAAAACCTGGGAAGTTCGATATATCTTTTTAATGCCGATTTAAAATGGCGGTTTCACATGCCATCTTGATCGTGATAGCCCGTCATTTGCCTGCTCTAGATAAGGGAGATAAATTACTCAATAGATGATAAACCTTTTCCCCAAATACATCAACGTATTTTCCTCAGAAATATTGCGAATATACTTCAATTTAGGGACCCAAAAGTGCTGAAACTAAAATGATGATGACGTATATTTGACGCGCTACATCATTATTCGGACATTCCAGAATTTATGGCAATACGATTTCCAAGCAAAAGTACCATAGTAAATTCAAGTACTCGTGTAAAGACTATTTTTTTGATTTATTTAAATTTTAACGTCCATTTATTATTGACAACGAATTTTAGGAAGGGTTATCTATAAGTTACCACCCTTTTCTGGCCAGTATAGGGCTGATGCCTTTTCTTTGTTCGAAAGAAAAGCCATCCCTAGGGGGAATCGAACCCATAACCTTAGGCACGAGTGCATACGCCTTTGCACTCACGGCCACCAGGCCTCCCTGTGTAATGATTATGTAAGTTTAAATGGAAGAATGAATTCCCAGTAATTGTCATGAGCCTTATATGACTTTTACTTATTTGTTTACTTATTATATATTTTACTTATATTTCACCTAAGGCAGAAAAGAGACCAGTTCTTTAGCTGGGTTTACGATATAAAATTTCGCTATCTGAGCTAATCGTTATATAAATTGTCCACTAGCTTAAAACAAAAATGGAATCACCTTTGGCTTAGGAGGCATATTAATTAAATAATTCAAGGTCGTCGGCTTTTTTTACCCGCGAATGAATTCTAGGATGTATATTTATATTTCATATATACTAATGGTTTTACTGAATGACAAGTCAAATTAGAAAAAATATGTTTTTCTAATTAAAATTCAATCTCATTTAATTGGTTCTGTACCACATTGAAATAAATTTTTAAATTTGTAGTATGATAATTTCCTAACTACGAATGAAACAAATATGAGATGGAGTAACATCCACTTTTTTCTGGAGGGCTGTCATAAAATTATCAGTTTCTTTCTAATATCCATAAACTCAAACCCCCGCTGATTTCTTAAAAATATTTTCAGAGAAACGTTCAGCTCGTTTGGTTTAATTGAAATAATACATGGAGGAAAAGGCTTGTTTTCATATGAGTATCTCGTTTATTTTGAAATGTGGAGGCCCGGTGGTAGTGAGTGCTAAGGCATATGCACTCCGTGCCTAAGGTTGTTGGTTCGACTCCCACTAGGGTTTTTTTTCTTTCAAAAAAAGTAAAGGCATCAGCCCTATCCTGGCTAGAAAAGGGTGGTAACCTATAGATAAGCTGTCCTGTAATTCGTTGTTAATAATAAATTGACGTTAAAATTAAAATAAAGAAATGTTTTCAAACATATTTTTAGTGAGTTAAGAATAAAAATAAATTATCAGACCATGAGGGACTAATGGTGCGTGTAGTGAACACAAATCGACCATAAGTAAGCACTATGGTTTCCGTTGGCTGGTTTTGTCTCTTCATGGCGTAGGGAAGTGGCGACCCCATCGCCCAGCCTTCGGGTTGCAATGGCCACTGGTCCTCCAGGTTGGGGGAACACATACACTAACACACACACAGTACACTAATAACAACACACTACACACACCCCCACACTAAAGACAAAGGACACCTACAATACACACCCTAGGGTCACCTCCCCTAGGTAGCCGCCCCGGATGGGGGAGTGGGTCAGGATGCTCCAAGGAGGCAGCCCCTCCACTTGACTCGGGGGCAGTGGGCTGATAACTCGCTCCCCTTAAATCCTCTTATTACGAAACCTCAAAGAGAAGAAGCCGGACTGAATTATGGTAACCGACCTAGGAACCGCCTAAATGACCTAAGATTTGGATTTTGGAACATCTTATCATTACATAGACTAGGGGCACTTCGTGCGCTCCTCGCAGAATTGGACTCTTACAGAATTGACATAGCAGCAATCCAGGAAGTTCGATGGTAAGGACAAGGTACTATGGAGAAGAAGTACCATACAGTATACTATAGCTGTCATGAAAATCATCATATATTCGGCACAGGATTTGTTGTGAGAGGCAGGGCCCGACAGCTGGTTATGCAATTTACACCTATTAACCACAGGCTATGCTACATCCGGTTAAGGGGAAAATTTTTTGATTTCTCCCTAATTAACTGCCATGCTCCAACAGAAGTTTCATCTGAGGAGGATAAGAATGAGTTCTATGAAGAGCTTGGACGTTTAGCAGAAAACTGTCCCAAGAGTGATGTAAAAATCATACTTGGAGACTTTAATGCACAAGTCGGCAAGGAAGGAGCACTCGTGCCAACCATAGGAACCCATAGCCTGCATGAATCCACTAATGATAATGGACTCCGGATGGTAAACTTCGCTACCTCTCATGGCCTGGTTGTTGGAACTACTCTCTTTCCTAGAAAGGATATCCACAAAGCAACTTGGACCTCCCCGAATGGGAAAACTGCAACTCAGATAGACCATATACTCATCAGCACCCGACACAAATCCAACTTGATGAATGTAAGATCATATAGAGGGGCAAATATGGACACCGATCACTATCTCAGTATTGCTGATGTGAGGTCACGCATTTCGTTAGCTAAACATCACAGCCAACAACCGAAGAAGAGAATTGATGTAGCTAAGCTAAAGAATCCGGAATACCAGAATTCGTATCAACAAGCTGTTGAGAAAAAACTGGCTGAAGTATCAATTGATAACAGCACCTCAGTCGACGAGCAGTGGAGGAGATGCAGTAACGCAATCAAGCAGGCAGCGGAGGAATCCCTTGGGTATCGGAGCAAAGCTAGAAGATCCCCATGGTTTGATGCTGAGTGCCTTCAAGCAGTGATAGTGAAGAACGAAGCCTACCGAAAGATGATCCAGCGTCCCACCAGGCTCTCCCAAGAAGCATATCGGAGTAAAAGACGTGAAGAGAATAGACTCCTTCGTAGGAAGAGAAGAGCTTGGGAAAATGAGAACATGAAGGACGTGGAGGAACTGCGAACTCAAAATGAAAGCCGGATGTTCTTTCAAAGAGTAAATGAGGGTAGAGCAGCTTTTAAGCCGAGAGTGACGGCTTGCAAAGACGCGGATGGTAGTTTACTGAGCCACAAGGCTGATATACTGAAGAGATGGGCCCATTACTTCAAGAACACATTAAACAGAGGAATGGCGGCCAGAGATCTAGATCTAAGGGATGGAGCTCCATTGAGCTCTATGGAACCCCCGGATGAGGATGAAATTGAGAGCGCCCTGAGGAAGTTGAAAAATGGAAAGGCGCCAGGGCTCGATGGAATCCAGTCGGAGTTGTTGAAGTATGGTGGAGAAGAACTCAAGAAAGCCCTCCACGATTTGATATTGACCATCTGGGAAAGGGAAGATATGCACAGAGAATGGTCGACGGCCATTATCTGCCCAATACACAAGAAGGGTGATCAGACGGAGTGTGCAAATTATCGAGGGATCTCGCTCCTATCATGCGTCTACAAGGTGCTCTCTAACATTCTTTTTGAGAGGATCCTCCCTTACGCTGAAAAAGAACTCGGAAGATACCAGGCTGGATTTCGGAGAGGGCGCTCAACAACTGACCAACTGTTCTCCCTCAGGATGATCCTGGAAAAGAGTATGGAGCACAGGATAATCACTCACCACCTGTTTGTAGATTTTAAGGGAGCGTATGATAATGTTGATAGGACTCAACTCTGGTGTGCATTGGAGGAGCTAAGCATCCCACAGAAGCTCATACGCCTAATCAAAATGACCATGCAAAACTCAAAATGCATAGTTCGCGTTGGCTCTGATTTCTCTGAAGAGTTTGCAGTGAACAGCGGGGTAGGTCAAGGGGATGCCCTTCCCTGCCTGTTGTTCAACATGGCAGAAGAGAGAGCTGTGAGAGAGGCCGGAATTCAGACCAGCGGAACAATATTCAATCGTTCGACCCAGCTCCTCGGGTATGCGGATGATATTGATATTGTTGGTCGGTCTGAACAGGCTCTCAGAGATGCCTTTACAGCCCTTGAAGCAGCTGCAAGACGACTTGGGTTAGAAGTCAACGAAAAAAAGACTAAGTACCTGAGAGTTGGAGGTGAGGTTGATCTGGGCTCTCCATTTGAAGTTGGGCCTTTCAAGTTCCAGAGAGTGAGAAGTTTCATATACCTTGGATCTGAAGTGAACAGCAAGAATGAGGTAACTCAGGAGATACAGAGAAGGATCACTGCTGCCAATAGATGTGTATATGGACTTGGCCGACACCTTAGAAGTAGATTCCTCTCAAAGAAGACCAAGCTAAGTATATACAAGACCCTCGTAAGGCCAGTTATTTCATATGGCTCAGAGGCTTGGGCAATGACCAAAAGTGATGAGAGGATGCTAAGTGTGTTTGAGCGAGGAGTCCTCAGGAGGATCTATGGCCCAGTAAAGATAGGTGAAGTGTGGAGAAGAAGGAAAAATAGGGAACTCAGCACTCTATTTGCCGACCTCGACATTGTTACCTTCATCCAGCTTGGAAGGCTAAGGTGGGCAGGGCATGTAGCCAGAATGGATGACACGGAAATACCTAAAAAAGTTATGACCGAGGACCTGCACTCCACAAGACGAGTAGGAAGGCCGAGGATCAGATGGCTGGACAGCGTATCCAACGATGCCAGAACTCTGCTTAGCGTTAGGAACTGGAGAGCTGCAGCAGAAGACAGAGCCGACTGGCGGAGGCACTTAGAGGAGGCCCAGTCTCGGTGACGGGACGTCGTGCCACATATGATGATGATGATGGTGATGGTTTTGTCTCTTCCTTGGTTTTATGGTTGAAAGTACTTTTTCAGGGATGCTTGCTACTTGAGCTATCAAAACCTGTCAGAAACTAGGTGATGTAGCGTGGTTTTGTCGGGACTTCCGTATTGTATCACATGGGCGTATATAGAAAATAATTTCGAGAGGTGCTGGGAAAATTTCGGGGGGGGGCGAGACTACTCCGGGGTATGGAATACTAAACATTTAGAGATTGGAATAATTTTAGGCAACTAAAACGCTATTACACGTAAAATAAAAATATTTTTTATGAACTAAGTGATCTTATTTAATTTATTTTTAAGGGTTTTACGAGAAGTTTTTACCATCAAATCAAAATTTCGGGGGGGAGCTGCAGCTCTCTCAGCCCCCCCCCTTATATACGCCCATGTTGTGTCATGAGGCCAACCTCATAAGCGACTTTCCTCTGTACGGAGAGAGGGAGGAAACTCACTAAAAGTGTACCTGTTAGCCTATAGGTTTGCTCTAAGAGTTTTATTTTATGTTTCTACGTTATAGGTAGCAATTATTTCAATTAAATTAACGTAGAAAGTTCATAACGTAACAATTATAACTTTAATTAATTTATGAATTTTTTTTAAGAAGGAAATAAATAGTTTTTTTGACACACAAAATGTTATTTTGAATGAGGTTAATTTTTTTGACCATTCTATTCTATATATTGGCCAACCATTGAATGAGAACCAAAGAAGGCAGGTTTTCCCACGAGAGTGCGGTGGGAGCTGTTAGAGCGAGCCAGTCTTGGGTCTTGGACATGATTGCTTATCACATCCTCTCTGCTTCTAATGCCGTTGAGAGGTTCTCGTGGGAAAAGTAGACGGTATACCATTGATTGGTTACAACTAAAGTCGTTATAGGAATAACAAAAATAACCAAAGATTATTGGGAACTTATCAAATAGTATTCACTTTTACTTATAAGGAACTAGTTCAGTTGTGCTCACATATAGCCAAGACGTTAAAAAATCACTATTTCGGAAAGAGAACTTCGGTATTTAGAAGGAAGATATTAGCAATCTAAAATCAAATATTTTGTCGTTCAATAATAAAAAAAAGAAGAATATTCATAACACATTTACAAAACTCTATTAGCGCGGTTCCTCCCTCCCTTCATAGGGAGGAACCCCGCTTATAAGGTGAAACATGAAACAATCCGGAAGCGCCGACTAGAAAATTTCGCGTTTCAGAACCCCTAGAGACCGAAAATAACGGAGGTTCAAATTTGTATATATGTATATATGTATATATATATATATATATATATATATATATATATATATATATATATATTTGTCTGTTCGCGGATTTCTGGCGTCCCTAATGGTCCGATTTTGATGAAATTTGGTCCAAAAATCCGTCGTCCAATTTGAAAGGTCAAGTTCGTTAACCAGCAAAATCCGCCCACTGGAAGATGGCGTTTGGGG
This sequence comes from Gonocerus acuteangulatus, assembly GCA_946811695.1. Lineage (NCBI taxonomy): Eukaryota > Metazoa > Arthropoda > Insecta > Hemiptera > Coreidae > Gonocerus > Gonocerus acuteangulatus. The sequence continues at coordinate 45,460,704 of OX328127.1, forward strand.
CGAAATTCGCGCAAAAAAAATCGTAACGCTTACGTTTTTAGCGCGGTTCCTCCCTCTCCCATAGGGAGGAACCCCGCTTGTAGGGTTGATACAATGAAACAATCCGGAAGTGCCGACTAGAAAATTTCGCGTTTCAGAACCCCTAGAGACCGAAAATAACGGTGGTTCAAATTTGTGTATATATATATATATATATGTATATATTTATATATATATATATATATATATATATATATATATATATATATATATATATATATATATATATTTGTCTGTTCGCTCTCTAGCTAGAAGAGGAATGGTCCGATTTTGATGAAATTTGGTAAAAAAATCCTTCGTCCAATTTGAAAGGTCAAGTTCGTTAACCAGCAAAATTGGCCTACTGGAAGATGGCGTTTGGGGCGAAATTCGCGCAAAAAAAATCGTAACGCTTACGTTTTTGAGTTCATAAGCTTCTAAGTACTCGTTTTATATGATTCCTGGGCTAGGAAAACGAATGAAACCATTTTCAAGGCGATAGCTTTAACCGTTTTGGAGAAAATTGGAAAAATATTTTTTGAATACCGTTTTTGGTTTGGGTACTTAGAATCATGGGATTCAGTTGAAACATTTTCTGCATGTTCTACTTTCATCAAAACTAATATGTTGAAATTTTGGTTACGTTTGGAGTTAAGGAAGGGTTAGAATAAAATATTTTATTAACAGACTTAAAAAGTTTTGGTAACTTTGTATATTTTCCTTAATATCTCGAAAAAGGTTGAGAATCATGGTAAACGGAAGAATACCATTAGAAAGCTTACTAAATGCTCTACAAAAAAGGTTCTGATGAAAGTTTTGATTAGGCGATGTCAATCGGAGAAATAAGTGCTTAAAACATTAAAGTAATTGATTTTGCTTATTCGAACTGTTCTTTTTGTCTGTTTTTATTCCTTGTTATTTTTTAATTGCTTATAGTTGGATAATGTATTTTACAATAAAACAGATTAGGCAAAATAAGAAAAACAATTCATTGTTAGAAATATAGCTTGCCAAGAGAAAAAGATTCGTTGACGTCTTTTGAATATTTTCAATTGCCTTTATGCTGTGGGTTTTTTTATTTTATTTTTTAATTGATTTTATCTGTAGAATTATTACTATAGTAAAAGAACACAGGAATGTGTGAAAATATTTGATATTTTCTAATTCATTGAAACGTATGAAATGAAGTATCGGTAGAAGAGGATTCTAGGGTCTTGCGGACCTGAGCCCAGGTATAGCCATAAAACCCTCCCACGGCTCGCTGGTGAAATTCCTCGCTACACCCTGGATGTCGGCGCTAATGACCTAGATGTAGATGTGCCGTAAAAAAAAAAAAAAAAAAAAAAAAAAAAAAAAAAAAAAAAAAAAAAAAAAAAAAAAAAAACCTGGAACCGCGCTAAGATGACGCAGTTCCTGCGAGTCGGACTTTTGAGTTCATATGCTTGTAAGTACTAGTTTTATAGGCTTCTTGGGCTAGTAAAACGAATGAAACTATTTTTAAGGCGATAGCTTTAACCGTTTCTGAGAATATAGGAAAAAAAGTTGTTAAATCAAGTTTTTGGTTTGGTAACTTAGAATCATGGGATTCAGTTGAAACATTTTTTGCATGTTTGAATTTCATCAAAACTAACATTTTAAACTTTTGGTTACGTTTGGAGTTAAGGAAGGGTTAGAATAAAATATTTTATGAACAGACATGAAAAGTTTTGGGATCTTCGTATAATTTCATTAATATCTCGAACCAGGTTGGGAAATCGTGATAAGTGGATAGAAATTATTTGAAAGCTTTATAAATTCTCTACAAAAAATATTCTGAAACAATTTTTGATTAGGTGATGTCAATCGGAGAAATAAGTGCTTAAACTTTGAAGTAATTGATTTCGTTTATTCGAACGGTTCTTTTTGTCTGTTTTTATTCCTTGTTATTTTTTAATTGCTTATAGTTGGATAATGTATTTGACAATAAAACAGATTAGGTAAAATTAGAAAAACAATTCATTGTTAGAAATATAGCTTGCCAAGAGAAAAAGATTCGTTGACGTCTTTTGAATATTTTCAATTGCCTTCATGCTGTTGGTTTTTTTAATTTTATTTTTTAATTGATTTTATTTGTAGAATTATTACTATAGTAAAAGAACACAGGAATATGTGAAAAATTTTGATATTTTCCAATGCATTGAAAGGTATGAAATGAAGTGTCGGTAGAAGAGGATTCTAGGGTCTGGCGGACCCGACCAGGTAAAGCCTTGAACCTTTGAACAAAGGCCGAGGAAAATATTATCTGTTACTATTCTAAGCTTTTCAAATGACAATAGGGGTATGATCAGGAACCGCGCTATGATGATGCAGTTCCTGCGATTCGGACTTTTTTTTAATAATAATTTATTTAGTATGCTCTACGTGTTTCACGTCCATGCGATCCCTCTTCATAAGTACTTAAACCAAAAAATGAAGGCCTTAACCTACCTTAGGTTTTAGGCCACCATAAAATTACAAAGTGATAAACAGGGTCACAATCCTATAATAAAAAAGCCCGTCTCGCAGGAACTGCATCATCTTAGCGCGGTTCCGTTCATATCCCTAGTCTAATTTGGAAAGATTAAAATAGAAGCAGTTATTATTTTGGTTCCACCAGTCTTTTTTTTAAATTAATTATTATAATGGCGTGTCAACCCTTAAGGTCACTAACGCCATTCCTGTAAGTAGTAAAGTCTTGAAAGGTCATGATTTACAATTTTACCTGGAAGTCTTGGAAATCTATATTTCTAACAATAAATTGTTTTTGTTATTTTACATAACCAGTTTTATTGTGAAATACATTATCCAACTATAAGCAATTAAAATATAACAAGAAATAAAACAGACAAAAAGAACCATTGGAATAAACGAAATCAATTAATTTAAAGCTTTAAGCACTTTTTTCTCCGATTGACATCGCCTAATTAAAACTTTCTTCAGAACCTTTTTTGTAGAGCATTTAGTAAGCTTCCGAATGGTAATCTTCCGCTTTACAAGATTGTCAACGGTTTTCGAGATACTAACGTAACGTCTAATAATAACTGCTTCTATTTTAATCTTTTAATGTTACCCTGACGATAAAACACATACTGACAGACTGCAGAAGACGAGACAATTTACTCATGCCACACGACTTACACACATTACTCGCAGAAGGTAGCCCACACATCAACACTATATTACATTACTTAAAGAACAATAATTTATACAAAAAAATCTAGCCAATCTCCCTTTTTCTTTGTGCTTTCGATTTTAATAGTTTACTTTAATAACCTATACATCTGATTTAATTAAGCTAATGCACCTTATTTTAGTTATTTTGTGTATTATATATTCATTGTAACTACAAATGAATTGTGGTTTATATTTGTATTTGTTATCTTTATTCAAATGAAGATGTTTGTTTTGTCGCCAATATTGCGAAAACATTAATAAATAAATATTCATATGAATCTTGTGGTATATGCATGTATGTGTGTATATCCTATATTTTGTGTATATATGTATGTGTGTATTTGTATGTATGTGTGTATATATATATGTGTGTATGTATGTATGTATGTACGTGTGTGTGTATATATGTATATATATGTGTGTATGAATATTTATATGTGTATAATGTATGTATATATATATATATATATATATATATATATATATATATATATATGTATGTGTGTATATATATATGTATATATCTTATTTAAGTATAAATGTAAATTGTATCAAAGTGTAAAAAAATTGTTTATATTTTATAATCTGTATTAGGGCTCATAGCCATAGTTGCGGAGCTCTTATAATGAAATAAATAAATAAAAAAAAAAGATACTAACGAAATTATACAAAGTTACCAAAACTTTTTTTGTCTGTTAATAAAATATTTTATTCTAACCCTTCCTTAACTCCAAACGTAACAAAAATTTCAACATATTAGTTTTAATGAAAGTAGAACATGCAGAAAATGTTTCAACTGAATCCCATGATTCTAAGTACACAAACCAAAAACTTTATTCAACAAAAATGTTTCCAATTTTCTCGAAAACGGTTAAAGCTATCGCCTTAAGCATGATTTCATTCGTTTCCCTAGCCCAAGAAGCATATAAAACGAGTACTTACAAGCTTATGAACTCAAAAACGTAAGCGTTACGATTTTTTTTGCGCGAATTTCGCCCCAAACGCCATCTTCCAGTGGGCGGATTCTGCTGGTTAACGAACTTGACCTTTCAAATTGGAAGACGGATTTTTGTACCAAATTTCATCACAATCGGACCATTAGGGAAGCCAGAAATGAGCAAACAGACAAATATATATATATATATATATATATATATATATATATATATATATATATATATATATATATATATATATATATACAAATTTGAACCACCGTTATTTTCGGTCTCTATGGGTTCTGAAACGCGAAATTTTCTAGTCGGCACTTCCGGATTGTTTCATTGTATCAACCTTATAAGCGGGGTTCCTCCTTATAGGGGAGGGAGGAACCGCCCTAAAAGAAGAGAGCGAATACTGAGGATTGTGGAATACTGGAAGAAGGTGATGAGGGAAGGTGGAGCAATGATTAAACTATACACAGGAGGGATAAGAATATACTATTTAATAAATACTTCAATATAAAAAAATAAATTAATGATAAAAAAGGGAGGGGGAGAAAGTATAAAGGGAAAGAATGGAAAATAAATGCATAGACAAAAGAGAGAGAAAAAAAAGAAAAGAAAACGAAAATAGAATAAAATATAAAATCATTGAACAACCAACAAAACAAGTGTGGACCTAATCAAACGAAAAAAATACAAACCATACATTGGTAATCCGGTCTTAAATTATTATAGAGCGTTATTATAAAAGGTAGGAAATCATAATAATTTATAAGACGAAAAATCTTTTCCCTTACATTCATTTTAACATCTGATTCTAAACAGCTGCTGCTCAGCTAAGTAATTGATGTCAGTCCTGTAGTATCAGATGTTTATGTTTGCACGCGTTAGTGGATTTATTATTTTACGAACAATTTGACAAATGGCAATCACACATTTTTTTGTGCCGACAGAAATCAATGAATAAGGGTCAACTCCCTTCCGGCCACCCTCGGTCACATCCTTAGCCTTCCAGGTCAGCCGTTCCCACGCTCCCGTGGGAATCGTCATTTATCTGAAGTTAAGGAAGATCCCATTCGCAGGAACAACGTCATCTTAGCGCGTTTCTATTACATTCTAATCTCTAGTATTATTAGGAAAGATAGGGCTAGAAACAGTTAGCATTTTGTGAACAACAACTTTAAGATTTTGTTGGAAATTAAGTATGCTCTCGAATGGTTGCCTTTCATTTACCGCGATTTTCCAAACGGTGTCGAGATATTTAAGAAAACATAAGAATACTTCAACATACCTCATGTCTTTTAATAAAATATTTTTTCCTAATTCATCCTCAACTAAAAAAAAATATATAACTTAGTTTGAATCAATGTCAAATGAAACCCCACCCACTCAATCCGTTGTCGCTTATTCCGTTGGGAATAACCAAAACAAAACAAAAATTTGCTTTATCAACTTTGCTTGAAAACGTTTATAGATAAGCTTGTTAGAATCCGACAACATTTAAATTTGGACCACACGAGTTCTAAGGATGCCAAAATTCTGGTTGTGTCTAATTTTCATTAAAACGGTTAATGACATTGCCCTGAAAATGAATTCAATCGATTTCGAATGTTAAAATAATTACAAAAGGTTTACTTGGAAGCCTATGAACTCAAAGCCTTAAACGCTACAATGTTTCGTGCCAAAGAAAAAAACATTCCGGTGGCCGGAATCTGCGGGTTAACGAACTTAACTTTTGAAATCAGCAAGATATTTTTGTACTATATTTCACAAAAATAGGACAATTTTTGAGGCTGCTAGAGCGCAAATATATATATATGCGGTTGCTCATTTTCGGTACCTATTAGGTAGGATGAATAAAGATTGGAACCTCAACAGCTGCATTTCTTCGGAAAGTGCTAAACAGGCGAGAAATCTTATGGTTACTGAAAAACAGTCAATTTTTTGTTGTTGTCTTGACGCAGTTCTTCGTTTGTACGTATGTATACTCTTCTGAAACATTTTTTCTTCGAGGGCGGATGGGATAGTCCATCCAGTCACTCTCTCACGCCCCGCAACACATGGAGGGGTAAAAAAGATCTCTAGCCGTAATTCCCACGATTCGAATCTCTCAATCGAGCTAACAAATGGCATTTTATTGCCACTAAATGGGTAACATTTGTAGGCATGAGAGAATCTTTTCGACATTTGGAAAAAGATAAGAAATGTTTAGGTGATACGGACGAAAATCATCTTTCTATTTCTCTGGTGAGTTCCTTTCCTTCATTAGGAACAAAGTTTACTTTGAGACGTAATACAAAACGAAATGATAAATTAACGACGTTAGTAATAAAACGATTTTTTGGTTCACAATTACTCCCCTTAGAGTGCGTTTACATAAGTCAGATGTCGGATAGATATTGTCTTGCAAGTTTACATACTGACAGAAAGCTAGACATTTATGTCATGGATATGTATACGACAGTTCTGGATTTGTTCAAATTTACGGTAAATTGAGGGCCCGTCATAGGTCATGGCGCAAATAATCAGTGTTTATATCTGTTGGCAAAGAATAGTCGACAATACAGCTAGTAGCCAAAATATTTATCCCTGAAATTAAATTCTTCTCTTTATAATCAGTGTTTACACCTGATGGTATAGAAGTGTCGACACTTATAGCTCGTGCTAGAAATATATATCTCAGAAATAAATTGTTCGCAGCTTACATTAGTCACAATTTCTGTCTGGCATAAATATCCTGCAATAACTATCAGATGTAAGCCCACCCTTAATGACATTGATAGATTACATAATTACATGTTTATTTAAGCCCTTTTGAACAATACCTTCATATGCTGATTTTTCAATGTTTGATTGATTTATACAGTTCATGAAACATTTTTATTATTTTGGTGTGGTGTGTGTGTATGCTTATCTGAGTTTATAAGTTGAGTCGGAGACAACGGTTCTCCAAGATCCGATGTGTTAGTTACGCTCCATCGAAGAGGAAATACTATGAGCTACTGTTTTAGGCTTTCCAAACCACACCCGATTTAAGCATTAAATGAAAGCATACTAAGCTGACGCAGTTCCTACGAGTCGGACTTTTATTTTCAACCATTCAACAGGAATCGCTCGCTGGGTATTAATAAGACTCGACTCTCCCACGCCCCAACCCCGAGTCATATCCCAGGCCTTCCGGAGTCTGCTGTTCTCACGCTCCTAGTGAGAGATTCCTTCATTCTCACAGTCCTCTATTAAGGTCTTCAATAGGCAATAAGACACTCAAAGGTTATAGAAGACTACAACTGAAAGCAATTATACAAGATACCCAAAGGCGATATTACGTAGATTACCGTTTACGTTAAATCGTCGAAATAAGCAACATCGGCTCTACTTTTACAATTTCTCAACCGGTTTCGAGATACATATATATGAATAGATCCGAAAATTCCCAAGAAACATCTAGGTTTTTTTCCATTTTTCTCGATAACAGTTCTAGATAAGGCCATGGAAATAGTTTCTTCAGATTCGATAAGCCCCATTATTTATAAAGGTGTTCCTGGAAGCCTAGTAAAGCAGAAATATAGGCGTTGCGATCTTTTCGCGCGAATTTTTCCCATTAAAAACATATTCCGCTGGTTAACGAACATGATCATTGAAATCACAAAAAGTGTTTTTGTAACAACTTTGATGAAAATCAGTCCATGTTGAGCCAGCTAGAATGCGACACGGAGAAATGTATATACTTATATAAAAATTTGAACCTCCGTTATTTTCGTGTTCTGTAGGTTCGGAAACGCTAAATTTTCCAGTCTGCACGTCCGGATTGCCTCACGAGGTCAACCTCATAGGCGGGCCCCCCCCCCGTGGAGGGAGGAAGGGAACACTCTAAAGGGGGATTAAAAACACAGATTTTTGGTCAATTAAAATCATGATAATTGCATCATTCGGAATAGTATTATTGTTTCTAATAAAAGTTATTATTGCTTTCAGTTGTAGTCTTCTATAACCTTTGAGTATGATATTGTCTATTTAAGACCTCAATATATGACTGTGAGAATGAAGGAATCTCCCACTAGGAGCGTGAGAACAGCAGACACCCGAAGGCCTGGGATATGACTCGGGGTTGGGGCGTGGGAGAGTCGAGTCTTATTAATACCCAGCGACCGATTCCCATCGAATGGTTCAAAATAAAAATCCGACTCGTAGGAACTCCTTCATCTTAGTGTGGTTCCATATAATAGTTAAATCGGGTGTGGTAAAACTTAGAAAAGTAACTTTTAGTTTTTCGACTTCGATGGAACAATGGACATGGAACATTTCTTCCACTAGAGTTCTGTTTTAGGAATTTTCTGAACCGATGTAGTTCGAAACATATTAACCTTTTCAATGATCACCTTCCACTGACCAAGATTTATCGACCGTTTTCGAGATATTTGAGAAACTGCTTATGTCTGTTCATAAAGTATATTTTTTCGAGTTACAGGTACTCTTGTTAAAGGTTTTCTAATGTAGGAAAACGAATGAACACATTTTTAAAGGGAGATCTGTAACCATTTGCGAGAAACGTTGATACAACTAGTCATTCAAACTAATTTTCAGTTTGGGTATTCAGAAACGATTGATTCAATTGAATCCTCTTCCAGATGATTGACATTCATCTAATCTATGATATTTAAATTTTGGTTGCGTTTGGAGTTGAATGAAAAGTTTTAGGATCTTCATATATTTTTGAAAATATCTGGAAAGTGGTGGTGAAATAGTGACCATTTGAATGCTTAATAAATTCTGTGCGTAATACTTATTGTTAGTTTTGTTCTTTTCAAAGGGTTTTGTCTCTTTTACCCTCAATTTTTAATCAGGTAGTTTTTTTAATGCATTTTTTTTTAATTCCACTTTTACAGTAAAATGAGTATTTTAGTAAAACAGGATAAGGAAATGAGAAACGTATTGGTTATAATGTTTCCAAGAGCGAACGTTTAGAATGAACATGGAGTAATTTCCGCGGAGGATATTGTCAGTTTCCTGTTGTGGCACCTAAAATCCTACTATCTTTGATATTTAATTTTGTATTTTTCACGAAAGATCAAAACCAACTAATAACTGCTTCTATTCCTTTTATAATAACACCAGTGATATGGGCGGAAACGCGCTAAGAGGACACAGTTCCTGTGAGTCGGACTTTTTTCTTTTTTAGATTGTGATCCACAAGTTGCCGACCTCTGAAATCTAACCATTCTCAGTTTCTCCTAGGCCTTAGAAAGAAGCCAGGAAAGATTGATGCTCCCTAGAGTAGACTTCTCACGCCCTTGAGTATTTATTGCAGCTGATAAAGCTCCCGTCCCTCCTTCCAGGAGGGGCGACTGGGAGAGTGAGTCCACTGTTCCTCCCACGTATCTTCCTCACGTGTCTTGGGATAGGACTACATTCCCACGGGAACTGAAAGGTCCAAAGTGTCGATAATTGCCTAGCATTTAACCTCAATTGCCCACATTGATCGATTCCCATGGGAAAATAAGATATGCTATTTCATCATCCGTAGCTGGGTAAGACGGACGTGTTTTAAATTTTATATAAAAAACGTTTCACAATAATAAAACGCAAAATTAATGAAAGAGAGATAATAAATAAAAAAATAATTGTAAGGACTGCAATAAATGTCATATAGGAGAACCATAGTAATTGCCAAAAAAAAAAAAAAAAAAAAAAAAAAAAAAAAAAAAAAAAAAAAAAAAAAAAAAAAAAAAAAAAAAAAAATTAAACAACACGTTAAAAGTGTCAATGGACAATATAGTTAAACGGCTTTTGCTAACCATTCTGTACAAATGGAACATTCACGAAAGAGTGTTACATTTTCCAAGTCATTTTGTTCAAATTGGCAAATGTAAGGAGCATAGAGAAACAATGAAACTTGATAAAACGTAAAATTAAAAAAAAAAAAAAAAAAAAAAATAGGAAGAAAGTAGTACATGAGAAACCCGAAATCAAATATTTAAATAATATATTTTTTAACTTATTTGACAATGATTAAAATTTTCTGTATCTATAAATAGGACTGTTTTTTCATTCAGTGACTAATCATTCCCCAGGAATCAAATTTTACGTTTACACTATGGATTCTTAAAACAGCTGACTAGAAACGCATCTGACTGTTGCCATGTAGAAGATCTTCAGTTATGACGTGGCCATTTTAGCGGAAGGTTCACATTCATTCCAATTGGCTTCATCTAGTTTTTACGCTTCTGAAAAGGCATCTGATTATGCGAAAAATTGAGAGCCTTTTTTTAATGTTAATTTGGAATTTTATTTATTAATTTTCCACCTACAAACAAAATATTGTTTAAATTTTAATTACGTTTTCTGAAAGTTAAAGGCTTCATTTGCAGATATTCTTTGACAATAACATATTCATAGAACAATAACATTGTCCGGCTTCAGGTAAATACATCGTTAAACCGTCTATTTGAGGAGTGGGCGCCATTAAATAAATTAACTTGCCTAGCTGTGATATAAAGTAAGATAGACACAGAAAGTAGGAAGGTACTCGTTCGTAAAAACGGATGATGAGTTAAACCCAAAATCTAGTTCACTTTGTTTATGTTTATGGTGCACCGGCCTACATGACTTACTGACAGAAGGTCCGTACATTCAAACACTTCTAACACATAATTAGTATAATTATATGTAATTTTTGATGCAAATATTTTTTTTGTATATAATTATTTTGTTTTATACTTTTTATTAGCTTTGTTAATCTCATAATCTATTGACTATCACTTAGACTGACGTTGATTCTGGCGTTCTAATGAGTTAAACGCCTCAGTCGCTCAACTCGGGTTGGATTCGTGGTCTCAGACAGTCCTTAGACCCATCCAGCCTTTAATTAATTTATTAAAGGGTTATATATGTATATATATATATATATATATATATATATATATATATATATATATATATATATATATGAACTGAAACTTAGATTACAGGTGATATTTTAGTCGAGATGTGCTAGAAAATGCTTAGGTAGAGGGTTATACTCTTTCTGAGATATAATGAATGGAGGAGGGACAGGTGGCTTGGGAAACAGCTGCTGCCTGCCATCTCATTCATAGCTATGGTGGGGGTACCGAAGGCTTAAAGTACCAGTTGCGGGTCTGCGCCCAGTCAGTCTTCAGTGATCCTCCGGCTGTATGCTTCTTCTTTGCGCCTTGGTTGACCTATCTCTTATATATGTGTATATATATATATATATATATATATATATAAGAGATAGGTAAGGAGGTTGTTTACCTCGTTACATATATATATATATATATATATATATATATATATATATATATATATATATATATGTGTAAGGAGGTAAACAACTACGGCGTTAGTCTTCTCTTGTGTTATAGTGACTTCGTTTTTTGTCTGTAATTGTTCTGACTCTTTTGGATTTATATTTATTAATTTGTCAATTTGTTATTTATTTTTGACCGTACTATGTTCTAAAAGTTAAATTGTAATGCTTTCTGCCACAGCTAAGCCTATTAATAACTTTGCCTCTAATAAATAAATAATAATATAATACTTTGTTTATATTTGTAAGTAACTATTTTGTAGGGCCTCCCATATTCCTGGGGTAATAGCCTGAATTCCCACGGGGACTAAGCCGATTATTTAAGGTTTAAACATGAATAGCTAAGAAAATATTTACCATTATAGATATACACATTTCTACATATATTGCTGTATTTTTTAAAAATACCATATATTTTATTATAGAAGTTGGTATGCATTACCTTTTCTATTATTTTGCCGATTCGTTTAGATGAGTATTTTAACAGTGCTGACGTGGTGGCAACTAAATGTTGAGATTTTTTTTAGGATGGGTTTATAGTTAGTGGGATCTAGGAGGCTTCGTAGATAGGATGAAGATGTTTTCATTATTATTTATTCTTTCCATTATAAACACATGGATCAAGTTCGTGTGGCCTATTCTCATCCTTTTAACAATTGCCTCTTCACGTCTATAGCTTTAGATAGCACTCCTGCATGGTTAAGTGGTGAGTTTAATGTTTTAGCGCGGTTCCATAGGGAGGGGTTGGGTGTTTAAGGGCAGAAAACGTCTAGATCCTGAAGTGTAATGTTTGAGGGTCTTGTATAGTGTATACTGGTTGATAGGGTTTGCAATTTTGTGTTTAGGATAGTGTTGTTTTTCGAATACAGCATTTCAGACAGGGAGCAAAACCGCTTATGAAGTTGACCTCACGGGACAATCCGGAAGTGCCGACTAGAAAATTTCACATTTCAGAGCCCATAGGTCTCGAAAATAACGGTTGCCGAAATATATATATATATATATATATATATATATATATATATATATATATATCTGGTCGCGCTCTCACAAGCTCAAAAATTATCTGGTTTTGATGAAATTTGGTACAAAAATACTTCTGTAATCTAATTAATTAATTGAGGAGTTGAATTACAAAACGACGCTTGTCCATTTTGAAAACGTTTTGGAAAATCATAAAACTGTCACGGAGGTCTAGAAATACGAGCAGTTTTAGGATTTTCGTATATTTTCTTAAATATCTCTAAAACGATTGGTAGATCGTGGTAAATCGACAGTAACTATTCGAAAGTTTAATAAATATCTCTAAAACGATTGGTAGATCGTGGTAAATCGACAGTAACTATTCGAAAGTTTAATAAATATCTCTAAAACGATTGGTAGATCGTGGTAAATCGACAGTAACTATTCGAAAGTTTAATAAATATCTCTAAAACGATTGGTAGATCGTGGTAAATCGACAGTAACTATTCGAAAGTTTAATAAATATCTCTAAAACGATTGGTAGATCGTGGTAAATCGACAGTGACTATTCGAAAGTTTAATAAATATCTCTAAAACGATTGGTAGATCGTGGTAAATCGACAGCGACTATTCGAAAGTTTAATAAATATCTCTAAAACGATTGGTAGATCGTGGTAAATCGACAGTGACTATTCGAAAGTTTAATAAATATCTCTAAAACGATTGGTAGATCGTGGTAAATCGACAGTAACTATTCGAAAGTTTAATAAATATCTCTAAAACGATTGGTAGATCGTGGTAAATCGACAGTAACTATTCGAAAGTTTAATAAATATCTCTAAAACGATTGGTAGATCGTGGTAAATCGACAGTAACTATTCGAAAGTTTAATAAATATCTCTAAAACGATTGGTAGATCGTGGTAAATCGACAGTAACTATTCGAAAGTTTAATAAATATCTCTAAAACGATTGGTAGATCGTGGTAAATCGACAGTAACTATTCGAAAGTTTAATAAATATCTCTAAAACGATTGGTAGATCGTGGTAAATCGACAGTAACTATTCGAAAGTTTAATAAATATCTCTAAAACGATTGGTAGATCGTGGTAAATCGACAGTAACTATTCGAAAGTTTAATAAATATCTCTAAAACGATTGGTAGATCGTGGTAAATCGACAGTAACTATTCGAAAGTTTAATAAATATCTCTAAAACGATTGGTAGATCGTGGTAAATCGACAGCGACTATTCGAAAGTTTAATAAATATCTCTAAAACGATTGGTAGATCGTGGTAAATCGACAGTAACTATTCGAAAGTTTAATAAATATCTCTAAAACGATTGGTAGATCGTGGTAAATCGACAGTAACTATTCGAAAGTTTAATAAATGTCTCTAAAACGATTGGTAGATTGTGGTAAATCGACAGTAACTATTCGAAAGTTTAATAAATGTCTCTAAAACGATTGGTAGATCGTGGTAAATCGACAGTAACTATTCGAAAGTTTAATAAATATCTCTAAAACGATTGGTAGATCGTGGTAAATCGACAGTAACTATTCGAAAGTTTAATAAATGTCTTACAAAAACGCTTCTGATATAATTTTCGATGGGTCGGTCACATTCGCAAAATAAGTACTTAAAGCTTCGAAGTTGTTTGTTTCGTTTATTTGAGCTTTTTTTTGTCTGTTTCCCTTAGTTTTTTATTGTTTGTTCTTTTTGTTAATGTACATAGTGGGAAAATGTAATTGTCAGTAAATCAGGATACGTAAAATGAGAAACAATTTTTGTTGTTAGAAAAAGAGCTTCCCGAGCGGAATTAGAAAATGCTGTTTAAATATTTTTTAGTACTGCAGTGCTGTTGGTTTTGTTCTTTAGAAAGTTTTTCTTTTCTATATTTACCTCACTTTTTATGTTTTTTTTTCAGCTACATTTATCAGTAAAAAGCGTATTCTAGTAAAACAAGCTAAAAAAATATTATTCCATATAGAGCTTCCAGAGCACAATTCGTTGATTCCTTGTGAGTATTTTCTACTATTGTACTACTATCCGTTTCGTTCTTTTAAACGGCGTATTTTTCTCTGTTTACCTCAATTTTTAATTGGTTGTATTTTTTAATAGAATTTAAAAGTAATATGAGTATTTTAGTATTTATAATTGCATTCAACACTAAAATAAATAATTCAAGAAAACAAGATAAGTAAATTGGGAACATATTTGTAATAGTGTTTTCCTAGACCGAATGTTGGATAGGCGGAAGGGGTACTGTTTCCTGTGGCTTGCCGACAATCTTGTTTTTCTTTGGGATCTCATTAGAATAAGTGTTTACATTTTTTACGAAAGATCTAAACAAAAAAAAATAAAATAACTGTTTTTATTCCAAACTTTCCAAATTACAATAAGGATAAGACCGGAAACGCACTGACATAGTGCATTTCCTGGAAGTCGGACATTTTTAATTTGTTCGTGACGTGTAATTCTCCGAAGTTAAGCTACGTCGGGCGCGGGCGGCTCCTGAATGAGTGACCGACCAAATCCTGCACAATACGCCTTTAAACAATTTTAAAAAATTGATGCTCAACGTTCAAGTACGTATAAAACGTACTAGGTAGAAGCCAAGAGAAGGCAAAAACGTGAGCGTTACGATTATAGTGTCGATATGTTCACGTTCGTTCTAAGGAGGCTGTCGGTTATTGTATGTTGGATTGTTAGTTCCGTTTTATGGACAAGAAAATATAGTGAATAAATATTTCAATTAATGTCAACTTATACATAACAAAAATTTTTGGAGGCGGGTCATCTAAAGGATATTAGGACCCTTTTCTAGCCATTTATGCCGTTTCTTTTTTTCTAAAGAAAATCCACCGACCGAAATGGTAATCGAAGATCCTTGATCTTAGGTGAATAAATTTAAGCCTCTACGAGCAGCCTGTTTTTGAAGCCATTTCTCAATGGGAAACAACAATGAAATCTGCAATTGTTCAAAATGGCAGCTACTAAGGTTAAATTCTCTAGCCTCAGCAAAAGGTACTCGTACTTTAGATGGATTAGGAAGGAGGAAGTTCGCGACAAAAAAGGGTAAAAATTAATTTTTTAGTTTGAGAACTTCAAATCGCAAGAATGAATTGAAATGTTTTTTGAGTTGAAGGTTTATTAAAAAAAAAAAAAAAAAAAAAAAAAAAAAAAAAAAAAAAAAAAAAATACAACAGTTATAAGGAGCTTTAGACATGTATCTTCATAAATATTTCGAAAAATCGTGATAGGAGGAAATGTCGGTAGGTCCACTTTAGTCAAAGAAAATGATTTAAGCTTTCCAATTGGCACAAAAAATAAGTATTACATGGAAGTAAGCTGCAAGTCGGATTTCTATAATAATTATTTTTAGTATCTATTAGGAACAAAGGATAAATATTTGAAAACGTTTTTCGAAAATTGTTTTATTTGTAAAAATTCTTCGGAATTCGCTAAAACTAATATTACTCTAAACCGTGAGGTATAAAGGACCTTTTAAAACTGAATCAGCTTTTTTACCCGAAGAACAACAGTTGACCAATTTTCACGATCCAAAGAACATATTGATCTGTATGAACTCCACCGTTTGCAATAATGACAATGTTGTTCTTTGGCAAACAAACATTGTTGTCAAGAGGCACCCACACATATCACTTTTAATTTCCTAATAGGGCCAACAATTAGTTAACGTATATTTGGTATATGTTACTCTTTTTTAATAATTCGATTTCTGATTGTTTTTTCTTCGAGTAATAAAATATTCGAGTTGTTTAATTTCTATGGGAGTTTTATAAAGTTTGTTTGTTTTTAAGAGCTAAAAAAATCTAGTAATTAACAATCATCGATTAAATATATACTTTTATGTAGATGAAGGAGAAAAAATGTGTTTTTCATAAATGATGATTCCCTGATGAAAAGATAAAAAAAAATCACGTAAAAGCTGCATAACTAAGCACATTCCTACATAGAGGTGCTTAAAATAACCTACATATATACTACTATGCAGAATAAACACAGTTTTGCTCTTTTATATTTGTAACGAACAGCTGACTTAATTAATAATTTTGTTCTGGAGTAAACCGCAACTTTTAATGCACCGATCTAGCCTTTTTTTACAACACATGATACTTATTAGTTTGGGAATGATATCGTTTCTACCTCGTCAAACTATCAACTAAGCAGAATCTCGTTTTTAGGTTCGAGGCGTTGCTCTTGGATTATAATAATAAAGCTTTATTTACAATATTTACATAGTATCATACATAAGTGTTTATAACATGCACAATAAACATGTTCTTGCTAATTTATATCAAATTATTTGATTTTTATAGTTTTGTAATTTTTTGGGAAAAATTTCAAAAAAACCCAGAACATTTTAAATACTAAGTTGAACTACATTACATTGTGCCTGTCAAGTAAAATGTGTTTAGTTCGTCTGTGTACGTATCTAGTTAGTGATTTTTTGTCGTAGTCACCTATGTTTGCTATGTGTGGATTAATGGAATGTGTTACTTGTCCAAAAAACTTGTCAGTAAGTTTGTATATGTAGTCTGTTATTGTAGCTATTTCTAGTTCTTCGTGCATGTGTGTGATCTTTGTGTATCTTGGATAATTGTTGATTATTCGGAGGCAGCAGTTTTGTATAATTTGTAGTTT
This sequence comes from Gonocerus acuteangulatus, assembly GCA_946811695.1. Lineage (NCBI taxonomy): Eukaryota > Metazoa > Arthropoda > Insecta > Hemiptera > Coreidae > Gonocerus > Gonocerus acuteangulatus. Next base: position 45,477,817 of record OX328127.1, read on the forward strand.
TTTGTAATTTGTAGTTGATGTGCAGCTCCATACTGGGCAGGCATAACAAAGGACTGGGCGGATCACACTCTTGTAGATAATCATTTTATTTTGCGGATTTAGTTTTGAATTTCTATTAAAATAAGGATAAATTTTATAAAGTAGATTTTTAGCAGCTTCGGTTTTATTGTTTATGTGTTTTGTGAATGTTAGGCCTCTATCTAAAGTCACTCCTAAATACTTAATGTGCTCTGTCCATGAAATACTGTGGTTTACAAGATAGAGTTTGCTTGGGATATTTGGGCGTCTTTTTGTGAAGATAATGGCGTCTGTTTTAGCGAGATTAATTTTAATTTTCCATTTTTTGCAGAATTTGTTGATTTTCTTGTAGGTATTTTGTAGTCTGTTTGTTATGGTGTCTATCCTGAATGAGCTAGTGTATATGGCTGTGTCGTCGGCAAACAGAGAGAGATTTGTGTCTTTAGATTGAGGTATGTCGTTGATGTATATATTGAAGAGGGTGGGGCTAAGACAGGAACCTTGAGGAACGCCGGCAGGAATTGGTTGTTTATTAGAGGTATATGACTTTATTGAAACAAAGAAGGATCTATTGGAGATAAATGAGTGTATTGTGTGGATGAGATAGGATGGTGTGCCAATGTTTATGAGTTTGTAAATTAGTCCTAAGTGCCAAACTGTGTCAAATGCTTTCTCGATGTCTAGTAGTATTAAGCCTGTGTGTTTCTTTTCGTTGAAGTGTTTTGTAATGTGGTCAGTTAGTCTGGCTAGTTGTGCTACTGTGGAGTGTTTTTCTCGGAATCCAAATTGTTCGTCAATCAAGTATCTTCGTTCATTGAGGTGTTTGTGCAGTCTTGTTAATATTATTTTTTCGAATATTTTTGATATTATGTTTAATAAACTAATAGGTCTGTAGTTGGTAGGGAGAGAGGGATCTTTTTTAGGTTTAGGTAGGGCGATGAGTTTAGCTGTTTTCCATGTTTCCGGAAAGTGTTTAAGCCTGAAAATACAGTTGAATATTTTTGTTAAACAAATAATTGCTTTCCTGGGAAGGTTTTTGATACTGATTGGGGAAATATTGTCTGGTCCAGGGGATTTCCTTGTGTTCAATTTCTTGATAAGAGACGCAACTTCCCTGGGTGAAACAGAGGGAAAGTTTTCATTAGTTGGGCATTTCAGATATTTATTTACTTTTCTCCGTACTGTGTTTTCGTGGTATCGAGATCCTGAATTTTGTGTGAGAAGATGTATTTCATGGAAGTGTTTCGCAAGTACAGCTGCTTTGTCTTTATTATCATAAACAAATCTATTGTTACTCTTCAGGGGAGGGATAGAAATAGAGGAGGAGGTAAATCGTTTATGAACTTTCCAAAGAGAATTGTCTCTAGGATTAAGCGTGGATAGGAATTTCTGCCAGTTTTGGTTTCTCCAGACGTTCAATCGCTTACGAGTGAAGTCTTCTAACCAATTTATGATGCGCCGGAATGCAGGGTTGTAGGGAAGACGGAATTTCTTTTTAACTTTGTTTTTAATGTGGATGAGTATTTTGAGATGGTAGGGCAATTCTTGTACCCCTTCGGAAGGGGATGTGATTATTGGAGTGGATTTTCGGAGAGCAAGTTTAATATTATCGATAAAAGCATTTATGTGGAAGTTTAGATCGGTGTGATTATTTATTATTGGATTAACGGGTATGTTGCAATTTAAAATTTCTCTATACATTTGCCAGTTAGTCTGCTTAAAGTTGAGGGTTTCTCTGGTTGATTTTACTTTCAATGTATTATATAAACAGAATAAAACTGAATCGTGATCAGAGCTGAGGCAGCTTATGGGAATCAACTGTGATATCTGGTCAATGTTTTTGGTAAGGGCGAGGTCTATTATACTGGGATTAAATTTTTTCGCTCTTGGATTGTGGTCGATACGGCTTGCTGAAAATTGTCACAACTCCAACACCTTTAGAATATCCTTTAATGTCTTAAATAAAGTATCGAATAAGACCTTTTTTCAGTATATTACTTCGTCAATATATCGAATATGTCCGTTCTCTAGTTTTTTCGGTTGACCTATTAACATCAAAGGACCCCTACTCGAATAACTTTAGAACGTTTCCAATTCAACCAATAGAATCTTCTTATTTATTTTTAACAAAACAACAGTTCTAGCACGCGTTTTTTTTTTGTTTTTATACGACGCATCGATAGCTAGGCCATTTGCGTCGGGCTAACTGTAGGTTGCCACTCTTAATAAACATCCATGGTACCGCAGGGAACGTTTTCAAGGGACCCTGAAATGAAGTAACTCAACCTGCCGCAGGTTAGACTCAAACTCGCATTTCCCGCATGAGAATCTAAGGCCTTTGCCACAGGACCACGGGGAGGCCTCACTTTAGTTGTATATCCATTTATTGCCAAGTCCAGTTTGGCACTTTCCGAGCAATGTTGGGCAAAACTAAAAACTAAAACTAAAATTAAAACTAAATTCACTTTTTGGAATAAACTAAAACTAAACTAAAAATTGCAAACTAAAACTAAAATTATACTAATTAATGGATTTTAACTAAACTAAAACTAAAACTAATTCTTTGGGAATTGACTAATAACTAAATTAAAGCTTTAGTTTAGTTTTACTAAAATAACATGAATGAATATAAATCATATGTTATTTCGATAATTAAATAAATTATTAAAACTAACAGAACTTGTTTAAGAATAAGAAATTTTGGCTTTTTCTCGTAATTTGCAAACATATGTTCTTTGATAAACTAAATTAGTAAACTAAAAACTAAAACTAAACTAAAATCACAAATTTAGGTCTCTATTACTAAACTAAACTAAATACCATACTGAAAACGGAGTCCACAGATTAATAATTATACAAATCTAAAACTAAACAAAAACTAAAAGTAAAAATACAACATTAGTTTAGTTTTAGTTAGAGGAAACCAACGTTAGTTTTGCCCAACACTGTTGCCGAGGCTATTGAAGGTGCTCTTTCGAAAGAAGTTTTGAATCATTTCATGAAATCTACAGCGATTATAAAAGCTTTCTCTGGAAATCGATTTTATCCATGACACTATCGATTTTAAACATCTGTTTGACGACGGCCAATTTTATTTTATTAATTAAGACGTGGCCCTACCTGTGGAAGTCTTTCTAAGTTGAGGCTCAATTAAAATGTGTTTAGTTAAATTGCTCCTGAAGAGGCGTCCAGTGACGTGAAACATTTAGAGCACTAAATAAAAGAATATCCACTAAAAGTTTCCTACATGTATGACCTTCTGCTAATTTAAAATACATTATCATGAATGTGCTTAATTATGAAACTTCTGCTCCTGCTCTCGGACGTTTTAATAGAAAAAAAAAAAATAAATAAATAACTTCAATTCTACGTTTCTAGATATTTCATAAGCTTTAAGCCCATGGAGGAACTTCGTAAAGGAGTGGTACAAGTGTGAAATAATTGTTCTAAACAATATTCATTATGAAGTCGACAAAACGTTGAGGTTACAAAACGTGTTATTAAAAGATATTTTGTTTATAAATCCTTTATACGAGAAATTAGGATAGAGATTGGCTGCAGCCGAATAACAACAAGCTCATAAACCCGATGAACTATTGCCACACCAAACTTTCAATGACGAACGCCAAATGAGATACGTCTTTCATGTTTTGATCCCCCTTCGTACATTTATTCCCGCAAACAAGAGATGAATTCTACACCAAAATCCCGGCCAACAATGAATGTGTTGCCTGACTTAGTATATATTCTACTTGCTGGCAGACAATGTGTCGTGAGCAAGCAAGAAAAGCTGTTATTCCCATCCCCAACTCCATTTGTTGCGTTTAGATTTGAAAAAAGTTATTTTTAAACCGATCTTAACGAAATTTGGCAGGTTGGTTGCAATTTAAGTCGCTGAAAAAATATGAAAAAAATGACCAATTTTTATCTTCTGTTCATACTTATTATTGTTTTCAAACTCAAACTAATACCTCTTCAAAAAGAAACCTGAATTGAATATCTTAGAAGGCATAAATGTGGAATTTGTGTAAGTAAATATATATATATATATTCTCTGGGAATCAGAAATGATTTCGCATCCGTGAGGTATAGTTCTCAGACTTCTCATCGCCCTGATGAAGGCTTGAATTTCAAGCCGAAACGTCGGCAAACAACAATACCCATTTTCACATAAACAATGGAATTTTATTAAGACACAACGACCGAACCCTGACAATTTCTACCTTCGTAAACATAGAAAGAGGGCGAGGTTAGTACAGTGGTAGAGCACTTGACTAATATTCATACTTATTGTTGTTCTGCAAAGCAGCGAATAAATATTAATATTTCAAAATAATGTGATATTACGCCAAATTTCATTACGAATCTTAGGACGCCTTGGGAAAATCCCTAGGAAGAAAGTTTTTATATTTTAACAAAATGTTCCGGTAAAAGGGAGGTAACATATAGATAACCCGTCCTAAAATTCTCAGTTAATAATAATGGACGTCAAAATTTAAATAAATAATAACAACAAATGTAAAATGATAAAAATGCCTATTACTCACGGTATGTTTCTGATTTTGATCTGTGGAGCCTGATAGCGAGTGATACGAAGTAATCTTTGTTCTCTACCATTACAGTATCGTTCATTGAGAGTGTATTGTTCACTCCTAACATCAGCTCTCGAATATACTCAGACCAGTCAAACTGTAAGGACAAAATGAAAGAGCATTAAATGATCACAGAATGGAAAAATATTTAACTAATACAAGTGTAGATGTACATATGTTCTAAAGTTTTCAACAGTTGTATACATCAGATCAGATTCTCTGACTTAACCCTGAGGATGTTAGCAGCATGGCTGGCGAAACGTTGGAGAAGAAAATGACCACGGTTCAAAACCCGAACACCATAATGGTTGTGGAAACTTAATCAATTTTGTCCTGGAATTCATTCTCTTTATTTTATTGTTATAGGTTTTTATTCTTTCCTTATCTTATCTATGTGTATTTTTTGTAAACATTATTTTATATTATTTATTCGTTTTAGCGCGTTTCCTCTTCCCTCTTCTTAGGCAGGAAACCCGTTTAGGACGTCGACCCGATGACGAATCCGACAGAGCGAGGAAATCTATAAACGCTGAGCCATAAGAGCGACTATTTATTTCGCAAGAATTTTGCTTCGAAATTATTAAGCGAAATAAAAACGCCTTAAGAGTAAATGAAAATAAGAATAGAACCTTACCCGGAGTTTTGGATTTCCAGTTGTATTTGCATTGTCCATTAGATCTTGCAGCTCTTCAAACGTCATCTTCACTGGAATAGCTCCGGGTTCGGTCCTTTGAATGTCCTGCAAAATAATCAAGTATTTTTTTAAAAATCTTTTTTACATATATGAGATGAATTAAAATATTATATTTTATGAGCAGCCATAATTTTTGTTTTTCTCCACTTGCTATAAATTCCGAAAATTGGCGATTCCACTAAATTGCAACAATTATTTCGTTAACTTTCAAAATCGGTAAATTCTACTGAACTTTACTCATTGTCTCCCCATATTATTAATTTCCTCATTTCGACTCTAATGTTTATTTAATTAATCAGAAATACGTGTTGTGTAAAAAAGGAAAATGGGTCCATTAGGTGTACGAGTTACTCAAGAACCAAACTATTACTTTTTCCTAAATAGCAGTAATTTTTGATACTTTGGAAAAACTCGCTATACAGCGTGCCCCAATAATGATGAAGATGTTGAATGGAGCAAAGAATTTTTTCAAGGAGCCCATAGTTAAAACTCAACCTGCTGCAGGCGAGACACGATGAGACCCACAAACTATATAGTATTAGGGTGCGTTTACATCTGATAGTTATTGCAGGATATTTATGTCAGACAGAAATTTTAACTTATATAAACTGCAAACAATTTATGTCTGAGATATATATTTGTATCACGAGCAATAAGGGTGTGTTTACATCTGACACTTCTCACAGGAAATATATCTTAGGCGTGGGATATAATAATTATGATAATTATCTATCCGACACCTGAGATATATTTCCTGCGAGAGGTGTCAAATATAACCGCACCCTTAAAGAATAAGAAGCAAGGGTAGGAATGTAAAAAAAAAATCAGTTTGCTGGTTAAAAAATATATAAACCAGGTAATTTATTTATTTATCAGTTAGTTTATCCACATCCCACAACAATGTTGCTCGAACTAACCAACTTACTTAGGAATATAGCTTCTACTAGGTGAGGAATTAGTTATCCACAACATTGTTGCTCGAACTAACCAACTTACTTAGGAATATAGCTTCTACTAGGTGAGGAATTAGTTATCCACAACAATGTTGCCCGAACTAACCAACTTACTTAGGAATATAGCTTCTACTAGGTGAGGAATTAGTTATCCACAACAATGTTGCTCGAACTAACCAACTTACTTAGGAATAAAGCTTCTACTAGGTGAGGAATTAGTTATCCACAACAATGTTGCTCGAACTAACCAACTTACTTAGGAATATAGCTTCTACTAGGTGAGGAATTAGTTATCCACAACAATGTTGCCCGAACTAACCAACTTACTTAGGAATATAGCTTCTACTAGGTGAGGAATTAGTTATCCACAACAATGTTGCTCGAACTAACCAACTTACTTAGGAATATAGCTTCTACTAGGTGAGGAATTAGTTATCCACAACAATGTTGCTCGAACTAACCAACTTACTTAGGAATATAGCTTCTACTAGGTGAGGAATTAGTTATCCACAACAATGTTGCTCGAACTAACCAACTTACTTAGGAATATAGCTTCTACTAGGTGAGGAATTAGTTATCCACAACAATGTTGCTCGAACTAACCAACTTACTTAGGAATATAGCTTCTACTAGGTGAGGAATTAGTTATCCACAACAATGTTGCTCGAACTAACCAACTTACTTAGGAATATAGCTTCTACTAGGTGAGGAATTAGTTATCCACAACAATGTTGCTCGAACTAACCAACTTACTTAGGAATATAGCTTCTACTAGGTGAGGAATTAGTTATCCACAACAATGTTGCTCGAACTAACCAACTTACTTAGGAATATAGCTTCTACTAGGTGAGGAATTAGTTATCCACAACAATGTTGCTCGAACTAACCAACTTACTTAGGAATATAGCTTCTACTAGGTGAGGAATTAGTTATCCACAACAATGTTGCTCGAACTAACCAACTTACTTAGGAATATAGCTTCTACTAGGTGAGGAATTAGTTATCCACAACAATGTTGCTCGAACTAACCAACTTACTTAGGAATATAGCTTCTACTAGGTGAGGAATTAGTTATTTCTCGGCCCCAAATGGACTAGCAAGTAGCTCATTACAAAGTTGTTATATGATTTACCCCTTTGGTTTGTGCATCGAGGATCAAAACCTTGAGCGACATGGCAGGTAGTCCGCTCACATTAGCCATGGGATCTACCTCGGCTATTACCCCAGCCATGTAGGCCAATCTCAATGCCAAGGCGTCTCTAGGATTCACTGCTGATCGCTCATTCTCTTCGGGGTTAGGAACCAGCTCTGGCAAGCTTGAACTTCCTAGTCCGGGGCCGACCTGAAATAATATTATTCATATTTGTATTTCTAAATGCAACAGTTCTAATTCAGTTTTCTTATCTAAGTAGCAAATGAATTATTATCTAAGTAGCTAATGATCTTAAGAATCAATGCACTATAAATAAATTAAAAAAATACCTGATGTGATTTGGAAAGCTTAGAATAGGACAGTAGTTCGCTTTAAAATTCTTGTTGGAGATTTAAATTCATAATCCTATTTTAATGTTAAAAACATCAATGTTCAACTGAAATGAAATATCTGGCACTAAAATGGTCCTAACGCACTAAAAGTACCACGCCGATTGTAGGACTACCTAAAAAATACAACCTCTTTCTCATTACATTAACCGACTCTTTTAACTTCTAAAAGTATTTAAGAACTGCAGAACAATTTATTAGCACCTTCAAAAGAACGAAACCTACACTTCAAAAACACGAAGCACTGGTTTCACTGACTCAGGTGTTATTTTTGTAGTGTATTGTTTTAGTTTTCGAACGATCACGTTAACTTACTAACTAGGAGTTAACTTTGCCGTTTCCTAGGAAGTCAACATTCATAAATTTTGCACAACTCCAAAATATGAGGAAACTCGTATTTTGCTGCGTAATTTTCCAAGGTCCCAATAGTGGGCTCGATAAAGACCATCAACACACTCCATATGCGAGTCTGTTAAATATGGTGTTAAAGTGTTAATAAAATATGCTAAAGGTTCAAAACTCAATCTAATACCTCTTCAAAAAGAAACCTGAATTGAATATCTTAGTAGGCATAAATGTGGAATTTGTGTAAGTAAATATATATATATATATATATATATATATATATATATATATATATATATATATATATATATTCTTTGGGAATCAGAAATGATTTCGCATCCGTGAGGCATAGTTCTCCAACTTCTCATCGCCCTGATGAAGGCTTGAATATCAAGCCGAAACAAACAACAAAACCCATTTTCACATAAAAAATGTAGTTTAAGTTTAAGACACAATGCCCGAACCCTGGCAATTTCTACCTTCGTAAACATAGAAAGAGGGTGAGGTTGGCACAGTGGTAGAGCCCTGGACTAATATGCTGCAGGACCTGAGTTCAAATCCCGAGCAAGCAGTAAAGATTTTTATCGTCTAGTGACTTCGTTCATGGGTTGGATTCGGCCTTCCTGACCGTCCCTAGGTTAATCCAGTCTTTAATTCATTTATTAATAGGGTACCTTGGTGCTAAAGACCCTCGGGGAAAATCAGGCGGCTGGAGCATAGTACTGACCACAATATCTCCCTAGTGGGCCGTTTGGTCATGAATCTAATACCTCTATACTTACTTTCTGCCCCTCTGGGTCCTCGTGGCCTGTTCGGGGACTGTTTTTTTTTGTTTTGTTTTTAAATATAGACAAATTCTTAGTCTGTCATGAAACTTAATTGTTTACAAACATTTCGACAAGCCTCTAAGTTGGAATGGTTGATAATTTTACAAAGGAAGAAGGTCGCATTGAACTAATGAAGCTAATAAGTTAGGTCCGTGAGATTTAGTTCTATCTGAGAGAGCACACGGCCCGGACTGGGGTATAGTTTCTAACAGTATCGGACGTATGTAGTCCAAACACGCCATTCTCTCTCCGTCTAGATCATCCATCAAACAATCCATGATTCCCTTGGCCCATTTATCATTTATACTTGATGGTTAGGACTTTTATTTATGGAGTCGTCTGGCTGATCATTTATTCGGCGAAGGGGAGAGAGGGAAAGAGAGATAGAGTGAGAGGGAGGAGAGATATCGGGGAAATCCAACCAGTAAGAACTGCGTCATTTTAACGTGTGTGCATATAGTGCTTAAATCTGCTCAACAGAGATGAAAACAGTTGTTTTCAATGGCAGTTTGCACGTATTGTACTTGAAAACATTCAAGTAGGGAAGAAGACACAAAAGATAGATCATACTGTAAGCAAAACAATGGTGTTCGAAGTATTAGTCTATGACTTAGTTCTGAGAAAATGAGTTTTCCGCAAGAACTTATAAACTCAAAAATCAGCATGCGCGGCGAGACAAAGTTGATTCTAAACAATTTTTAAAAATGAATTTGAACTACTGATTCAATATGTATTTGATGGTAAAAACATATTTTTTTTTTCTAAAATGGTCAAGCAACCACCTTTAGACCACTTAATATGGATTGACCTAGAAATTAATTGGCAAAGTCCTTACAACATGATCGCGGGCAAAAAATTGTCAAGTGATCATTTGGTCGCATACATATGTCTGTACCACATTTCAGCAAAGGATTTATAATTGTATCCATATAACCTTATTTATTATTCTTATTAGTGCAGGATTCGAAATCAAATTTCCATAATGTATTACAAAAATACATGACGTATTCGAAACTTTCCTGTTAGAATCAGGCATTGGCTTCCAACCAATATGCTTTGAGCATTGTCAAACCATTGTTTATATCTATCCATTTGAGCAATGAGTTATGAGAAGAACGTGTGATACATACCGATATTATAGTCAAGTTGGTTGAATTGTCTATAGCCAAAGACAGCTGTACCAGAATGTCTATGCTCAGCACCCTCTGTGCCTTGGCTAATACCGTGGCTAGGTTCATGCTGGCTGCAGTCGCTTCGTTTGGCACTGTCCGGGGGAGGCCTATCCGCTCTACCACATCGAGGAGGGGTTCCATTCCCAACAGGTCCAAGCGCTCTGCAACGCTACATTATTAGCAGCTCCATCATAATAATAATTGTAGAATATTTTATACGGATGGCATGAACAAAAATGCCTCATAACAAAGAATTTTTTTTATGAACATTCGCAACTAAGGCGATTCGCTCAGTACAATTATACACATACATATCAAGTTATAATTAAAGAAATACACCGTAAACTTACATGAAACTCAAAAGATTACCTCTAAGGATTGCCGACAAAATACTTTGGAACAAGTTGGTTCATGTAAAGAAATCATTGACTAAATCTACAAATTTCATTTTAACAAAGAAGTAGTAGAAAAAGGGGGTTACGAGCGCAGTCCCAAAATACACCCATTTTCCCGAAAAAAAAACCCTGATCGTTGATATTTTGCAGGTTTTAATCAAAAATTCCAAATCCCACTACTCATAGTATCTAAAATACCTCATTCTCCAAAAAAAAATCATATCAACGATCAGGTTTTTGCGGGAAAATGGGGGTATTTGGGACTGCACTCGTCGCCCCCTATTTCTACTACTCAAAGACAAACCCCCTCATTACAATGTCTTCATGAAAAAGTAAAATAAGAATAAACAGTTGTTGAGCAAATGCAGTGGACGGATTCTATAAAATATTTGATAATGAAAAAAAATATTAGACAAAATAAGAATTGCGAAAATGAGAAAAGAAAAAAATAAATAAATAGACTGAAGTAGAATAAAAATAGAAACTATATTAATAATCTTTGTACGTTAATAAACAGCATCATTGAAAGTGGGAGTAAAGGCCTTAGCAGAATGAAAAAGATTTTACAAAGAAACAATATTATTTTTTCTAAATTATTTGAAATCTATTTTCTAAGTATCAATTTACCTGTATCAATGCAAGAATTGTAGAGTACCTTCGCTTCTACTAGGGGCTCTGGATCAGAATCAGTAGTGTTTTCTCCTAGGAAACCTGTATAATAAGAATGAATGAAATACTAAGTTTTAATCTCTCTTCCTCGAGAATATATATGTATTAGGGGTCTTCGCTGGGGAGTATGTTTTTACTGTTACAGCTTGGGATTCCGGCGAAATATAACCTCACAGAGAAGAAAGCCGACACGATAAAAAAAAATGTTTAAATGTGTATTTATATATTTCATATAATACATTATTTCAGGGTTGGTGTCAATTAAAGTTCTGAAGTATCGCAAAACGAAGCCTGAAGTACGTACATCATCCTAGAGATGTCATCGTTTGTTGTCTGTGTTGCTTGTTTTTTGATTATTTGTTTTCTAGGGCGAACAAAATCTCTTGGTTTTCATTGCCTGAAAACGTTTGATTTTTCCTTCATCAAAGATAATTTATAGTATATTTATTTGTTGAACACGTTTTTGTTGACTTGTGCATTTCGAATTAATATATTTTGGTTTGTATGTATTCTGTACCCTATGTAGTGGCTATTTGTTTCTTCCCTTAGCACGTGTTTCACTGCAGTCTAAGGCCCAGTGCACATTGGAGAAACTGGTTTCATTGAAGCAAGCACACAGAAGGCGCGGTTTTCCATCAGTTTTGTGATGGATTGTGACGATTATGCGCTTGTGTTGTGGTGGTGGCTAAAAAATGAGAATAAAACCGCAATTACTGGGTTCACCCGTTGATTAGGTATCGGGAACACAGCTGTTTTGTTGCAGCTCGCGAACTAAAACAGAGATCCTGATAAATTTAAGGATTTTTTAGGATGTCGAAGTCAGTATTTGATCGCTTATTAGGGCTAGTAGATCCACTGATGAAACGTGAAACTGAAGCAATAGTAACCGAACAAAATTCATGAAACCAGGTTTCATGAAATCAATGAAACTACAGTTTCGTGAAACTCTGAGTGCACCAACTTATGGTTTTTCTATCTCAACTTGAGTTTCACGTTTCACGAAATAACTTTCTTCGGTGTGTATCGGGCCTATGGAGTTTCATTGTAAATTTCAGAATATATAAAGTTTTATGAGGTCATTTTTGAAACCTTGTTGCTAGATGAAGATTTAAAAAAACAACATCATAAGCTTATTCATGGAGGTACCTTCAATAGCTGAATGTGAAAAAATATCAATAAGTCAGAAGCTATAATAACGGAAAATATGAGTATAATCATAACCGAAGTTGCGTTTTTGGATATTTACTAACTACATATCACGCGAGATTATTACCAATGATTTCACTGATAATCGGTACAGATAAGGCAGGCGAACGATTTTTTTTCTTTTTTAATCAGACAATCAGTATCGATTTCCGCTTGTCATTCAGGTCGTCTAGTCCTTCAATAACCTCTGTAGCTTTATCCTTCAATGTGGGTTAATGTTCCTGGGTTCTGTTTTTTATTACTTCCTCGAATCTACACGACGGCGAATAAGTAGAATCATTCTAACAGAAAATTGTACCTTGAAACAAAATATTTCCGCGTTTTCTCACTTCGGAAACCGGATATGACCACGATCCGATGACACAATCAAGTCCTGACTTGAAATGTCAACATTACGGATACCATAAATCGCGAATATTTTGTTTGTGGTAGCTCTAGTATTCACTAAAGTGGTGCGATTTGTTGAAATTTGATATGATAATATATCATTTAAATAAATTAATGAAGAACTCTAGCCAGCAGAACTTGGTGCATAGTATTCATACAACAAACGATCGAACGAGTTCGTTAACCAGTAAAATAGATCCATCTAGGAAGGGGTAACTCCGGACGCATATTATTAACTTACTCATATATTACTTGAAAGGAAACTCACTATACTCGTCCCCAAGTATTGAGAAATATATATTGTGAATATAAGCGCAATCGCTTTATTAGGAGGGAGGGTTTACTCAGAAACAAAATGATTAAAATGCCCTAAACAGCTGTATTTTTTCTCTCTGGCAACGAAAATCTTTATCCATCGAAAACAACTAACTAAAATATTTTGCGGAAACAAGCAAAAAAAAAAAAAAAAATTACTTGTATTTAATATTTTAGTCAGCTTTTAATATAATATAATATAATATATATATATATATATATATATATATATATATATATATATATATATATATATATAACCTCGTTTACGAAACAAGCTACATTGGATTCGAAACTAAAAAGCAGTAGCTAAAAAAAATCAGCTCGAAACACCTATGATAAAAGAAGAAATAGTTCTTATGCACCTGGAAAGAACATTTTCCAGAACATTTAAAACTTTTTATGTTTATTGATCAACAAGTTTATGCACATTCATCAGCATTGTGTCGTGAACTAACCTACTTGCTGAGGAATATTCAATTCCATATCTACATATTTGTATCTGTAATCCTCAAGACACGGGAATTTTCACCTTTAAATGAATATCATTTATTTATTTATAAGTGGTTCTCTACTACAGTGTTTCACTCCTTCAAGATGGCACCTTTTTGATCTAATGAACCAGCATTATGATAAAAATTTTGATTCCCTTATTTTCATATAAAGTGGTTTGAAAATGTCTGTAATGTCCCTGAAAGCCACTACTAATTTAGCAGATGTCTTCAAATGAGATAGTATAGTTTTGAGTTCTGTAGGTACGAGAATATAGTGTTTATGTACTGGCTGCTGTGTTTAAGGAATTCCTTCATGTCATGTGGAATATTTAGTTTGTGCCGTCTTCTGGATTCCGTAAGTAGGTGTTTTACAGTAAAGTCTCTATTCCATGTACCACAGGTTGGTATGTTAAGTCCTGTCATGAGATATTCGTGAGTCAGTCTTGCGTGACCAATTTTGAGTCAAGCTATTACAATTTCTTCTCGTCTGTTATCGCAGTACCTGGATGTTAGGAGTTGTATTTTTGTTTGTACACAATTTGTTGTCAGGTAGTCATTGGTCAAGTCTTAGTGAGTGATTGATCGGTTGAGTTTATGTTGTCTTCTAGCAGGGTTTGGTTATACGAAGCTGCTTGGGAACTTTTCTCAAAATCTTTATAAAGGCGTATTAATACCCTTAAAGGAGTATACATAGATTAATAATAGCCTAATTAACTGATATGTTCTTATATGTTTTGCATAAACATTTTATAAACTATTTCTCATGTTTTTTTTATTTTATGAAGAAACAATCGGGAATGGTGCTAATGACCTTTGCAAATCTAGAAGTGGAATCTGTATCAAGTTCATCGTCCTGATATGTAAATTTGAGATGAAGAAAGTCTAACGAGGCAGTGTTAGGGTCAAGTGCAATTTCTTTAGCTATATCATTTTCTCCTCTTGAGGAGTCACGCTTTGCTATTTTCTAGTCACGAAGGTTGTACTTCTCCCATTCCATACTTATCTATCGCTAGTAGAATAATGGCTGGACCCAATGGAGGGTGAACGCCTTAACCAGGCATACATACATATATATATATATATATATATATATATATATATATATATATATATGTGTGTGTGTGTGTGTGTGTGTATATATGTGTGTGTGTGTGCGTGTGTATATATATATGTGTGTGTGTGTGTGTATATATATATATATATATATATATATATATATATGAACACTCAGCAGGGGGAAAAAACGGACACTTTTAATATTTTTAGTTCGCCTGTCAATGGTTAGTGGTTTTTGTTAATGTCAGTAATCTGGCTAGTGTAAAGTAGAAACGGACCATGCGTTCTCTGAAATAATCCCTGCAGTATTAATAGTGCAGAGGAGATAAGCCTAGGTTTAGCCATTGGTCTCGAGACCTGACAGATAAGGCTGGGATAGCCATTGGTCTCGAGACCTGACGGATAAGGCTGGGATAGCCATTGGTCTCGAGACCTGACGGATAAGGCTGGGATAGCCATTGGTCTCGAGACCTGACAGATAAGGCTGGGATAGCCATTGGTCTCGAGACCTGACAGATAAGGCTGGGATAGCGATTGGTCTCGAGACCTGACAGATTGAGCCCTCGCTTTCACAAGAAAATAAGGTAAAAATGAAGTTTCACGCCCTCAAAACCGATTTCTTTCAAATTTTGTACAATAACGTATTCGGCGCTAATGACCAAGTTGTAGATGCGCCGTAAAAAAAAAAAAAAAAAAAAAAAAATAACGTATTTTTATGCACTAAACACGAATACGTTAAAAAAAAACAAAAACCCCTTCGCATTTAACTACGAAAGAAGTAATAAGCACTAAAGTTCTCTGTTATGCGGGTTATGAGAGCTAATGTTAACAACTAAATTTGTGACGACTTTAAGGCATACATGCTATGCGTTTCCGCTCGCTACGCTCGCTCAAGAAGATAACAAAACCCCAGTCAATCCAAGTTATTGTATTGACGCTGCGTCAACAGCGTATTTGTAAACACGCGCATGCG
The DNA here is from genome assembly GCA_946811695.1 of Gonocerus acuteangulatus. Classification (NCBI taxonomy): domain Eukaryota; kingdom Metazoa; phylum Arthropoda; class Insecta; order Hemiptera; family Coreidae; genus Gonocerus; species Gonocerus acuteangulatus. Next base: position 45,493,455 of record OX328127.1, read on the forward strand.
CAGATATGTAACATTGGGAAACAGAGAACTCTCATTTGAAATGTTCAGAAACCATTTATTCAAAAATATTGTTAATTTTAAGGGCATCCTCACCCGTCGTCACCTGTTGCTTCAGGACATACGTGCTATGCGTTTCCGCTCGCTCAAGAAGATAACAAAACCCCAGTCAATCCAACTCGCTAAAATTAATAGAATTCTGTTAATTATTCTATTAACTTTAGTGCTTAATAACTTCTTTCCTAGTTAAATGCGAAGGTTTTTTTTAACGTATTCGTGTTAAGTGCATCAAAATACGTTATTGTACAAAATTTGATAGAAATCTGTTTTGAGGGCGTGAAACTTCATTTTTACCGAAAATAATAATAATACAGGAATTTTACGGGTAAAAATGAAAATAAGTAAAACACTGAAACATAAAACACTATTCTTATCTCACACTCATGTCTTTATATTGCTTCCATTATGTTATTACTTTTAGCAGAATTCCAAGTAGCTCAATAATGTAAATATTGGCCCCTTGGCAAACAGATAAGCTGCGAGTGTTAATCAAGAAAGCTACTTCAACGGACTAGTTTAGATTATTGTGTTTCTTCGAGGTATGGATATACCGATGGAGGTATAAAGCGAGTGGACAAAATGCACAAACACCTTGAAACAACAGTGTTTGCTTCAGTGTTTATTAACAACAATTCATTGTTTAGAAGCGAACTAAAAATATTGAAGCCGAACATGATAAAAGAGAACATTGGTTAACTATCGGAATTAGCTAAGCTTATTTTAGGAAGTAAACGGCGAAGGTGAAAAGTCTACAAAACCAAAGTTTGTTATTACATTTTTTTTATGGCGCATCGGCTTCAAGGCCATTAGCGCTTAGCTATCTAGATAAAAACATTCCCTGCTACAGACGGGCCTCGAACCCACAATTCCCACATGAATATCCAGTGTGTCTATCAGCGGGTAGATCCTGTTAGTTGATGATGAGTTGGTTCGCGTATATTTGATCGGAGACACGTAATTATAGAAAATTTGTGGCGTTGCACTTGCGGTGTATAAATAAAGATTGACTCAAAAATTCGTTAGTATCAATGAAATATTTTCGAAATTTACGCTTTAAAAAATGTTTTATTTTATAAATCATGCGAACAACAAGTTATAAAAGTTCTGATCATTTTCACTTTCCTATTTTATTTCATGTTCAAAGTATTTTAATGAATCCCTTTAGTGACTGTTCAAAGGACTGTGCAGGAATTTTTGTTTGACAATACTCGTATCTTAGAAAAGTACATAATAAATACACTAATAATTGTACAACTAATATTATTATTAATTTGGTAATTAATTAATTAATAATAAACCCAAGAAATAATCTGAGACTGGAAGCAAGAAGTACAATCACCTGTAGTTCAAAGACCTTTTTGTAAAGGCCTGAACAGCCTATTGTACTCGTTTATAGTTGCCAACCTCCCTTGTCGCTGACAATCTCCACGCACACCCTACTTATTATTTGCATGCATTACTCACATGTAAACGAACTTATTTTTTTGTAGTTTTTATTCCATTCAATCTAATTCCATTAAGCCAATTTAATTGAATGCATACGCCATTGTCTTTTTTCGCTTATTAGATGAATGATTACAACTATTATTGGAGATATTATATTAACACACAACTAGTAGTGAACAATCATTAACCATATTTAAAAACTGTACATTAGTAGTTTATGCCATACAATCAAATAGTTCTAATATGGCGTTATTTTCTAAAATTACAAGCACTCTTGTATTCAAACAAGAACAAGAACAGGCTTGTCTTGATTACATTGAAAAATATATTTATTCGACATTTCTTTCATTTATTATTTTAGGCAATGACACAGAGAATTGTTATAACGAAGAACAACAAAAAAATAATAAAACTTGGAGAACAGATCCTTCCGAGGAGCTTCTCTCAACGTTCCTAGACTACGGTGATGTTGCCTGATTGTATATTATTATTAATATTTTTTCATTAACTATTTGCCAATTTTTACTATTACCGTTTGCTTCATATATTCTAACTATTAATTATAACATTATGTTCTAACCTATGCATTATATAGTCTAACTATTAATTAGAATAATTAGACTAATTACTGTCCAACAACAGTCAAACAATATTAATTGTTATTAAGGAGTCAAACAATATTAATGCATGTTTTTATTTGTTGTTAGCACCTGATGATGGCACATTTGTGTTGAAAGGCCTAGTGCAAAATAAAGAAAATTTGTGGGAAGACTGAATTTTGTTTCACCCTCTGGAATTAAGCAACCCCACTACCGGAAAACATCAATAAAATATATATATATATATATATATATATATATATATATTTGTCTGTTCGCGGATTTCTGGCCTCCCTAATGGTCCGATGTTGATAAAATTTGGTACAAAAATCTGTCGCCCAATTTGAAAGGTCAAGTTCGTTAACCAGCAAAATCCGCCCACTGGAAGATGGCGTTTGGGGCGAAATTCGCGCAAAAATAATCGTAACTCTTACGTTTTTGAGTTCATAAGCTTGTAAGTACTCGTTTTATAGGCTTCTTTGGCTAGGAAAACGAATGAAACCATTTTCAAGGCGATAGCTTTAACCGTTTTTGAGAAAATTGGAAAAATAGTTTTTGAATACCGTTTTTGGTTTGGGTACTTAGAATCATTGGATTCAGTTGAAACATTTTCTGCATGTTCTACTTTCATTAAAACTAATATTTTGAAAGTTTTGTTACGTTTGGAGTTAAGGAAGGGTTAGAATAAAATATTTTATGAACAGACAAGAAAAGTTTTGGGAACCTCGTATACTTTCATTAATATCTCGAACACGGTTGGGAAATAGTGGTAAGTGGATAGAAACTATTTGAAAGCTTTCTAAATTCTCTACAAAAAATATTCAAAAACTATTTTTGATTAGGTTATGTCAATCGGAGAAATAAGTGCTTAAAACTTCAAATACGTCTGTTTTGTTCTTAAGAACGGGTTTTTGTCGTTCTTTTTGTAATTTTTGTCTCTTTCCCTTTGTTTTTTATTGCTTTTTATTTTTTTAATTTCTTATGTTGGGAAAATGTTGTGTGTAAAACAGGATATGAAAAATGAGACCAATTTTCTGTTGCTAGAAATAATGTAAATTTTGGGAACTTTCATTAATATCTCGAAAACGGTTGAAAATCTTGGTAAACGGAAGAATACCATTAGAAAGCTTATTAAATTCTCTACATAAAAGGTCTTGATGAAAATTTTGATTAGGCGATGTCAATCGGAGAAATAAGTGTTTAAAACATTAAAGTAATTGATTTTGCTTATTCGAACTGTTCTTTTTGTCTGTTTTTTATTCCTTGTTATTTTTTAATTGCTTATAGTTGGATAATGTATTCGAAAATAAAGCAGGTTAAGTAAAATAACAAAAACAATTTATTGTTAAAAATATAGAGTTCCAAGATTCCAAGACCTTGTAACTAGCGGGACCTTTTCTAGTGTTGCCAACCCTTCCAGGTAAGATTGTAAATCCTACGTTTCAAGACTGGTGGAACCAAAATAATAACTGTCGGGGTTCGGTCACTGCTACTTAATAAAACTACATTTTATCGTAAAAATGGTTTATTGTGCCGACGTATCGGCTTGAACTTCAAGCCTTCATCAGGGCTGTAAATACAAGTAGGACATATTTAACACTAATATATGCACATATCTATGTAAATATACCTTACATATGTATATATATATATATATATATATACATATATAATATATATATATATATATATATATATATATGTTTATACATATATAATATATATATATATACACATACACATATACACGCACACATATGTACATATATATACCCACATACATACACATATGGGGTATGTATTATTAAGTAGCAGTGACCGAACCCGGACAATCCCTACCTTGCATCATCAACGGTCAACGATCTCCTCTCAACAAAATAATAACTGCTTCTATTTTAATCTTTCGAAATTAGACTAGGGATAAGAACGGAACCGCGCTAAGATGAGGCAGTTCCTGCGAGTCGGACTTTTTTGAAGTCCTTTTACCGTGATCTAATGAATTCCCTAGCGCAGGATCGTTTATCTAGATCAATAGATGATCGTTTACCTAGATTCATCCTTTATGTCGAAAACTATTCTACTGTGGGGAAAGGTGGCTACGTCTGTGCGGACTATAGAATAATTTTGTTTTAATGAATCTTCAATTTATTCATTTAGATTTTAAATATTACAATTTAATACAATACATTTTAAAGAAACTTTTCCCTGTTAAACTACCCCTGAATATGTGGTTCTAGATAATAAACGACATTGGTAATAAATCGTTGAGCGCTACGGCCCGGCTTTCCATGTATGAATAATGCAAATACAATACCCGCTGATAATGGAGAATTAAAAATTCCATCATGGCATCATGGGACTGTCTGAATACAACCATCGAGCCGAGGGTTCTGTGCTTATCAACAGCTGATTGCTGATAAGCCTACAGCACGAGGGGCACTGGCCCCAAGTCCCTGCCCCCTGGCCGGTCTTTTTCCATCTACTATCCTATCGATTCGCTTTCCATTCCTACTTCGGCGGAATATGAACTCTTTCATAAGGATTTTGTTTTTTTTTAACCTTAAGAAATTAACACCAGCATCCAGTTGCTCTTGTTTTTTTTTTTTTAATTTTTTTTTCTTTACTATTATGCGACGTAAGACATTAAAAATTATTTGTAAAACAATTAAACAAATAAGGAATACTAAAGATGTTTGTGTATTCAATTTCAGCAAGTATCTTGAAATACTTAATGTAGAGAAAATTATATTATTGTAAGCTAGTTAACAATCAGTGGGGCTCCTGGACTGCATTGAGGTGCGTCAACTCTTCAAGCTATACATTCAAGCTATATAAGAAGATATGCAAGTAATAATAATGAAATATGATTTTAGCATAAATATGCTATAGCGATGACAAAACTGAAAAAAAAGTTACAAAAAAGTGCCCACTGGCGTTCGCGAATGCGCGATACGAAACAGAAGACTATGTTATACAGTACGTTACATAGGTTTGTCGCGTGGACCTAAGTCATATTTATGTTCCTGAATTTGAGCAGAAGGCTCTAAACGAATTTTTTTTTTTTTTTTTTTGGTTTATTTAGATTTTTAGGATAAACAACCACAAGGTTGTAGATTGCCCGATTTTTTAGTGCCGCCTATGTAAATAAATAAGAAATTAATAGGTAAAGAAAGACTAAAACGCTTTCAGCGAACTTCTTCCTCTTTTTTTGAATGAATGAATGAAAAGTTTTATTCTTATTCCGGGACACAAGTCCCATAGGAATAATTTTAAAATTACAAAATAAATGTGAATTTTACGTATAAACTTAAAAACTAATAAATGCTATCAGTAACAGTATATAGTGTACAGCTTCAATATAGACTAGGGGTTGGGTAAAACTTGGAGGGATAGAAGGTGGTGGAAGAGTCGGGATTTAAAGGTTTCTAGGTTGGTAGAATGGCGGACAGACAGAGGTAAGGAATTCCATAGCGAGGTGGCACGGGTGATGAATGATTTTCGAATATTGCTGTTCGGTGGGAAGGAATATAAAGATCGGAAGGACGAGATCGGGTGTTACGAGAGTGAACCGAGGATTTAAATTTAAGAAGTTGAAAAATATAAGAAGGTGTACGGGATTGAATTACTTGGTAAAGGACTGAACCGAGGAAGTACTGTCGACGATAAAGAGGGAATAGCCAATTTAGCTCCTGGTAGAAGTCTCTGGGTATCCCGGGGATAAAACGAATGATACAGTTAATGAGGCGTTTGAGTTTTGCCTCGAGATCGCCAGAAAGTCCACCGTACACCAAACAACCATAGTCAAACTGGGGGAATAATAGGGAGATTACGAGGAGTTGACGGGTCTTCGTTGGCAGGAGATGGCGGGAGAGGTTGAGCTGTCTCAGGATAAATATGGATCAACGGGAAATTTGGGAAATATGATTTTTCCAGGAAAGGTTCTGATCAAATATGATCCCAAGATTTTTAACTGATTTACAATATTTTATAGGGATGCTGTTAAGGTAAAGGGCTGGAAAGGGGGAAGTAGAACTTATGAGGGATTGGGAGCCTATAACAATGGCTTTGGATTTGTCTGGATTCAGGGAAAGCTTATTAGCTGCGGCCCAAGCATTGATGTTATTAAGATCTACTTGCAGCTTGTGTACAGCATCTCGTAGCAAAGAGGGCTTAAAGGATAGTTAGATTTGGGTATCGTCGGCGTAAAGATGGAACTTGGAATGAGCTATGGAAAGAGGAAGATCATTGATGTAAACAGGAAATAGAGTTGGGGATAACCAGGAGCCCTGGGGTACACCACGGGAAAGAGGAAGAGGGCTAGAAGGATTGCTGTCACGGATGACCACGTATTGGGATCGATTGGATAGAAAGGATTGGAATCAGCTAATGGCACTGTTGAAAAAGGAAAGAGACTGGAGTTTGGTGAGGAGGATTTGATGAGCAACAGTATCAAATGTTTGTTGTGAGTTGTTGGTTATCTATGTCAGTTTGAATGTCATGGGTGATTTTTATGAGCGCTGATTGAGTGGAGTATGACGGACGGAAGCCAGATTGGAGAGGGTTAAGGAGTTAATTTTGCTCAAGGTGGTTGGATACTTGAGATTGGACCAGGCGCTCTAAAGGTTTGGAAAGATTGGATAAAAGGGAGATAGGACGGAAATCCTTCGGAGAAGAGGGGTTTGATATTTTGTTAAGAGGGCGAACCAACGCTGTTTTCTATTGAGAAGGAAAAGTCGAGTTTTGAAGGGAATAGTTGTATATGTGGAGAAGGATAAGAAGGATTGCGGGTAAGCAGGCCTTAAACAGTTTAACGGGAACAGAGTCTGGACCGTAGTCATTCTTTAGTTGCTGTGTGACGGATATTTTAGCTCAACTTCTAACAACCCTCACCGATCCCTGGAGTTATCAGAGAGATCCCTTCAAGTTGCAATTAATTCAACTTTAGAGTTTTCGAGATTATATTAAGTCTACGAAAGCACTCAACTTTAGATATAATATTCATGCAAAGGATTCATAATTTCTCCACTATTTCATTAGTAACGAGAAGAGGGCCTGTAAGACAGAGGAAGAGCACTTTACATTATGCCTCGGTTATGCGAGCTTAGTGCTTGTACTCTCACGAAGCTGGCTAAGTGACAAGTACTCGTTCCCACGTTTGTGGAGAAGTTGCGTTCAGAACGGTCCGTCCAGAATCTGTATAGTAGAATGGTGGTGTGGAAGAACTTATTTGTCGCTTAGTAAATACAGAATCCATTTATATTCACTTATACTTTCCGCGTTTATTAATAGCTGTTTCTTGCCACTAAAAAAATAATCTGTTTACACGCAAAATAGGCGTTGCAGAAGTACTATACTGGCATAGCAAGGTTGTGCATTACAGACTGGCCCTGTGATACACATTTCTAGCATCAAGTGCAGTAAAACCTATACATTATCAGTATCTCTGAGGAGTTATGTCTGCTTATGACTAGTAGAAGCTGCGTCATTTTAGCGTGATTCCATGTCCCTATCCCAACAGTGATTTGGAATACATAAGTTAGAAGTTCTTAATATTTGCCTTTCTTGCTTTCTGATTTTTTAAGGGTAACCAAATATTACTGGAGAAGTTGTAATCAGGTTTACAAAGCTGTAATGAAATATCTAATGCAAGAGAGATTTTCGACGCTGAACTGACCATAACGCATCTATGTTAATTGACTTGGCGCTGATACTTAACGGACGGGGTACTAAAAACCACAAGGGGACTTAACTGGCCCAAATAAGACAATTAATTTTTGTTATATAATATTATAGACCCCCCCCCCCACTCCCGTAAATCTAGTAGAGAGACAGAAACAAAAGCACACGTGCTGGGAAGTGTCACTACAACTCCCTTCTCGTCACCAGGCGACAACACAATTTGAAAAGAGAAATCACTATGCATGTTTGGACGAGGTTTTCTGCATCGATTCAGAGGGTTCAACTAGATTTATTAATATTCTGGTATTTCATAAGAAAAGTAGAAAAAGCCCTAATAGTGAACCCAGTCAGATATGAATGCAATGATCTTGACGAGGCCTCAAAAGTCAACAATGTAAAAAAGACAATATATGAAAAATGATCCCCTAAAAGAGAAATTCTTAGAAGCTTACGGAGAAAGGGATTTTGAGATGGTAGGTGACATTCCGAGGACTAAAGCAGCAGTGTGAAATAGAATTCGAACATTTGCCGAAACTGACTGACTCCTTGTAGACTCACTATGAATGTTCATTACCATTTATACAAGTGATCTAATAGGAGGCAGATATCAATGATTGTAAGAGGCAAAACGATAATCTCGAATTTGCCCATCTGTAATTTTTTAATTAGGAATTATAGGACTCTTTTTTTGAAGACCGATGAACCTCCAGCATGGACTGATTAGTTGCTGTGTTATAGTAACCCATTGAAATGGGCAACATATCATCGATAAATTGGCTTATAATGCTTAATGCAAGTATATTGAAAAATCATAGTACACTTAAAATCTAATAAATTGTATTCAAAAATAACTATGTACTTATTTAGAAAGTAAATAACTTACTAGATACTTTGGAAGTGATGTATTTAGTTCTATCAGAAAACCAAGAGTACGTTGTCTCCTCAACTTCATGATTATCAGGCCACCTTCCGCATGTGTAGCGATAGAAGTCTTCACATGGATTAGCAGAGGTGTCCATGTTTGAAAGTAGCATACCAGCTGTTTAAACAATTAATAAATAGTATAAGACTACTCTAAGATATAGAATTATGTTTAATATTAATATTAGCTAATAATAATAAAATATGAAATTGTCAAACAAGTTTTAGTTATTAGAAAGAAGTATGAACACCTATGTAATTAAAAATATATTTGTTTTTTTTTAATTTTATTTCAAGTGCATGAATTGTTTAAGGTAAAAGAACGTGGCACTTCTCATATTTTAATATATCTTTATTTAAATCACACTACTAATTTAATGGCAAATATACATAGTTTGTCAATTATTTAAATCGTTTAAAATAAATGTATTTGTATAGAAACTTGTAATATATATAAATATATATAATCTTTCGCATGGGCGTATAAAGAAAATAGTTTCGGGGGGGGGGGGGGGTGAGACCATTTCCGGGATATGAAATACTAACAATTTAAAACTTGGAGTAGTTTTAAACAACTAAGACGCTATTAACTCCAAAATAATATATTTTTTAAGAGCTAAGTGATCTTATTTAATATATTTTTAAGGGTTTTAAGACACATTTTTACCGATCAAATCATAGTTTGGGGGGGGGCTGCAGCCCCCTCCGCCCATCCCCCTTATAGACGCCCATGACCGTTCGTACGATACTTTCATAACTTGAGCCACTCATAAGACTTCAGAATACGGCCGCCATTGAAATGACGGTTAAGTTAAAGATCAGCTGATCAAATCAGCTGATGGAATCGATTGATTTCCATCATCTTCTAATCCAATGCCATTTCAATACATTATTATGAAATATATTATTTAGGTAGGTATATATTTCGTTATTTTATTTATTTATTTTTTTTACTTCTTCATCTTCGCATTTTACAATTCAAACGTTCTCTTCAATCTTCCTTTCAATTTTCCATAATTTCTCAATTAATCCACAATATTTATGCCTTGAAAATCAATTACGTGTATGTGTGTGTGTGTGTGTGTGTGTGTGTAGGTCATGCTATCAATCAGAGATGTTTTGTTTTACTATATTCTTATCATACTGTTTAACTAAGTCTGTTATGTACAATTACATCAACTTTAAATAAAACAGCATTGTATGTAAATATATATTTTTATTTATAAAACAATTTTTATCGTATAAAGACACAGGATGGAAAACAATCGATTCAAAACCACTTAATCTGATCAGCTGTTAATAATAATTTCCTTTAATTTTAATACTGGGGGCGCGTTGGCCGTAAGTGTTGAGGCGTAAGCACTTAACACTCCGTGGCAAAGATCGTGGGTTCGATCCACACTATGGGGTGGTGGCTTTTTTTTATCTACAATTTATTATTGTCTTAATATCGCTGTAAATTATGTTTGTTATTTATAAACAACATTTATTTCATTGTACATATATTTTTTAAAAAAAAACAATGAAAGAACGCTCGCACGAAATACAGAGCACTAATACGTATGTACATTTCATGTTTCATTGTAACCAATTCTCTTACAGAGAATAAAATATTTTGCATGAAAAACTATTCATTGTATATCGACATTTACATGTATAAAAGGAAAAGTACAAATCCTTCATACCAGGTCAGTAAATTTGTATATGATTCAGAGCTATTATTTTCGATACTTGCCAAATAATTAATGATCTACTAGACCCCTTGGCCTCATTACCTTAATTTCTGTAAGGCAGTGGACCGAAAGGAAAAATTAATTATCCTTACCTGATTTAACACACTCCTCAGAAGAACAAATCTGCTTCCTCCCTGCAAACAATACGCAGATTAATTACATGAAAGAGATTTATTCAAAAGATTTCTGCAGGAGGGGGGGCTATATCAAAGGAACGGTACAATAATAGCGAAGGATATCGATTCTCAAGTCCGATTGAGGGAAACCCCGAGTTCGTAGCGTCTTTTTGCGAGGCCTCTTTGTCGTCGTTATTGACGGGTTAACGAGCTTCCTGGCTTGCCGACAGCTTGGGACACGAGAAAATGTTTATCAGACGTCTAACGTTTTTACAGGTGATTGAAAGAAATTCTGTAATTAATATCCCTTGTGTAATACAGGAAGCTTGAAATAAGAACTCTTAATATTTAATAGCAACAAAAAAAATGTCCCACGTTTCCTCAGAGATTATTTCAAGGAGAACGTTTTCGGCAAATTAGCCCCTTTTTCAATGCCTTTGCAAAGGTCCTTATTCAGCCGACCGTTCCTCCTAGGGGTCTAGAATTCCCGAAAACGCTCCGCATAAAATATTTTTTTTTTTTTATAATTTATTTATGAGCACCCCGCATTGACAGCGTTTCGCCCCTGCATAAAATAAAACATCTGTGGAAATTGTCAACACTGTGAACATCAATTTCCACCAATTCCTGCAATGCCTTAATATTTTACATTTAATTAAACGAAACTAACACTACCGAAGGCTCAAGTCAGGTGGCCCTATCGAAGTTTAGTCCCAATTGTGGACACCAACTCTCGCTCGTGGAAGCTTAGAAAATATGATGAGCTTTACAATCCATATGAAAGCGGAAACGTGACACGTTTCATCAATGCCCGACTTACTGAATGGTTCGGGCACATGGAAAGGATGCCAGATGACAAAATGTTGCTTGGTAAGGTCATAAGGAGGAGGAGAGTCGGCCTTACACGAAGAAGATGGTTGGATGAGATAGAGGAGGACCTGAGTAGGCTAGAATGGAGAGAAAAATTTCGTTTAGAGCCTTCTGCTAGAATTCAGGAACATAAATATGCTTTAGGTCCTCACCTATGTACACCTATGTAATATACTGTATAACATACAGCCTTCTTATTCGCACATAGCCACCGCGCATGCGCGAACTCCAGCGGACACTTTTTGCAAAGCTTTTTTCCGTTTAGTCATCGCTAAAGCATATTTATGCTAAAAGCAACCGATACAGCTACTTGGAGTCTGATTGTGAAGGAAGCCAAGGTCCGTCCTGGGCTTTGAGTTAAATAAGAAGAATATAAACTTAGAATTATCGCTTTTTCGTCGGCTAGGGCTACTATTACTGGTCAGCACATCCAGATTGCACTGTCGTGTCAAAGTAATAAGGGAGAGGGGAGAAAACAATAATATTCTATAAAATGAAATTAAGTAATGAAAATAATGATTAAAACTTGTCAATATTAAAATTAAATAGCCGTCTGGAAACCACCTACAGACAAATTGTAGAAATTTGGAATGTCAGTTCGAATAAATTATTTCTCTTAGTCAGATTTTAGTAACAGTGCTCAGATAGTCTTCCAATAGAACAATTTAATAATAATTGTTGCATCGCCACTATGCAGTGAATTGGTTCACAATAGGAAATGCGGCTTTTGGACACATCACTTCCGGGAAAGCTAGCCCCAATCTCTATTCATCAAGAGCCTTCCCTGCGCCTTTAAACCTGATGGATAATCAATAATCAATCTCTTTAAGGTGCAACAAATAAACGGTGTCATTATCAAGGGCCGAACACGATCACTGATGGAATCCTGCAGGGGCGAGCTATCTTCTCATACATATGATGGGCCTCCAACGATTTAAAATCGTGAATCACAGTCAAATCAACTGATGACTTCAATAATCAATATTTTATCTAAAATAAAAATAAATAAATTTGTAAACACAAATTAGATAGTTTATGAAGGAGCTTGTTAAGGTTTTAAATACATTTTTAAGTACATAAAAAAATGTACTACAGAATCTCTTTGAATTTTCCTGTAAAAATTTTTAATTAGGTATTCCATAATCAGCTGGAAAGTTTGGCATTTAGAAGTTGTATAGTAAATAAAAACTAATATTTGAGAAGATATCACTGAACGGAGTGATTAGGAAGGTGTAGATATTCGGTGTTCGGTCTTGTAGTAAATAAAACTACTTGTAATATGAAAATGTATTGTTTTGTTTTTTTTTGCTGACGTTCAAGTGTACGGCTGGGCTGTAAACAATAATGGACATGGTAAATACTAATAACACACACACACACACACACACATATATATATATATATATATATATATATATATATATATATATATATATATGTTAGGAGGATAATAGCTCCCACTTTGTAAATAGGATTAAGCCTAGTATAAAAGGAAGTATTATGAGGAATAAAGTCAGTTGCTTATCAGAGCTCGTGGTGTTATTACCTACTATCCTTTTTAAAAACGTCACTTACGTGAGTAAACTCATAACTGGTGCCGAAACCCGGTTTATTCGAGGTGTTCGGGATCGCTGACGCTACGGTGTGCGTACCGTGCGACGGAACTTAGTGCATGGAAACGGGTCAGTGTTCTTCACGTCTCTCGCTGCAAGATCGCCTTAATAGCAGAAGACTGGCAGAAGAACAAGAAGTTGTCATTATGGATCCTAGCACAGCTCTCACCTGGATAAAGATCCAGACATCCAACGCACACGATATGCGAACAGCAATCTCAGAGGTAGAGCGATTCACAGGAGAAATAGGCGACCTAGCGCATTTCATCAAAGCAGGGGAACGAATAAATAAAGCCATTACAGAGAAGGAAGGTCTTGGCTGGCTAGACGCTAAAGAAGTACCTGCGCTACGAGCAGCATTAGTGAACCGCATCAGCCGAAAAGTCTTAAATCTCATCCAAAGCGACGAAGATACGCCGTGGGACGACGTAAAGAAGAGATTGAAAAAGGCATACGGAGGTGGGCGGTGGGCACCTGAAGAGGATATTCTGCGGATGTTCCGAGAGACAAAAAGCCCAAAACAGTCAGCAGGAAGTTTCGCTTCACGACTACTCGAGTGGTACGCAAAAATTTCGGATAAATTGAGCGAGCAGTATACAGCCGCTGAAGTAAAACTGAGAATGGAGTTTTTAGAACCTGTTTTAAAAGTCCAGCTGAAGAAAGAAACGGGCAAAAGCCATGATGCGACCACAACATTCGTCGACTGCGCGCAACTAATGATCGAAGAGGACGAGAAAATTGCTGAAGAAGATTTCAATGAAGGAGAGGATAACTGGACACTCTTCAAACCACGTCGACCCCGACGAACAGGAATGAGGAGTCGAGACTGGAAAGGGGGCGAAAAGATGGAGAACAGACGAGAACGTCCCGAAAAAAGAGGAGACAGGAAACCAAGACGAACTGAAGCAAAACGATGCTACGAATGCGGAAGTAGCAAACATTTGGCGGCACAGTGCGAGAAGACGAGATGTTTTGAATGCGGAACAGGGGGCCACGTAGCTAGAAATTGCCCGCATATCTTCAAGAGAACAGTAGATAAAGGGGAACCGATGGAGGTCAACGCCCAAAGGATGAGAAGATCCTTTACAGAGGTCGTTAGAGGAAACAGCAGTTCATCGGACTCCGGAAGCGAATGTAGCGGAACTTCCGAGACTACTTGGGTGGGACGGTCGAACCAAAGACACAAGGGACGACAAGCGAAACTTACACCGCAATGAGGAAAGTGCGTGACGCGCGGCAACCAACATAGTGTGAACAACATAGGAGGACGTAGAAAAGGAGGACGGTTGCCGATAATTGAGGAGAGGGGAAAACGTTGGCTGGTCGACACAGGGAGTTCGTGTACTATCATCTGTAGCCGAGCACTGGGATCAGTAGATGAAGACATCGAAAGGTGTAAATGTACATTAACCACACTAGGTGGCCGATGCGAAGTCGAGGGAGAACTTAAGTGGAACCTACAGCCATGGGGGCGCCCCGATAAAAACATAATGGTTCATGTGGTGAAAGACCTGCCAGCAAGCTACGATGGTATCATAGGATGTGACCTTATTACACGAGTTGGATCCAAAATTAAGCATGATGGGACGTCATGGAGGGTAAAGATAGGCATGCGCACTTACCGAACGGATTGTGAAACTCAACCATCTCAGTGTCAATTAGGGGCAGTCATGAAAACTAGAAACAGGTGGGACCAGCTGAGAAAAATTTTTTCAGACATCTTTTGGCAAGAAGGACAACCTTTGGGAGTAACGGGCATGACAGTACATGAAATTCCCCTCAAAGAAGAAAGAGTCGTATATGTCAAGGAACGCCGATATCCACACGTGTTAAAGGACGTAATTCGTCAGGAACTGGACAATCTATCGGAGCAAGGAATCATCGTCCCTAGTAAATCGGCCTATAATAGCCCACTTTGGGCCGTCCCAAAAGCAGGCGAGAGCGGAAAGTACCGAGTAGTGGTCGACTATCGCAAGCTCAATTCACTCACAGTCGACGAGAAGTACCCCTTACCACGACTAGATGATATTTTAGATCGCTTAAAAGGTGCAAACATTTTCAGCACTTTGGACCTAAAAGCAGGGTACCATCAGATTAAACTACATCCCAAGGATGCAGAAAAAACCGCATTCTCCTTCGAACGAGGCCACTTCCACTTCACGAGGATGCCGTTTGGCTTGAAAAATGCACCAACGTCCTTCCAACGGCTAATGGATGAATTCCTACGAGGACTGAGCGAAGAATTCGTGCAAGTGTACATGGATGACCTCCTGGTTTTTAGCACTTCCCCGGAGGAACACGATCAGCACTTACGGAAGGTTTTTGAACGATTACGAGAGTTTGGACTCAAACTTTCCCCTCACAAAACGCGTCTCGGAGAAGCCTCTATAAAATTTTTAGGACATGTGATCTCCCAAGAAGGAGTACGACCGGATCCGGCGAAGGTAGAAGCTATTAGGCAAATGACAGTGCCAAAGGACGTCCGGGGAGTCAGAAGGACATTGGGTGTCCTGAATTACTATAGGCGTTTCATACCAGCAATGGCTCACAGGGTTGCACAATTAAACTTACTTCTCCGTAAAGGACAAACCTTTCATATTACGGATGCCATGAGGACAGATATTCAGAAGTGCATCAATCACCTACGCTCAGCGCCACTTCTGCATTTCCCAGATTTTCAGCGACCGTTCATCATCACAACAGACGCGAGCGAGTACGCCCTAGGAGCGGTGTTGTCACAGGCAGGGACTGACGGTGAACAACCCATCGCGTTTAGCAGCAGAAGGCTTACACCGGCGGAAATCAGGTATAGCGCCTTGGAAAGGGAACTTCTGGCAATTGTGTGGGCAGTGGACCATTTTCGGCCGTATGTGTTCGGTAGGAGGTTTACAGTGAAATCCGACCACAAACCATTACAATGGGTAGCGTCCCTCAAAGAATCGTCAGCACGAGTAGCTAGGTGGAAACATCAACTAGCCCAATACTCGTTCAAAGTAGTGCATACACCAGGTCACGAAAACGTCGTTGCGGACTGGCTCTCACGCGAACTCCCGGTAAATGCACTGTCTGCAGATGAAGAGCGACCAGTATCCTCATTGCGACGTTTTTTTCAAGACTGGACCCCGGGTGAGGAGGAGGCGGGTGAGCATCGCAGCGAGTCCACGGAATCGGTAGCAGAACGATCTGTAGAAATGCCAGAGTCAGATGACATAGTGGTACGGCATAGGAGACATATCATCTGGAAAACAGTCACGTCTGGAACGCCTCAGATACTGTTTGGAAGACAGAGGCGAGGCACGAAGGAATGTACAGTTAGAACAGAGGCCACAGCGAACGAGGACACCATAGTTCGAGTCTTAAATGATGCCTCTACGGCTGGACAAACCACATACCTATACGTGGGCAACACGGTACTCTGGAACCGAATTGCTACGCTGTGGAGAGAAGAGCGTATAGGCCTCGATCGCGGATTCATCCGATGTACACGGTTAGGAGAACGAATAAGTGATAAAAACCGTCAGGATGAACTAACCTTGGCATACCACCAAGGCAAAACCAATCACCGGGGAGAGTCAGAAACATTAGCCGCACTTCAACGTTCTTATGTGTGGGACTCTATGCGAAAAACTGTGCGGCAAATAATCGGCCAATGCCGTGTATGTCAACAGGTAAAATACGAACGGCGTCCGCAACACACACGACAGGAAGTGACACCTACAGCTGACAAGCCCCTCCTACAGATCCAAATGGACACCTTCACGTGGGGCGGACAAAAATGGGTGACCGTCATTGATACCTTCAGTAAAGTGGCCATGGCGATAGCAATAGAACAGAAGTCTGCTGAGGCGATTCGCGCAGCACTACTCCAGTGGGCACAGGTGTACGGAGCCCCGACGAAGATTATCACAGACTGTGGCCGCGAATTCAATAATAGAGTTATGAGGGACTTGCTATCATCATGGGACACTGAGCTACACCATACCACTCCGGGACGCCCCCAGGGAAGAGGAATAGTCGAGAGACTGCACGGCACTCTTACGGAACACTTAAGATTGTTAGAAGCTAATACTAACTGCAGTGGTCAAGAGATTATGGCTCGAGCCATTCTAGCATATAACCACTCAGTACACGCCACAACGGGGTTTACACCACTAGAAATTCTGTTTGGCGTTGGATGCCTCCGTCGAACAGGCCCGCAAACCGGAGAGGACGAAGGGGTTAACAACGTCATCAACGAGCTCCACAAAACCCAGAAACGTACGAGGGACGAAGCAAGACGTCGGTTGGACGAAGAAAAACGAAAAAGGGTAGCGCGTATAAACTATCAGTTGAAGGACCTTGCTACCCCACCTCGCATAGGAGACATAGTATACAGGCGCATTTCCTCAAATCGAAAAAAAGCTCCCTTCTTATACGATGGACCCTATAAAATAGTAACCATTCGAGAACATAACGTTGTCACCCTAGAAAACGTAGAAGATCCACATCGAAGGCGCACTTGTCACGTCGAGCAGCTCAGAAGACCACTTTGTCCCGCTGAGGCAGATGTACAGAGATAACAGCTTGTGTTCAGTCTAATTTCAATTTCGGGTTAGTGTACCACATAGAGCCCAGTTTTCCGTACTGTTTGTAACTTCCTATTTGGTGAGAGTTGTATTTCTTTTATTTATTTATTTTTTTTTTTTTTGCTCCTTTCTCTCTTTGTCTTTGTAGACTTCCTTCCTTTTACTCTAGAATTATTTCAAGTATGATCTTTTATATTTTTTTTTGTTTTTTACTTGTTTTGTTTTGTTGTGAGTTCCTGGTGTCCCAGGAACTGGGGGGGAGCTGTTAGGAGGATAATAGCTCCCACTTTGTAAATAGGATTAAGCCTAGTATAAAAGGAAGTATTATGAGGAATAAAGTCAGTTGCTTATCAGAGCTCGTGGTGTTATTACCTACTATCCTTTTTAAAAACGTCACTTACGTGAGTAAACTCATAACTTATATATATATATATATATATATATATATATATATATATATATATAGAGAGAGAGAGAGAGAGGGAGAGGGAGAGGGACAAGGAGAGGGAGAGGGAGAGGGAGAGGGGAGGGAGAAGGAGAGGGAGAGGGAGAGGGGGAGGGGGAGGGAGAAGGCGAGGGAGAGGGAGAGGGGGAGGGGGAGGGGGGAGGGAGAGGGAGAGGGAGAGGGAGAGGGAGAGAGAGAGAGGGGGAGAGAGAGAGAGAGAGAGAGAGAGAGAGAGAGAGAGAGAGAGAGAGAGAGAGAGAGAGAGAGAGAGAGAGAGAGAGAGAGAGAGAGAGCTATATGGTTTAGGATAATGCCAGTTTCCTGTTGTGGCGCCTAAGACCCTGCTTCGCTTTAATATTTAATTTTTTTTTTTTTTTTTATTGAAATAGACAAAGTTTCACAAATAGATGCACTCATAATGCAGGAATTCGATATGAAGTCCCGAGTGAGAACAACGGTTGTTAGGAAATCGTGCTGTTCCAGAGCTTATGTATTTCACATGAGTACCATTGATTTTTTGACGATTTAATCGAACAATACTTACTTGATGAAGTGATGACCAGCAGAGCAACCAAAAGTGCAAATGTTAATACGCTTAGGACGACAGTTGCTACAATTAGCCTTTTCTCAGATGGGCTAAGCCTTTTCACAGCAGATGTTACCAATCTTAGCGATCTGAAAAATAGCCGAGAATTAATTGCGAGAGATTTGCAGGAACATACTTATTATTAGTAAGATGAAGATAACCGGAGTACTATCACAATAATATAGTTGAATAAAATTACATACTTTTAACGTTGGCTTAAGTACAAATGAATTTGAAATTGAACAGTTTCATCAGAATAATTACATAGGTACGAACATTTATACATAATGGTCATGTTCTTTGCCATGTTGACTCCAGTTTTCCACTCAGTTGTACATATTTTTTAATCTTTTTTGTGGGGGGGGGGGTTAAAAATAAATAAATAATGTAATAACCAAATAAACAATGAAAAAAAAAAAAATAGAGATACTCGTTCAGTTCAAACCTCACGGCAGGGACTGCACAGTTTAGCTTCAAGGTTTAGACTGAACGGGTCTAGCGCACACTCGCTAAGTTAATAAACCTCAAGGCAAGGGCTGCACAGTCCAGTTATAGTAGACCCACTGAATGTGAAGCAAATATCCTCTTGTCCACACACATCAGGCCTGCCCTCATTGGTTTGTACAATTAATCTATTGATTTCATCATTCAGCTTCGATTGACTGTACGGTTCAACTCTGGCCTCAGGATGTTTCACAGGTGGTCAGAAATATCTCAAGATTTGAACTGCACTGTCCAAATTTTGAGATATTCATCACCGTGTATGGGCACACTTACATTTTTAAGTTTCCAAGCTGTACTATGTAGCGGTTGTCATCTGTGAGTATGTCGTTCATGTTTTTTAGGAAGACACCATTTTGTCTCATTCTATAGTCTGTCAGGATGTGTTTACTTGTAAGAGTTGTATAACAGTTGATAAGTTATAAATATAAATTATTTCTTTTCACATTTTCACGTGCTCAAAATAAACTATGAATATAAAAGAAAAGCAAGTGAAAATGTTTAAAGAGAATATAGAAATTATTATGAAATGGAGTTAACCTAATAAGGTCTTAAGTTAACAAGTGTATCATATGAAGCGTAAGCACAATAATTAAGTATACTAGATTTAAATGAGATTAGTATCACCAGGAAAATACAGGACAAGAACAGTGAGTATGTGTATAATAAATGGCTTTATTATACTACACTATATTTTATGCACAAAAATAAAAAGATACAATAAAAAATAAGAGTGGAAATATATTAAAGAAAACGGAATCGGATCAATTTTTTATCTTCTCATAGGTATGTTCCCATTTATTTTGTAATTATGAGTTACTGAGGAAGTGTTTTGTAATAATTGATTCATTATTTAAATAATTACATTTTGTTTAATGAATTTCCGCAATGAGTTTTATGCATCGCGTGTTGAAAGCTATAAACCACCGTATCAGATCCGTTTTCCTCTTCTCTTATCTTTCAGTTCCACCAATTAAAGATATATTAGAAAGAGATGTTTCACACTCAGCCTACCATATTCAGGTTTCTTTGTAAAAATTAAATATTATTTACTTATTTTCGTTATCACGTTAAGTTATAATGGTTATTCCATCTATCCCTAAGTTTAGAAAATTGAAGATCATTAAATAATGCATCTGTATCTTTAAATTCTTTTCAGTTCTGGGTACTTTTACGTCCCCAACACCACGCTCATACAACTGTGTGATAATGGAAAAACCCGAAAATAAGAAGTCAACAATTCTTCCGTCAACGTTCTTTCCGACATGTTAATAAATATGTCTGGGACTACATTTTATATTTTGAAACTTCAATGGAACCAATATATTTGTTTACTCTTAATTTACATTATGTATTATGATGAATTATCCCATACAAAGAATGTCTCTTCAGTTATCAAAACTCCTAATTTCCAAAAATATATTCAGCCCGAAGATTTGGTAAGATAAATGTTCATTCACTAGGTTACTTTTAAGTTTACTTGAAAACGTAAGCATACTTTTGAATTTATTTTAAGAAATATAAATTATTGTTTAAAGATTGTATTTTTTAATTAATCTACTCTTTAAAACAAATAAATTAGTGAAAGAATCAAGTCGATATCATTTTCTAAACTCGATAAATAAAATAAAGTATTTTCAACCTGTTCTATATTATTTTCCCTAAGAGGGCACCTACATTGGAGCCAATCCGATAAACACCGACTGCCAAAAGAAAAATAAACACATGCATCTCAGTGGAAGTGCCTGCATTGGTCCCAAATTAAACATAAACTAAAATAATCTCGGTATAGTTGAAAATAATTACAAGGACACTAATAAACTAAATTTTATAAGATTAATCATTAAGGCACGAGGAAAACTGAACTTTAACTATAAACCGCGGGATATAACTATAATCCCTAAGTGCAATAGCAATGGAAATGAAACAGTTTTTCACTTTTTAGGAAAATGAAAAATATCAAATGATTTTATAAGAAAGTGCTTCAAGGAACCCTAGAAGAATCCTCAATTATTGCTTACCTTAATGGTGAGGTTTTGGCTCGATTGTATGGATTTCTTAGAAAAGCATACCGTTACGCACATAGGCACACAGGCAACGCACATAGGAGTATTTCAAGTAAAAATCCGGAAACATTTTTTTTTTTATTATATTCCCTTTGTTGGTAAGAAAAAACAATAATTAATCAAAATCAGGTATATATTATAAAAATTAACGATTTTTTTCCCCCGGGGCAACGACATCTGGGACATTAGCGTCGAAAAATTTATTATTATCACAAATTATAACAAATTGTCTATAACATATTCAGGTACTGGTCACGTCCGACGTTGCAAACTTCGGTGATCAACGGCAACCGGTGCAATTCTAACTGGCTAAGGCCGTTGGTCATTACTAGGTATTGGTACTATTATATTCGTCGGTTCCTCCGAAAGGTGCTTTCTTTTCTTCTTTAATTGCATCCTATTACAGGTGATAAAATGATCAGTCGGAGTACCCTATGACGCCTGAAGTTTGATTTCGAAGCCTGTTCTCGTAACACATATATTTTCTTCTGCTGGGCAACATTCCTTCTTCGCTTTTTGAAAAATAACAAGTATGTATTCCTTTTGTATTAAGTATGTTATGTTTTGTATTAATTCCCACTGCCGTCATGTGAAGTCACCGTCTATAATCAAAGCTAAAGCTCCTTGTGGTGTGTATTTGCCTCTGTTTTGTATTAATTCCCACTGCCGTCATGTGAAGTCACCGTCTATAATCAAAGCTAAAGCTCCTTGTGGTGTGTATTTGCCTCTGTTTTGTATTAATTCCCACTGCCGTCATGTGAAGTCACCGTCTATAACCAAAGCTAAAGCTCCTTGTGGTGTGTATTTGCCTCTGTTTTGTATTAATTCCCACTGCCGTCATGTGAAGTCACCGTCTATAATCAAAGCTAAAGCTCCTTGTGGTGTGTATTTGCCTCTGTTTTGTATTAATTCCCACTGCCGTCATGTGAAGTCACCGTCTATAATCAAAGCTAAAGCTCCTTGTGGTGTGTATTTGCCTCTGTTTTGTATTAATTCCCACTGCCGTCATGTGAAGTCACCGTCTATAATCAAAGCTAAAGCTCCTTGTGGTGTGTATTTGCCTCTGTTTTGTATTAATTCCCACTGCCGTCATGTGAAGTCACCGTCTATAATCAAAGCTAAAGCTCCTTGTGGTGTGTATTTGCCTCTGTTTTGTATTAATTCCCACTGCCGTCATGTGAAGTCACCGTCTATAATCAAAGCTAAAGCTCCTTGTGGTGTGTATTTGCCTCTGTTTTGTATTAATTCCCACTGCCGTCATGTGAAGTCACCGTCTATAATCAAAGCTAAAGCTCCTTGTGGTGTGTATTTGCCTCTGTTTTGTATTAATTCCCACTGCCGTCATGTGAAGTCACCGTCTATAACCAAAGCTAAAGCTCCTTGTGGTGTGTATTTGCCTCTGTTTTGTATTAATTCCCACTGCCGTCATGTGAAGTCACCGTCTATAATCAAAGCTAAAGCTCCTTGTGGTGTGTATTTGCCTCTGTTTTGTATTAATTCCCACTGCCGTCATGTGAAGTCACCGTCTATAATCAAAGCTAAAGCTCCTTGTGGTGTGTATTTGCCTCTGTTTTGTATTAATTCCCACTGCCGTCATGTGAAGTCACCGTCTATAATCAAAGCTAAAGCTCCTTGTGGTGTGTATTTGCCTCTGTTTTGTATTAATTCCCACTGCCGTCATGTGAAGTCACCGTCTATAATCAAAGCTAAAGCTCCTTGTGTTGTGTATTTGCCTCTGTTTTGTATTAATTCCCACTGCCGTCATGTGAAGTCACCGTCTATAATCAAAGCTAAAGCTCCTTGTGGTGTGTATTTGCCTCTGTTTTGTATTAATTCCCACTGCCGTCATGTGAAGTCACCGTCTATAATCAAAGCTAAAGCTCCTTGTGGTGTGTATTTGCCTCTGTTTTGTATTAATTCCCACTGCCGTCATGTGAAGTCACCGTCTATAATCAAAGCTAAAGCTCCTTGTCGTGTGTATTTGCTTATGGTTGTAGTGGATTCATTTTTATTTTTTGACGATATTACGCTTTGAAATTTGTTGGCTCTAGTAGGCGTCAACGTAATCTCCATCATGATTTTAGACGCATCTGTATTCCGAGAGGTGCTTTGTTCTGCACCGCTTACTTCCATCACAGAATTCTCCGAATTGTTTCGTTGGGCGCCTGCTTTGCGGAACCACGTAGGTAGTACAATTAATGTTTCCAACCATTCTTTTTTTATGTTTTACAAATCTTCCATCGGTGCTATTCGAAGCTGCCCTTTTTTCTTTAAAACGTGGCTTGAAATATATCAAAGACCGAATAAGAACACTCCTTTCTTCGAGTGGACATGAAGGCAAAGTCAGACGTTTTTTTCTAAGATCACAAATTTTTCATCCGTTTTTCTACCTTTCAATTCTTTAAGAATGGTATATGATTCAATCCTGGTGATTTCTTTCACTTTTCCCGAGATATCTGTGACAAAAGAAACAAATTATGATACCTAACCCATTTTGAGAATTTTGACTCGTTATCTTTGAAGTCAGCTAAAATATTACTGTGAACGTTGGGGACTGATTTTTTTCTTGGGTCCACTTACTGAGACTCTGATTTTAATGCACATATCAAAACTCTGACCGGACAGTGCTCGCCGCATAAACAAAAACACTAATATATCTCAAAATGTTTATAAAAAATTGTGTTCTAAAAAGAGTCTTCTACTAATGACCGAATAAGCTAAAGATAAATAGTAAAATGAATGAAACTTGCTTTAATATGTAGTACTACCCTTCCAGTTCCTTGTTCAAGTCGTTGCTCCTTCAATTTTTTGCCCCAAAAGAACATTTTGATTTTTAAACTGAGTAACACAAAGGAGATAACCGAAAACAGAATCGTGTAGTTAATACAAGGACTAGATTCGGACTGTCACTGTGGACAGGTACGATACCTTTTAGCAGGTGGGGCAGGTAGCTACCTTTTAATGAACAGGTTACCTTAGATAAATACAAATGCGGTTTGGGTAAAATTACGTTACTTTTGCGATTTCCGGCTTTTTACCTGAAATACTCCTATGTGCAACGGCTTAATTCTCAGTTTAATATGTAAGACAGATGTCCATTGTGCTAATGTTTTTTTTACCCATTTATTTTGTAAATATTTTAATTCATTCATTCATTCTTGTCCGGTACTACATAAGTTCCATATGCCTATCGTAATTAAACTGTCTCTCTGGAGGTTATCTCTAATCTGAAGTAATGGTCAGCCAGGAAGTTTTCCAACTCTGACAGGATACTGTGTCCTACTTAGAGAAGGTAATTAATTTACTCTTCCTTCTGCTGGAAGTTAGAAGATAGCTTCTGTAAGCTTCCTCTTCTTCCTTTTAACAAACTACCTCACACTTCATTTTTAAGTCTTTTTTCTCTTCCAATGGTGTTATGTTCAGATATTAATATTTGAAACAGCGGTAGAAACATAAGGTTGGTATATATTCCAATTATGATTATTTTTTTTTTAAATTTTAACTTATTTTGATATTTTGCTTCTATCGTAAAAGGGTCCATTAGATTCAAATAATTCCTAACATGTAATTATTTAATTATTTGGCCAAGAGAAGCCATTCGACAATACATATAAACACAACACAAACCACACATAAATACAACAACATTTAAAAAATAAACCCTCTCTCTTGCTTTATCACTCTTTAATTGTTTGTCAGATTTATTTTTCCCTTGCTATTATTTATTTTCAATTTCCTAGAATTATAATTATTTTCTTCATAAATGATTATTATAATTTATTCATTACTATAAGCATATTGTTTAAACCTGACGTTTTCTTATTGACTTTACAATTTGAAAATAGCCTTAGTTGCTGTTAGCTTAAAATAATAATAATTTATGTATTGTTTTGATTTCCGCAATAGTAAAGTCTAAATACTAGTCAGGAATGGCTTAAAAATAATAATAATAGATATAAGTAAATGAAAATCAATATTAAATACACGTGGGAAAGCTACTGGCAACAAGCCCAGATAGCTGTACATTAATGAAACGAATAGTTTCTACGGGCTGGCAGGTTGCCATGGAAACAAATTCAGGTTTTGTTTTTTTTGTTTTTTTTTACTTGCCTTCATACAATTGACAGGATACGAAAAGGTCTTCTAAAGGACCTAACACTTTCAATGTAAAATGAAGAATAGCTTTTATTTTAATCAATAACTCTATTGTAAATTATTTTTATTTTTTTGGTGCATCGACTGCTTAGACCATGAGCAGTAATTATTAAAAACTTGTAAATTATTAAAAACAAAATTGGTTGAAACGCTGGAATCAGTTGTTTTTCTGATCTAAAGAAGTATTTACTTCTTCCTAAAGGTTATTCATTCAAATAAAAGGTAATCATTACCCATATATGTATAAAAAAAAGAAGGTAAATTACACACACCAGCAAAAAAATTGTTTAATCAGCTGCATGGAATCACTTAGCTGAATTTTATGTTTTTTGGAGTCCTTATCCAAAAACGACCTGTGTTTTTGTCCATCAATTACAGTTTTATTGCAAAATATAAGGCGAGTGCACATAAAAAAGTCCGACTCGCAGGAACTGCATCATCTTAGCGCGGTTCCTTTCTTATCCCTAGTCTAATTTGGAAAGATTAAACTATTTATTTATTGATAAGGCTTCGCAACTTTGGCGAATCGCCTGAAGATTATTTGCAAATAGAAGCAGTTATTATTTTGGTTCCACCAGTCTTGAAAGGTCTTGATTTACGATCTTACCTGGAAGTGTCGGTCAACACTTGAAAGGGTCCCGCTAGTTACAAGGTCTTGGAATCTAGGAAATCTATATTTCTAACAATAAATTGTTTTGTTATTTTACTTAACTAGTTTTATTGTAAAATACATTGTCCAACTATAAGCAATTAAGAAATACCAAGGAATAAAAACAGACAAAAAAAACCGTTCGAATAAACGAAATCAATTCCTTTAATGGTTTAAGCACTTATTTCTCCGATTGACATCGCCTAATTAAAACTTTCGTCAGAACATTTTTTGTAGAGCATTTAGTAAGCTTTCGCTTCCCAAGATTTTCAACCGTTTTCGAGATATTAAGAAATTATACGAAGTTCCCAAAATTTTCATTATTTCTAGCAACAGAAAATTGGTCTCATTTTTCCTATCCTGTTTTACAAACAAATACATTTTCCTAACATAATAAATTACAAAAATAAAAAGCAATAAAAAACCAAGGGAACGAGACAAACATTACAAAAAGAACGACAAAACCCCGTTCATAAGAACAAAACCGACGTATTGGAAGTTTTAAGCACTTATTTCTCCGATTGACATAACCTAATCAAAAATAGTGTTAGAATCATTTTTGTAGAGAATTTAGTAAGCTTTCAAATAGTTTCTATCCACTTACCACGATTTCCCAACCGTGTTCGAGATATTAATGAAAGTATACGAAGTTCCCAAAACTTTTCATGTCTGTTCATAAAATATTTTATTCTAACCCTTCCTTAACTCCAAACGTAACATAACTTTCAACATATTAGTTTTAATGAAAGTGGAACATGCAGATAATGTTTCAACTGAATCCCGTGATTCTAAGTACCCAAACCAAAAATGGTATTCAAAAACTATTTTTCCAATTTTCTCGAAAACGGTTAAAGCTATCGCCTTGAAAATGGTTCCATTCGTTTTCCTAGCCCAAGAAGCCTATAAAAAGAGTACTTACAAGCGTATGAACTCAAAAACGTAAGCGTTACGATTTTTCTGCGCGAATTTCGCCCCAAACGCCATCTTCCAGTGGGCGGATTTTGCTGGTTAACGAACTTGACCTTTCAAATTGGACGACGGATTTTTGTACCAAATTTTATCAAAATCGGACCATCAGGGAAGCCAGAAATGAGCGAACAGACAAATGTATATATGTACATATATATATATATATATATATATATATATATATATATATATATATATATAAATATATACATATATATATATATATATATATATATATATATATATATATATATATATACAAATTTGAACCACCGTTATTTTCACTCTCTAGGGGTTCTGAAACGCGAAATTTTCTTGTCAGCACTTCCGGATTGTTTCATTGTATCAACATTATAAGCGGGTTTCCTCCCTATGGGGGAGGGAGGAACCGCGCTAAAAGGCCATCATTGTTATTATGTGCAAACTATCTCAGATTTATTATTAAACGCATTTTGCCAGGGATCGTAACAGTTATTTTTTTATCAAAAAAGTTAAAATTTAACTGTTAAAAAAAAACTTTTATTTAAAAGTTTTAAGAGTAAAAGTTATTTAGGAACTTCTAAAATTAGGTACTTGAAATATATATATATATATATATATATATATATATATATATATTTATATATATATATACATATATATATATATATATATATATATATATCACAGAATATATGAAAGATGTCATAGTTTTGTGCATGCGGGGAACTACACTACGTACTAAATACACAAAGCTTCACATTTTGATCTATTGATCTTGATGAGTTTCGCGAACCTACTTTTGGCGAAGAATTCAATTCAAATATAGTACAAAGGAACACCACCCCCCCCCCCCCCCCCCTTCCGGATAGACCGATTTAGTTCATTCTTCATAGCCAGGAGCTATACAGAGTTTCGTTACAATACAACAGAAATTACGACCAGTATAGGGAAATTAGTAATTTGGGTCCGGAGTAAACCCCCCCCCCCCTGCTAGTCAACCGATTTAGTTTATTTTTATTAAAAATTTGTCTCTTCAGTTGACCACAACGAATACCGAGTTTCGTTGAAATATAACAAAAATTATGGCTGGTATTGGTAAATAACTACTTTGGCTCCGGAGTAACCCCCTCCCCTCCAGACGGACCGATTTTGTTGGTTAACGAACTCGTTCAATCGTTTGATGTGAGAATACTACATTCCAAGTTTCGTGGCAAAAAAAAACAAAAACTCTGGCCTGTATCGTGTTAACGGACTCATATATAACTCTCTCTCTCTCTCTCTCTCTCTCTCTATATATATATATATATATATATATATATATATATATATATATATAAATTTTAACTGGGGTCATTTTCGGTGTCTACTAGGTAGGATCGATAAAGATTCGAAGAAATTTTTCAAAAATTCCGTCATGAGTGCAACCTCAATAGCTACTTTCCTTCGGAGGAAAGTGCTAAAAAAAGTAAAAAAACCCAAAAACTTATTTTATAACTTTTACTTTTATAACGAAAATAAAAGTAAAAGTTTAATAAATAATTTTTTTAAAATAAAAGTTATTTTATTTTAACAATTATTTTCGACCCCTGCTTTTTGCCGGTATATTTAATCGAATGGATAACCTTCATATTTTTACATATGACCCAATATGTTGAAAAGTAGGAAAATAATAAAATAATCTTTTAAGGGCTTCGCTCTTCCTTTGCAGGTATCAATTAAATTAAGTAAAGGCTGGGTGGGCCAAGGGACGGCCTGGGACTCGGAATCGAACTCTCAAACGATGAAACTATATAAACACTAGCTGAATGCCCGTGCTTCGTCACGGAAGATAAGAGGTTATTTTATTGCGTTAAATAATGTATCATCAAAATTAACGCTACTATATAATTTTGTGCAGTTTATTATAGCACGGTTCCCGTCATACTATATGTTATTCATCAATTGATAAGTAATCAAAGTATAATGTCAACAAAAAAACAGATAACCTACGGATAACCTGCTATCGATAGGTACCAGTAACAGGCATTTAACCAGTACAGGTTAAAATTCTTTGTCAATAAGAAATTTACATTAAAATTGAAAAATGTATGTTTCCAAGATGTCATTTGGAAATACCCATTATATTTGCGAGCATTACCAAGAAGTGTTCTGACTGGGGATGCTGATGGTAGAGGAAGGTGTGCAAGGGTTCGGGATATTATTACCTCGGATGGACTATCTACCAGGTATAGCGTAAACTCTATGAGGAACAACATCATAGTTTATTTCTAGTAATTTAAGTTCTGACATCGTAGTTAAAAAGAACCGCGGTTAAAAATAATATTTTGAAAGAGATACAGTACAGTAACAGCTGACCTGTTATCGTCCTAGCAACGCATATTGCTAGGAACGCATGCTCTCTTTAAAACCAACTAAAAATTCAAACTCCTCTTAAAATACTTAAAAATTTGAATATAAAAAAATCCTTTCTTAGCGAGTGCTTACATCCTAAAGGAAGCATCCATGCAAAATTTTTCTGTCAAGTGGTCTTGGCTGGGCGATGATAGGTCAGTGAGTGAGTGGTATTTGACAAATATAGTAGATAAAGTCTTCCTCCAGAACATTAGCCGAGTGATCTACTACTGAGCTACCATAGCCTCGTCTAAAGATTATATAAAATCATTATAAGATACGAAATAGAAATTACTACTCCAACAAATCTTTGGTAAAAGGAAGGTAAATTACTAATAATAGGAGGCACATTATTAGGGTTAATGTTATGTAAAGAAATGATAATCCCGAAATAATGAACTCAATTTCAAAGCATAAAATTTGTAAATCCAAGGTGACTCGATAAACTCAATCAGCAAATTTATGAAATCAAATCTGAAATGAAAACGGAACAATCTGAGGCGTGCGTGAGCATAATCAAAGCTGCTTCTAGGTGATATCAGATTCGGAAGGGCAAAGATCCCGAACGAAGGCCGTGCATAGTCATTTACCCTTGGTCGAGATAAGATTTTATCCTTCCAAGCAATAATTTCCAACAATTCCACGGTACTACAACAAATCATAGGTAAATTCCAGAGTTGATTTAGTTCCTAAAAACCCTTATTATAATATTCTAATTTTACCATGCCGATAGGGAATGTGCTGTAAGATATGGCTCTGATCTTGTTTTATAATATTCAGAAGGAAAGTAGGTTTCGAGGTTAAAATCATAAAATATCTCAAAATGAACTGTTTCATTTAGCTCATTAGGAAATATTTGGATTTATAAATGTAACAATCGCTACCGCAACTTTTTTTTTCTTGGGAAGCTTCCTATTTACCATCGGATTTCTTCGAAAAGAATGAATACAGCCCCAAGAATCCGAAAAAAAGGAGAAGAAAGTTATAAATTGATTGGACTATCCTCCCAAACAATTTATATGCGTGAGTGTGAGTGTGAGTGTGTGTGTGTATGAGTCTGCGTGGGAGAGAGTGTGTGGTTGTGTTACTTCATTAAAATTGACTATCTTTATTAAACACCTGTTAGATACAAGGGACCTCAGCTTTCCGTCAAATATCTTAACCAAGTTGGCTACTGCTTTCGATACCACACCAAGGCAAATTAACTTTCCTAATAGGACCTAGGCTTATGCCGTCCATATGATTAATAATGTAAATTCCTAGTAGGGGAACCTGGTCTACAGCCTTATATGACTGTAACATCATCTAGCTTTAGATAAATACAGCGGTTTTCCGTCTATCTGAATACTGGATGCCATTATTTCATTGTTTTGAGGTAGTTGGAGTTTTTTTTTTTTATTGTAAAACAAAGGCTTTCTTGATTTCACACGTATTATTTGTTAATATTTCAGACAAAAAAATCTAGAATTTCAAGTTGAGAAAAACGAGCATTTCTAGCAAATATTCCTTTTTTAACCGAGGAACCAGTGCGGCAGGAGCTGCGGAAAAAAATTGTGAAGTGTACAGGAATGAAGATACTTCTGGGAGAACAGAACAAAAAAGGTTGTTCGAGCAGGACGATATGACTTGTCTGATTATCCACATTGTGGAAGATCTTCGCCAGAAAATTGCTGGATGAGGTTTCTCATCATGGGAAATGGTGTAAGTTTTTGAATGTGATGATTTACCTACTTGTATTAAAAGAATAAGGTATAATTAGATTTGTGGGTACTCCTACGTGCTAGATGACAGTACAAAATTCAGCAGTTAAACATTTGTCATTGCTTACCCACCACCAGTTGGCTTTTGTTATGCCTATCGTATTCCTGTTGAGCATTGACACTGGTGACAGAAAATGGTGCCTGTATATCAACATGAAGAAAAGGATAGAGTGGCTTCTACCTTCATACACAGCAACTCTCATTGCTAAAGATTGTGCCTATTAACGGAAATCATGTTGTGTATTTTGGGGAACAAAGATTCTTCACCTTAAACTTCTTCCGGACAACGAGACCATTATCTCCGCTGTGTATAGCGAGCAGCTGAAACAGATGCTATTGCTGTTGAAAACAATGGACGAAGACTACAACCTTATTGCTCCGTGACAACGTACGTCTGCATACAGCGCAACCAAAGGATGACGACGGTGATTGGGGACCACTTTCTCACCCTTCGTATTTTCCTGACCTCGTCCTCTCGGATTTCCGTCTTTTCCGCTCTGCTTGTTTGACATAGAGGAGATGAATAATACGAGTAAGCCACGAGGCAAACATGTTGTGGTACTCATGCTTCCGAAATGAGTACAAGATATCATTCTCGATGCTAAGCCCGCAAAGTTTCCTTGATACTCAACCCGCAAGACCCTTATGTACTACAGGTTCATGTTTGAGGGGATCCCTAAATCCATTTCGTAAATGGCACAGTACAAGTGCATTGATTTTATTAATGATGGCTTAAATGCCAAAACCATCTATCCGCTTATAAGCTAGAGTGCGTATATATATATATATATATATATATATATATATATATATAGTGTGTGTGTTTGCACTCTAGATATCACAAAAATGGACAGAGTTTCATGAAATTTGGTTTAAAAATACTTTGGGTGATTTCGAGGTCCAGTTCGTTGGCCAGCAGAATCCGTTCTCCGGAATATGCTTTTTCTGGCGAAAGGCAGGCAAAAAAATTGTAAGGCTTGCGTCTTCGCATTACTAGGCTTCCAGGTACACGTTTTATAAGTAATTGGTTGTGGTGCATCAAATGAAATAATATACAAGGCCATATATATAATTTTAGTCGATCAAAATGAATAAAACTACATTTTTCATAAAATTTTCTTATATATAACGAAAATGGTTTGGAAATCGTATTATATGTAAAGCATCTATTCGAAAGGTTATTGAATTGTACTCCAAATACGGTTCTTATGCGTATCATCATTTTCAGTAGCTAGTACGTAGGATCGATGGAGATTCGAAGAAATATTTCAAAAATTCTTTCATAAGTGCAACCTAAATAGGTTTAAAATTTGGAATAGCCACGAAATAAGTCAGTACATACATCTTGACTCATGTACGTTCCTTTTCATGATTGGAAATAAATTTAAATTATTTTTTAATCATGTAAATGATTAGAAATATGCAAATTTAGGTTTTAATTCCTTTGGTCCTGGCATATATTATTTACATCGTCAATATAATTTGAGCTAATTCCCTCCTTACTTCTGTGTACGCAGTTTTCATATATATATATATATATATATATATATATATATATATATATATATATATATATATATATATATATATATCATTTTATAGTAAAGTTCAACCTTTTTCATTTAAAATCAATGTTTCAATTTTAAATTGAATCTTTTGGATTTCAACCAAACTTGTTCAAATTTCGATTGGAAGGGGTTGGATTCGAAAAGGGAAATAATGAATGGCAAATCGAAATGATGAATTTACTTTGGAAAAAAGTTGAATTTGACTTGGAATGAAGCTGAGCGTGATAACCGTTTTAATATACTAAAAGGAAATGGAAATATTTTCTATGCCAGTCCGAAAAACAATATTGGATATTCATATTATTTTACAACCTTCCTTTTTTCGTTGTTAGAAATCATAATTCTGCTATTTTATCTCAAAGAGAAACCTCATTCTACCTTGCTTTCATAATATTAGTTATGGTAAATCTATGTAATAAGGTTTTCTTGAAAGGTCTGGTGAGGCACGTTTTATTATTTTTTGCGTCTAGAAAACGGCTTTAAGAGTAGAAAAGGAGTCCTAATTTTTGTTGAAGGCATTATTTTTCTAGAAACCATTTATTAAATATTGTCTTGCCATTAATATTTATACAGTCACGTCAAGTATACCCCATTTTAATAAAATAAAACAGTTGAAATACCCCTTTTTTTACTGATTAAATATAATTGATTACGTACCGATTCCTCTTGGATCCGACCCCCACTAGGGTAGCGGTGCTGCCGGTGGTAGAGCCGGCTTCCATCTCTGCCTGTCTCATCCCCACCACCGGGTATATGGGCACTCCCCCCTCCCCTTCTCCCGTCCCTCTCTGGGTTATGCATGCAAGCAGCTGAGAGTTCATCCTGTAATTAACGAGTAGAGCTTTGCCCAGTTAGGGCTTTGGCCGTATTACTCTTGGATAATGGACTGATGGGGAGGCTCTACTAGCAGGCCTGTTCGGTAGAGATTGCGGGCAACATCATGATTGAGTAAGCAATTAAAAACATCATATCTATAAGTGATTTCCTAACTTAGACTACTCTGTAAGAGTAGATTAAAATTTCTAGGATTGATAAATATATCAGTAGATAACAATTTATTTTTTAAAAAATCAGTCCCTAACAGTCAGCAAGTGCCCAGAGAAGCGGATACTGTAAAGGTATCTGGTTCATGACCATACGCCACACTAGGGAGATAGTGTGGCCAGTACTCCGGCCGCCTGATTTTCCCCTTTGCGGGTACTCATTAATAAAATAATTAAAGGCTGGGTATGCCTAGAGACGGTCGAGTTCACTACCACTGACCTAACCTCATCCCCCAACTATTTATTTCGATGATGCAAATTTGAGAGAGTGGGTCACATAATGTATGGGGAGTTGGAGTCGAACTCATATAATGGTGTAATTTTATTGTACAATAAGATCAAAATACATTCACAACAGACTACTCTTCAATAATAAATGATAAAGGATGTAACGCAAGTAGATGGCAATCTCACTGGGGTTGTAACTAGACCGAAACTATTAAATCCTGCCAACCGTGCGTTTACATCTGTTAATGTTCCAGACACATATATATTTCTAAAGAATATATAGACAAAACTCGTTTTTTTTTTTTTTTTTTTTTTTTTTTTTTTTTTTTTTTTTTTTTTTTTTTGTAGAAACCCCCCAATTGACTCTGCTTTAGCTCATTACTTTACAATGTAATTAAATTTGCTTTAAGGCCAATGCACTTTCAATATTCAGAAGTGTCTTTTTCGAAACCGCAATATCTGATGAAAAAGATTATATTAATTTAAACGTCAATCTAGCGGCTAATTTTTGAGAATCACTACTCAAAAAAGAAATTCCTGCAAGCTGCCGCATCTCATGAATATTGTAGAATTTAATTACCTTTCCAACCGTCTACCCAAAGCTGAGATTATCTCTCAATGTAATAATGTAATTGCAAAAAGGGGGAAAAGAACTAATAAATAAAACTAATATCATGTTTAATTTTGCCATCAGTAATAAATGAAAATTTTTCTTGATTAAATTGATATTTAATGATTCTCGTAGACTTCCACCAAGGCCGTCAATAGATCCATATAGCCTTTAATTAATTTATTAATGGGTACCTGCAAAGAGGATAATTAGGCGGATGAAGCATACTTTCTCCATAGTGTGCTCTACGGTCAAGAATCAAATACCTCTGCAGTATCTGCATCTCTGGGTCCTTGTGGCGGGACCGATCTTTTTCTTTTTTTTTTTAATTTATTTTTATACTACTTTCTTCAAAGCTATATTTGTTTTTGATAATGTATTCATCGCTCAGTATAAATATGTTAAGTTTGCAACTCGAAATGGTTGGGGTCCAGCAAACCAACACAAGAAATAATGATTTCACAAAAAAAGAAGAAGAATATTCCTTCTCAAAAAGGCTGCCTTCAACCCATTCAGGATATTTACAGTCAGTGCAATCTCGTAATAATTGTCGTCACACATACAGAATTATTTTTAGCTCACCCTCCTCTCTCTCCGATTTATGTAAAAAGTAAATAAATACACAGGAAAAAAGAGAAAACATTGCTTATCTCAAGGGCAAATAATGAAGAATAATGCAGTGGAAAGTTTTAATTACTTTGTAAACTTCGTTAAGGCAATCTACTCTTTTATCTTTCTTTCGCCGAGTATTTTAAGTGGCGCAATTAACGTAAATACTCATTTGTAAATAATTAAACGTGGGAAACACCTAAAGAAAATTGGAAGCACCAAAATAAATACATAGGATTTTTATGTTTAGATACTATCATCTAATCAAGAAAAATAGAAGACTAACACCTAAATGTCTCACTTTTAGTTATTTAAATTTTGATGTCCATTTATTATTCAAACAGAATTTTACGGCGGGCTATCTATAGGACACCACCCTAAACAGGATAGGGCTGATGCCTTTTATTTTTCCTAAAGAAAATCAACCACCCCTGGTGGGAATCGAACCCACGGCCCTTGGCTCGGAGTGTTAAGTGCTCACACCTTAACACTCACGGCCACCGGGCCGCCTAATTGTTTTAAAAATATACTAATAAATTATTGATCACATGATGTTCACCAAGTGTAAAATTTAACCTCATCTATAGAAAGGAAAAAGTAAACTAAAATTAACATCGGAATGCAGAAAGAAAGAGAATCCATGAAGGGATCTTCTCGGAAGTGAGTATATTATAAATTCCTGTGGACATTATGTGAATATCAATTTTTAAAAAAGTCCGACTCGCCGGAACTGCGTCATCTTAGCGCGGTCCGTTCTTAACCCTAGTGTCATTTGGAAAGCTTTGACTAGAAATAAACATTTTTTATTTTTTATATTTCGTGATAATTGTGAACACCCACTCGAAAATCTATAATAAAAGCGATACTGAGTCGTCAATGCACAGGAAACTGACAGTAGCCAACTTACACAGAAGTTGGAATTACACAAGTTTAATATTATCAAATGTCAGACACGTCATTTTAGAAATGGTGGATGCCCCAAAATCTCCAACTTTATGGCAGTAACGGTTGTTTTCATTGGATCCTTAGAAAGAGGAGCAGGTAGAAGGTCCATAACAGGGACACTTTCACCTGGGCAAGATAATTCTTATTATGGAGAATTCAACAAAAGTAAATTCTGGAATCGCTTTTTCTCGGAAATAATTAATCTAATGAAAAAAAGTGTGAGGATAAGTTGTGTACATAATTGCGTGTTCTACAATTGTTGTCTGAAATATTTTTATCATAAAACTAACCGTTTCGCTGACAAATCCGACAAATCATTTTTTGCGATTTTGTTTGCATTCATAGGAACGATGGGCTTTTATTCAATTCCATTATAATGGTGTCTATAACGTTCATGCTAATTTTCAGCTTGATAGGAATTTATGCAAGGTTACCCATATTTTTCTAACCCATCTATTTCTAAAAACATAAAATTGGTTCTCATTTTACGTATTCTGTTTTACAGGCAAAAACATTTTCCTAATATAAGCAATTAAATAAATAAAAAGTAATATAAAACTAAGCGAAAGAGACAAAAACTAAAAAAGAGATTTACATAT
The DNA here is from genome assembly GCA_946811695.1 of Gonocerus acuteangulatus. NCBI lineage: Eukaryota > Metazoa > Arthropoda > Insecta > Hemiptera > Coreidae > Gonocerus > Gonocerus acuteangulatus. Next base: position 45,530,160 of record OX328127.1, read on the forward strand.
TCTTGTCAAGAATTACTGTATTTTGTAAATTACAATTACAATTTACAGGGAGTCTGTTTAAATTATTGAATAGTGGTGTATAAACAAAAAATAATAAGAAGAAGAAAAATCAACAAATACCTATTCAACAGAAAAAAAATCTATATAAAATAAAATAGTATTACTATTGAAAGTAAAATAATAAAGGGAAAATTTTCTCTAGCACAAATAGATATTGAAAAAAAAATACATACATATTTCAATTATTTCCAATCCGAATAATCATAAACTTGATGTTAACATTTAAATAATAATTATAATCACAAAAATAAAAACTTCACTTTTCACATTGAGTGATGAAGTTGAATAGGCTGCTACAATTATTGATGGTTATGGTGGCGAAGTAGTGTCATAATGTTCATTTATGTCTTCCAGTTTCAAGGTGCAGAGATTAAGTCTCGAATTTCCTGAGTACCACTTCAAAGAACAATTTGTATTTTTGGTCTAGAGTTCATTTAAATACTTTTGAGTTCTCCTTGATATTTGAGCATTATATACCTCTAGTTTCATAAAATGTAATGGTAAAATTTCGGCTAACAAAATTCTAAAGTCCTTCAAATTCCACGAAACGTCGTGTGTTCCTATTTCTCGCTAAGTCGGGTTCCGTTGAGGCAGTAGAGAATACTTCTGTTATGGGATCAACATCTTCCTGCGTGGACTCTTTCCAGAAGTAGGGCGACGTCTAAATGCAAACGTTTCCAGTTTAGCTGAAGTCCGTTCCGTTACGATATTCTCCTCAGTCTTCTGATAGGCCTTCTTCATGGGATTACTCGTATCGTCGGCTCCTGATGCTTCCTTCATCTCCTCGCTAGGCTTAGCTGCTCCCCTGGTTTTTATTAAATGTTTATTCCTCTTTAGGTCTTCAAGGGAGTAGAGCTGACCATTCATGGAGAGTTTATCTCTTCTCATGACTGTATGAATATTGTTCTATCTGGCTTTTGTCAGATATGGTATAAGTTATATAATATAAGAGATTTAAAAAACGATAAAAACCCGTTCAAAAGAACAAAACAAACGTGTTTGAAGTTTTAAGCACTTATTTCTCCGATTGACATCGCCTAATCAAAAATGACTTCAGAATCTTATTTTATAGAGAATTTAGTAAGCTTTCGAATAGTCTCCATCTACTTGCCACGATTTCCCAACAGTTTTCGAGATATTAAGGAAAATATGCGAAGTCCCCAAAACTTTTCATGTCTCTTAATAAAATATTTTATTCTAATCCTTCCTTAACGTCAAACGTAACCAAAATTTAAACATCTTAGTTTATGTGAATATCAAACATTCAGAAATTATTTTAACTGAATCCCATGATTCTAAGTACACAAACCAAAAACTTTATTCAACAAAAATGTTTCCAATTTTCTCGAAAACGGTTAAAGCTATCGCCTTAAGCATGGTTTCATTCGTTTTCCTAGGTCAAGAAGCCTATAAAACGAGTACTTGCAAGCGTATGATGAAGCGTTACGATTTTTTTCGCGCGAATTGCGCTCTAAAACCCATGTTCCGGTGGACGGATTCTTCTGGTTAACAAACTTGACCTTTCAAATTAGACGAAAGATTTTTGGTTCCAAAAAAAAAAAAAAAAAAAAAAAAAAAAAAAAAATCAGTCCCGTAACAGGCCACAAGGGCCCAGAGGGGCAGATACTGCAGAGGTATCTGATTCTTGACCATACGGCACACTAGGGAAATATTGTGGTCAATACAATGCTCCGGCCGCCTGATTTTCCCCTTGGCTGCTTCGACTGCTAGAGTCATTAGCACCCAAGGTACCCATTATTAATTAAATTAATTAAAGGCTGGGTGAGCCTAGGGACGATCTGGGACCCCAAATCCAACCCTCGAACGGCAGCACTAGAAGAAAAAATCTTTAGTGCGCGCTCGGGTTTTGAACCTGGTCCTCCAGTTCATTAGTCGAGTGCTCTACCACTGAGCTAACCTCGCCTCCTTTTTGTACCAAATTTCATCAAAATCGGACCATTATTCATTAAGCTAGAGCACGAACAGACAAATATATATATATATATATATATATATATATATATATATATATATATAACTTTATAGCCAACTGCAGCCACGTTGTTTTTTACTAATTTCAAATTTACTTTAAAATTAGATAAGATAGAAGAAGTCTGATTTCAGATTTGTTTTTAACCAAAATTTTATGAAAAACGCTGTTTTTCGTTTTTCCCGTTTTTCTTAGAATTGGAGGCGTATGCAGAAAAACGGGTGCCACCTCAAGAACGTGGGCATCGAGATCTACAAGAAATGCCATATAGATCTCTTGGGGCAGAAGATAAAGTTTAATTCTGTAGACCAATGTTATTCGTGCGTTTCCTCCCTTCCTCTGTAGGCTGTTATACAAATGGTTGAAGCTAAAATCTCCAGCTCAAACAGGAAGGTGTTACTACAGACCTTAACAGGCAAACATTGTGTCCCCTTTGACTGTCGACCACAGGCCACATTAATAGTCAATATCGTTAGCAAACAAATATTTCGTATAACTCCGTTTTATACATGAGGTCATAAAACTTATGCAGCATAACTTCATATGCGTCTTCTTTGCTCAATTAATGACAAGTTGTCATAGCTCAATGCATATGTCACAAGTTTATGCTTATTACATTTTACAGGTTGTCAACAAAAACTGACAGCAAAATAATAGCAAAGAATTCCATAAGAATGGATAGTAATGATAAGAAATTGGTGGAAATTTTCAACAAATACAAAAAAACTCTTTCAAAACATAAAAATGATGTTGTTGCCTTTTCAGTTTTGTATACAGTAAGTAATCCAAAATTTCATGTTTCTAAACTGAAAAAATTACCCTCTTAAAGCTTTTTTCATCACAAGATGGAATATATATAGGATTGACATAACAAACGATTGGAAAAGTTCATGAACACAAGCAAGATTGGTCCATCTGGTGAGGGAGCTTTCTGTGAATACAAATTGATAATACGGCCCGAACGGTCAAAATAACACTCAATGCCTATGGTTGTGGGTTCGATTCCGACTGGGGCAGGTGGCTTTTTTCAAAAGAAGAAACAGCATCACCTCTATCCTGGCTAGAAAATGGTGGTAACAAAAGTAGACGACCCGTAGAAAAAAGTATGAGTTATTGATAAATGGATGGGCGTTAAACAATTAAAATTTAATTATTAAAGTCTATATATGAATTTCAGCAAGTGTTTGATCTCGGTTAGAGTTATTTTAAACAAAATTTCTGTGATGGAATGGCAAAAGAAAATATTTATCTTCTTGCAATACATGTAATGGAAATTACTAATGTTATAATATATTAAATTTATAAAATAATAATAAATTGCTCCTTGACTTGGCCAGGGGGCTTTGCCCCACTGGACCTCCAGTCCCTTTCTGCTTTGAGCCTACAGGTAAAATTAAAAAGTCATGGTACATGCTTTAGTCGCAAATGTTTGAAGAAAGTATGACTTATGGCTGAACAGAAATGAAGAAGGACAATACCCCAGTCGTAGATCGGATTTGTTAACAGGAGGTGTCTGGGTATTTGCAGGAAGTGACCCCAGAAATGAGCTGGAAGTGAACAAGACGTAAACAGGGAGTGGGCAGAAAGTGGCCCAGAAATGACATTGGGGATGCATTGACCATGTTAAAATCAGGATTTTAACCTTAACAATGCTAGTTTTTTTTTTGTTTTTTTTTTTCTTTTCAAAATATCTTAAGATATATTAAGAATAACATACAGCTCAATATTCAATTTGCTAGTTCTTATTAAGGATATGTAAAATCTGTCACTACAAATATATTGAGAATTGCTTTCAGAAATTAATAGAATCCGGAATTGACATATTTGAAGATGACAGAGCAATAGCAGCTATTAAAAAGCTACCTACATGTCCACCCCTTTCAAAAAAATTTGATAATATTAATCTAGAACTATCTGATTTTCTTCTGTAAGTATTTGTTTAAAGGTTTATAATTTATTTCTGATTTTTCCATCCAATTACATTATATTCTGACTATTAGTAAATAGTACCTACAAATGGAGACCCGGTAGCCATGAGGGTTAAGGCGTGAGCTCTTAACACTCCGTGCCAAAGGTCGTGGGTTCGATTCCTACTAGGGGTGGTGGCTTTTCTTTCGAAAAAAGAAAAGGCATCACCCCTATCCTGGCTAGAAAAGGGTGGTAACCTATAGATAACCCGTCCTAAAATTCGTAGTTAATAATAAATGGACGTTAAAATTTAAATAAATGTACCTACAAATGATAATCATTAGGTGTTTAAAATGACTTTTGATATTGATCTAAATTATACCGAATTATTATTATACCCTTAAACCCCAGCACTGCTTATAAAACGAAATGGTGGAAAAATGAATTTAGGACTATATTTAATATTACCAGCGCAATTAATATTTCTTATTAAATGGCATGAAATAAATTAGTATTCAGTCTTGAGTATTTACAAGAACGTCATCATAAAAGTTATATATAAACAAGAATTCATAGAAAGTAAAAGTGTAAATGATGAACAGAGAAAAAAAAAAAAAAAAAAAAAAGCCACTGGATAAAAAAAGGACACACATGAAGACATGACAGTCTGAAATCATGATGGAAGAAGTTTTTCAGGTATTATTTGGAAGGGAGTTCCAAAGATTGGAGGTTTGGATGTGAAAAGAATGGTCTAAGATGAAACTTAGAATGGGGTGGAAGGTAAGATCATATGGGCGGAAGGTTGGAAGGTCAGGTTTAGGAAGGTTGAACCTACAAGAAGGAATCTAAAAAATACTTATAGCCATTTTGGCTCGGTGTATCCAGCATGTGAGTAGGAGAGCTGAAGTTAAATCTTATAAAATATTTTCAATCTTCCTAGATATGCCAACACAAACCACACCAATAAATGGGTCAGGGAAGGGGGGGGGGTCAAGAAGCTTATTGAAGGAGAGAGATTAGAACGACAGAGTTTCCCCGAAGCAACAACAGATACTGGTCTTCAAATAAAATTTAGAGCCAATGACGATACCAAGGTTTTTTGGAGGAACAAAATGACATGGCATTTCGATTAACAGTATTAGGTGGAATCAGAGGGAGGGAACTGGTGCTTGTGATTATTGCTGTGGACTTCTTATCAATTAAACTTAACATATGTGAGTTGAAGGTGAGGGTGGTGAAGGATCATTGGATTCTTGAAAAAACTGGCAGGAGTTGCTCCACAAAATTGTTTAAAACATGCACTTATATTAGCGACGTTTCGAACCCCTAATATAAGATTATGTTTTAAACAATTGTGGGGAGCAACTCCTGCCAGTTTCTTCAATTAACCTTACATATTTTCAGTTATCAAGGTACTTATACCATCAAAATCTCTTTGAATCATGGATTAGGAACCATTTATTATTTGAATCGTATATTTGTACTTTTTGGATTGCATTAAATATTTGCTTTAGTGATAAACAACTTTCAGATCTGAATTCAGAATTTTATCATTGATTTGTAATAAAAGAGGGGCTTAACTCAGGTGTGTATAAAGGGTCTGATAGACACGAGGAACATTTGAAGTGACGTATGTTGGCACCAGTAAGCATCTAGAGTCCAGACGCTCACAGCTGCCAACATACTTCACTAGTTTCCCTGCTGTCTGTCAGACCCTTTAAAATAGACCTGGACAATACTGGAATAATTTATTCCTTAAATAAATAAAATGGTTATTCCTGAAATAATTATTTCCGGAATAACGGAAATTCTTTAAATTTTATTTCATCGTTAAATAAAACAATCTTCATCAAATAACTAGATGTATTTATTCCTTGAATAATTATTTAAAAATTTGATCATTCTTTGAAATAAATCAACATAATTCTAAAAACTTTATTTCTGAAATAACTATTTGATAAATGATATTTCAGTATTTTTTATTCATGAAATAAATTATTTCACTCAGATGCAAAATAATTATTCCCGAAATAACTTCATCATGAAATAACGTTTGTAATGGATGAGAATAATGCGAATGGTTAATACTACCATCAAAACACGAGTTAAGGAGATAATCCTTTTAACATTATTATTGGGGTCTCCCCCCGTGGTCTAGTGGTTAAAGCCTTAGATTCTCATGCAGGAGATGGTGGATTCGATTCCCGCCGGCAGGATAATGGCCTTGATGTCGATGGGTCGTAGAAAAAAAAAAAAAAATTGAAGACTGATTTAACACGTTAGCATCGCAATTTTTTTTTTTTTTTTTTTCTACGCCCCATCGACATCAGGGCCATTATCGCCAACACAGCTCAATGAGGAAAATATGTATTTAGAGGATTTTTTTGTATAAATTAAGATATCAGAATATATTATTCCATCAAATAATCATTTCAGGAATAAATATATCATTAATCATGAAATAATTTAATCCTTGAAATAATTATTTCCGAAATAATATTTTAAAAAATTATAAAATAAATTATTTCTGAAATAATCTGTTAAGGTTATTTCATGATTTATTCCGAAAATATTATTTCAAATAAATTATGCCCAGGTCTACTTTAAAACACCAGGAATTAAAATTAAGTGGCATAGTTATGGTCAAGAGTACATAAAGTTCTCTCTAAAAAAAATGATTGAAAATTGTCCATATTATTATTCTTTACATCTTACATGCATTGGCATTAATTAAAGGTATGTCTCACTCCCCTGTCAATTTGTACTTATAGTAACAAATTTATTGTACCCTCTATAATATTCACTAACACAGTATTGGTACTACAAGTAACACAACTTTATTTACTCTGCAAGTTTAATGTTCACTGGATGCCTCTTCAGGAGCTCAATATATTAACATAAATGTTATTGATGTTAATGATTTGGGTCACAAAAATCATTTAAATCTGATAATGCATTTCAATATTCAAAATAATTTACCTGCATTGAATTCTGCTTTACCCCATTTCTCGACAATGGTGTGATTTCTTTAACTACAAATTATTCCTACATTCAGTTCATTCTAGTTGCAAAAAATTAAAAAAATGTTTTTGACCTCTTGCTACATTATACTCTGCTTGATGTAATGACTTGTTGATATGAATGTAGAATAGTCTTCCGTTTTAGTGGTTGTCTTATCTGTGAAAAAATAATACATTCTCAGTATTTTTAATTTTTTTTTACTTTTCCAAGACTTCATATTATTCATTGTTGGTAGTGCATTTAGTGAATGAAAATTTGCCACTACACTCTTGAACAAAGGTTATGACTCCATTTCCCAATAACTATTCTTTGTAAAACAATAGTAATTGGGGTCTCCCGTGGTCTAATGGCTAGCGCCTTGCATTCATAAGCGGGAGATGGTGGGTTCGATTCCCAACCTCCGGCAGGAATTTTATCATCCCGCGGCTCGCTGGTAAAATTCCTCGCTCCACCCTGGATGTCGGCGCTAATGGCCTAGATGTAGATGCGCCGTAAAAAAAAAAAAAAAAAAAAAAAAAAAAAAAAAAAAAAAAAAAAAAAAAAAAACAATAGTAATTGGGTACGTCCAACAATCATGTTTATTTTCTTTAAATTTATTATTTAATTAGGTTTATTATTTTTTTTTAAGTAGCAAAAGGTCCTATACTAAAAACACTTTTTCTAACAACTCCTCACTAAACATTTTATTATGTACTGTGCATGTTTCACGCCCTCTGAAGTGTCTTCAGGAACAATTTTTACTAATACACAGCCTGTGAGCCTTACATGGGCTGTATATAAGGGGGGCTGCAGGCCCCCCTCCTGCAAATTTTGATTTGATGGTAAAAATGTGTCATAAAACCCTTAAAAATAAATTAAATAAGATCACTTAGTTTATACAAAATATTTCATTTTAGGCGCTTTAGTTGTCTGAAATTATTCCAAGTTCTAAATTGTTTATTGTCCCATTTGCTGCAATTAACACAATCTGTGCACTAGGCTGGCATGACCCTGGTGCAACTAACACAGGAGGCACTTGGCCGGGGTGCTTTACATATTCATGTGCCTCAGAAATCAACTAGTTGACTCTTAGAAATGCTAGTAGATAGGGTATGCACCTCCTTTTCAAAATATGCCGGCTTATTGACCATTAGCCCCCAGACCTTTTTATACCTGCTTTCATTTCAGAACTTAGGGTTATTGTTGAGAGCCCTGTAGCACCCGGTCACAGACAAGCCTTGCAATGCTTAGTATCAAATGGGTAAACCTTTAACTGGTGAGGTGGGATCTAGGGGACCCAAGAGCAGCTCTTCAAAATTCTCTGAATCAAATTCCTCATTTCGGAAAATCTCGTCCTCATCTGACTTTTCCAGTCTCATCATGATTTCAGAGTAGCACACTTTCTTTGTCAGTTTTTTAATGCTATTAGCTCTGGAAAGATGTATTGAGCTCCTGTAGATCCCACCTCACCACTTTTGTTCACCTGTTTTGCAATTCACTTTAATGATCTAAATAAAATGTCTTGTGAAAGACAATTCTTTCAGAGATAACACAGACTTGTCTAGAAAGATTTTAGATGAACTGCGCTTACCATTATAGGAAGATGTGTTGTCAATATCTGATATGGAGGATACTGGTACTAAAGAACAGCAAGGGGATTATATTGTCAGTGATCATGAATGTGATTCAGAAGAAACTGAGGTATGGGATGGGGAATCTAACACTATTGAAGGACATAGCAGTGAGAGGCAGCCTACAGATGTTAACTGAGGAAGAGGGAATGACAGAATGCATACATTTTTTGGATAAAGAAAAGCCACGACACAGAGATATGGCTCCGGTATTTCTACAGGGGAAAATTCAGAGCCAAAAAACGTCCGATCCCTTCACAGGCTGATGTTGGGCTAGCAAAACCCAATGAAAACAAGAACCGAAACATTAGTTATGAGAATAGGTTCATGTCAATGGAGCTTCTGGTATAACATTTGGTATAATCCCGAACATTGATGGTTCTTATAGACAGGAGGACCTTCTGAAGAAACAAAGATCTTATATTTTATTTTATTTTGTTTTATTAAATCTTATATTTGTCCAAGGAATAGAGACAAGAAGAAAACAACCGTTTGTGTAAAGAACCGCCAAAATGTTTGAGTAGAATATTCGGATACCTTATGCAAAAATTGTGTATAGACAAAACAATCCATCAATATGTTTTATTTTATTCATTATTTCCTGTTCCTTGAATATCCTAATCTGTAATAAAATAATTTTTGCTTTAGTTAATTCAATTATTTCCAATTTTTGTAACATAAATTATTAGAAAAGAAAGCATATTACCTTCATTTCTTAATACTAATTACTTAAGTTTTTTTTTATTTTGATTAAGTTTCTTCAGAATTGAACACTAAAGGGTTTAAAGAGCATGTTTGAAAAGATTACTGACTTTTGGAAAATTCAGGAATTATTAACAGGAAGTCTAGGGTCTGAGAGACCCCCACCTCAACAGTTGTGATTGCAAATTTCACTTAACCAGTTAAAGATGTACCTAGGATTACTTTCCAGCAGACTTGGCCCAATCTGTGGTCATCCTAGGAAAAGGCTTAAATAGTGTGTCTACATAAAAATTGCTCCTGAAGATGAAGTAATAAACAATTTAGTGAGGAGTAGAATATATAATTTTCCATTTTAAAATAAATGATTGATAAAAAAAGGATCACAATTCTATAATAGTTTTTAAATTAATACCAATTTTTATTCATATCTTCGATCTAAAGAGCTCATAAAACTCTCACCATTACCTATCGCCTGTCCCTTGTAGAGACTTAAGTATTCTAGACTATGCATTCTACATTTCAGTGGTAATACTTTCGTAATTGGTGATACCCAGTTAATTTTATAACTCATTTCTAATGATGCACTTTCAATTAATTTAAATTTAGTTAAAACATTGTTAATAATTGTTTCTTTTATTTTTATTCGATGTGAAGCATCATAATAAATTTGTTTTCTTTCGCCAAGAAATGGCGCCAACCCTATCCTGGCTAGAAAAAGGCACCTGTAGATAACTCTAAATGTTTGTCATTTATAAAAGGACATTAAAATAACAATAGAACATTTTTTATAATTTTATTTGCTTTTGATTTTTTAGCGATTTTAAATAATAATTTCTTTTAAGCATGTTTAAAATTACAAAAATGTTTAAACTTTTTGTTCAGATGGAGTAAACATTTAAATGTTCTATTGCAAAATAATTACTAATATTTCGAAGTGATTACTTTACTATTTATTTAAACATTAAGGATTAATCTAAATGCCAATAAACGCAGTACATTCCCTCACAGGTACCACTGATCGTAAGATCTCGCAAGGCGGGGAATTCAAATATTTCCACAAACAATGTTATTTTTTAAATGATTTTTATAACTCATACAATATAAAAATGTTTGTGTATTTTTCAGTTTTATTAATTCTGCTCGAGACTTCCTTTACAACTGTTTAGAAGGAAAATTAGTTATAGAGAACTTTAACTTTCTCGAAAAGATAGTGAAGCTGATTGAACTGACGTGTGCCGACAAGGAAGGCGATAAAGTAAGTTCACAGATTATAATAATGTATTATATTACAGTAATATCTAATATTTAACCTTCATTCTGTATTAAAACCATTTAAGAAGGACTTAATTGCAGTCCAGAACTTAATTCTCTATTCTATCTATGATGATGAGCACCCTCTTGCATAAAGGGAATTTATTTTCTTTCTTTTTTTTATCAATGTTTTTCAGACCATGTAAAAGACTGCTTATAGGGTCTGCTCCTAATAAATTATTCAAACAGTATTTGTAATGCAGTATAAAATAATACAACTTTTGAGAATAATATTTTATTTAAAAAAATTATTCATTTCCTTCATAAAAAAAGTCTCCCTTACTTTTCAAGACTGCATTAATGCAGATTTTTCTCACGAACCTGTTCCCTGGTAAAACATATATTCCCCAAAATTTGACTGATTTGAGCGCTCATATTTGACCTGGGATCCGGTCTGCCTCTCTGTGAACTCCCTCCACTCACAATATCTTTCCTGTCTTTCCCCAAATCTGTTACAAATCCTCCCACTATTTGATGAAGGACACTCCAATGTTCTCTGGCTTACAATTTATTTAATTAGTTTTAGTTAAATTAGATCGAACTCATTCAATTGTTACAGATATCTTGTGAAATCCCCCACCTCGGCAAACAGAACCCTGACTTATGGGGTATCTCTATGTGCAGTATAAATGGGCAGATGTTATATCATGGAGATTACAGAAAACCTTTCACTCTCCAGGATGCATGGTAAGGACTCTTTCTTTCAAGTAATAATATCAGTTATAATAACTCTTTTCCTAATTCCTGCGCTCCTTTTATTTTTAAATTTGAGAAAAAATAAATAAATGGTTCCTTTGGCAAGGGTAAGAGTTTGACATTAGCACTTTCTGCATAATCACAGTGAGTGTCTAAAGGAGGTAAGGATTTAACTGGCTCACTAGGAGGAAAAAAACAACTCTTTGCTCATGGTGATAAACAATTGTTGATTATGAACAGAGAATGATGCTGTATCCATAGATAGGTACTTAGGATGTCATTATGGAAGTGACATTACAAGATTTCATTTGAAACAAATATTCACAAATGAAGATGCATTTCATTTTGATATAATGTTTCGGCCTGGATTGTAGGCCATAGTTATATCAGGGGTAACAATATAACTAGTTTCATATTTATTTGCTCAATATGTATACTTACATACACACTATATATGTGTATATATTTATATAATAATATAAAACATTGCTAAATTCCAGAAATCCATAACTCAGTGAATTTTTTATACACTAAGATAAAAGTACGCTCTTTTTTTGGTTCCAGCAAGCCATTTCTTTATGCATTGGCTCTAGAGATATTTGGTGAGGAGGTTGAGAAATATGTAAGCTTTCAGTTATCAAATCTGCCCATTTATGCGTGTATCCTCCATAAAAGTTAGTAAGTAGGTAGAAATAATTCACTTCATTTACTATCAGCACAACTAGAATTATTGTCAATTAATTACTCAACTTCTGATTAATAGACTATTTTATGTTGGAAATATAAACCGATCAATAATAATAAAAAAAGTCTGTGCTGCAGGATCCCTGATTCAAACGAGAGGACTTCCTAACAAGGAAAGCCCTTGAAGAGGTGCAAACAAATCACAAAACATGTCAGGCAAAAGATTTTAAATAAAGTAGTTGAACATTGATGGCCGTCAATTGGGTTAATAATATTATTTTTAAATGCATTGAATCTTTCTTTCAGTTAGGGTACAATGTTTTGATACTAGATCACAACAAAATATATCATTTCTATAGGCAGTTGTGCATAAACAGAGAAATATCTTAGGAAATTTGAATGATCATTATATCTGAGGCCAAGTGACCTCAACTTTTGGACTCAGAACTGCTATTTACATTAAGATTTCAAACTTATAAGCAGACTCCAACATATTTGATGGCTAACTGAAGTTATAAATTGAGGAACTGAGTAACATAGCTTGATTTAGGTTTTCTGAAACTATAGCGCTAAGTATTAAGTATAAAAAATAGAGTTTACTAAAGATATACAGTGGATTGCATAGATTGGATTAATGAAGGGCAGAACATAATGTTAATTTAAGTAAAGTAATTTTCATATACGAAACAAAAATAATCTGGACTGAACCAAAGACAAACACTTTTTTTTATTGTAAGAATATTTTGTACATGTTTCTTTATCCTTAGAATATCTGTTTGGGTAACTCATTCAGTTACAATAATATTGGAAGGTTGTACTCCATATAAATTTAAAAAAAATTAAAGCATGCATTACTAAACATTTTCAGATAAAATTTTAAACCCAGCAATGGAAAGTGGGGCAATTCTTCTTTGCTCGATGATAATTAATAAAGGACTTAAAGGATTATCATGGGCCAATAAATTTGATTATATACTTTCTTTTCTGAAGGTTTGTGCTTTCCTTTTCTTTAATCATTCAATAAATATCTCTTTTTTTTTTATTTCAATTTTAACGTCCATTATTATTAACTAAGAATTTTAGGACGGGTTATCTATAGGTTACCAGCCTTTTCTAGCTAGGATAGAGCTGATGCCTGTTCTTTTTTTCTAAAGCAAAGCCACCACCCCATAGTGGGAACTGAACCCACGACCCTTGGCACTGAGTGTTAAGTGCTCATGCCTTAACGCTCACGGCCACCAGGCCTCCTCTTGTTTTCATTTCATTTGAAGGTGAGGGAGGATCAATGTATTCTTGAATTAGATACCAGGAGTTGCTCCCCAAAATTGTTTAAAACATTAAGTTATATTTGCAATGTTTCAAACCTGTTTAGTTTCATCATCAGACATCTACTATGTAAAATAAAACCAAGAATAAGGAGGAAACATCTCCTATGTCACTAATACCAACACAAATACAATATATAAGGTATATAATAATACAATATATTAAGTCGGTACCTTAAATTAAATCGTGTTAAGGTCTACTATAATTTTGTTAATTTTATATTAAGGTTCTTAAATTTTGAATGTTGAGAGTAAAACGTTAAATCCGGATAACAATCTCTGAAAGGGTTTTAGAAATATAGTGGTGACAAGTAAATATGGTGGTGACATTAAAGGCTTTAATTTCATTTTTAAACAATCTTCAACATATTTCATGCCTTTCTCTGTCATCTCTTCAGGAGTACTTCTTCTAAACATTATTTAATCGTTGAGCAGTTGATTTGATTAAATTAATTTTAGTTGTTAAGGTTAAAAGTCAGTGCTGATTATTTGATTTGTGTTTATTTAGAAATTCTGTGCGAAAAGGCATGTCAGCTACAACAAATCTATATACTTGTCTTTAAGCAATAATTCACAATCCTACTTAGCTATTGCTTATTTCCTTGAATCCCAGAAATGTTTTCATTGGGAGCATAACATTAAGGAAGATCTGGAATTCTACTTTCAGGCAAGGAAATTTATTTTATTTTCTAAATGCATAAGCCTTATAGACATTTCAACTTGTGGATATTAAATTCATTAAACAATCTAATGAAATAATGATTTTTAAAATATAAAATGAGATAAAAATATATTCAAAAATTTGAGCAGCTATTCCAAGTTCTACATTGTTAGTATTCCATACCCCCCAAATGCTCATTTTCCTCATATGTCCATGCAAGGAAGTACTTTTCATACCCATAGATTATGTAACCAGAGAAAAACAGTTATTTATATTTGTTTATATAAATATATATATAAATATATATGTGTATATATATATATATATATATATATATATATATATATATATATATATATAATTATCTGATTTTGGTGCTAAAAAAAGGATGACCTTCATTTTAGCTGTTAATTGTTGTTAATGTGGATACAGAATACTGTTCTTTTAGCAAAATCCATGCAAAAAAAAAAAAAAAAAAAATCATAGCTCTCATAGTTTTACTATAATACGCCTCTTAGAACATTTCTGGCATGGGGAATCAAAAGACCGTGCGGTATCCAGTAGATACAAAGGGGCTACGTCAGATACAAAGGGGAAATCTGCTATGATAGAATAGAGTGTGGCAGCCCGCCCGACTTTTAGCTGTATTTTTCATTACCCTTGTTACCTTAATTTTAAATTGTTGTTCATCGGATGAGGTTAGGCCTGTTTGAGCCCTATTTTTGCTTCTTGGGTACATCCCATGTCCCCAGGTAATTATTTGTATTTACATGATTTTAATAATTGATGTGCATATTATGTTCTTATTGGTTCTTTATACGTTATTTAATCCATAACAATGTCTGAAATATATATTTGAGTATTCAAATTATAATATTATCTCTCATAGGGTCTTCCGGTGGTCTAGTGGCTAGCGCCTTAGTTTCTCTTGCGGGAGATGGTGGCTTCGATCCCCACCGGCGCACAGTGTAACGTCCAATGGACAAAAAACTAAATTTTTGATTTATTATATTTAATTTTTAATCCTCTAGCTAAGTTTAGAAACTATTCAAGGAACTAAAATCGTATAGAACTAATAAATATTAGTTTTATTTTGATCAACAAACACATTAGCAGTATTATAAACAAGGCAAAGTCTTTACCAACAATCAGTCTGCTTTATACCAACAATCAGTTTGAGCCTCTCTCGTTGAAGATAGGAACGTGTTTTTATTGGGTGATCCGATGGAAATTACGTCAAAAATATTCCTTTTTTATCTGATATAATTGATTATGGATAATTACTCCCTTATTATTTTTCCTGAATTATTCTTCATTGATCTTCAACATTATTCTTAAGTACAAAATTTTGATAGACTATAGTAAAAAAACTTCATCTGAACACATCCCAAGTTTTTTAGAGCTATAGTTCACCTCAAGTATAATGTACTGAGGGCAATTTACCTTGCCGAAACTTGCCGATTCCAAAGATCTTTATTTTTATTTCCATCATCATTTTTTATTCCAAATTTGAAAAAAAATGTGGATAAATCCATGAAAACGGTACTAATCCTGGGGCAAATGATTCAATTTAATCTGCAGGATACTCCTAAAGAAACATTAAGAAATTCTAAAAAAACTGCCAGTTTAGTACTATATTATATGTAAAAAATGTGGGAACGTGTTCACCGCAGAGAAAAAAACTCTTATATAAATACTGGTTGAAACAATTTATCAACTTAGAAGAAATTGTTATTAATTTTTATCAAGAAAAGAGATATTCATGCCCTGATGGCCCTTCCGGCTTCCTTAGAGGCAGACATAAAAAAGAGTTTACAGCGTCGTGTGAGAGATCGAAAATGCGCCGGGTTCTTCTGATATCTGGCCTAAAGCTTTTTTACGGAGAAAAAATATAAAAAGGCAAAGCAAAATCAGTCCAGACATTAATGAATGTATAATAGAGGATGACATTAATAATCAAATAGATATTGGTTTCGAAAATAAGTTTACATTCTCAAGAATCCAAAAACGATTCAGACTCGGCATTAAACAAATATTTAATAATTTCATAGAAAATGGTAAAATATTATTATTCTATGACAATATTACTATAAGTATAATTTACTACTATACTATTACTACATTGTATGTTACAGTTATAACATATTTTATAATATTGTTATTAATAATATTATTACCTGCTATATTATTTCTATTAATATTACAATTATTATTATTATTATAGCCGTATAGTATGCATTATTATACTATTGTTACCTTGTTTTGAGTTGATTTAAATTGATAAAAATGCTTATTTGAAAATAACTAGTGGTTAATGATTTTTGTCCACAATCCTCACTACTTCGTTACACTGTGCGGCGGCAGGAATTTTCTCATCTCATGGCTCACAGAGAAAATTCCTCGCTGCCCCTTGGATGTCAGCGCTAATGGCCTGGACGTTGTGATGTACCGTAAAAAAAAAAAGAAAAACTCATATATTGCCCATTCACGACTTTCATGGGGCTCATGTGGCAAATTTGATGTTTGTTATATCAACAATAGCTGAAAAATATTGTACAATAATATATCCATTATTGACCAAAAACGTAACAGCACAACAATGTAAGAAGTAAGTGAGGGCGCTTGGATCCCGCATGAAACTTGGAGAGAGGGATGTCATTTCACCTTCATACGGGTAAAAACGTAAACATTTTGATCCATGTATAGCCTCAAATAATTTATTTAATATCTTTATTTAATAATTAAATTAAATTTAAAATACTATTTATTTTTTATTGTATGTGACCTAATTTAAACAAATTAAATACAATAAGACTGAATTGGTTACCCTAACAAGAATTATAAGAAAGTTTTAAACATTTAGCTCAATTTAACATTTGTAGTTATTCCAATGTGATAAATTCCATTATTAAAATAAAAAGAAAATATTATATTTTTTTCAAAACAAAACTATTTTAATGAATGAGTGTATATTAATGGAAGCCTTGTTTTATCTCCCAGATACATCATGCGCTCATGTGTGTGGAGAGGAGAGCGCACTTTGGAGGATTAACAACATCTTGCTTCATCATCTCTATGTTTCTTTTTTCTTCTGTAAGAAACAATTTCATCCTTTCTTCTGTGGCACAGATACGTTCCTTAGAAGTTAATTCTGAATCATTGAGCATGATTGGTGCTACACTTGCAAACAGCGGAATCAATCCATTTACAGAAGAACCAGTTGTATCTCGAGAGACATGCAGAAAAGTTTTTTCATACATGCAAATGCTTGCTAGTGGAACTTTATCAAGTTATTTTATCAAGTTGGTAATGTCCTCATAAATTTGTTCTTGTAATAAAGTTTTCCTGGTTTAGTTTCTAGACAATTTTTTCAAGGAAAATCAATCTCACAAAAGTGAAATTTACTTTAAAAAACTTACAGAAAGTTCATTTTTCAGGAACAGAAATAACTAAAATCTTAGTGATTATGTTTCAGGTCATCCCATAAGTAATGTAGGTTTTTAATGGTGTGCTATAAGGCATAGGATGAAATCAATGAAAAACGTTCAATCTAAAATGTTACAACAGGATTTTCTTCAACCATAGCCTGCAAGGAGTTTGTTGTCAAGCTCTGTTGGTCGACCTGTACGATGCTCGTCTTTAAGCTTGCAGTTTCCCGCTCGAAAGAGTTCAAACCACCTCTACACTTGTCACTCACTAATGACATTTTCGCCATATGTATTTCTACCAGTTTTCAATAAGTCGAAGCAGCATTTTCTCCTTTATCAAATTCTCTAAGCATAACATGGTGTAAGTGGTGTCTTGGTAGATCCATTTCAAATGAAATTTCAGCATAGAATAAATAAGTTTCACCAACCATAACATGATAAATAGCAGTGTATTTAATGCTATAGTAAAAAAAAACAAAACAAAAAAAAATGAAAAGGAGGGATTATTAATATAAACAGACAGAATATTAAAAACAAACATAATTTATTGGATGACCTGATAAAGATGTCTCAAGGCATAGCCCACTTCAAGATTCATCTATAGGCCTGTTGAATACTTATAGTGAAATGATAACTATCAAATTAACTTGCCTTATTATTATTCATTCTGGGTTATTTTTTATTAAATTACTTTTTATATTGTATCAAGAAATACTGGTGGTGATACCATGGATTCTCCTCAGACGCACTATGTGAGCTTAGAATAAAGCATTTACTAATCTTACGCTTTCACTGAATTGTATACATTTTGGCCCCTACAACTGAGTATAATATTTGAGTAACCATTGTAAAGAAGAGTTTTGCTTTGTTTTTTTGTCAATAAAAAAAATTGGCCCATTGAGAATAGGGGTGTTTCTGAAAACTAAAACTAAGGGTGCGTTTACACTAGGATAGTTATTGCAGGATATTTATGTCAGAGAGAAATTCTGACTAATGTAAACCATGAGCAATTTATGTCAGACATACATTTTACATGGTTTACATTAGTCAGAATTTCTCTCTGATATAAATATCCTGCAATAACTATCCTAGTGTAAAAAAAAAAAAAAAAAAAAAATCAGTCCCGTAACAGGCCACAAGGGCCAAGAGGGGCAGATACTGTAGAGGTATCTGATTCTTGACCATACGGCACACTAGGGAGATAGTGTGGTCAATACTATGCTCCGGCCTCCTGATTTTGTCCTTGGCTGCTAGAGTCATTATCAGAACTGTAAAACATTAGGAGAGTGTCTATTTTGTACAAATGTTTGATTCTCATACAACCATAAACTTTCTCTTAAGACATGGTCTGTACATGCTCTGGCCCCTGACTATCAAACACATCTCAGATACCTCTTATGGATAATGTTGCCTGGAGAAAACTCTATTTCGGCACACCAGTTTTTGTTATAAGCTGGTTTTGTTCTATAGGGCAGGAAATGTTTTATTTATTAGAATAACTTAATATTATATATTCTCTAGTACACAGTAAATGAAGTATAATAATTTAATTTGATATCTCAATAATTTTTATAGTCACTTAAGTACTTACTTAGTATCTTGTTTCAGGTTTGTATACCTGTTGTATTCAGCTTATCAGGGCTTTGCTTAGTAATCCTACCTTGGCATTTGTCTTTCTGTTTTTTCTCTCCAAAACTTCAAGAGACACTAAAAGTTAGCTCTAAGCCACTACAGTTCATCGTAGTAAGACTCAATCTTTTATTGAAAAGAATATTTAATTTTGTTTTAATTTTAATATCCCTGTATAAATAACACAGATGTTTTGAGATAGATTATCTACAGGTTACAACCCTTTTCTAGCCAGGATCGAGGTGATCTTTCTTTTGAAAGAAAAGCAACCATTCCTAGTGAGAATTGAAGTAACAACCTTAGGCATTGTGTGCTAACATGAAAATAACAAAAAATTAACGAAGCAGTAATTGGTAAAGGACCTGTAATGATAAATAATTTGATACTGGACAATACCTCCATTCCTAATAGACCAATTTAATTTATATTTCTTACATATCTTATTCTTTAGATGTGCACAAAGTGCTGAGTTTCATTGCAATATCAAACAACTGTTAAGGGCACATTAACTTGTGTCTGGAGTAAACCCAAATCGACAGATTTTGCTTGTTAACAAACTCATCCTATTGTTTGCTATGGGCCTATTAGTGTGAATTCACAGATTTGTAATTTAGCTTTAGCCATAAATTTGATGCAGGCTTGCCTCTTGTGATCATATTTATAGTTTTTTTCAGAAACATAAGTATAAATAAGGTAGTATATAGCCACAGTTCAGAAGGAAGTCCTTGCTTAGATACATTTCTGCTAGTGTGATATCAATATAAAACTCAGATTTGGTATACGATTTTCCACTAGGTTTAAGTATCATTAAATGCTCTAATTCAAGCCAAATAAAGTTTCAAGTATGATTATTTTTAGACATTTAGAATATGATTACAGACAAATTGCTGTCATTTCAGAAACTTGAAAACGAGTTTAATATACATCCCTTTAAGATAAATATTGGTAAAGGAAATGTACTGGATATCCCCAGGAATGAATGCAGTAACTACTGCTCCCTGATAAATGAAACATGTAAAGGAGATCTTTTTAATCTAGCCAGGTGAGAAACTTATTAGAACTTCAAAAACAGAAATTGTATACTTTCTCTGTTTCTTGCTAGTCATTGGTTGCTATTAGCAGATTTGTTATTTTTTAGCAGTTAATCACCATTAGCTTTTATAGGTTACTGCTAACAACAAGAAATAACGGATGCATGAGTTAGCAGTTTAGGAGCCGCTTGCGAAACTCTACAATGGAAATCCTAGCAGTTAGCTCCACCGATTAACTTTCACTGTACTGACATCCTTGTCCTCCAAGCTGCTAACCTGCTAATTTAATCTTTATGCTAGTCTTCATAATAGATAGCCGTTAGCACTGGCGATTCTCTTTTTCTGTATTGACAACCTTTTCCTCCAAGCTGCTAACCTGCTAATTTAATCTCTACGCTCGTCTTCATAACAGATAGCCATTAGCACTGCCGATTCTCTTTCTCTGTATTGACAACCTTTTCCTCCGAGCTGCTAACCTGCTAATTTAATCTATACGCTCATCGTCGTCTCTGCAGCAAAATAATAAAAAACTTACACATGATAACTGTTGAATCTTAGGGATAACAAAATTAATAAAACATAAATATTCGAACATAAATATAATAATTATTAATAATAATTAACAAAATATAATAATCATTTAAAATGAGGACGATGAATGATGAATAATAAAATGACTTAGAAGAGAATAAAGCAGAACATTTGTACGTTTAATAATTTTACAAAAAATAGGCTACCTTCAAAACATCACAAATTAAAAAAATGGAAAACATTCAAAGAACATTAAAACGATCAAAACTTTATCTACTGCAGAAAACAAAGTACCTATAAACCTTAGGTTTCAAAAATCAATTATTGCACATGGTTAAAAAAAAAAATAAAATGAAAGAAAAAAATTCTTCACAAATGAAAAAAAAAAAAAAAATTCTTCACAAATTAAAAAAAAATCACTAATTAAACGTCAATTTCATTGTGATTGATGAATATGGTGCTCATATAACCTAAAGAATTTATGCATATAAATAAATAGGAAATCAGATTGTAGTAACCAGCATTTTCCGTGAATTCCATGCCGTAGTACTTTTTAACATTCTCTGAAACTGTTCGATAAGAATTAGAAGTTATATCTGTTATTTCTAACTGCTAATCATTATTAGCATAACCCGTTAGAACGATGATTTTTTGTCCAAGAGTTATGAATTGGAAAGATATCATGAAACGGGTTGATTATATAGTCTCTGCCACGTCAAACTAATGAATATGGAAAATCTCATTTTTAGATTCAGGACTTTGCTCTTAGTCCTGAATCTAAAAATGAGATTTTCCATATTCATTAGTTTGACGTGGCAGAGACTATATAATCAACCCGTTTCATGATATCTTTCCAATTCATAACTCTTGGACAAAAAATCATCGTTCTAACGGGTTATGCTAATAATGATTAGCAGTTAGAAATAACAGATATAACTTCTAATTCTTATCGAACAGTTTCAGAGAATGTTAAAAAGTACTACGGCATGGAATTCACGGAAAATGCTGGTTACTACAATCTGATTTCCTATTTATTTATATGCATAAATTCTTTAGGTTATATGAGCACCATATTCATCAATCACAATGAAATTGACGTTTAATTAGTGATTTTTTTTTAATTTGTGAAGAATTTTTTTTTTTTTTTCATTTGTGAAGAATTTTTTTCTTTCATTTTATTTTTTTTTTTAACCATGTGCAATAATTGATTTTTGAAACCTAAGGTTTATAGGTACTTTGTTTTCTGCAGTAGATAAAGTTTTGATCGTTTTAATGTTCTTTGAATGTTTTCCATTTTTTTAATTTGTGATGTTTTGAAGGTAGCCTATTTTTTGTAAAATTATTATTGTCACTCTAACCCCTTTATAGAAAAGCCTTATTTAAATGTCAATGGATAGAATATGTTCATTCCTATTTTGCTCTGATTTTCATATTTGATAGTTTGACATGGTAGGATGATATGCAGTGTCCTGAGAAACCTTATTTTTATTGATTTACACCAAATGTTTTAAAAGGTGTACTTATTTTTTCAGGTTACTTGGTGATGGTAAGCAAATACACATATGTGATTATATGAGGAAAACACTTTTAATCTGTGCAGCATCACAGGGCCATTTGGAGTGTGTCAAATACATTTTGAATACATGCCCCAGATTACTGAAACAAACAGATATGTGAGAACCACGTTATTAAGAAGTAACAACTCATAAGGGCAGTAGGAATAAAATCTATTTTCGTATATCTTCCTAGCCTTCGTTCTTATTTTTTGTGATATGAGGTAAATAAAGAGGGGCAATTTTCCCTTTGAACAAGGAGAGGAGCTTGCATTTGCTTACTCTGGTGTCTATTAGCCACAGTTCTGCTATTATTAGACCTATGATGGGCAGCTAAGGTAAGGGGAAATGTAGCAGAAGAGCTCTCAACTCAAACATTAGGCCACCAAACATGTAGGGAACTAATGTTTGATTAAGTGGATGAAAATTCATGAAGTGCACCACTTTTGTTATTAATAACAAGTTAAAAAAAAAATATGAAAATCTTAAAAATGTATTTAAAATTGTTCTAAATCATTCAATGATATGAGAAGAATATCAATATGGATATTAAACAAGGCCAATCCAAACACATACAGATACAGCAGATAAAGGATGCAATGCAAACCCCTCAGATTTATTACATTTGAATACTCTGTAGTACGTTATGTCTATTAGCTCAGTATTAATAAGACAATTTTTTCGAATGCATTGATTTTCCGTTATTTATTGCACTGAGATAATTCGAATTGGTAAACTGTCATGCAAAAAATCTAAAAAAATATTTACCTACCACATTAAATATTTTTAATACAATATATCTACTTTGAATGCGGGTTTGTATTGAAAAATGAAATGTGATAATTGTATGGTATCAGGGTTAATATTTCTAGATATCAAACATTTTTTACAATAATATTTTTAATAACACGAATAAAAGAAAATAACTAAAATCTTTTAATTTTTTTTAGCAAAGGATCTACAGCAAAAGAAATCGCAGAACATTTCGGGCACAAAGAAATTGCTAGAATACTTCAGGATTATGAAAATGCAGAAACTGGAAGTTCCTTTAAAGAATCTATTAAATTATAATTTAAGAGAAAATGCTATTATTTTTTATTTATCTTTAATTCACTGCTACCACTACATTTTTAACATTAGTCATAATTTTAATTATATATTTAAATTTTAATATTTAGTTAAAATATTGAACATCACCATATCATCATATATATGTTCATTATTGGTGTAATGCAATGATTCATTCTATGTCAATGTACTTAAAATATATTTCTTTGAGATACATAAAATAACAAGGGAAAATCAGACAGGGATTCTTTAATTTTCATTTCTAATGAACATATCAATACAATTTAAAACTGTCGTTTTTTTGCAATTGTTTGACCTGTACACTAATTCTCTGCACTGACTCCATGTCCATACAATAGGCACAAGCAGTGCCAAGTAGGCACATTTTATACCTCCAATCCACCAATAAACATTTTCAAAACAATTCGTCTGAATTAGTTGCTACAAGACGAAATGTGCTCAACCGATCAATTAATCATTTTCAAATCTATATTTAAGAGAATTAAATTTTGATCACAATGCTGGTTCATTAGATCATACATTGAAGGAATGAAATCACTGAAGAAGCGAAATACTTATAATAATAATCAGATCTAAAAAATATTGTTTCCAATTGATGATTATTGTAAAAGTGAAGTACCAAAAGGGAACAAAATAAAAGTAAGTATTTTTTATTCTATTTATTCAACTTATTTAGTGGTTGCTTAAAAATCTTAACAATAACAAAATAAATGACATGTATTACATAATACTTCAAGTGGCAGTAATATTAACAAAGAGACCTACGTAAAAATTAAATTCTTGGGTGCCCATGACCTCCCGCGGTTGAATGCACCCTCAATTCCAATACAAAAAAAAAAAAAAAAATTAAATTCTGAATTAGTAATACATGTCAACAACTTAAAAAATATGTCATGAAGAAAATTATTAAAAATACTAATGCCTACTCACAAAAAAAGAAAAAGAAAAAAATGACAGCGTAACATGCATTGTATTATTTTTCATGTATATTTTTTTTTTTTTTTTTTTTTTTTTTTTTTTTACAAATTTGCCTTATCAGTCTTCTTTCAGGATACAGAGAAATAAGTAAATATATTAACAACTGCACCTGAAAATGTTTTGTTGACGCGGAAGTTGTATAAAAGAAGACATGTAAACTATTTTTTGAAACTGGACAAATATATTCTTTAAGTATGTATGTTAAGCAAAAAGAAAACTGAGATATCTAAATTTTACACTTCCAAAAAAATATGTTTACAGATATTTTCATGTCTCTTTGAAAGAATGCTATATATAAAAGATCTACAATAATAACACTTTCATATATTCTCATTAATTGATGAGATAACAACATTACAGAATAAATATATTTAGAATATTTACAACGCTGTATACAAATATACATGTTAAACCTTGACCAAAATTATCAACTTAATTAATAAATTTTACAAATGATTAAAACACAACTTAAAATATAAAAACAACAAACATTGAGGCTTACAAAAAAATGAATAGAGCAGTAAAAGGAAATTATTATTGACAAATTTGATTAATTAATTTAATGGGTACCAGCAAAGGGGAAAATCAGGTGGCCGGAGCATAGTACTTACCACATTATCTCCCTCGTGTGCCTTATGGCCTAACATAATTATGATTATGATTATAACCACAGGCTTTTGACATGTGATTACAATTAAAATCACAGATCCTGAAAATGTGATTAAGATTATAATCATAATCATAAAAGTAGTTATGATTGATTACATTTGTAATCACACCTTTGATTATTATTACATTTGTAATCACAATATTTTTTTGTGATTACGTCTGTAATAACAACTGTTTCTACAACCGTAATCACAAATTATAATTGTAATCATAACCTTTCTGTGATTACAAAGGTAATCACAACTCCTTCTATTATTACAATGGTAATCCCAGCGTCTTTTATTCTTTATAAATTAGAATACTATTGCCAGTTTCTTACTATTATTTATACTTCTTAGAATACTATTATCGGTAATGCAATGGATGACAAAGACTCAACTCTTCATATCTATGACTTCAATTATATTGCTGCGAATCAATTTTCCTGCTCAGATGTGTGATGTATTTGAGAATTTTCAGCCGGAATTACAGAAAAAAAAAAGTGATTACGTTCGTAATATCAGAAAGGTTATGATTACAATTGTAATCACAGAGTAAATTTGAGATTACAGTTGAAATCACAGAAAAAAATTGTGATAACTGTCGTAATCTTAAATTTGAAATGATACTGTTCTATTCATTATTCTCATCACATTTCTTGAAACAAATGAATGCTAAAACAAAACTTAAATCATTGAAAAATAGAAGATTATATATAAAATTTGTACTCAAAAGTCAAAGGCAAATATATGATAAGACTAAATGTAAAGTTAGCCTAATTTTATGAAAATAATAACTGAAAAATATTTTTGAGGTAAGAATTTGCGGAGTAGGAAAGAGCGAATTACGTATATTGTTATTAATCCTAGTGTGCACTAAGTGACTAGATTCAGAATACTTAACTTAGCATATTATCAACTTACTAAAGCAATAAGAACTTTATTGGCAGCTTAGAACGAAGAGGAAAATGTTCATTTTAATTAGTACTAATTCCCTCTTCCAGATTAACAAAACAACAGTGTTATTTGAGGCTTTGTGGGAATGCACATGATATAAGTCAATATTTTGTTGATTTGTACTGAACCATATATTTTAAGAGAATTGTTGTTTCTATTCAAGAATGAAGTGGTGGTATTAGTCTTAGTTTGTCAATAAATGCGACAGATGTCAGTATTGATGTAAATTCTATCCAACTCTGACCCTTTCAGATTAGTCGTCAATGCTTTAAATAATGTATCGAATAAGGCCATTTTTCAATATATTACTTCGTCAATGTATTGAGTATGTTTGTAGACTAGTTTGCTCTGATTTTCATATTCGATAGTTTGACATGGTAGGGACAATATGAACATATTTACATTAGGAAGCTACATTTCAAATGCAAATATTTTTCTATCTCGATGGGAAAAAATAATTGGTAATTCTGTTTTGTTTTACCAAGTAATTAATTTCTTTAAGAACTTTCACGTATGGATTTACGGTGGCCACTTATTGTCCCTTTTTAAATTGCAAACTTCAATTAAGAGCTGGGTCTAAATCCATTCAATCAATGGTACATAACTTGTCGAGAACGAGAACTTTCATTTTCTCACAAAGGGTTAGTAGTTTTTTCCCCTTCGAAAGAGGATACGTTATTAGGGTATTTCAGGAGCTATTCACTTAAATGTAGGATAGAAAACTAAAAAGTGAGAAAAATGAAAAGGGAAGGTAGTCCCCTAAGTGTTCAGAGAAATCTATGTTTGTAGTAGTCAACCCTTTGCTTCCGAGAATCATTTTCAATCCTTAAAATCGAAAGCAGAAGTGCTTTCCTCTCTCACGCAAATTTTGAATCTGTCCACATTTGTTTAATGATGAATAATGAAAATTGTGAATATTTAGGGATCACTTTAATAATTTTTGGATGCCAAGAATGTGAGATTGCATTAAGAGGCACTGAGGTAATGCATAAACAGCAACCTAGGACATAAGACAATTTTGATCAGAACAAAATAATAATTTAAAATTTTAAATGAGCTTAATATTATTATGAGTTATAGCTGCTGTCATTTTCCACCAAAGAAACTCTTCATCAAATATTGCACTTTAAGGAATTATTTGGCAGTTTTTGTAATACATTTTAAAGGCAAAAAGTGTAAAAATAATTATCTACATATATAGACTATATATAAAAATGGTGTTAGAAGATAGCATGAAAATGTCTAAAAGATTTATATTACCAACAACTCTACTCAAAATAGAATAAATTATTTGAAATACATGTATTTTGTGCAAATTCAAGCGTATTTTAAAGCATCCAAATCTTTCGTACTGAAGCATTTAAAAGGCATTTCAAAATGTTTGGATTAGACAAGTTACAAAATGACAAGAGATCAAATTCATTTATCCTGGGAAAAGTAAATTTATCCACAGGCAAGCACTCTTCCTAGCTCTAATAATATTTAGGACTTTCATGCCAATAATTTAGATATGCAGAGAGAATCTCTAAGTTGCAAAAAGAATCGTATAAAACTGGTGTCGACTTTAACCTCTATATCAATGGTTTTCTTAAGTAGTAAACAACTGTCGGCTTTAAAATGCCAAAACAATAGTAAAAAAGAATTTACAAATTATAATAGGCCATGTTTAACATGACATTGAAAAAAATCATTAAAGAATATTAGTAATTTGGTATGAAGATCTTTATCTGAGCAGATTAAACATAAAAGCTATCTTAGATAGGTCAAACACACAAGTAAATATAAAAATGTGGTACCTACTTCCAATGTTAATATTATAATAATCTCTTGCTTAGAGAAACAACAAAAAACAGGGCTTGAAGTTAAAATCTTCACACCCTACCTATGCCATTAACCTTTGGAGGCACATGGACAGAAGGAACAAAATAAAACAAATACAAATAAGGACAATATTTGAATTATAGAGCATTCAACCAAATTAGGGTATAAAACAAAACATTTCATGTAAAACATAACAAGCAATTAATAAAATGCAACAAGACCGTAACTGGGAAAATTACCAGACATTGACTGCAACCATTCAAGAAACCAAACGTGTCTTTAGATAATACATCCCAGTTAGAGAATGTAATAATAATTATAATTAATGATTTTATCTTAAATTACAAATAACATAATATTAAATGTATGAATTAAAGCTGTTTCTGGAGAAAACACTTTTATATGCTTTCATACAATCAAGAATTTATAGCCAGTAGTTCATGTTAACAATTGGTCCTATATTATTGCTTTCCAATTATGACCTGATTAGCAAAGTTAATATAAGAAAAATCCTACCCAATTCTTACCCATAAATAATATTATTTAATATTAATATTATGTCATACCCTAAGTTAAATCACAAGTAATTTTAAAAATGAACACCACAGGTAGTATTTCACTTTTACAAAAGACTTGACAGCTCCCCTTTCTTCTTATAAAGAAAAACTGCTTTTCACTTAAAACAGATAAAAAAAAAAATAGTAATGAAATTTAGTTAATATTTTATTATCTCCTTGAAATACAATGACGTCTGGAAGACATCATTCAGTTCATATGTTATTGTTGACGTCTCTGAGGCATCAAGCCGTATTAATAGTCTTATTTGGATGCGACGACACACATTTTATTTGATGTCACGAGTTAATACAATTGAATATTTGCCTTCAAAATTCATCACGTACAATCTACTTTTTATTGTATTCAAAAGGATATTATCTTTTAGGAAAATTCATTCTATATCTCCAATAGTCATGGCTTAAAATACAAATGTGTAATGCACTTTCTATAAAAACATACACACATACTATAGCCCATTCAGTTAGATGGAATAGTTCTAATCTCACATGCCCGAAATTCTGAAGGAAACATTCCCGATGGTCCCAACATTTGCATTTTCATTACAATGAACAACAAGCTACTTTAAAGTCAATAAAAACTGATTATGTCTTGCTTAGGGCCAGGGAAGGCTTTGAGAGGTCAGGCATGGGAGATAGTGTTTAATGTTTATCAATACTTAGTCAAAGCTAAGGCTAAAAACAATTTAAGCTATACCCTATATCCCCCCCCCAAAGCAGAACCTTTTTAATCTTTCTGCAACGGAGTTTGAAAAACCCAAAAATTTCTGCAGCCCCATGCGGTTCAATTTGCTTGTAATATGAACCACAAGTGAGACTATCTTGAAGAATAATCGTAAATAAATAAGTGCTTGTAATATAATTTATTTAAATTTAATAATACAATCAAATGTTAATTTAACATTTCAAACATGATAGAGTAAGAATAATTCAATAAACAACAATGCTGGTTTTCATTTTGGACATGTCATCATCAATTTTATGATCGCATATCGATAGTTTTCAAACAATCGTATCAGGTTCGAATACGCCTACTGTTGTTATAATATTGTATCGCTTTGGTTATTCGGTTATTCTATGGAATTTCGTAGTTTCTCACGATTGATAAACCGAACATTGACTTAACAGAGCAGCTTTCTTTCGTTTACATAATGCATGACGTTTGTAGCATTGGTTATAGTTTGTGGAATGGAGACTTTTTCTGCATCAAATATTTATTTTGACTTTCTACAGAAAATCTTTCTGCAAAAAATAATTTTACTGACTTTTTTTGCAGCCACTATTTAAAAAACCAGCAGTCGGTCAGGCTGATCTTTTTGCAACCCTTGAGGCCTTTCTGCTACAATGTCGCCCTAGTTCTGCTATGGGGATTCCCCATGCAAGAAATTGGAGGTAAAAATTCTCTCTGTTATAACCTTATCACTTAGGAAGTTTGGAATGGTTTTAGTCTAAGCTTTGGCTAAGTATTGATAAATATTAGACACTATTTCCTTTGTCTGATATCTCAAAGCCTTCCCTAGTCTTAAACCGAAACATAACCAGTTTTTATAATTTTTCACGTATGGTGTTGTTCCTTGAAATGGGAATTTGCAAAAGGTGGTAATGTCGGGAATATTTCCCTCAAAATTTCGGAATTGAACTTTTCCGTTTATCTGAACAGACTATAGTTATACAATATTAAAATAAGGTATTGGAACAATTCAGTCATTTCTAACTTGACTTATACCAACATAATAATTATGATACTCACATAATTTTCAGGAATACTTTTAGAATGGTGGTGTACCTTCATAAGATTTATTTTATGAAGAGCTCTCAATCCAGTTATCAGTTTCAAGATCATCTAAAGCTGAGGCTAAAAAGATAAATTACCAATGTAATTAAATGATAAGAATTCTGGAATAAAATGATTTAATGAAAATATACTGTACAATAAAAAAAACACTATAAATATGCTCTTCTATATAGGGGTTGATTGGCTGGAAAGGATCATATCATGCTGGATATGATGAAGAAAAACTGGTCCGGCATCACTACAATAAAGGAAATATGATCAATAGGTTCAGCAGGTCGAAATTAAGCTGGACACCCTGATTTTGAATGCTAGAGATGAAGGAGGCACAATCTAGCGTGTACCAACTTAAGTTTGTTATTTATATGCTCTAAGGTGTTATTTGTTAGGAAAATTGAACTATTTTTATAAGGTTTACACACCTTAAATCCAACCAAAAAACAAATTATTTTTATGATATTTTAACAGGGCACCGAGGATGAGGTTGTAGACATTGAAAGTACTAAAATATATACAGTGGAGGTATTTTTGACAAGTTTTTCTCCATCCTTATACAGTATCGTACATAAATATCATACTTCTGAAAATTAAATGAAATTAAAGCAATTAAACTTGTAAGAAATGAAAAAAATATTTAACATATACTTGAAAAATAATAATCTAAGTAATAATGTTACAATCCAAAGACTTAAGTAATTACAATACTTAAAAAGATAAGAAAACAATTGTACATACATACATACAAATTTCCAAGATGTATGATAGAAAAATTTGAGACAAAAAAATAGAGAGGGCAATCTTTATTTAATGAGGGCAATCTAATACAATTTTATTTAATGAAAAATCTAATAGCCTTTTAGGGCTTGATCTTCAATGAATAAAATTTGTAATTAATTTTGTTCAAAATAAACTTACACATTGACTTTGCTAAAGATTCTACCCTAGTTCCGGGTGATTTTCTTCTGGTAGTTCTTCTTCGTCCCTTAGAAGGAGGACTTGGTTCAGAACTTTTTCTTTTAGTCCTCGCTAAACAAAACACAGAAAACAAATATTATTTTTTTTTTTTTTAATTTTGCAAGATTTTACTCCAAAACATAGATCATTCTTAATAATATTTTTTTCTTGTGTATACAGAAGGACAATAAATAAAAGTCAAAATTGATACAATTAGCAATGTAAGGGTCTCTCCGTGGTCTAGCAGCTAACGCCTTAGTTTCTCATGTAGGAGATGGTGGGTTCGATTCCAATTGGTGGCAGGAATTTTCTCATCTAACGGCTCGTTGAGAAAATTCCTCGGTGCCCCTTGAATGTCAGCACAAATGGCCCAAATTTCGATGCTCCGTAAGAAAAAAAAAAAAAAATAAAAAATAAATAAATAAATAAAATAAAAACGGGACAATGTATTAAAAATAGCTCTGCATGTTTTGAATCATTATGTGCCTCTTCAGGAGCCTCACAGAAATAAATAGTGATAAAAAGATTTTGGGTCAATATTTAATTTGATATTACATCTACGATAAAATATAACACCTGAACGAATACCAAGCCAAAACTTTCTCACAAAAGCATAGCAAACATATGAAAAGATGAGCTAACAGACCAATTTATGTTGCCCTCTACCGAAACGTATTGAAGAAAATGCACATCGCTACCAAAGCGATGCATAAAATAATCAATAATAATAATAATAATTTGATATTCTTATTAGTAGGGAACAGATGTTATTGTATTTACATATTTTTTTTCTGACTCTTAAATAGAAATTGTTGATGTAATTATGCACGTTTTAAGTGATTTTAAAGCATTTAAACATTTCTTCTTTTTTTTGTGTGTGTTTAAAGGCGTATCAAGACTTGCGCCGGGCTTTCTATAGGTTGCGCCCCTTTTATAATGCCAACAGCACTTACCAGGTCTGCAAGTTTAAAATGTTGTTTATTTCTTAAAATATATACACAGTAATTTAAAAAAAAGTATAATATATTTCATTCAAAGTACTGGCCCTCGCTTTCTACACATTTTGTCCATCTCTCGGGCAATTTATGGATACCATTCCAAAAGAATGCTTCATCTTTATTTGAAATCCATTCATCGAGCCATTTTCTTACATCCTCGAAATTGTTAAAATGTTGCTCAGCCAATGAGTGTCCCATCGATGAGAAGAGGTGATAATCAGAAGGCGCCAGGTCAGGTGAATACGGCGGGTGGGGTAGGAGTTCCCAACCAAGCGAAGAAATTGTTTCCTTAGTCAATCTGGCTGAATGTGCAGGAGCGTTATCATGCTGAAGAATGACTTTGGCGTGCCTGTGAGCCCATTCTGGGCGTTTTTCGATCAATGCGTGACTCAAATTGATCAATTGTTGTCGGTAGCGGTCGGTATTGACTGTTTCGCCGGGTTTGAGAAGCTCGTAGTAGATTACTCCCTTCTGATCCCACCACACACACAGTATTGTCTTCTTCCCAAAACGATCCGGTCTTGCACTCGATGTGGATGGTTGTCCTGGCGTTACCCATGATTTTATTCGTTTGGGATTCTGAAAATAAATCCATTTTTCATCGCCAGTTACAACTCGATGCAAAAAACCCTTTCTTTCGTGGCGTAAAAGCAGCATTTCGCACACAGTTTTTCGTTTTTCCATCTGTCGTTCGTCCAATTCATGTGGAACCCATTTTCCAACCTTTTGAATCTTTCCCATAGCTCTCAGGCGATCGGAAATGGCTTGCCTAGTGACATTCAACTGTTCTGCCATCATTTGTTGGGTTTGGGTATTGTCTTCGTCTAATAAAGATTGCAATTCGACGTCCTCAAACTTTTTTGGTCGATTTTCTCGTTTTTTATCAGTAACATCAAAATCACCACGTTTGAAACTTTGAAACCAACGTTCACATGTTTTGACGGTTGGAGCAAGATCGCCATAAGTCTCAACAAGAATTCGATGACATTCAGATGCCTTTTTCTTTTGATTAAATAAGAAAATCATGACATGCCGCAAATGCTCTTTATTTGGCTTAAAATTAGACATTTTTAACACCAAAGAAAGGTATGATACGTCTGTGTAAACGACTTAAAAACAACTGACTTTTGTAAACAAATGACTAACAAACAAGATAGCATTTAGAGATAAGCAAATCCTTCAATAGGCTAAGAGCGCATTCTATTGGAATTAAAACGACATTTTAAACTTGCAATCCTGGTAATTGATCATCCATTCAGGTACTGGCCATACCCGACATTGCTTACCTTCAGTGATCAACGGGAATCAGTACATTCAACGTGGCTATGGCCATTGGCTGCATTTAAACATGTTTTTATTTTACATATTTTGTCAAAAATCCATATTTTTACATATTCTGCCATAATTACATAATTAATTACACATTCTTGCTACATATTTGGATATTAATTATTTGTAATAGAAAAAAATAAAAGGAAAACCGAGAAAGAAAGTAATGCTTTACCCATTGATTCTAGGTCACTTTGTCTTTTCTAATTGCAAGATGCAAAGGTGGCTGGCAGCCATGCTTCCCCAGCGCTAATGGTCTAGGAGCAGATGCGTTTTAAAAAAATATATAACAAATTATTGTTTAACAATATTATTATTCCTTTAATCTACTCTCAAAAACCAATGAATAAGTGAAAGAATCATGTCGATGTCATTTTCCAAACTCGAGATATAAAAAAAATTAATTTTCAACCTATTTTAATTTATCTATTTTTCTATGCTATATCACCAGAAAAAAATGGACCTGATCGGTGACCCCACCACTGTATGAGATCAGACCGGCGTAATTTCACGTTTGAAAATTTAAATTAATGCATGTCGTTGCAAACAATTTTCCGAAATAATGTTCATCGGTAGAAATTTTCAACTTCTTTTTTCCCCTTATAAAATGAGTTCCCAATTTTTATTTATGCTTTATTTTTCAATATGTAATACAGTTTTAGTCATTTTGTTCTATATATGTTTAACTTTTGTTCTTTCCATTTATAATAAAAGAGTTCATACAAATTATTTATGATTTCATTTTCAATATTTTATAATGTTTTTGGTGTTTTTTTTAATACATATTTTCAATTTTTTATTACATATTTCATTATAAATAGTTAAATATTTATGTACATATTTTCAATTTTATTAAGCTCCCTCATATCTGCCAAATTTTGCAGCTAAGCCTCAAAAACAGAAAAGTCTGACTCACAGGAACTGTGCCATCTTATGTGTGTGTTTCCGATCTTATCCCTAGTGTCATTTGGAAAGCTTAGAATTGAAACAGTTAATGTTTTGTCTTACTCTTTCGTGAAAAATGTTAACACACGCAAGAATAGTTAGTTAATAATTTTTCTGTATTCTGTGTATATCCTAGTCACTCTCCCATTTCTGGATTACCCCTGCCCTCATTAATCCGGATAGAGAGGGGGCGTCTGCTGTAAGAATAAATTGGAAGTACATTTAGCAAACGGCCATAGGCTTGTCAATCAGAAGGGTGCAAGGAGATAAGTTTGTCACCTTATTTAAACTTTATTAAAATAATAAATGAACAATAGAATGATGAACATATTATTATTATTGTAATTTGGAATAATGTAAATGTATTTAATGTCATGGAGGTATCTAATTTTTTTTACATCGTACACCCAATGAAATAAGGCTTGAAACTGAACAATCTAAGAGAATTAATTCTTAAAGTATACCTTTCCTTCTTGAAGACATTTAGGCTGTCTCACGCTTCTTTCTTCAGTTTCATTCTCCATTTAAAATACTTATCATAAGTTCATTCTTCAGTTACATTTGTTCATACTCCATTAAACTATTAAGCAAAGCATTTAACTGCAGTAGTTTGAAAATTTAATGCAAGGATTAAAATGAGAAATTTTGTTTTATAACTTTAAACAACAAGTTGAACAAATACTTTTCTGGATAAAAACACAAATGAACATATATCCTTCTCAGCATAATTTAGTTTTCAAAAATGAACAGAAATACTACAGAATTTTGAATTATTTTTGTTTCTTTATTGTAGAAAATTAAATTTTAAAGAAAGAAATTGCTTTTGAATTCAAGATATTAATATAAATAAGAAAGCTAAAGAAAAATAAAAGAAAACGTTTTGAAACATACTTGCTGTTAGAGCTAGTTTAATAATATCTTGCACACAGAAGCATTTCGGAGGGGCCACTAGTTTAAGTTCAGCAGGAGTCTTGAATTTCCTTCTTCCTTCTTGTTTCCTCGCATCAGAGATTGGTTTAGATAATGGGTTATCTTCATTTTGAAAATGCCTTTCTCCTTCTAAGAAAATTTAAACATAAGTAAGATCTGGAACTTGGCCTTAGTAAAATGAATACAATCAAGAAATATATAAGGACCTGGATTTTCAAAAGAATTTAAATCAGATTCTGATATTTCATCGTCTTGAATTAGAAGCAAAGAGTTGGAATTGAAATGTAATGCATTATAATTATATTTCCCAAGCTTTTCACAATTCTGACTGACTGAGAACATTTTTTGAGTTTTGCTTGGAGGTGAATTTGAAGTAACAAGAGTTGACTTATCTTCACAATCCTGCATCATATCTTCCTTAGTTTCTACAGGTAAATCACTTAGTTTTTCATTACAGATACCATTATCAGTTAAATTTTCAATAAATGGGTCGTCAATTAATGCTAAGCTCAGTTCTTCTTTTAGGCAGTTTGTTGTCGCTACTGGTACATCGTATACATCGCCGTAAAGATTTGTATTAGATGGCATTGTAGTGTTATCCAATAATTCTTTTATACAACTAACAGAAGGTTCTGAATCTTCCTCTGATTTTACACAAGAATCGATTGTATCAATATAAATGTCATCAAAGTTTGATTTTGGTAAATGCATAAGGCTTGAGGTAACAAGATCATCCAAATCGTTTTTCAAAGAAGTAACATCACTTTTGTCATTTATTTTTGAAGTAGCATTACTCTCGACTTCAACAATCTTTTCTGTCCTGGAAATAGTTTTGACTTCATTTTTAGCAGTTTCCTGTTGAGACCTGATCATTTTTTCATACTTCATAGAACTAGAACAAGATGTGGATTTATCGCTTCTAGATTTTGAATTAAAATCAGTCCATAGATCATCCATTAAGCCCACAAATCCACTTCTTTCCTAAAATCAAATTTAAATTTGTTTTATAATAATTTTATGAAGAAATATTTAAAAGAAATAGAAAAGTTAGATAAAATTATACACTTTTCATGAAGTAAAATTTTGCTATAATGTACCTCTTGGGTAGATAAGAAGGTATACATGATTTGGCTAGACTTACCGTGGAACACCAGGTACTGTACATAGAAATTTAAAAAAAAAGTTTTATAGATAAAAATAAATAATTCACAACTTACATTATATTCTGATAGAGTTGAAAGGTCATTCTTCATTGCAGGTTGGAAATTATAAAATACCTCAGGATTTTCAGCAGCTTTTAAAAATAACTGAAACAAATAATTAATATCATCGTGAATTTTAATCAATTCTTATAAATTCAAAGACATAAATGAAGTCTATTTAATTTTTTTTAGTCTGTGTATAAATGATTCACTAAATAGTTCAACATCTTCAGAGGAAAAATTGTGGTTTGGTTTTGGAGTGGTTAGCATATTGGACTACTACCATACGTACACATTTATTTAATCTAAGACTGTGGTAAGACAACTTTTTTTTTCAGCAACGGGCTTGCAACAATAAATAATAATTCATTTGGTTATGAAACTGCTTCCGGAGTCTCTGCCCCATTAATTCCCTGTCTAGAGCCGCCAAACCGGAGGTGGTCCTTTGGTCAGTAGGATCTGAAAGTAGTTTTGTCACATGATGTGAAAATGTTACAGATTGACAGATTGAAAATGGCTTATAACCAAAACGTTTCTGTAACAAAATTTAATAACCTGGTGTGTGACATGCCGCACCATATGTAACTTGAAAATAAAATATATGAAGACTAAATAAATCTGTTACCAACTACCTACACTATCTCCTTTATCTAAGCTTTCAAAGAGTTCCTAGTCTTAAACAAGAAATGATCAGTTTTTATAGCGTTTCACGTTAAGTGCTTGATCAATAAATACTTTTCAAATGTTGGAACAGAAGAGAGAGTGCAGGACCCGCCCAGATGTTTGCATGCACAATTGAACTCTTGGGTTTATCTCAATAGGCTATAGACTTTATTTTATTAGATGAATTATTGTGCCACGCTGTGATATGAACCCTGGTAGCGCAATTGGAAAGACACTCAAGCATAAAACAGGAGATCCAGGGTTCAAATCTCAGCCTAGTGAGTTCATTTATATAAGATAAAAAAAATTGAAAAGCCATTACTCTTTTATTAAAATTCTTTGATATAAAAATGATTCATCAGAATCAATTCCCTTTCAACAAATAGTATAGTAAGAAATAAGCTTGACTTACTTTAATTTGATTTCTTGAGCAAAATTTCGCTCTCATTAAAAAATCTGTAATGTCGGAACAATTTTTTGGGATCCTAGGAAGAAAGTCTCGAAGTGCTTTACTGCCACTTAATTTCTCTGCAAGGCCTGGAGGAGGACAAAGCTTTGTACAAGCTAATTTAGTAATTTTGACTTTTTCCTCAGCATCTTTGGAGATGGCTTTCCATATTTTAAAAACAAATAAGCACCTTAAGAATGAAATCACATCAATGCAAGGACCAGGAAAGTCACGTAAAACTCTCCTGAAAAAATGAAAAATACATTTATTTTGTCATTTTAAAGCATAATTAATAATAGATGTGTAAGACAAGAGAAGAAGAAGAAATCCCTTAATTAAAACAAAGTTGGCTGCCCAAATACATTGGGTTGCAAAACACACAGCGTACTTATCAATCTTTCAAAAATTCATTTCAATTGGTTAAAAGGTTAATAGTAATAATAAATTAAACAATAAAAAAGTACAAGAAATGTATTCAAAATGCAAAATGACACTTTTTCGGATTTTAGAATTTAGTAAACAAAAATGGAGGTCTTCCAAACTAAGATTTCCAGGAGAGCCGAAACAAAAATCTTGCAATATTTGAGGGGGAAAAACATATGAATATTAAATTAATACTATTCTTACCTGAAAATGAGATCACATAGTACTCGAGCATTATCTGTAATCAATTTTGATTTTAAAATTGTATCAAAAATATACTCATATGATTTACCTAAAAAGAAAGAAAACAAATTCAGACAAAATGAAAATCTTTATTCAAAATAAAAATAAATTTATATGAGACATAATTAGTACGTACCAAAGAAAATAATTAATGAAGAACAAAGTTTGCTTGCTATTTTGGGTAAACACTCTGCCCCTGTCCTATTATAAAATAGAAAAAAGAAAACAATAAAACAAGATGAGAAGTGTTAGTTGATTCATATTTGCTTTCATAGGCAAAAAATAGGAATTTTAACTCAATTATTATAAGAGATTGGCCATTCTAAATGAAAATAATTTAATATACCTTGATGCCTTAATTTCCATATCCAAATACATGGCCATAAGGTCTGACATTTTATGTAAATACGCAGAGAGATCATTTGGCTGAAAATTAATTTAAATTCATTCAGATATTGTGTAAAGCATATTTTTTAAACAAAAATTAAAAGAAGAAGTGAAGACAAATATCAACAGTACTATTAATATTGTTACAAATCATTCCTATATAAATTGTTGGCACTAATATATTGTAAAAAAATCAAATTATAGTATTGTGGATACAGTGGTATGTTTTATTTTGTTGTGAAGTATGAGTGAGTGCAACTCCAATTCGAAGTTTTATGAGGACTGCATCTTCTGTAGCTGGATTTCCATTCTTTTATAAGTGGCTTTATCTCCTGAAACTTGTTGTAATTTCAATGTAATATGACGCTATCTGTAAAACACTTATTAACGGACTGAAGAAAATAAGAAAACTTGGAACATACCAAGTGAGTTGTATGAACTGTTGACGGATGGTGGCCCACTATAGACTCATCTTTCATATTTGTTATGCAATACCAACTTATATAAATGTATACAGCATAGAATTGAAAAAAAATAAATAAAAAAAAATATATGTTAAAAGAAATGCGAAAAAGAACTGTTTTTTTTTTTGTTTTTTTTAATTTTATCAAGGTGCGTCAACTAGATCATTAACACCATTCACTTTTTATTAAATTCATCCAGTTTTTATTTTGAATTTTATAGTTGTTAGTTTCGTTTTTAAATTTTTCAAATTTTTTAGAGCATATTTATTTAAATTTTAAAGTCTACTTATACATAACCCAGATTTTTGGGACAGGTTATCAACAGGTTACCAATCTTTCCCTGTCCAGGGGGGGGGGGAGGGAAATGCCTGTTCTTCGTATATTCATTACTTATATGTTAATTACACGCATGTATACATTTTAAGTTCTTTAATTTTACAGGATTTCCACTTTCCTAATTTTGCTTGCATTATTCAGGAAAATAAAGGAAATAGCTGATGTAGCGGACTCGTAAAATCAAATAAATAAAAGTAAAGAAATATTGATATTATTTTTAATTGTAACACCACTTTATTATTAACAACAATTTACGGGGCTACAGGTTACCATCCTATATCAAGCCAGTATAGGGCCTTCTCTTTTTTCGAAAGAAAAGCTACCACCACTAGTGGGAAGTCAACCCACAATCCTAGGCTCGGAGTATTCATGCCTTAACACTCT
This sequence comes from Gonocerus acuteangulatus, assembly GCA_946811695.1. Classification (NCBI taxonomy): domain Eukaryota; kingdom Metazoa; phylum Arthropoda; class Insecta; order Hemiptera; family Coreidae; genus Gonocerus; species Gonocerus acuteangulatus. Next base: position 45,569,865 of record OX328127.1, read on the forward strand.
CGGCCTTCGGGATTGCAGAAATATGTCATGTAGAAATTGTATATATTAAAGAGCTAATTATTAAATCTTTCTTACACTCAAAATCCTGAAATCAGTATAAGTCATATGGAAGAACATCAGAGTGTCAGACATGTTTTTTTTTAGCTTTCTAGCTCTATTGGGTCTAGTAAAACATTCGTTAACAGAAGGTGAGACTTTTCTGAAACAAAAATCATTTCTATCTTCACTCTACAATTAAGCCATAAATTTACATGGAAAAAAATAAATAAAATGATCTACTATATATTTGAAGAGCTTGGTATCAAAGTTGGACAACTCCATTTTTTTCAGTTTTGTGATTTTTGTCGATTCTTAAGTGGATTTTTATGCTGCATTCGATTTTACAACTGTTTTTCATTAAAAACGGACAGAAAATAGGTAATATAGTGTTTATTTCAACCGTTCAGAATCAAAATATGGACAATTCCAACATAGTTTGGTTTAAAAAAATGACAACTCCATCAGTAGCCAATGAGAAGCTTGCATTCATACAATCTGCTCCCAACATGCATTGCAAATCCATCATGGCTGAATGTTCATAGTTACTTGTAATAAGTGCATTTGGCGATAATTCTTATTAATAACTAGCTGTTATCCGGCACACTGTGGTTCCGAATGCCGGATTATGGGACAAAACCTCTAGGTACTTGAATCTTTCTGATTTAGGTATGATTTTTGAAGAATTTCTTTTGTGCCGAGTCGAATGAGACCACTACCAATTCTATAGAATAATTATTTTATTAATAAACGGGCTTTATATAACAACAACCGTGAAAAATAGCAAGTATTTAATTTAAAATATTCATACTTTACTCAAGTGGTAGATCTATGTATCCTTCCAAATGTATTTTCAAGACCTGAAGTGAATAAATTAACAGCTAATGTGGTACTGGTAACTGTTCTCGACATATTCCTCTTTATTTAAATTTTCGCGTATAACAAATAAATATTGACAGTTTCACACTAAATATTAAATAGATCTCATCGTTAATGTTCAGTTATTTGCCATTAAAAACTTTTCAACAACTCTCTGCAGAAAATAATAATGGTTAACTCGTTTTTCAAAAAATAATCGCATCGCTAATTGATAACTTTATTTTATTAGCTGTGCACAGGTATGGCGGAGTACGGCGATGAAAATTATAGCACAGCCACTTCAATACATGTAGTTATAGGTAAAACTGTGCGAAGAGGATAGCTAAGTACCACTTTTTTTCTAAACTTAATAAAATAAGGATAATTTAGTTTCATTTCAGTTTTGTCAAACTGTATTTAAATAACATTTTTCATGTAATTTTTAACTATATAATTTTGATTTAATACATTAGACATAATTACATTATATTAAAACACCCTCGAGCATACCAAATTCATATTTGTTTGGTTTCAAAAAAGGATAGGTTCAATTTTCAAATGGCTCCCTTTGGTTTCAAAAACAGACAACTCCATGACTTGGTTTCAAACATGGACAACTCCACTATTTAAAGTGTAATTACGGCCTGAATACTTATATAATTTTGTAGTGCCTTTGAAATAATGTTTCTGAGTCCTATAAGAATAACATGTAAAAAAATCACCATGATACTGACATCAATATAGTAGATATGGTTTTTTGCCTCTCCTGAAAAAAAGCAAAAGTGGAGTTGTCCAACTTTGATACTAAGCTCCTCATTTGTCAAATACCACTCACTCACTCACTGACTATCATCGCCCAGCCCAAACCAGTAGACAAAAAATTTGAAATTTTGCATGGACACTTCCTTTGAGATCTAAACACTCGCTAAGAAAGTTTGTTTTATATTCAAATTTTTAGGGGGGTTCGAATTTTTAGTTTTAAAGAGAGCATGCTCGCCGAGGCAGCATGTGTCGTTAGGACGATAAGAGAGCAGCTGTTACCGTTCTGTATCTATTTCATAGTATTATTTGTAATTGCGGTTATTTTCAACTATGATGACAGTACTTGAATTACTAGAAATAAACTGTGATTTCGTTTCTCATAGAGTTCAAGCTACACCTGGTGATGGTCCATCCCGGGTAATAATATCCCGAACCCTTGCACAGCCCCCTCACCCATCAGCATCCCCAGTCAGATGGTGTTCCCAAATGACATCTTGGAAACTTAAATTTTTAAATGTTAACGTACATTAATTATTTACAACAAATTTTAACCTGTACTGGTTAAACTGCTGTTACTGCTAACCTATAACGGGGAGATAACAGGTTATCTCTAGGTTTCTTGAGAACCGTGCTATAATAAACCACAATATTATGTAGTAGTGTTAATTTTGATGATATATTATTTAATACAATAAAATAACTACTTATTTGCGGGTTGCCAGCTAGTACATATAAAAATTCCAGACACAAAAAGTTGACGTTGAAATTTCTTGGCTTTATTTCCGGATTGGATCACCATAAGTGAGTTTTCCGCCATATAGGAATGTAGAAAACAGTCATAAAACCTACATATCGCAAGTCCATAAATTTTAAGGCCAACCATTAAGAAATTACATAAGGATAAAAAATGATATGACTAATAAAACTTACTCATAATAAATGGTCATTAATTTTAGTAGTCTTTTTATATTGAGTCCAGAAAATTCTGATTGGCAATGTTTCATAAAATCAGATATCCAAGGAAAAGTATTTACAATATTCGTCATTTCAGAATATTCCTTGAAAAGATTTAGAAGATCTGCATCATCACTTTCTTCTTTAACTGAAATGTAAAAACAAGTTAATGTTACAAAGGAAAACATATAAAGAAGAATAATTTACAAAAACAGATAAAAAGTGGTATAATTTTGTACATGGATGGTAAACAAATTGAAGCAGATGTGGCTCAGTGACCAACATTGGCCTTCTGTACTTAGGTCCTTAAGGCAGATGTTTAATGGGTACCAGCAAAGGACACAATCTGATCCACTTTTATATTACATTAGATCAAAACCAGTGATTTACAAACGTTTTTGGCCACGTATCATATCATAAATTGTACCTTCTACTTTTGTAAATAAATGTATAATAAATTAAAAAATAATATTGAATTTATACAGATCAAATAAATATTAGCAAGCTCAAATTCTACAGCACACAATGTATAAAATAGAGGATCAGAGTTCAAAACTATGATGTGCAATAGAGATTTTATCTCTTGATCTTGTCTCGGCTTCTTTCTCCAGCGGTGCTCGTTGTCCGGCCGTTATATTTCGCCCAAATCCTATTGGGCTTCATCAGACGTGTTCCTTACTCTTCGGGGTGTGCAGGAGCTATGCACACCCCGAAGAGTAAGGAACACGTCTGATGAAGCCCAATAGGATTTGGGCGAAATATAACGGCCGGACAACGAGCACCGCTGGAGAAAGAAGCCGAGACAAGATCAAGACGATGCCCCAGCGAAGGAGCCTAAAGGAGAACAAGATTTTATCTCCTAGTGTCATTTTACTGAGGTCAGAATTACGTGTCCAGACTATCTATTTGGCCCACCCAGCCTCTAATTGGTGCCTTCAAATAGGGGAAAATCATTAGACTGGAGCATTGAACTGACTGCAATTCTCTCAAATGAACTGTGTGGCCATGTATCAGATACCTGCACAGTACATGCTCCTCTGGACCTGTTAAAAGATACAGCTTTATTTTTCCAATAAAATTATATTTATAGGATTCCTGGAATAAAATAAGTTTTTCAAAAGTATTTCATTACCAGAGGCATTAAAAATATTAAAAGCAAAAGAAAAGTTTGCTTTCCATTGAACAGATGTACGAAGAAATGTATAAAGTTTCTGAAGAAAATGAATAATGCTTCAAAAATTATCGAAGTTTTTCTAAAAAAGATCATTATATGAAAATATTGGTCATTGACTTACTAAGAATTACATCACCACCTTCTTCGGAGGTTGAACGCGGAGTTTCTTGAGAGATCTTTTTAGTTTTCCTTTCTAGCATAACTAACAATATAAAATAAATTTAAAAACAAAATATATGTAACAGAAGACTATCACAATAACAAAAATGGCAGTAACAACATCATGAAAACGGTATGATAATCGATACTTATGTAAATAAAAATACATAGATTCGATAATTAAATAAGTACATGTTTTCCATTGCTTATAATTTGTTTGAAGTGTTTTTTTTTTTTTTTTTAATAAAATCCCCTAAGATAAGGGGTTGAGTCAGGATTCGTAGCCTGTTTCCCCGCAAAAGGGTGGAAAAATTACTTTTTAAAATGTCTCCTGAAGTTAATTTCGTGATCTATTTTTTTTTTTTTTAATTTTAAACACAATATTAGTAATTTAAAGAATGAGACGAGAAAAATAGCGTGAAAACCAACAAGCGCAAACATATTGGCAAATTGGTCCTTTCGTTTAAATGCGATTGTATTCCTAGCAGTGACCCCCCCCCCTCCAGTCGTCAATACTCTCCGCCCTCGATTAATGCAAATAAAAGAAAAACTACAAAGCACAGTAAAGTGCTTCTTATTTTATTTTAAAAACTTAAAAAAAAGTCTTATTTTTCGATGACATTTTCTTGTACTAAATCGAGGATATGCCTTTAATATTACCGACATTAATCTCTTTTCAAAGCAGACTAACCTTTGCTTATAACCAGTCAAAATGTTTCGTTTCTTAAGTTTGGCGCCAGATCCTAGAATGTTACATTTTGAAATTAAGTAAATACATTTAGGTTTTCATCTGTAACACTTATTTCCTACCGGTTGACAAGAATTGTAGCCAACAATGAGTTTATATGTTGACAAGTATAGGCCGACATCACTTCAAAAGTTGGATTTCCACTTAAGCCAAGCTCAGCATTTGAGAAATTTGGTACATTTTTATCTTATCTATTTTTTATAGTTTGACGATTATCTTGGTTATTATATTTGTTTTATTTTCTTAGGTGAACCAAGGTGATTTTCCACACTTGCTTTTTTTTGGTCCTTCTGGATCAGGCAAAAAAACAAGAATAATGGCTTTGTTGAGGGAGCTTTATGGAGCTGGAGTTGAGAGATTAAGACAAGAAAAAATTAATATTACTGTAAGTTAATGAATCTTTTAATAAAAATAGTTTAAATGACCTATTATTCAAAAATGAAAATGCATGTTTCTTTACTAATAGGTTTCACTTTTATTTTCAATAAATTACATTGAATGAACACAATTGACAGGAAGAATTTTGAGTTAGACTTTTTTTAAAAGGGAATTCTTAAAAATAAATTTTAGGCTCCTCTTCGGTAGGGTGTCCTTCTTTCATAGGATGGTAAGTTAATTTCTTCTAATGAAACCAAAGCTATGGATAGAGGGTGTTGCCAGTATACTGACATGGTATTAGTTGATTAGGGTTGATGAAATCTCTTGTTGCTTCCAGAGGGCAGAATTCCTTCCTGGGTCCCATATTCCTCCAAGGACTGTTTGTTATCTCTAATATAATTTGTTTTTTTACTATGCTTCGACATTTAGGCCATTAGTGCAGGGCTATCTATAGGTTGCCACCATTCCTAAACATACATGTTGATGCAGGGAATTTCTTCAACTGGCCCTGAAATGAAAAACTCAACCTGCTGGAGGGGGGACTCAAACTCCCGCATTAGAATACAGAAAACCATGGGGAGACCCTCTAATATTATGTTGCCCAGACATTTTTATTTATGGTTATTTCTTTTGTTATTCTACCTATTAGAAAACACACAAAGGGCATTAAGTAAAACACTATTTGAGTAAAAAGTATTATAATTAGCACTTTTCAATAACTACTGTACATTCCAGTCTAAAGCTCTCTTTTGTCATACTTCATCTGTTTTTCGTTGTCATGGAGACAGACATACTTGTAATACAAAGAAATATTTGAATTTCTAGGTTTCATACTACCAAAGTACTTATCCCCCCTTCTTATTGGTTTTGCGTAACATTCCATTGTGGATTTAAACTGAGGTTCTTTCAAGAGGCTGTACCCTCAGTAGTCTCTCTATTGTCATACTCGTTCAGAGTGTTTTCATATTCAGTCAAATTAAGAAGGAATAATTGAAATATGCATAAAAAAAATTCATTACACGTTAACTAAATTTATTTTGTTGCTTCCCTACACGATTCATACCTTTGTTGTTTTTTTTTTGTTTTTTTACAGCGCATCGACATCTGGGCCATTAGCGCCATGGTGCCTCTTGTTTACAAATTTAATAATAGGTACATTCTCAACAGTGTAATGATGTATACTAAAAAGATAATAAATATACCATTAAAATGCTGAAATTTGTGTCATACACACACACACATATATATATATATATATAATATAATATATATAGGACATGTTTAACTTCCTTTTTTTTTTTATATATAAACAGACACCTTCTAACAAGAAATTAGATATAATGACTGTTGCTAGTAATTATCATATTGAAGTGAACCCTAGTGATGCTGGCATTTATGATAGAGTAGTTATAATGGAATTGATTAAAAGTTCTGCACAAACTCATCAACTTGATTCTTCTGGTCAAAGAGAGTTTAAAGGTAAATATTGTTATTTATTATTTCTACTTATTCGTTATTGATTCTGTTTTAGTAATTAGTTTATTGCTATTATTTATTAAGGCTATTACTGCGTTGTAAAAGGTCCTGTCAAGATCTTGCTTTTACAACATTTTTACCGCAGTATATGCCGTGTTTTCTCAGCCTGGACAAGGAAATTGAAAAATTCTGTTGAATAACTAACCACTTCATCTGTTTTATAACTGTGTCATCGGACTTGAATATGACTGCTTCTCTGGCAGAAGCCTTCTAAATGATGCCTTGGTTCTTAGCAAATAGAATAGCTGATTCATTTAGCTTATTTTGATTCTAATAATTTTTTTGAATATTGGAAAGTACTTTTTTAACAATTCTTTTTTTTTGTCACTAACGCTTAGATATTAGGGGGGGAACAATGTTCATCCGAGGAGAGATCAACTGGCACCTTTCTGCTCTTAATATCCAGTAATTGGCTAACGTCTTAGATTCTCATGCGGGAGATGGTGGTTTCGAGTCCCACCAGTGGCAGGAATTTTCTCATCTCACGGCTCGATGAGAAAATTCCTCACTACACCAAGGATGTCAGTGCGCCATAAAAATAAATAATTACAAATCCAGTAATTTACGTGAGTACAGTTGATCTATTGTTTTGCAGCTGGGCGCACATTTTTTTAGTTAATTTTAAGGCTCTTTATGAACCACCAAAAAAGTAGAGTATTTCAGGCATGCATTTATTTGTTTTGTTGCTATAAATTGAGTTATTACTTGCGAAGTTCACCTGAAATCTCTTGCAAGATTTATTAGTGTGTTCCCAAATCATCTGATGTTTCGACACTAGTCTTGTGGTGATCGATCAAGAATCCAGAGCGATTTTTATGAGCTAAAGTGTCCCCAAAACAATAAGTTTGAATTTCTGCAATACTTTTCACTTGACCTATACTTTGGAAATGTTTATGTGGGAGTTTCAATGAATTGCATGATTAATTAACAGTCTGCATAATTTCTTCAAGCGAATACACACACCATAAAAGATCATCAATGTAGTATTATTTTTCACAATGGAATTATGCATCAAACAATTCTACCACCAAGAGTACATTAATCGTTGTGGTTTTGGCCTATTTTATTGATTTTCTTATTACACCTTGATCAGTAATTTTTTTTAACGGCTTGCTGACATCCATAGTGGGGCAAGGAACCTTCACAACGGGCCCTGAGATGAGAAAGATTCGAACCTCCGTCTCCCACATGAGAATCTAAGATGTTAGCCACTAGACCACGGGGACACCCTTCTGGGAGTTGTTGGTAATTTCTTTGCAAGATGGCAACAATTTCGACGGTTTGAGGGCTCATTCTTAATTAGAGTCTGGTGTAAACATCCTCTCCTGATAGGTTGATGTCACTTATTTTTTATAATATAACTCTTTCATTAGTTCTTGGTGTTGCACAGAGAGTTTTGTTGCAATACAACAAAAATTACAACAAGTTATATTACAAGTTTTAAAAACTCATTAATTATGTGAATAAGTAGAATACCCCAACTCCTGATGTTTCAATTTTATTTATATAGACAAAAACATTTGGGAATTTGATTGCTTGTCAAAATTTCAAATCAATTTAATGACTATCTTTTGAGTTTTTGAATACAAACTTATGCAGGTTGAATTTTTATATATAAAGATACATTAAATACTGAAAGATGCATTTATAATAATACATATTTATAATAATAAATTTGTAGTCATATATTTATTTATGATTGTTTTATGTTTTTTAACAGTTATAGTCCTCACAGAAGTAGATCGTTTATCAAAAGATGCTCAGCATGCTCTTCGTAGGACAATGGAAAAATACATTGCAACTTGTAGACTTATATTGTGCGCCAATTCCATTTCGCAAGTTATTCCTGCTATTAAATCTCGATGTTTATCTCTTCGAGTTCCTGCTCCCAGTGGGGATCAAATTAAAGTAATTCTCCAGGTAATATTTCCATAGTTCAATCATTTATCTTTCCTAAATTAAAATGGGATTCATGAACATGAAATACAAGTTAAAATTATCTACGTTTATTTCTTCACAAATATTTTTTTGTACATACATATAAAGCCAATTGGCAAGAAACGGTTTATTAAACTCATATTGATTAGTAAATAAATCCCTGCACTTCACTGTTCAGGAACTCATTTTTTGAGGCCAATATTTTTTTGATATTTTTCCTTCATGATGAATTATAAGTTGTTACTAAGGTAGTCATGTGATCATCAACATTTTAACAGGTTTCTGAGAACGTCCAAAGTGTTTTAACCACATTTGTGGCTTCTATTATGAAGAAAATTCTTTTGTGACCATGTCTTCCTTAAGTTCATCATCACTTTCGAATTCAAGGCTGTTTAATATTCGCTGCATGTAACCGTCAACTTCCACGAATTCAACAAATTTTATGTTTGCAGTTACAGCAATCACTACAGATGATTTGTTCATTCTCTTCTTCATTTGATGTTTTTGTTTGCTCCAAATCCTCATGCTGCATATATATTATCGTGTCTACTTCAACTTCATCTCAAAGTTGCTATATATAGCAGATACTTTCAGCTCAGGATGCCATGCTGTCAGCCATTTTTTGACAACTTCCTCTATCATCCACGCTTTTGGTTTGCGATGTACTCAGTGGTCAATAATTTTACATTTTTAAAACATTGTGATTTGACTGTTTCCAAAGATATATGTATAACTCTTTTTGGTAAGCCAAATCCTCAAATCTGTCCAATAAGCCTAACAGGATCTGTGGTCTGAAGTCATTAGTCAATTTCTGGCCAAAAAAATGGAAAATTATGTAAATAAGTCAAACTGAAAATAATGATCTCGGAAGAGGACTTCTCGGACTTCAAACTCTAAAAAGACATCATCTACATAATTGAAACTCCAATTGCCAACTTCAGATTGGTCTAATGGATTAATTTCCTGTTTTCAGTCAATGTTTACCTTTATATTACACCAGTCACTTATTGTTATATTATACCAGTTATCCCATTCAGGGGGAAACGTTTACCTGTACCGGTCATATGACCGGCGAATAACACAACGAGACATTTTATGCTGTTCTTAGGACTATGGAATATTTGTTTTTGAGATTGAGTGTTTTGTTTGGCAAACATCTTTAAAAAATATCAGTCTAACCACATCTGAAATCACTAGGTGAGTAGTTTTCCAATAAATCAGATAGAGTTCTCCGCCATTCGTTACATGCATCTTCACTGACGCTCATGCTCTCCTGAAATATAACTCTGCGAGAGTGCCTGCCTGCACTTGAAATTTGAGAGCCAGCTTCTACCCAACTTAAAACTAATTTACAGCAGTAAGAAATTCCTTAGATTTTTCTTGAATATGAGGCCCACTCAATGGAATGTTGTTTTAGCACTTTCCTCCGAAGGAAAGTAGCTATTGAGGTTGGACTCATGACGGAATTTTTGAAAAATTTCTTTAAATCTTTATCGATCCTACCTAGTAGACACCGAAAATGACCCCCGTTAAAGTTATATATATATATATATATATATATATATATATATATATATATATATATATATCTGTTAACACGATAGCGGCCAGAGTTTTTGTTTTTTCGTCACGAAACTTGGTATATAGCATTCAATTAGCAAACGATTGAACGAGTTTGTTAACCACCAAAGTCGGTCCACCGGAAGGGGGGGTTTACCCTGAACCCAAAACACTAATTTGACTGTATCAGCCGTAATATCTGTTATATTTCAACTAAACTTGGTAGTCGTAGTGGTAATATAGAGAGAAAAGTGAGATATAAAAATGAACTAAATCGGTTCATTAGAAGGGGGGGGGGTTTACTCAGGACCCACAATACCAATTCGCCACTACCAGCCGTGATTTTTGGTATATTTCGATGAAACTCGGTATTCGTAGTGGTAATCCACAGGTAAATAACTGTTGTAAAAATAAACTAAATCGGTTCATTAGGAGGGGGGTTTACTCCGGACCCACAATACCAATTCGCCACTACCAGCCGTGATTTTTGGTATATTTCGACGAAACTCGGTATTCGTAGTGGTAATCTACAGGTAAATATGTGTTGTAAAAATAAACTAAATCGGTTCATTAGAAGGGGGGGTTTACTCTTGACCCAAATTCTTAATATACTCATACCGGTCGTAATTTCTGCTGTATTGTAACGAAACGCGGTATACGTCGTGGGTAACTCACGAGAAAGAAGTGTTGTAAAAATGAGCTGAATCGGTCAATCGGAAATCGGGGGTTTAATTTGTAATATATTTCAATAGAAAAGCCCGTCAGACGTAGGTTCACAAAGCCGCCGCAAGGAGCGCTTTCTACCACTAGAGTGACTGTATCCTGTTCCTGCGTTAGATCAAAATACGATAATATGAGGTTTTTTGTATTTATTACGTAGTGTAATAGGTACCATGTGTAAACATAACTCTGGAAGCAAATTAATAATTGATCAGCTACTCATTACAAATTTAAAAGAGAACTATTCATGTTTTTATTTTATTTATGTAGGATATTTTAAGCAAATTGTTCTGGAAAGCAGTCTACACTACCCAAATTCTGAGGAAAGTGCTTAGTTATGCAGCTCCTGTGTGACGGACTTTTTTTGAGTTTCCTCAAACCTCTTAATTACACAACTTTCAATATCTGTGTAGAGTGCATTTTAGTGATGATATCTAAAAGGAGACTTCTTTAAGATCGTAGAAAATGAGGTACATGGAATTCCAATTAACTAGCAATAACTGATTTCTTTCCCCTTTCCCTTCTTCGCAAATGAGTTTCAACTTTTGTGGAGCCATCATTACCAACCACAAGTGCATAACCAACAAGTGACTGGTGTAATATAAAGGTAAACATTGACTGAAAACAGGAAATTAATCCATCGGACCAATCTGAAGTTGGCAATTGGAGTTTCAATTATGTAGGTGATTTCTTTTTAGAGTTTGAAGTCCGAGAAGTCCTCTTCCGAGATCATTATTTTCAGTTTGACTTAGTTACATAATTTTCCATGTTTTTGGCCAGAAATTGACTTTAATGACTTAAGACCACAGATCCTCTTAGACTTATTGGACGGATTTTGCTTACCAAAAAGAGTTTTATATTATATATACATATATATACATACGTACAACTATTCAAAAAATTATTAAAAGGCCCTCATAAAAGGCAATTCTGATTTAAGGGGTAATACTTCCTTTTTTTCTTTTTTTTTTTTTTTTTTTTAATGGGCAACAAATATGATTTTCACAGGGTCCCGATGCCGAGTGAACACAATGCTGATTTGAAGATAATTTTTTAAGCGAGCTTTGATCGGTCCCTTTTTAATTGTTACAATTTTTTTGGTCCTCCTTCAATACATTTCAAAATCAAAACACATTTTTTTATCTTCATTACAAGAAAGTATGAAAACCCATTACCCTTGGCACGGTGTGTTGTGCTCATGGCCACCTGGCCTCCAACATTCTTTATAATGCTTAATTTTTTTATGAAGAGAGTTAGGTAAATTTCTTGTTTATGAAATCCATGTTTCTGGTTGGTATTCTTCTCTTTACTCATAAAAACTAAGAATTCAAAGCTTTTAAACTTCAATTTAATTTATTTCTAGCAAATTAGTAAAAAAGAGGGCCTTTCACTTCCTCAAGAACTGGCTGAAAGGATAGTTGAAAAATCTGACAGGAATTTGAGAAGAGCCATACTAATGCTTGAAACTTGTAAAGTACAGCAGTAAGTACGGCATTCATAATTAATCATTTTATTTATTTTTCAAATTAGTGATTTGCATTTTTACTACATGTTCATAATCATAAAGTTTATATAACACTGAATGAATCAGTAGATTGGCAAGAAATGTAGAATTCAGTGGGGGTTTTTTAGTTAGTAAAGACTACCCATTGTTGATATATTAAGAAATTTTGAGCTTTTTTGAACTTTTTTTTTAAATGGTTCTTATGCCTGGGGACCAGGTAGAAAATTTATATGCTTGGACTAAGATCAGAGATGTTACTCATTTGTAATGCTTTTTTCTCCTAGACAATGCATCTTTACAAATAGGGCAGTAATATTCAGAATTTACCAGAGAATAAATTAAATCAAAATTTCACTTCATAATCTCATTGAGGGGGGGGGGGCAAAACAAATTTTAAAATTTGACATATTAGCTTCTGGGAATCGGAAGTTTTATAAGAATATTAGTAAATGCATTGTTCAAATCCTCTATCAAGCAGCTGACTAACAATGATATTCTGTTTGTTGTGAAATCTCAACTTCTTCAATCCAGTGTGTAAAATTTCATGAATATGTTTAAATTCGAGGGCGGGCATCGGTGATGGTAGAATCGCTGGAAAAATGTGTAGAGACCCGAGGAGAGTACTTTTAATAATTTCAAGTGTTTGTGCAAGTCTGTTTAATAGAATAAAAAAAAAAAAATACCTTATTTTTGGAGCGAACCCTTTATTGTCAACGTTTCAAAGATGTACCATTAGCCACAACTGAACCAATATCTGACAAAAGTTTGTTGGACATGCGGCTAGTCAGAAAGGGTTTCATTGGTGTATTTATTGTAGCTAATGTATTATTAGAATTGAATTATATCATGAAAGAGGTAGAATCTTTACAAAGCCAATTAAAACGTTTACTTCATTTATACAGATTGATTTTGTGTCTCACAGAATGTTGGGTATTATTTGAATAAATTATTATTCAAATGATTATTAAAATCAATTTTTAGCGAATGGTGAAGAATTCACTAAATTATCCTGTTCACATGGTACATCATTAATTATGCACAGAATTATTTGTTATTCTTTATTTCCAGTTGGTTTACTGACAAAATCCATCTCAAACATATATATATATATATATATATATATATATATATATATATATATATATATATATATATATATATATATATCCGGCTTTCGACATCATAATAAATCATTCATTATTCAATAAAATAAAATATGCTTATTCTGATTGATTATTCGAATAATTTGTAAATAAAATATAAATTGTAACAATTCCTTTATGTAAACTTATATTTTTGATACAAGAACATGATTTTATTTGTTTACGTCTTAAATATTTGTTTCTTAGAATTTTCAATTTCCTAGATACCCCTTTACCCCTGATCAGGAGGTTTTTGAACCTGACTGGCAAGTTTATTTGAAGGACACTGCAAAGCAAATATTATCTGAACAATCTCCAAAGAAACTTATGGACATCCGAGGAAGGCTTTACGAACTCTTAGTTCACGGAATTCCAGATGATATTATCTTCAAGGTAGGCTTAGTTTGAATATTTTGATAGATGAAGTATATGATTCCTTAGATTTGTTTTCAATAACTATGTAACCAGGATCTTTTTAATTTCTCAAAAAAAAAAAAAAAAAAAAAAAAAAATCTGTTTTTGAGAGGAGGGCAAGATTCTAAATTATGAATGTGATTACACGCAGCAATCTTAAGGTCACACTTGTTGAGCTAACACTTGATGAATTTGGTATGGCTGTGTGGTTCAATTACCAGGCCATTAACGCATAGAGGGTCGGGCTAGGAGGGAGAAGATGCCATGAAAGTCCAAGATTAACTTGCAAGCAAGGAGTGAAGGAAGGGCTTTCCAAGCTTGGGATATGAATTGGCCAGGAGCATCAAGTTCCAGGCATCTGAAACTCTCAATAAATAAGCAGCAGAAGAGGCTTTGAGCCTGTATGTGTGCGTGTGTATATAAATTATATATATATATATATATATATATATATATATATATATATATATATTGAAATCGATATGTTCAGGTTGCCAATTAGTTTCAGTGATGCACTGCTCTTATTATTACTATGATCTTCCTGGAATCAAAGGTTAATAACCTTCACAATATTTGAATTGAGTAGGTGAGATGCAAAACTCGTTCATTCCACAGGAAAATATTTTTTAGGAAGCTCAAATAACTCAAAACCACGTCTTCTAGGCCTGGTTAAAATGGATTTTGTTTTGCCTTCGAAAGATACATGTTTATTATGTTTATAGATTTATGTTATATTTCAACATATGTTGAAATATCTTGTAGAATCTATCTAGCCATCTCAATTTTACAAAAAATTGAACGGACGTGTTTTGCACCTCACCTCCTCATTTATTTGAAATATCTTTAAAAGACTTACAAATTAATCAAAAATTGGCCTTTTATTATTTTGGTAGGAATTAAAATTAATTCTCGCCTTCCAGCTGCAATGAAATATTATTATAGCCCGAGATATTCTCAAATTGACTTTTTCACCCATAATATTATGTATTTTATTCTGAGTTTTGGTAGTAAACATAAAACTTTATCTTTCCTGCCTTCACTATCTCCTACAATACTAGGACTACCTACTACTAGGTATGGATGAGCCTTTAACTTACATAATGTTTTTTGGAAATACAATAGACATTATGTGGAAGTTTTGACTTATTTTTAACTCATATGAAGATGAACACACACCAGGAAGCTACTTTGTTTTCCTAATAGGAAAACAATTTATGTAATTACTTTCTGCTCTAGCTTGTTTATTTTTAATGATGTTGCTCATTAACATAACTGATATTTCATCTCCTGGCTTCTTTAAACAAGACTAATAACCACTGGCCTGAAGGCCGTGTGCACTTAACACTCCGTGCCAAAGGTCGTGGGTTCAATTCCCACTTTAGGGTGGTGACTTATCTTTAGAAAAAAGAAAAGGCATCATCCCTATCCTGGCTAGAAAAGGGTGGTAACCTATAGATAACCTGTCCCAAAATTCTTAGTTAATAATAATGGACGTTAAAAATTAAAAAAAAAAAAAAAAAAAAAACAATAACCACATTTATTTTAAATTCGATGTGTTTTGATTTTAGGTATTGGTGCAAGAATTGGTTAAAAGCTGTGACATGCAGTTAAAAACTAAAGTTGTTGACCTCGCTGCCCTTTATGAATACCAAATGCATCGTGGTTCTAAAAAGATTTTCCATCTTGAAGCATTCATTGCTAATTTTATGTCCATTTATTTGAACTATTTAGAAGAGAGTGTCGGGAATATGATCTAATTGTTACTAATCCTTTAAAAAAATGAAGTATTTATTATTAATTGTTGTATTTTAATCAATTATTAAACCCCTTAAGTTAATTATTTATCTATTTTTTCCAATTTAATTTTTTTTTTTTTTTTTTTTTGAAGTGCATCTGCTACTGGGGCCATTAGCACTATTTATTTGTTACTTCTATAGTAGAGGGACTGAACAAATATTTTTTTAAAAATACTGATTATATAAGCTGCCATTTGCCTGGTCGACATGGAAGAAAGCATGCCAGGAATACTCCAGCCTGTACAGTGGTATATTACACTGTCGCCGTGGAAACTCCATAATACAACAAATTCATAAATTCTTTTGGACATAGATTAGCAAGAGCATTGCCACATCTGACTTGTCAAAGGTTGCAAAACTAAAAATGAATTCATTCCTCTCTATTAAGAAAATCACAAGTTTTTTCTAACGTGTATATGCATATAAATTTGAGATTCTGAATAGAATTGAAACAATAATTCCAAACAAAACTACTAAATTCTGTCTGGAATGGACTGGAAAAGGTGTAAATGATTTTTAAAAGGCAACTTTCAAAGGTTTGTCCTTCGAAGATTGCACTAGGTTTTTAGAAGTAAATTATTTTTAGAAGAAATTAATTAAACTCCTTTAAATAATGGATACAGTCGGAGTAGAGAATTCAGTTAGAATCGTGCTCGCATAAGTGTGATGCATTTGAAAAAAGCATTATTTGAGGATATAATATTTACCATTTTTAACCCTTTAAGGGGCAGAGACGGCTTAAGATGTCCAGAGTTCAAAAATTTGTTCGCGGCGCCGATTCTAATAGCTTGTTGCTCTAATAGATATCCTGGGACTGTTTACAACCCTTTCTACCCCTTGGCAGCCCACAAAGCAATACTTTGTCGTCTTCCGTCACCTAGCGTACCCAAACTCTCCCCACCCTCTGAAGCGTTATCAGTGATTTCCTTCCATATAAGCACATCTACCTTCAACAATGTACGTAAAAAAATTATATATCTATATGAAATACTATTGCTTGTTACTTTATCTTTCTAGAATATGTCGCTAAGATGTTATTGATAATTGTTAAGATGAAAGTATGGGTTTTGTGCTGTATTGAGACAGGATATGCATTAAATATGGATATTTACACCGGGAAGAGCGAGAAACCACATCCTAATTTAGGCCTAGGAGAATGGATTATTTTTATCGGAGTTTATTTATTTCCTTACTGCTTTATGTAATTATAAATGTCTCAAAGAGTAAAAATATTTTTTCGCAAACTTTAATTTGAGTAAACGGGCTAATGATCAACTGTTATAGAAATTCAGAAAATAAGTAAGCAAAGAATCCAGAGGACAAGGCAACTAACACATGTAAGAAATCCCATTATAAGCCCAAAAGATCGCAGCCGCAACGTGGGAAATGCCTAAACCTGTGTCATGCGGGTTTACATTCAAGTACACATTACATAGACCCTTAAAGCGCACAAACGGCTCAGGCCGTTTAAAGAAAAAAAATGAAAAAGTTTGATTTTGCAATAAATGGGCTAAGGAGTGTGTTTTAGCAACCAAAAGGAGTCGTTTTTTTTTGCATAACTTGATTTTTAATGTTTTTTCCGATGATTGCGCCTTAAAGGGTTAATATGGCATATTTAGGTAAAATTCCAGCTGCAGATGCCTTAGTAGAAACATATATTTTCTTAATGTAAACACAAGCCCTCCAAAAGGAAACATATGCATTCTTTCACTCAATTCAATGAAATACCAAGAAACAAATTCTTGGCTAGCAAGAAAGGGAATGTTTTCTAGGAACTCATTCCTCTGGGAGACTGCCAGATCAGAGAGAGCGATGGATAAGGGAGAGTCTACTGTATGTATGTGTGTGTGTGTGTATATATATATATGTATGTATACCGTACCGTATATATGTATATATATGTAACCGTCCTATATATATATATATATATATATATATATATATATATATATATATATATATATATATATAGATATATATACATACATAAATACATATATAATTAGTTGAGAATTTTTTTTTGTCTTATATTGGTTGCTTTTACTGCTTTGAGGATACAAAATGTAAGTGAAAGGCGTTTTCATAATTCAGCTGAAAAAAAATTATGAACATTAATTAATTTGTTTAGATAAATGTAAAAAATGATGCCAGTTGGTGATGATAGTGTGAGTAGCACCGTAAAAAAAATATATTAATTTGTATTAAGTTTTGTCTCTATGAAAAATTGTCAACCAGTCATCAAGAGCAGACATTTAAAAGTTTTTTTCTATAGCACAACTCTTATCAACAAGACATCTTTAAAAAAATAATCTTAAGGTTTCTCAGAAATGCATTGGTGATTTGAATGAAATTCAGTCAAGGTCATCATGTAACCATTTATAAGAGACTGCTGAGACTTTTTAGCATTCAGAAATACTGAATGAACGATTTCTCTGTGAAACAGAGTGGTGGAATGGCTTCATTATAAGGATAGGGCAGTCGTTTGTGGGGCTGGACGCTGACCAAATGGACACACTGACACTGCTGTAGGCCTATGTGTTTATTTCCTTTTTTCTTCCGGTTTTTAATAATATAGTAGTCTATTCATAAAATATGTCGCAACAATACAGTTTTATTATGTTGTTATGTATGACAAAGTAACAATTTAATCGAGAGTAAATTACATAACTAAATTTATTTGAACTATTTATTTAGCTCTACCTTAAAAAAATTAATAAAGAATTGGAGCTTAAATAGATGATGATAAAAAACCAAAACACTATTTTGGAGGAAAAACGTGTAATTAAAGGTCTGAGTTTTCAAATTTTCTGGGAGAGGGCTCCAAACCCTCCGTTTCCATACCCCCAACTCTCCCCGGTGAAGGAGCGTTTTTTCGTACATCACCTCGGGCTAGAAACCCTCACGACGGCCTTGTAAAAGCATAAAATCCGACTGTCATCTTAGCCATAGTGTCATTTGGAATGACTAAAATAAACATAGTTAATATTTCGTCTCAATAATAAAACACCTATCCCATTGAAATATTGAAGAAAACTTAGATTTTAGACGTTATTATGGAAATTGCTCACTCGGCCTCTTTGATTTCTGCTCTGAAAGATCTACTACAACCAATCAAAAATTGTTTCTCATTTTACTTATCTTGTTTTAATGGAAAATTATTATTACTGCTAAAATCAATTAAAAAAACAGAGAAGCAATAAAACACTGAAGATATCGAACACAAGGAACCGTTCGAAACAACAAAACTAACTTTTGAAGTTTTAGGCACTTATTTCTCCGATTTGTATCTTCCCATGAAAATTACTTTAGAACTTTTTTTTTAGAGAATTTAGTAGGCTTTTGAACAGTCCCCATACAGTTTTCGAGATATGAAATATACGAAGACCCCAAAACATTTTTTGTATGTTAACCCCTGCTTCACCACTGGTAGTGTGGGCTGGCCGACCCTGTAGTACGGCTATCTCTGTATCTCTTGGGCTCCTATTACGACTCTCGCCCTCCTCATTACCTATGCCAACCGTTTTATATAATTTTCTCCGTTAAAAATTTCAAATTGAAGAAAAGCTTTATTCTATAATTTCATTAACTTTCTCTTTTCAGCTGTGAATATTAAGGTTAAATTATGTAATTATATGATCCAATAAATGTTTTAGACTTTTTTTTTTTATATAGGTACTAATCAATGAACCTAAATAAATAAAGTGGCTCTAACACTGGCACAGTTAATTTTTGTTTAAATATTTACGAAGCTAAAATTTTAATTCACCCTGACAACTAGTCGTGAAAGAAATAGTTCAAGATTTTCTCAGTACTTGGTTAACCTTTTCGATGCAACGTGGGCTAGCTGCCTATTCCCTCCACAGGCGGACATAACTCCCTCTCCTAGAGCGGTCGTACACACCCGTATTTTGTTTTTCTTTTTTACTTAGGCGCTCATTACTAATCATCGTGTTTATCTTACGTGAACGACCACGTGTATTACTTGAAACAATTTATTTACTACAATTTAGGTACGCAGAAAACCTATAACCTTTAAAACCAAATTTACTTACTTTTCTTTCCTATATTTCTCTTTCTATTTCATTCCGAAACAGACGTGATTTTTAAATGTAGCAATGACATTTTTTGTTTTAATTATTATAATAAGCTACTCCTTTATTATTTACAGTTTCACTAAAAAAATGCCCTAAGAACATTTTTACTGTGCACACGTCTCACAGACGCATGTTACTTATAACGTTCAAAATTTGCATGTTACCAGTTAAGGGTTAAACCAGAAAATATCCCCCAATCCTGCTAGAGTATTGTGTACCCTCTCAAGGCTAAAGAGGTCTCACAATCAAGAGATACAGCTGTGGCGAGAATACTCGGGCGGCACCTCTGAGGAACATCTTTCTCCGGCGTCGCATCGAAAGGGTTAATAGCCCCAAGGTTGAACTCCTGGAAAAGTCCGCCATAGGGAGCACATAAACGAGAGAGGAGGGTTGGACTGCTGTACAAGTCCTTCGTTCCAGGGGCACGGCTTGTCTAGACTCCTACAGCAATCTACAATAGGGAAAGGGTTAATAAAATATTTTTCTTCTAATACTTCGTTAAGTCTGAACACAATCAAAATTTAAATATCTTAGTTTGGATGAATGTGAAACGTCAAGAACAATTTTCAACTAAATGCCAAAAACGAAAATTAGTTTTATCCACTTTTCTCGAAAATGATTAAAGATATCGCCTTAAAAATGGTTTTATTCGTTTCCCTATGTTAAAGGACCTATAAAAAGTGTACCTGGAAGCCTAAAAACGAAAAGCCATAAGAACAAAAAAAATGTTTTGTGCCAATTTCATCCAAAAAACAGTGTTCCAGCAGGTGGATTCTGCTGGTTAAGAATCTTGATCTTTTAAATAACATCAAGTACTTTAGCACTAAATTTCATCATGATCGGACCATTTTCGAGCCTGTGAGAGATCGAACAGAATAGTATATTATATATATATATATATATATGGCTCATCACAATGGAAGCAAAGCCCTTAGAATAAAATAAATAATGTGTGTGTATGTATGTATGTATATATATATATATACACATACACACACACACAAATTTGAACGTTCTGAAATGTTCTAGTCGCGGAGCACTTTCTGATTGCGTAATGAGATCAACCTCATAAAAAGGTTTCCTCCCTAAGGAGGGAAGGCGGAAACACTATAAAATATATAAAAAGAACAAAAAAAAAACGTATTTTTAAGAATAACA
The DNA here is from genome assembly GCA_946811695.1 of Gonocerus acuteangulatus. NCBI lineage: Eukaryota > Metazoa > Arthropoda > Insecta > Hemiptera > Coreidae > Gonocerus > Gonocerus acuteangulatus. The sequence continues at coordinate 45,590,796 of OX328127.1, forward strand.
TTTTGTTCAATGTTGTGCTTGTAAGATTTAATCATTTTTAAAACAAAAAAATTGTCCTTAGTTACACAAAATTTGAGTTTTATTTTCTCATTAAATTCTATTTTTCTATAACAGTATAAATTTAAGCGTTCAAAAGAAGTGTACTTAAGCTCGTAAAACACAATGCTTATAAAGCAATTTGATGGGGTAATTGTTTTTCTAAACAATCCCAATTTCCTATTTAAGATTGCTGCTATAAGTAAGAAAAAAAATGTATAAGAAATAATTTAAGAAAAGAATTTAGATAATGAGACTTCACAGGTGATAATGAGACTTATATTAAAGAAGAAAAAACATTTCTTTAAATACATAACAACGATTTGTATATATCATTATACATGAGATAATCTGACAATGGTTTAGGATAAAATCGGGTTATCAGAAACATCTTAACGGTTATAGACAAGTTCAATTTAATAATTTAAAAATAACAGTGCTTTAGAAATCACTCTACTCTACTTAGGTATTTTAACTAAGTTTTGCCCTAATATGAAGTTGTGGAGCTAAAATCTCAGCTCACATTAAATATTACTTAATATAATTTATTATAGGTTATTATTATGTCAGGTAAATGTAGTATGTATAAATAACAAAATTACAAACTTACTTTTCAGTACAAGAAATTATTTGGCATAACTATACTATGAGCATACAAAAACACAAGGAGCAGTTTTGTTATATATATATATATATATATATATATATATATATATATATATATATAAAATAAAACTAAAGAAAAATAAGTATATATCCTTATTTATGTGTAATAATTGTAACAATTAACATTTTCTGAAATACAACACCGAGATAGTATTGAACTTGCTACATAATAGGTACATTCGAGAAGACATATATATCTTTTAATGGAGTTCAACTACTCGAGTGAATTGCCTATAACTTGTGTAATATTCCGATAAATCTATCTGATAGTACAACGATTATAATTTTTTAAGTGAATAATGTATGCTCTATAATTTACAAAACATTACAAACAAAAAGAAAATTAAATCACAAGTATATATATATTTGTACATATACAATTATATATTTTGGGCCATCTCTATATAAATATATATTTATGTATATTTATATGTATATATGAATTACTTAAAGCCAGTTAAAAAAAAAAAAAAAAATAATAAGATGAAAGTGTGAAAAATAAAATAAACGTAAAAGAAAAAAATATTTAATGTCTTTTAAATTACAATATTTCCCCGACAAACAAAACACAAAGTCATAATTAAAGACGGTGAGGGTATGGGAATGTGAAAGGTTATCTAAATTTTACTAAGTGTGTACACAAGGGTTAAGTGAAGATTTACCTAACACGAAAATAATAATAATATATAGTCACATTGTAGCATCTACAGGATATACAAATTCGTATTCAATATTTAAGAAAAAATATATATATAAATAAACAGAAATTAAGGTTTATAACTTAAAGATATGCAAACCACATAACAATAACAGTATTTCTAAATTACTTAATTTTTTTTTTTTTTACAAAAATTTACACAGATATTTTTTTTTGTTATGTTAGAACGTTGTTGCATTCACTTATTTATAATACCACTGAAAACATCAAAGCCCACTTGAATGTCATTTGGAGTAAGGCTTATGCCAAGTTGAGTGGTTTCTTCACATCAATGGAAAGCAGAAAAATGCGTTTCTCATCACTTTACTTGATCTTAGCCACCAGAGACAATTCACTTCGATGTCATCATGGTTACAAACTCTGCAACATTTTTGGGGCAAAGAAAAATATAAATTAGTAAATAATTAATTAAATAATATTATTTAAGCACATAATTATAAATATTTTAAAATATGACAGGAATTTCCATACTTTATTAAATTAAGACTGATTTTAAGATAAAACACAATTATTAAGAATAACACTTATTCATTTATGAAAAAAAAAAACAAGTATATATTAATACATACTATTTGTCAATAAAGGATATTTAGTCAAAAAGTATTTTATAAATAATATTCTTAAAAAAAAAAAAAATTAATATTTTTAAAGTAATTAATTTAAAATATGTCATAAATTCAATTGTAAAACAATTACGTAAAACCCAGACGTAAATGATTATGTAATGAACCTGAATGTAAAATTAATTAAATAAATAAAAACATTGTCTACCAGTGAACATGCAAGACAATGCGAAAATAGCATGCACTTTGTTCAGCACATTGAAGTAGAATTTCTTTTCTTTTTAACTCTTCATTTTAACTGTTTAGTTAATTCATTAAAGAATGTGGAAAACAATTTTTCAAGGTCGCGAAGAAAAAATTAGTACCATTAATCCATAAGTGCCAAGTAGTGTATGAGCTTTGGTTTTGTGTCCATTTTCTTGTGTTCTACACACCCAAATACATTATTTCATATCATAAAAATTATCTATAAAAATAGTCAGTGCCTTGAGTGACGTATAAAATACAACAGTGCTTTTGGCCTGTGTAAAATCCATGTCTCTAAAAAAAACAGCCATTTAAAAATAGTACAAAGTGACCAGTATTCGGGTTGGAATAGGAGAGGAAGATAAAGGGGAACTTGGGTCAAAATACGCATGTTTCAGAGTAGTTAATCACCTAGGAAGGGTAGAAATAATTAAAGGAAGGGTAGGGGGGGGAGGGGAGGATAGTCAGAGGTTACAAGGATTTCAGTTATACTTGGTTGTAATAAAGTAGTTTTCCCCATTTCTTGTGAAATACATGCAATATGATGAAGCCGATGTCCCAGTTTTTCATAGCAAACTTTCAAAAAAACAAAAAAAAAAAAAAAAAAACAATGCATTTAAAACAATTATAAAAATCACGAAGTTTGTACGTTGAATAATTGTTCAAACCCTAAAGAGCACCTAAAAACTCCTGGAAACGAACCGAATGTCCTTAGATGTATGCAATATTTCTTAAACTGATTGACTATGACCAAAATAGTAATCTATCGTAAAAAAAAAAAAATTATATATATATTTTTTTAGCGGAATGAATTTATTTAATTCTGAAATATTTGGGACCTAACTCGGATTTCTTGAATTTGGATCTAATCGTCATCATCATCATCATAGTCATCTTCGCCTAATTTCTCTTGCTCTTCTTCAGCTTCACTTTCTGATTCATCTTCAGTCTCTGTTTCTAGATAAATCTCATTAGGTAATTCATCCTCTTCAGTGCTTTCTAATTTCTCTCCTCCTCCCACAGATTCGCCAGCTTTTTCTTCCTCTTCACCTTCTTCCTCCTCTTCATCGGAATCAAAAGTAATTGCTGCACTAGTGACTTGTTCATCTGATCCCTTCTTATCACCACTCTTTTCTCTCGGAGCTTTTTTGCCTTTAGTTTTTTTTGCCCTAGCAATTTCTTCTTTTTTTTCATCTTCTTCTTTCCAGGCTTTAATCTGACTAACAATTTTCTTTACAAATACTGAAAAAATAATTTTCTTTTTACTGTAAAATGCTTGCAAACCTTGCTCATATTATGAAGAACCCATAATGATACACAAGGGTGTCATATTAAAGATGGCTCAAAAGCGTTTTGTGGCCAAAAATTGATCAGAAAGAATAATGCCAGAGGCAAAAGTTGTAGGGCTTGACTCCCAGCTTTTAGAATATATTCATTGTTTGACTTATCTAACATGTGAGTACAGTACACCTGGAGCATTCGAAAGGTATGGTTTGCAGATGTCCTATGGCTCCTGTTTATACAACCCATATTAAAAGAGGGAATAATAAGACTAAATAATTGATACCAACTAAACTTCTCTCAAAACAAGCAACTGGTACTTATTGTGTCAAAATTGGTTTAATTACAGCCTCATAGGCAATTACTCTGAATTTTACAAATACTAGGAAAATATTACTGGAAAAATTATAGTTGAAATTCAGAACTCTCCCTTCATCAGTTGCTCACTCTAATCCAACGGTCTCCCAGAGGAATGAGTGATGGATCTCGGAAGTCGCCGGAGCTAGACTGACTGGAGGGTTCCTAGAAAGAAAACCTTCCCTTCATAACTAGCCGAACATTCATTTTGTGGTGGTATTTCATTTAATGGAAGTCAAAAAAGACAAATATGTTTCCTTTTAGAGAGGCACCTGCGGCTGGAAGGCCTGATGTATACCAGCAAGGATTTACGTATTTTAAATTTATTTTATAATTTGGTACCTAAATTTTACTTAAATATGCAATATTAAAAATGTTACATATTATTATATCCGCAGATAAGTTTTTTTTTTCAAATAAGTAAGTGACCGCTTCTAACTGAATTATCTAATCCGACTATACCCTGGTACCAACAACGCTGGATCAGGGAGTGCCTACTGTAATACGTAATTAGGGGAAAATATTTTGCAACAGCCACAGCAAAAGCATAGGTCACTGAGCCACAATCAAAATAATGACATTTAGAACCTTTTGAATCGATAAATAATAAATACATCAAAGTGAAGATTGCACTATTTTTTCTGCATCTTTAATACGTTGTACATAAACATAGTGGTAATCTGTTAACCCTATATTTATAACACGCATCAGGAGAACTCACATGGTTAAAACATCAGACAATGTGCATATTCCAAAAGCTAAAATCAAACCCTATTCTTCTTTCTTTTTTCATTTTTCTCTCATATCAACTGTCCGAACACAAAATGCACTCTAAGGCTTCTCAAATAAGACACCCTCCAAAAAATTAATACTCTTAGAAAAATCCATGAATATAAAAAAAGTATCATTTCCTCTAGAAAATCGAATTTGGAAAATTAATCGTAAGATTTTTTAATTAAGACAGTCTGAGTGGACTTTAATTATCAATTATTCCATTTCATGTGTGCTACTTCTGACCAAACAAACAATAAACCGTGAAAATCAGCACAAGGCTAACAATTATAACAGTAACCATAAAATAGAAGACTAATGTGAGTCAAAAGGTGGAGGAACATGCTATGACATGATGCTACGGGTCATGCTAACAACGGCTTTTGTCTTCTTCAGGGGAATGAAAATATAACACCACACAATGCCAAATAAAAGGGATGAAGGAGGGCAGGGGTCTACAATATTAATTTGATTTCATTTTTTCGCTCATTTTATTGTGCACTTAACGACTTTTTGTTTAATTATTAGAGATTTTGAAATATCTTTTATGAACAAATTAAGGTGAGAAGCCAATATTAAAACAATTACTTTTAATAACAAAATAATAAAAATCATTTTATTAATTAGATTAATGAAGAGTATTTATATCTTAACTGAATAACCAAAAAACTCCTCAAAATAGGTATCATGCACAAGTCAGTTTCACAGAACTGGTCATCTTGTTTAGACTCACTTAAACCTCATTACATTGTTTCTCAACAATATTAAGAATAATTAATAACTATTTGTACATAACTTTTAAGATATTTTCTTAATAAAAGGAAAAACCAAAACAAAAAACAAACAAAGAAAAAATAATTATTTCTCAAATGATTTTTTTTTTTAGAAAATGTCTCTTTTAAAAAAGCCATTGAGCTTAGCAGTAATGACTAATTTTGTTTTATTTAAACAAAACATTAACCCTAATTATCGACAGAAAATAGGTCTTATCTTTTGAAGTATCATTAAAAAAACAAAACAAAGATGAATTATAGCCTGTTCAGTTAGATGGAAAGTTCAATTTTGCACGCGGGAGCTTTGAGGGAAATTTTCCTTTCACTCTCAATTCTTTTCAGCTATTTTTAAAACTGAATGAACTGAAAAACAATACTCGAACCTCATTCAATCTGAAATATTTATATTTAACTTTTTATTCCTTTTATTTGTAGACTAAAATAAGGCATATAAGCACAAGTTTAAAGGGATGGATTTAAAAAACATTTATACGCATACTAAAATATAAATGACACTTCATATTAAAAATAAGTTTATAGTGTAATGAAGAAATGAGTGGAAACCTCCCAGTAACCTTTCCCACAAATACAGGCCACAAATTTTTTTCTCCAACTATGCCAACCTACTATTTAAACAGCCCATAGTTTAAATTGTTTTAGCACTTTCCTCCGAAGGAAAGTAGCTATTGAGGTTGCACTCATGACGGAATTTTTGAAAAATTTCTTCAAATCTTTATCGATCCTACCTAGTAGACACCGAAAATGACTTCTGTTAGAATTTATATATATCTATACATATATATATATATATATATATATATATATATATATATATATATATATATATATATATATATATATATTGTAATATTTTACATTACATTAAATTTAAAAGTTTTAAAACACCGAAAATTCTGGAAATCTAAAAAGCTCATTGATATGTTGAATTAGGTAGGATAAACAAATATTATTTGTTATATTTGTCTAGCAGTCTATACAGGTAGCATTGGATACCGGTATGACGCTCCCGCCATGAAAGTTAGTTCGGTCTGTTACAAGCAGTCTGTGAAAAGGTGGCTCCAGTCTCATATGGCAGTCTGTTGAATTGTAATGGAAGAAACAGTCACATACATGTCAGTCTATTGAAAGCAGTTCAGTCAGTTTAAAATGGAGGAGCTAGTCTCATACGTACAGTTCAGTTTACAAGAAGATATAGTCTCATAAGTGCAGTTTAGTTTAAAAGAAGTCTCAGGCTCATACGGTAGTGCAATTCAAAAGAAACAACGCCATTCCTAATGCAGCTCTAGTTCAGTGTACAGCTAGTCTCAGATGGTCATCAGTTTTCATGAAGCCTAGGCTCAGTCTGTAAATGAAGATACAGTTGTAACGAAGATCCTATCCTATGCAGTTAATACCGAGCTGGCTTTATATCAGGTAATGCTTGTTTATCCTATGCCTGAATATAACTTATCTATGAGTTTTTTTTTTTTGTTTTTTCTTATTTAAAATTATCTTTGTTTTACTTTACTGGACTCGAACCCGACCCCTGAGATAAAGAGTTTTTAAAATTAAATATTATAAATTTTTTATTATATTGGCTCCTAACGTAGAGGCGTAATGTAAATAAACTTATTAAAAATAAAACCTTTTTAGTAATATTATTACATTTAGGCACATCAACGCGTGGCTATTAATTTAATTATTTTTATTTTATTTTAATTATAACAATATATATGTCTGTTAACACGATAGTGGCCAGAGTTTTTGTTTTTTTTTGTCACGAAACTTGGTATATAGCATTCAATTAGCAAATGATTGAACGAGTTCGTTAACCACCAAAATCGGTCCACCGGAAGGGGGGGTTTCCCCGAACCCAAAACACTAATTTGACCATGCCAGGCGTAATATTTGTTATATTTCAACAAAACTTGGTATTCTTAGTGGTAATCTAGAGAGAAAGGTGAGATGTAAAAATAAACTAAATCGGTTCATTAGGATGGGGGGGGGGGGGTTTACTCCGGACCCAAATTCCTAATATACTCATACCAGTCGTAATTTCTGCTGTGTTGTAACGAAACACGGTATACGTCGTGGGTAATTCATGAGAAAGAAGTGTTGTAAAAATGAGCAGAATCGGTCAATCGGAAAGCGGGGGTTTAATTTGTAATATATTTCAATAGAAAAGCCCGCCAGACGTAGGTTCACAAAGCCGCCGCAAGGAGCGCTTTCTACCACTAGAGTGACTGTATCCTGTTCCTGCGTTAGATCAAAATAGGATAATATTAGGTTTTTTGTATTTATTAAGTAGTGTAGTAGGTACCATGTGTAAACATAACTCTGGAAGCAAATTAATAATTGAACAGTTACTCATTACAAAATTAAAAGAGAACTATTCATTTTTTTATTTTATTTATGTAGGATATTTTAAGCAAATTGTTCTGGAAACCAGTCTACACAACCCAAATTCTGAGGAAAGTGCTTAGTTATGCAGCTTCTGTGTGACGGACATTTCACTATTAGCTTTGGCTAAGTATTGTTAAGCATTAAACACTATCTCCCTTCCCTGTTCTTGAGTTTTATAGTGTTTCATGTAAAGTATAGTTCATTAAATGGTGTTGGTGTTGCAAATAGCTGGGGGGCAGTAAAAGGCAATTTCCCTCAGAAAACCTCGCCCGTGCAATTTAACTTTTCTGTCTATCTGAGTAGGCTAACTATATGAAAGTAACTAATATTTGTAGCTGTCCAGGAAAAATTATTAGAATCAGGGAGGAAAAATACCTAGGCTGTGTCATAGGTTTTAAATTTTTTTCCCATTTCAAGAATTTTTCCCTTCAATATAAAATATTATCTGCCAACCTTCGGTTGTATGTTAGAGAGGAAGACTTTAATTTAACAAAAGCCCTTTATTGTAAAATAAATTAAGAGACCTTTTTGATCATGCGATATATGTTGTTTAAGACGGCTATGAGAAGTCAGTCTTATTATGAAACGTGATTGAGAGAAACCAATGATGAAAGAGTATTTGTACAAATTTGGACCAGTGACAGTAGACTCAGTATTGATGTTTTTTTCTTATTCTCATAAACTATATATATAATAGTTCAATAAATTAAAAGTGGTATAGTATATTCAAGATGGAAGAACTTAAACCATAAGTAAATATGTAACAGTTTTATTAATTGAGACAGAAAACAATTATGTTATGGATTTTCTCCTCAAATACTGTGCAGCTATCACCCTCCCCAGTAATATTAAGATTCATCAAATTATTTACTAGGAAAAAAACTGAGGCATAAAATAAGAAATCAATGTTTTTAAAGCTATCTTGGATCTTGTTCAATATAGCCCCTGAATACAATTCATTAGACGATAAAAATTTCCTTAGAATTTGAAATGAATTAAAAATAGTTAAGTCTCAGAGAAATTGAGCGGAGTACCAAAAAAGTTTCAATAAAACATGCCTGGAGAATTAATTATGTTTAAAAGCAACAATAAGAGCCCATTCAAATTGGTAGCCTTTCTTGCCAGAATATATTAACCAATGCTAAATGCTCGGAATATATTGTCGATACAAATGCAAAGTATCGAATGTTAAAATCACCAGTTTCCAGAGTGAAAATACTTTTATTCATTACTTTGCTTTTGGACAGTCAAATAGTCGGCAGATTCAACCTTTTGACAGTGGTTACATTCCCCTTTCACTGAGTGAAATAAGATTTGGGAGTTTGCTGTCCATCAGTCCAACAGCAATCAGTAAAGATTGAAAATAAAAAATGAGTTTTTTCATATTCGATACTTTGCATTTGCAACGACGAAATGTATTCTGACAAAGAAGACTTTTTTTTATTATTACCAATTTCAAGAGCAGATGGCTTAAAAGAAAATTGAAATAATACCAATGCATTTTTCATTATACTGAAAATACAGAGCTTTGCAACCATATTTATATGTCTCTTAACACATTCATTGCCCACTAGTTAAGCTGTATCTTTGCGAGGGGCCCACTCGTTTTTTTACGTCGGTAGGACAGACCGGATGCACCCGCTAGGCGGGTGCTGGGCAACGAATGTGTTAAGGAACTTAGTCCTTGTAGCAGCCTGTATTTTTTTTCTTGAGCTTCTGAAGCAAAATATAAAGATGTAGAGCAATTTTAATAAGTTGATGAACTTGTTCATTTTTATCCAGTATTGACCTTCTGACTGCATGAGAATAATTAAGAATTATGGTATTATACAATCTAATCTTATTACGAGGAGGAAAAATTTCCCGAACTAATATGGGTGAGTACATTAATTTTTAAGTATAGCAACAAAGGAGAATCCATAAAGACAAAAGATAATGGGCTAAGAAATAGATTTTATAATTACTTAATATTTGACTTTCTACATATATCAGTTTTAGAATGATTGTAAAGAAGGCTAACTTAAAGCATATAAATCTTATATCACATAATAAAAACAAAATAAATTGATAATTTATAGCTAAAATCTCTTTTCAGTTAATATTTGTTATACACAATACTGAACACTATAAGATTAAGAGTTAAAACAACATCGATCTTATACTATAAATCTCACAAAATATTAGGTACAATATGAACAAAAACAGACGGGTTATATACAGTGACACGCTATCCCCCACATTGAGAATTCATTTTCTTTAAGCTTTCGCCACACTTGGATACAAAGTATAGCGATTGTCTGTAATAGTGTACTGTCTATAGACATGTATCCAGACAAAGTATATAGATAGTCCAGACACCTCACATGTACAGACATATAAGCCTTGTTCTTCAATAGTTGATAAATATGGCTGATCTTGTTTGGTTTCTGCTTACACAGTTATAAATCTGAATAATGAAAATTAAAAAAAAGAAGGAAAAAAAAAACACGGAAAAGGAGATGGAGGCATGTAATGTCCATGCTCATTTTGGTTGCAATTTACTTTCAATGCTGAAATTAGAAGACTCCATGGGTTTCCACATCTCTTACAATCAGAATTTTTGGGATGGGGTTTTAGACATTTTATCAACAGGCCACATCTTCAAAATGAAACCAAAAGAAAAATGGAAAGATAAGCTTCTCCGGAAAACAGTATCTGGAGATGAAGTCTGACAAAACATCCACCCTAGAAAACATTGTGTTTTCTTGTGTCTCGTACTTCTTAATCAATGTTAGCAATTTTGTTGCAAAAACATGCCTGGTACACAAATTTGTCTCTTAATTGTCTAGATACTAAAATCACTCTACTTTGTATCCAAGGCTTATGAGTTAGTTATGTTATGAGGAAAGACTAACAGAAATGTATAGAGGAAAATAAATAATAAAAAAAAAGAGGCATTTTCACCTTAATTTCATTCAAGACTTCAGTCGCCTTAGCAATTTTAACTAAGCTAAATCTAATAAAGCAGCCCCAAGCATTTACTAACATGACATTGAAAGCAAAACTAATTGAGAGCCAACTAACGCAATGGCAGAGGTGTTTTGATTATAATCTGACAGGGGACATAATACAAAAACTAAAAATAAGTAAAAAAAAATCCAGAGAAAAATATATAAAATACACCTCCACATCAAGGGGAATAGAGCCAAGTTCTAAACAATTATCTGGACTTGTGTGGCATTGAAGAAAATAAATCCAACTTGTATAAAGACCACCAGGATGATTTTGATTTATCTATGAAAAGATTCAATTTTGTAATAATATGAATATCATTTATATATATAAAAAAAAAGAAAAAAATGGTTAGTAGGAGCTGGGGGTATAACATGCCCTAAGAGCAGCTTGGTGAACTAATGTCGGTGTTGGTTGTATATAAGTAATATATATATATAGTAATAACAAACACAGCTAACATAGGACATTCCACTTTTTGAAAAGCATACGTGTCTCTCACTGACCGAGCATCGGTTGAAAACTATTCGAGCAATAGTATGGAAATCTGCAAGGAGAGACAGCAATGTGTCACTTGACAAAAGAATAAACAACTGACAGAAAAATGTTATATTTTTGTTTATGAAATTTAATTTTCTTGGGAGGATTAAGTATAGAACACATTTATATATATTTTTTAAATAAATCTGTAGGATACTAATTTTCTTTCAGAAAGTAATCTTACAAATGATTTCTTTCTGAATTTAATGTTAATAAAAAATTAAATTTGTTTCTTACTTATCACTTCAAGGGATTCCACACATCCTCCTTGAATCTCAAGAAAATATAGCAATGCAAAATATGTTTTCATACCAAATTCAAAATTTTGGATTCAAAAGATGAATCGTAAAAACTTGAAAATAAACTTACCAAGGTCAATATATAAAATACATTTACTATTACTTATGTTATATGAAAATGAAAAATTTATTACCAGTTTTAACTGTGTACATTTTTTTTTAAATTAAGCTGAATAAAAAAAAATATAAACAGTAAAAGAAAGAAAAACATTTATCAGAGTGTAAACCAAAAATAGTTAGGAGATTTTGACTCCACACAGACTTCAACTAAAAAGGTAATAAATAACCTTCAAAACAAAATAACACAGAAATTCACAGACAGCAAGAAGAATTAAGATTAGAAAAGTATTAGATTCCGAAACTACCAGTGCTTAAACAAAGTCTGCCCCCCCCCTTTAATCCTCAAAAGAACTGAACTAGCAAACGAAAACATTTTCTGCCTTCTCAGATGATTTTATCTTATTCTGTAAATGAGAAGATAGTGACAGAATTAAATTCTTCTACACCAGCAATAGACCACAAACCACAGTTGTGTTTCTCATGTATCCCCAGAACTCCGGCGAGTAGCAGCCAGCTTTTGTGGAGTTCAAAATGAATTGAAACAAAAGCAAGTTATTAATTCTATACAACAGTCTGTCACGTCATACGTTATCTTATTTAGCAGTCTTTGTGGGCTCAATATTGGCAGATTCCAAGTTAGTTTTAATAGCCACTGTTTAGAGTTGTTAAATATGGAGACCCACGAATTGAAATCCACTTCAGTTTAAAGCGTAAGCAAGACATATATCTCGCACTATCGCTTGTTCTCTTAAAAAAGAAGAAAAAAAAGAAAGAAGACAAGCAGCCTCTAAAAAAACAGGGTTTGGTAGAACCCAACTATTAGGGGGAAAATGGAGCCAGGAGGAACTCTGCTATGATATGACTAAAAATAGCGATAATTTAAAACGTTATGCAAGCTTGCTAGCTTTTGTTCATTATCATGTAATCCTCATTGTTCTGGTTATCAAATAGCATATTTTGGTAAATTGAAAAAAGTTATTTCGCTAGGCTGCCAACTCAGTAATATTGAACTTGGGATATGAGTTTCTCCACCCCCCCCCCCATCCGATCTGATTAGATTATTATTATATTACACTTCATATGTCCTAATAATAAATGAATGTGGGCTTTGGAGTAATTTAGTGTCCAAAGGCCACAAAGGAATGTCGATTGTTTAGCTCTGACAGGGGTTAAAATGACATAATTATAGCATACATATTGAGGTATAAGATTGATAGTAAACAATTCTCTTTTTTGAATTTTAAAGTAAATAAAAAACCCTCAGACTTTATTTAGAACATTCATATTGCTTTTTTGAGCTAGGCTAATTTTTAGGCAAACAATAGTCTCAATAGACACTAGATTCATAATTTTGCTATGAATGATGATGGGGAAAAAGGATTCTTTGATTCACAGTAAAAAGAAATTATGGAAGTCGATTTATTCAGCATTAATGTTTTTTCTTCTGCGATAAGTCTATTTTTATTTAATAATAGCACATTTGTTACTTAGGCTTAGTTTTCTGTCATGATTTGATGTATAAGTTGCCCAGGCAAATGAATTAGGAATATCAAAATAAAGGCTTATGTTGTTACTATATTTATATGGGAAATAAAGCCTTACATGACACATATAGGGAAATGTTTGCTTAGCTATTCCTTGTCACGTTTTGTTTTCTGAATATTGCAATCAGAGTTTTCCATTCAATTATATCCTCAGCTTCCTCACAATTCTGCTAGATATAGTTATATATAAAAAGACTATTTTGAAACAATCAAAGGTAGCCAGTTTCCATCAAATTTGCATTTCATAAAAGTGATGTAACATGCCTCGGGAAATCTTTAAAATTAGCATTAAAAAGGGGGGAAAAGAAAGAAAAGAGAATGCACGATAATTGCAAGCAAATTAACATGATCCTCGTTATATTAAGGTGACAAGTCTGGACAGATCTGTATCTAGTGCAAAACTGAAGATAAGATTCTAAGTTTAGAAGGTAAAATGTAGATAGGGGCTGGCTACAGTACATGATGCAAAATACACTTCAGATAAACTTTGAAAAGAAAAAAACAGATTATGAGGGAGAGAGATAAACATGAAAATATATTTAGTTAATCATGCAAAATCCATTTCTAAAAATCCTCGACGCTACAAACTAATAAGATACATTTAAAAATGTAAAAACTGAGAATTTGACTTCATTTTTTCACCATTTTGTTTTGATCCCAGATATTAAATTTCGCAATCTTTTTATTTAAAGCTTTAAATGTAATATTACTCATTGTAATAGAAATTGGAGATGTACAGTGTTCTACATTCAACCCTATGCTATTTAATTAACAGAAATCACTAACTCAATCATGCTGTTTTTATGTATAAATGTGTGTGTGCATATATATATATATATATATATATATATATATATATATATATATATATATATATATATATATAATATTAAAAATTTTGTTGATATGGCTTCTTTTTTATCAATTGCTAACTTTTGTTAATCAAGGACACCATAAATAAAATTACTTTAAAAGGCTGCTTGGCTTGTAAGCAATTGATCTTCTTGCTAGTCAAAAAAACATTACTAAGCAAAATAAATAAACTAAGCAATTCTCAATAAAAATACAATTATTTCAAACAGAATTACTACAAAATAAAATTCCGTTTTATCTTTTTAATAAAGTGACATGGCCACAAAATAAAGCAACACATTATCAGGCTTGTCATAAAAAAATAAAGCTATGAGTTATATATAATACTCTCCGGTGAAAATACTATAGACAGATAATAATTTATTTATTAAAGAGTTCACAACGTGGCGATTTGCGAAAATCTGTCTAAAAAAGATTTTTAAGGACATAAATTAAGTTGTAACAATTCACAAATGAGAATTAGTTTAAATATTTTGTATTATTTAAAAAAAAAAAAAAATAATCTTAATTCAAGTTCTCACAGAGCAAACCTGATTTATTACTTATATCTTAAGATTCATTAGATTTAGGACTTTTTTTTTGTGGAGTCATTTAATTGATATGTAAAATGGCTTTTTAGGCAATAGTATTCTATGAAGTTCTTAAGGAAACAGCTTAGCTTTAACAGAAATATTCAGTGTAACTGCAATTTAGAACTTAATGAACGTGTTTCAAGTGAATTGTTGAAAAAAAAACACAAACACAAAAATATGTTTTTTTGTAATAGCAGCTAAGCCTCAAAGGACCTGGTAATAATTTCTAGTTCACATTTTTTATTTTTCTATTTGAATGAAAAGTTTCATTGCTTAGAGATTTGGAGAGTAATCTTATTTAGGCATTAATTAAAAGGAGACTGTTCTAATTCAACGATAATAATGAACCTATATATTTTCTTGGCTCCATTAATTATTACAATATCAACTAGAGGATTCTTAAATGTTGTGTTAAGTTTTATTTAAAATAACCAAGTTTAATGAGAATTCAAGCAATCTAAATGCATCATTACTCCACTTGATTAAATTTCAAAAGATAGTCAACATAAAACACCATGATCATCATTTTGAGATTTACATATGTCTACAGCTAATTTTCTGTAATAGCAAACTTTGTATCAAAAGTATGTTGAATTTTTTTTCACAATGATCTTTTGACAATAATCTTATATATTGTTTTCGATAATTATTGCTGTAATAACAATACAACTATTGTAACAAGAAATTTTTTTGTAGCTAAGGAATTCTTTAAACCAACATTTTACTCAAACGAATTTAGAGAACTTTAATATAAAAATAAGATACCGTAAAATGGGGTCACATTAGTACAGTGTGGTGAATTGGTTCAAACCTATACTGCTTATATATTTAACCGAGTGAACAAACAAATATATAGGTATACAAATATATAAGTCTTTTCGCACTCTTTGGGCAAAGTTCGATCCTTTGGTATCAGTTAAATGAAAATATCCTAGCAGTATAAGTTGGCACTAATATCACCACACTGAAACTAATTTGACCCCATATAACAGTACTTTTGTTAAGTAATAACGGTTAAAAATAAAGCATTGAGAACCAATAGATTGTTTACAATGGGCCTTCAATTTGTGCAAACGAGTGAAGGAAAACCATAAAAGATTAATTTTTTTAAAGGCTTTAAATTATAAACCTTTAAAGGTAGGTAAAAAACTGAATTTTTAACTCAAGGTACTATAACAAACTGACAAAGAGGAATGCAAGACCAAAATATAATCCAGCACAATTTTGGAATTGGAAGAACAAATATTGAACATCAAAATATGAATACTCATTAATCTTTCCTCAAATTAAAAAATTATTTGTACAAAAACAAAACTGATATGACACTAGAGTGGCTAACCAGTTGCTCTGGTTCTAGATAGATAATAACTCATTCCAAAATAAATATATCCTATCATTATCACGCAAAATTAGTATATTATCCAGAAAGTTTTCATTCTTCATTTTATGCTGATTTTCTGCTTGGAATAGGGCTTACAATGCTCAACAAATGTGGCAATGATATGTGATAAGATTATTACAGTCTCCTGTTAAGCTAGGTTCATTAACACATCATTGTCATGTAATTCTTTAATGGTATCATAATTAGTACTTGCGTTTGATCTCAGTACACTCAGAAATATTTGAGATAAAGAACCTCAAATCTTTCTTAATCAAGCTACACCATATAGCTCAATAATCTCGTATTCAAGCGTTCAAAGTTGAGAACATTTTGAGAAGTCTTCCAAGTATAATCAATAAATTAATGTTATAAAAAATTGTCTTAAAATAACAAGAAAGTTCTTAGGATTCTGTACTATAGGAAAAAAATGATACCAACCCTCGTAATTGACCTGACCATCTCCGTCGATATCAGCTTCTCTAATCATTTCATCGACCTCTTCATCTGTCAGTTTTTCTCCAAGGTTAGTCATGACGTGTCTTAATTCAGCTGCTGAGATGAAGCCGTTGCCATCCTTATCAAATACTCTGAAAGCTTCTCTAATTTCTTCTTCTGAATCGGTGTCTTTCATTTTTCTAGCCATCATTGTGAGAAATTCGGGGAAATCAATTGTGCCATTGCCTAAAGAAAAATAAAGCTCCAGTATAAACAAATCAAAATAGTAAAAAAAACAAAACATAAGCTCATAGCACATTTTTTAAATTCAGTTATAAGAAAAATATTCAAATTAACATGACAATAACATACTTTAACATATATTTATTGCGCATCTATATATCACACTATTATTTTAAAAATAAAATATATGAAAGCTGAACATAGGCCTTAAGTTAACATTTAGGTCAAATCAAACACCTTTTCCTCCACAAATGTTTTATTCAAAGAAAAGGCTGCATTCGGAATCAATGTCCCATAATTAGAACTGGATGGTTTATATAAGAGTTTCCTCAAGGCTCAGTAGAGTCATTAGAACATTTATTAAGAAAGTGGACTTACCATATGAATACAACATTTTTGGAGGGAAAAGGCCTTTGATGAGGCCTACAACCTTGTTAATCCAATTACTTAACAGACGGTGCTAATGGCAGAGATGTCGATTCGCCCAAAACAAAAAAATAATTAAGTAAGTAAAATGGCCACTATCATTGTCTTTTCACCATGAAACTAGGTATATAGCGTTCCCATAATTAGAGCCTTCTGCTCAAATTCAGGAACATAAATATGCTTTAGGTCCACTTGACAAACCTATGTAATCACATAGGTTTGGCTATGGTCGTAAATGACCACCGCACATGTGCAAACACCAGCGGAGACTTTTTTGTAACGCTTTTTATCAGTTTAGTCATCGCTAAAGCATATTTATGTTAAAAAAAAAAATAAAATAGGCAGATGATCAATTTTTTGACAAATGCAAAACACATTCAATATTGAATTTAGAATTGGGTGGTTTATTGATCTTCTGCCTTCTTAATTTAGTTATTGAGATTTGCAATCTCAAAAATATGCTTTTAGCATCCTAAAATTGGGATAGATCTTAGTGAAGGTTTCTTTTAAAATGAATATTCTTGTGTTATTAACTTAGGAGTCCATAACGTGTTAATATGCAAATTTTATTTATTTTAATCAGGATAAATTCAGCCACCAGTTATGACGGAGGAGGGAACTAATTTATAGTCTAAAGCTTAGATCGCTAACCTTTTAAGGCTACCATTCCCTTTACAAGAAAAAAATTACAATGTGCATGAAGTATTTTATTATATTAAAAGGCCATAGTAAGATAGATGGTGAAAAGTGCCCCTAGCGATATGGATTTTGGAGTTTGACCACTTGAAAGGTAATCTAAAAATACTCGGTCATGCAAATATTTAGCCTTCTGGAGGTCATATTAGTGGCACAATAAGTTAGGACGTCTTGTATCTATTTTATTTTTTTACAGACACAATTTTACTCCAAAAAATCTATGTAAATCCCCACTTCTAATAGACACTTGTTTCTAATTTCCCAACACATTATCTCTCCAAAGTTAGGCACAACATACAGAGTTCAATGAGGGAAAGATTACGGCTGATACAGGCAGATTAATACTTCATTAACTCAGGAAACCCCCATTCCTGACTGACTGATTTTGCAGATTAACAAACCTCACCTAATCATTGTTATGGGAATATGTGTGCCTCTGTTTGAGGTGAAGGAACAAAAATTGTGCCCACTATCATTTAACAGATGTACAAATATAATTTACTAAAAGTTATTTTTAGTGCTTAGAGAATAGGGTCTATAAATATTTGAAGACATATTTAAAAAGTTCTACCATGGTTGCAATCTCAATAGACACAGTGAAAATAGATTTCTGAAATATCAAGAACTGAAAAATACAAACATGTTTTGCTTTTTCATTTGATTTCTTAGACCAATTTACATGGACTTAGTATACCCTGAAGTGATTATAAAATATCTTACCATCGGCATCAACTTCATTGATCATATCCTGCAACTCTGCCTCTGTGGGGTTCTGCCCAAGAGACCTCATGACTGTCCCTAATTCTTTGGTGGTGATGGTGCCATCCCCATCTTTATCAAAGAGCGAGAACGCTTCTTTGAATTCAGCAATTTGTTCTTCTGTGAGTTGGTCGGCCTGAAAAACGAAAAAAAAAAAGAGACTATTTTATAAAGATATCAATATTAAAAGTAATTATTTTAGAAATGGTAAAACACTAAATTTATGAAGTTTCTATTTACAAGTAATAGACCAAGCACAAAGGGCTCATTAAAAAAAAAACAACAACACAGAATTGAAGATTTGATTAGTAATACATCTTTTTAATAAAAAAGGGATGTTTAGGTATCAAGATTTGTGAGAGCTATATTATGTGTCAATAAAAACCTTCTGAAATTGGCAATTATTCTTTAAAGTTATATAAATGACATTCATTGGAGCAGCTTGATCGAATTATACTCGAAAGAACATCAATGTCATATTTTGGAAATGTTACGAGAATATCTAATGCCGAAACTCAAAGAGTAAAGGAACAAATCAATAAACGCAAGAGGGACACATTGAAAAATAGCAAAGAAAAATTAGAAAACATTAAAGAAGTCTATTAACGAATTCCAACAGAGTAACTAAGATATAACAACCTAAGTTAAAGGGAGATGCTTTTGAAATATGTATTAAAAAACTAGTACATAAATATAGGAGTGGGAAGGGCATGATTTGCAAGACACAGCTGTAAAATATGTTTAAGCTTAATGCTTGGATGGGTTGAAAATTAAGTAGTTTTTGATGTAACAAATGAGATACGAACAATTCATATTTATGATTTTGGCAATTGTCCACGAGTCGCTAAAAAACAGTTATTGAGATTTTTTTTAAGTGAGTAGTTAAAGTATAAACCATTATATTTCAGTAAGGCACCAACTGTTTTTATGATTAAATATTTAAAGGATTCATATTATCTATTAATTGTTAAATTTTGTAATCAGGAGGAGAATATTGGCTGCCAAACGCTGCTAATTTTGACTCAGAAAGCAGCTTCAGATAAGCTGGCGATCAAGCACAAAAAATTTATCATTTATAAGATATTTTAGATCAAAGAATAGGATGGTTAAATTATGGAGGAGCACACACACACAAAAAAAGATTCTTAAAGTGGAAGAGATGTATAATCTAGTTTAGAATAGAAAAGATTTCAACGATAAGGACAAAATTATTCTCTTACGAACTAACAGATGAAGGCTTGATTAAATTACGAGTAATGATTTGAGTAGAAAAATATATGAAATAAACTAGAATCTTTAAATGCTTTAATAAAAGAAGTGTATGAGGTAGATACTGTTATATATGGCTTCACAGTCAAGACACACTGAAGTTAATTTTCATTATTTTTTTGATCCTCACTGTTCTTCTTATAGAAATAATTTCCTTGAAGATAGAAAAGCATGATTTTTCTCTCTCTCTCTCTCATACAAACAAACACACACAAAAAAAAAACACTAAATGTACATAATATGCACTAAGACACAAAATTGCAAGGGAAAAAAAGGCCAAACAATCCTTCCAAGGGCTTAGCGAACAGAAATTATATAATTCAATGATTTCATAAATTGTATTCATTCTCTTTGTATGTTTTGTCTGCATTATCTAGATTAACATAATTTTCTTTTCATGATTGCAATAAGGTCAAATACAGACAGGAGTTTATCCTTTACTTAAGAACATCTCACCTCCAAGATGTAGCTAATGTTTTCAGATTAATTCCCTATTTGATATAGCTACATGAATATACGAAATTACCTCAGTAATTGTAAAAAAAATATTCATTCTTGAGAATGTATTGTGCCTATCCGAGAAACTGTGAGCCGACACACCTTATTATTGCTCTGGCCAACCACCTCAGACAGCAATCCAACTTCGCCAACCACACGAGTACATGAATGTTCTACCCACATGTCATAGGTTCAAAATTAAGAATTCATATTACTTTAGTACTATATAAAAATAGTATTTTTGTTAAATAAAATTTACTAAGGAATGGACGGACTTCAATACAAAAAGCATTCTTATGTTTCTTTACCATGATCTACTCTTTACTTCTTAACAGTAACATCTGGCAAGAAGAGTGCGAAGGAGCACATCCTTTTTATTGTATGCTCAATATATTCCAACTTTCATCATGAGGCTTGTATACTTGAATGAACACTTCATTAAAGAGCGAACAGGCATTTTTAAACCTTTCTGTTTCAATTCTTCCAGCATTAATGTAATCTTTCACATTCCTTTATCCATTATTTGGCCTTCGATGAGCAGAATTGAATAAATTTCTTTTCTTAATATATCATGGGCTTACAGGTGAAACACATTGTCACTATTGAATTTTTGAGTTATTTCATATTTCTAGAGTCAAAAGTAAAACTTTTGAGCTTGTTGAAAGAAATTAATTTATATTTTTGGTTTATAAGACAAATATTTTTACTAACTTTTTATTCTTCCTGTCACTTTTATTAAAAAAATAATGCTGACAAAGCTCAAGTTAACATTCTGAGCAAGTGGAAAATGCACATAAGAAGGTAATAATCACAGAAAATTTATTGGACACATGTCTAATTTACTATAAAAAAATAAATGATATCTCTTTTTACGTTCTCATAAATAACTTTTTAAATTTCTATTTACATTCTTGCTTCAATCTATCTAATTGACGACTGAATATTTTTCTACAAAATTAAATTATTATTGGGAGCTATTATTACTTAATTTTTTTACGGAACGAGACTAAACCTAGGCGTTTGGTAAGCTGCGAAGTGAAATAATATTTTCCTAATGTTATATTACGGTTTTGGTTATAATACAGTTTTTAAGATGTTATAATATTTTCCTAATGTTATATTACGGTTTTGGTTATAATACAGTTTTTAAGATGTTATAATATTTTCCTAATGTTATATTACGGTTTTGGTTATAATACAGTTTTTAAGATGTTATAATATTTTCCTAATGTTATATTACGGTTTTGGTTATAATACAGTTTTTAAGATGTTATAATATTTTCCTAATGTTATATTACGGTTTTGGTTATAATAAAGTTTTTAAGATGTTCAACTATCAGAAGCTGAGTAGCTGGTAAAAACGAGAGTTGAATTTTGTTTTAGACATGGATAATTTTAAGACGGTAAGAATGGTTGTAATGTATTGAAAGTTGTCAGTATATTTAGTTTGACCATGTTTCACAGTTCAGTGTTTTGTATTTAGGTTTTTCTGGTCTAGTCATTAAGCACTCATAGATTATT
Organism: Gonocerus acuteangulatus; assembly: GCA_946811695.1. Lineage (NCBI taxonomy): Eukaryota > Metazoa > Arthropoda > Insecta > Hemiptera > Coreidae > Gonocerus > Gonocerus acuteangulatus. The sequence continues at coordinate 45,612,717 of OX328127.1, forward strand.
CTTGTGTGTCCAATTCTAAATCTAGTGACTGCTACTCCCTCTCTTCTATTTTGTCTGAGACCGGTATCATTTGATTTGCCTTCGTTTATTATCAGTCGTCAAGTTACTCCAGTAATTTCAAAATTGTTGTATTGATATGATGTTTAGCTTCTCTTGTAATATCTTGGTGAATAATGCCTAATGTTTGGTTTGTTAAGTATTCTGTAGCTAATTTTGGTTGTACGTCGGCAGATAGGCTAAGAAAAAATTATTAATAAAAGCAGAGGAAAATTATTAAAAAGATATCCTACATAATTTAAAAAATAAAACCATGTTTATTAAATTGACTTTATATCAATACTATGACTCCCTTTAATCTCCATTACAAAGCAATAAATATGAAAGCTCTATAAAACCCAGATATAATTTCGCTAAGTTTACATACACAAACGAATATATTTGTTATGGATAGGGAATAGAATTAAAATTCTTAACTACGCACAGTGAGATTAACACACATAACGAATAGAAGAATAAAAAAGTCAAGATAAATTTCAGAAGTTATTTAACAGCCATATTTAAATCCTCAAAAAATATTTATCCAACAACAAATGAGAATAAAAAAAGTTAAATCGTTATACTAAATAAAATTTATCTGCATAGCTTTGCTTTAAGACAAGTTTTTCAACTTTTGAAATGAAATGACAATTTTTTACCCTTATTCTGTTATACTCGATGAAAAATTTAATATGACTGGCATTTCAGGGGGTTGGATGAAAGTTGTAGTGATAAGAAATGGAGGAAGAGACAGGTATATCCGGGTTGGTGGCATGATAGATAGGCAGCCCTGGACTCCCCCTAGTTTTAGTATTTTGGACTATGTAGGTTTAAGTCCTCTATTTTTAAATTGTCACAGTCCCTTCTAGTACATAAGTGTAGAATAAGGCGAAGTTTTAAGTCCAGTTCCAGACACCAATCCGTTGAGCCTGGAGCTCCTTATGTACATATAAATAAATTTGGGGGGTGGTGGGAAAAAAAGATAGTCAGGGGTAAGGAATTACAGAGAGATGCTATGAGTACAAACAAAGCTGTTTGGAGGATGAGAATGTGACATTAACCTGTTTAAACATAACACAGAAAAAAATGGTTGAATATATTTTTTTAATGCCAAAAGTGGTAAATAAACACAATTTCTAATATCATTTCCCCTCCCAATATTGTAAAAATGGACAACTTAGGAACCAATATTTAAAAAAATTAATTGCAGAAATATAAACAAATTATAAGAACTTTTTTCAAAAAACGTTTTAAATCCTATATTCAGATCAATATGTACAAATTTATCTTATTATATCATTATTTGAATATACAATAGGATTTAAAAGTAATAAGCTGGAAATGAACTTTCTCTGACAATAAAATTTATTCAGCTAACGTCTAGTCAACACATAAATTCAATATTCTAAGAGTTTATGAGGTTAGGATAATTAATAAATAAGATATTGAACAGTCAATTAAAGCATAACGGCAGTAGAAAAATGTCTGTTACAACAGAAGCGATCCAACTTAAAAGGGACATCGATACTGAGCAAGTGCTTAGTGTACAGTCTTGCTTAAAAAGAATCCTGTGTCGTATCTCCTATTGACTCCTGGGATTATAAGCTTCTCACATGTCTCATATAGCTTTTGAAAAGTCTCATGCATTTTCATTATGAACACGAGAAAATCGAAAACTATCTTTTTGGCCAACATTTACATGAAAATTTATACTTTAAACATTTACTTCTTCAATGGTGACTTTTTAAACTTTAGGAGTATTAATCGGCTTGTACTAAACATTAGGGGCATAAGGTGGATTTTTTTTTATTTTTACAAAACAATTTCAAATTGTAGGATAGAATTTGATTATTTGATAAAGATAAACGCAAGTGTACTAAAAGGAGCTCGGGTGGCTTGAGAGTTAAGGCGTGAGCACTTCGGCCGTGGGTTCGATTCCCACTATGGGGTGGTGGCTTTTCTTTAGAAAAAAGAAAACGCATTAGCCCTATCCTGACTAGAAAAGGGCGGTAACCTATAGAAAACCCGTCCTAAAATTCTGTGTCAATTTAATGGACGTTAACATTTAAATAAATAAATGTATTAAAAATGATTCTGAATGGAAATTGCAAATATTTCTAAACTAAAATAATATCATTCTGTGTTTCGCATTAGAGATCCTAATTAGTGGATGTTTTTACAAATATTGTATGATAAAATTCAAGTTGCTTATTCATATCCGGTATGAGGAAAAAACTACAATGGACTAAACACAAATAATGAACACAATCAAATAAAATCTTGATTCCTTCCACAATATTTGTTATAAAAACAAAGAATTTCAATTGAGAATTGAAATGAACAAAAGGACTATACTCTATAAAATAATAATTTGATTTCTGGCACTTAGATAAAAAGCATAAACGTTAAGATATTAAAATATTATTTATAATTAAATGTTGTTAAAACCATGCATCAAAAGTGCAATCACTTAATTATAAAACTAAATCCTATGCTACCTAACTCCTGGAAATATTGGATTTGGAACATGTTAAACAAATCATATTAAAATTACAATGCAAACTTAATAGTTTAAGGTAAATCAATTGTATATATCCAGTTATTAACTTTAGTATTTCTTGTAAAATACATAATAAATAAGTTCTTATATATTTTATATTTGACAAGAAAGATATTTTCATTTTTTAAAAAATCAGCTTTGAGGGAAGTGAAGATTTCAAGCTTATACTAGATATCAAAAGTTTAAGAAATTTCAATTATCTTAGACCGAACCAAATATTTTGGTACAAATTATTAGAGGCTAATAGACTTGGTCAATAACAGTAACATTGTACTCCCCTCCTCTCATTAATTATGAGAAATAAAAGTTGAAGTATAAGTACTATCTCGAATTCCTTTTTATAGTTAATAGCCAGATGAAAATTCTTTCTTGAAAATGTTTCATTTAGTACTAGAATTTGGAAAACAGAGATACACCATATAAAATAAACTAAAAATAACAAAAACGTTTATTTTTTTAAAGAAGGTCAAACCCAAGAGTTAACTGCTTTTTAAACAAGATTTCACTTTTTCAATTCCCCTCCTCCCATCGAATGATTAAAATGTTTATAATGTTGTGTTTAATAATATTTGCACTATTATACCATTCCTATATAATATTCCCATTATCCCATATAACGAGAACAAATATATTGAAATTGACTTCTTAAGAAAATATTCGCATACTTTCTCAAAGAACTATAATACTATTTGCATATAAATGATATAAAATATTCGAATGACTCCTAAAACCAATGGCAATGCACACGACTGAGGGTAGAAAATGTGTTTAAAACAAAGTTGCAAAACTTACAATATTTTCAAGTACTTCTTCTAATGTTAACTTCACTTTTGGAGGAGGTTTTTGTTTAGCTTCATCATCGTACACCATGTGACTCTCGAATTCTGTAATAGTTTCCTTTTTTAACTCAACATCTGGTTGCACTTCAGCCAGAACTGACTTCTTGACTTTATTAACATCTTCATCAGTCTCCTCTTCAACAGCTTCCATTTGTAAAACTGCTTCAATATCGGGTTCTTGGAAGTCTGGAATGAATTCGATATCTTCGTACGGAATTAAAAAGCCTATCTCTTGTAACAGCTTTGCGTCTTTTTTATCTACTTTGACTCCTTTAGTCTTTTTGGCTTGCTTCCTCTCTTCGCTAATCTTATTGTATTCTTCTAAGTATTTTATCTTCTCTCTCTCTAGTCTAAATAATTCACTCACAGTAGGCTCAGCTGGGGCTCGCCTGTAACGTACACCTGGTGGCAAGGCCAATATCTCTTTTAATTCATTCCTCCAATTCCTAACAGTAGGTGCTCCTTCTTTAACTTCTTCTTCTGTCATAATAGATTATAACCTTTAACAGACACTAAGGGTAAAGCTCAAGGATAAGCTATAATCTTAACTTTGGTTTGGTTTAGTAGAAATGAAGTTTTCTACTTTCAGGCAATTTCATGTAAACTGTATCTAGGCAACATATTATTTCAACAGAACATGAATAATTTATTATTAAAATATAATGTTTCCTAATATGAATTATTTTCTATCTTTGGGACCAATGAAACAGCCCACGAGGCTATCGGATTTCTCTGAAAATATATCGACGACCTAATAGTTTTTAATTGTATTTAATAGCGAAATTTCAAGCTTCTCTTCAAATAATGGGAAAACAATAAAATATTAGATAAGAAAAAGTCGTAATATTTTTAAAATAAGTTTCATGGGGCATGATGGCGCAAACAGATATCATTTGGAAATAGAAAAATAGGACATTCCGTAGACTTAACACGATCGACTAGAAACACTTATATATATAAGTAGAATAATAGTTGAATTTCGACTTACCATTACGAGGAAAGATCCACAAAAGTCTAGTAAACACTGCCGGTCAAACTACAAAAGCACAACTGCACCGGGGGCTGGAATACTTCGAATTGTCGATGTTGCTGATGACGTCAGCGAATGTATCCCTCCGCCGTAGATGAAACCCGTGGATTATTTTAACTGAAAAACACCGCACAATATACTTGAAAACTATTAAAGATTTCAATGATTTTAATAAAATTCTATCACTAGTTTGTCGAGTACTGACAAGGGTCCGTGTATATCGGAGTCGGCAAGTGGATTATGTTTTCCGGAGCCTGGTGAAACAGCTTTATAGGTGGTGGGTGCGGTCGGTGTTTACAAGAGCGGCCGTCGACAGACCCTGCTAAGCCTTCCTCTGATTGGCTAATACTCACCTGCAATGCGTCAACCCCGGCTCCCTCCCCTCCTCAGCAGGTCCACATCTATCCCCACTCCTATCACCCCTCCATCCCCTCCACTTGCTGTGCTAGCCCTTCCTACAACCACTCCGACCAGTATTCCCATCAACTCGTATTTAACTGTTAAAACAAAATTACTGAAAAATATAAAATAAATAAATAAAAAAAAAAAAAATACCACAAAATAAGTTCGTTTTTCATACCTCAGCACAAGAAAAAAACAACATAATAAACCTGAAAACACAATCCCATACTACGGTTAGTGTTTTGTTATCCTAACATTTATGTCAAAAACAGATAAACAAATATTCAATCAGATGATATTCTTGCCCATTTACAGTATTGAAAGCACTTTTTTCCAAAAGACAAACTAGTCTTTATAAAATTGTATTTTGAAATTGGCGCTTGTGGTTCACGCATGCGCTAAAATCGCGCGGAATCTTAGACTCCTTCATCTAATGAAGGCAAAATAATTTGAATTAAACGTGTTGTTCTCGGCCAATTTTTATTTATTTGAAGAATAGCAGCATTAAAAATACTTGTTGACAGATGAATACAATTTTTTGCAGCTAATCTTGAAATAAATTATTGATTCCAGATGTGGCTAAAGTAAGGACGCACGAGCTGACTGCGGAGACCGGGCCGTGACGAGCCAAGCTATCCCGTCTTCTCTAACTAGGCTTATAATTTTTATATTGTACAATTGTTTTGTAATTCTATACCGATACTAATAAACAAAAATGTGATTTTATTTTAAAATTCCATAGATGGGTCATATTATATGATTTATTTTCGATTTTATTATGCAAAATATTACAAAACTAAAAAAAAAAAGCAAAAATTTCCTAGCTATAGCAAAAAAAGGTTTTCTTCATCCCAGAAATTAGAAAGAACAATTTCAAATTAATATCTAAATTGTATAAGTTCTTGCAGCAATTTAGTATTAAAACATTTGACTCGGAGGCACTGCGTCATCTAAGCGCGTTTCCATATCATGCTAACTAACACTTTCGAAATTTGAAGCATAATTTCCTCCCGCTGAAGTGGTCCCATCAAAAATGTATATAAAAATATATTAAGCGTTCAAATGCTCACATACCACGATTTCTCATGGTGATAACAACCATTTCGAGGTATTTAATAAAATATTTGTTGCGTCCTATTCTGTGGATACACTAACTTTTAGCGGGTTTCCTCGCCCTCAATGGGATGAGGAAGCCGGCTTATGACAACGTCTACCAGGCGACGCAACCCGGAAGTGCTGGCGAGGAATTTCGTCGTTTCTTAAGTAAAATTTACGACGGAACTTTCAGGACCTTTTGTAATAAAAATTGGAATTAGACAGGGAGACGGGTTTTCCTCATTGCTGTTTAAATGTGTTTTGGAAATAATATTTCAAGAATAGCGGAAATAATGATTTTCAACTAAACAAATATTCTATTTGATAAATATAAGAAAGAATTTTCAAAAACCAAAAATGTAGACGTGGACGTAGAAAATTAAAATTAGAATTTATGTTTTGATTTGAAAATGAATGTATCCCAATATATCTGCACTTGCATATCCTTCCGGCTCAAGAGAAACCGCAGCATCGGTTGAAATAGAATTTTATTTTAATATTATTTAATTATAGTTTATTATTATCACAAAAATACTAATGACCAAGATGTCGATGCGCCATAAAAAAATAAATAAATTATTATCACAGTTACTCATGAATTATAACTTAGCTTATTAGAGTATTATTGCAATTAAATTAAAAAACCTAATTTTATGTTTAAACACACATTATTTAAATTAGTTTTGTATAATTATTTTATCAAAATTCATATCTCAATACAATATATGTACATGGCACATGTGTTCAAAATAAATCCACTCTTCATATAGATAGTATGAAGTGACAAAAACAAAACAAAAATAAAAAATAAATATTAAAGTTGGTTGTTTAGCTTTTACGATGATCTTGCGATTTTGGCGTAGCCAAAAACTATTTGAGATCCTACAAGAAATCGCAGGGAAAGTACGTCCTCTTTGAGATTTTATTTTATATTTTTAACGAAAGATCATAAGATTTTATTTTATATTTTTAAGATATTCCTTTACTAATGGCTCTAGGGATATGAAAGGAACCTCGCTGAGTCGGGCCTTTATTAACCATTGGGCTATTGACGCCGGGCTATCTACAGGTTGCCACCCTTTCATAATGCCAACAACACGCGGTCGTCACCCATTCAAGTATTGGACACGCCCGACGTTGCTTAACTTCGGTGATCAACGGCAACCGGTGCATTCAGCGTGGCTATGGGCTACACATTCATACACACACACACACTTTTATATAGGGGAAGGTGTTGTACCTCTGACCATATTGTACCTTTGACCACCGAGGCTGTGGTGGCATGTAGCAACATTTTATAAATTTTGGTGTAATTAGTGTTTAGCTCCTTCACTAGAGGGCTTGTGTAACATACTTTGGATTGTTAAAGACAAAGAGGATTCTTGCAAAAAATACTTATCCATTTCTATCATAAAAATGTAAGTTATTTATTGATGACGATTTGCCTCATAATATTTTTTGTATTATGTCTTTTTAGATGGAAATCATTTGACAAAGAAGCTATTACAATAAGAAACATGGTGTAGCTTCTGAAATTGATTTATCTTAACCCTAAAATGTTTAGCATGCTTTTTAATTTACACTATCAGGGTGTTGTACCTCTGACCACGACTAGTTGTTGTTCCTTTGACCAGGTCAAAGATACATCACAGCTGAGTAATTTATTCATAATTCAACTTTTATGTTCTTCTGCTACAAATTTTAAAAAAATAATTAATATTGGTTTCTTCAATTGTTCAAAGAATTTAAAAACTAATAAATAAAATAAGTTCAAACTGACTTTATTAATCCTCAGTGTAGCAGTTCTATTGCCCCTTATCGTTCCACTTGAAGTTGTAAGACCTCATTAAAAAGCTCAGGTAAGGAAAATGCCAAATAGGGGCCGGCCTAAAGGGAAACCTCTTATCCTGACAGATAGTCCTGAAAAGCTAATTATTGAAGGTGAAAAAAAAACAAAAAACGAAAGCACCACCCTAAACGTAAAACACCACATACAAATAAAGCCCATCCTAAAAAAGTCCGTCACGCAGGAGCTGCATAACTAAGCACTTTCCTCAGAATTTGGGTAGTGTAGATTGCTTTCCAGAACAATTTGCTTAAAATATCCTACATAAATAAAATAAAAACATGAATAGTTCTCTTTTAAATTTGTAATGAGTAACTGATCAATTAATAATTTGCTTCCAGAGTTATGTTTACACATGGTACCTATTACACTTCGTAATAAATACAAAAAACCTCATATTATCGTATTTTGATCTAACGCAGGAACAGGATACAGTCACTCTAGTGGTAGAAAGCGCTCCTTGCGGCGGCTTTGTGAACCTACGTCTGACGGGCTTTTCTATTGAAATATATTACAAATTAAACCCCCGCTTTCCGATTGACCGATTCAGCTCATTTCTACAACACTTCTTTCTCATGAGTTACCCACGACGTATACCGCGTTTCGTTACAATACAGCAGAAATTACGACCGGTATGAGTATATTAAGAATTTGGGTCAGGAGTAAACCCCCTCTTCTAATGAACCGATTTAGTTTATTTTTACAACACATATTTACCTGTAGATTACCACTACGAATGCCGAGTTTCGTCGAAATATACCAAAAATCACTGCTGGTAGTGGCGAATTGTTATTGTGGGTCCGGAGTAAACCCCCCCTCCTAATGAACCGATTTAGTTTATTTGTACAACAGTTATTTACCTGTGGATTACCACTACGAATACCGAGTTCCGTTGAAATATCCAAAAATCACGGCTGGTAGTGGCGAATTGGTATTGTGGGTCCGGAGTAAACCCCCCCTTCTAATGAACTGATTTAGTTCATTTTTATATCTCACTTTTCTCTCTATATTACCACTACGATTACCAAGTTTCGTTGAAATATAACAAATATTACGGCTGACATAGTCAAATTAGTGTTTTGGGTTCGGGGTAAACCCCCCCCCTTCCGGTGGACCGATTTTGGTGGTTAACGAACTCGTTCAATCGTTTGCTAATTGAATGCTATATACCAAGTTTCGTGACGAAAAAACAAAAACTCTGGCCGCTATCGTGTTAACAGACACACACACACACACACATATATATATATATATATATATATATATATATATATATATATATATATATAACGATTACTAAATGAAGGGTATTAATTAATAATACCAAACGGGTGAAGAATAACCCTTCAAAAAATTTTTTCAAACTTTCCATTTATTCCTCCATCACAACGTTTCGGACACACAGGTCCATCCTCAGGCAATCATGTCCTGTTCATTACTCTAGTTACACTAAACAGTCATACAATAAATAAACATGATTCCTGTAAGGAACCAAGTCAAAATTCCACCTACATCAAACACTCATTATCACAGCCATATTGCTGTGATAATGAGTGTTTTGATGTAGGTGGAATTTTGACTTGGTTCCTTACAGGAATCATGTTTATTTATTGTATGACTGTTTAGTGTAACTAGAGTAATGAACAGGACATGATTGCCTGAGGATGGACCTGTGTGTCCGAAACGTTGTGATGGAGGAATAAATGGAAAGTTTGAAAAAATTTTTTGAAGGGTTATTCTTCACCCGTTTGGTATTATTGGTATTATTATATATATATATATATATATATATATATATATATATATATATATATATGCATATATATATATATAGATATATATAAATTTTAACGGGGGTCATTTTCGGTGTCTACTAGGTAGGATCGATAAAGATTTGAAGAAATTTTTCAAAAATTCCGTCATGAGTCCAACCTCAATAGTTACTTTCCTTCGGAGGAAAGTGCTAAAAGTGGTAAATAAAAAGAAAATTATTCTAATGGCAGTTCAGATTCTGATACTGACACCGAAATTTCTTCAGGAGAAAGTGGTGTTGATCTGTCTGATAAATCTCGTGAGTTAAGTCGATGACCAGCAACAAATTGAAAAATATGAATTGGAAAAACGAAACTTTATACTTGTTAAAAATAAAGTAAAAAGACTATTACATATTTAGTCGCAGAGATCTGTGATATTAAATGTCCAATATTTAAGATCCAATATTTGAAAAAAAAAAAAAAACTTTAATTGACAAGTTTACGAGAGAAGATGAAAATTTGTATGATATTGATGTTGAAGACATTGTGGCTAAACTTTCATACCCTACTATTGCTAGTGGATCTGCTTGACAGTTATCAATTGGACTGGATTTTTCAGCATATTAAGCATAACATAATATAAATAATAGATTTTTTATTATGCTTACATCCTTGTCCTGTATTTATTAAACTTACAATTAATTACAATATTACTGAACACAATTTTTTTTCTGCACTGCTGAGTTATTTTTACGTGGTCAGAGGTACAACACCCCATGGTCAAAGGTACAACTAAATGTTGTACCTTTGACCACTGTACGATTATATTTAAAAAAATTAATAAAAAATATTAAATGTAAAGCTAGAACCTTGGAAAAATTAAATATGATAAGCAATAGAATACTAATTACAATGAAATAAAAAAAATGAATTTAGCCTTAATATTCAAGCTAAAAAAAAAAAATCAATTTTGCAAAGTACAACACCTTCCCCATTTCTACATGGGAGGGCTTGTATTATTCTAATCGCATTGTATGTGTTTAGGATGAAAGGATTTAATATTCTTGGAAATATGTTAAATCCATCCCAGGGTGATTATTACTTTCAAAACATGAACAATATATTCAAATTAATACGAATAATTCGTTGCTTACATGGAATAAGACGCTAAGAAAAATAGGCAAAATGAGTTAAGTGCACTGTGATCATCTCCTAAGACTCATGGATAGTATAAAGAAGGCACTAGCTCAGAGCCGTGATGGTTTTTGACCTCAAATAATGTGAGTTTCTTGGTATCTCGTAAAAAAAAAACGTGTTTTGTCTTTCAATTTTCTGATAAAGATCTGCCCTGAAATGTTGTGATTTTATACTTTCTAAGCTATTCCCTGTGAACATCGAATTATTTCAGGATATGAATATAACTAAAATATATTATCTTGACAAATCCAACTTTCGTAGATTCACTCCGGATACTACCTTCGGAGAATGAAGATTTTAGAAATTGTAGATCTTATTAAGGAGAAGTTTAGGAATGATATTGATGAAATGTTAAGACTTAGCTACTGGAGGATTAGAGCTGTAATTATGATTCAAGGCGAAGGTATAACTGTGCACTGCATACCGAAGTATACCTCTGACGATATCCGCAGGCTCATCCGTCAGTTAGTTAGTTCAATCTGTTTGAATGTCAATCGAAGTGAAAACTACTTCCCTTAAAAGAGTCCCCCTTTTAGCGTTAAACAATAAATAAATAAATAGATAAAAAAAGAGTCGCTCGGTTCTCTGTAAACACTAAGATTTCTCCGAAATAACAATGTTCCAATGGAAGAGACCATTTTTTGGAAGCTATTTAGTGAACAGACGTATGTATTAAAGTGGGCCGATAAAACTCAGTTTTTTATTTCCTGGAAACTATACCAGGTCATCTTTCTAAAGAATATATATATATATATATATATATATATATATATATATATATATATATATATATATATCTAAACCAAATTAAAACACAATGTTTTTAGGCTCTATTCGAAGACGTTAAAAACTATTATATTCCGAAATCATCAAATTCAAAAATTTAAAAAATAGTAGCAAAAAGGAAGATTTTTCATATTTTGTCAAATTTCAAAGCCTTTGCACGAACGGAATATGTCAACCGATTTTGATCATTTTTGTTTCCTTTCATTTCTCTATATAATGCGCAACTTTTCCGCACTATTACAACTTCGAAATAAAAAAAAAGAGTTCTTTCGACCCACCCTAGTATGTATATGTGTGTATATACACATGTGTGTATATATATATATATATATATATATATATATATATATATATATATATATATATATATATATTCTTCAGAAAGATGACCTTTAATTTTGATATTTTCCACTTTTTCTTTTCCTGGCAGGGGGTCGATAAAGGAGCACACTTTTCGTTCACATTCACTACTACGCACTGTGCACGTAATACTACACCTGACTCAAGTTGGACATCATGACGAGAGGACTTCCTGATAGGGAAAGCCCCTGAAGAGTAGCGAAGTACGAAACATGTCGGGCAAAACATATCAAATAAAGTAGTGAATGTGAACGAAAAGTAGTGTTGCTTTATCGACCCCCCGCCAGAAAAAGTGCAATTTATATATGTATATGTATATATATATATATATATATATATATATATATATATATATATATGAAGGTGGTTCAAGTCAATCCTGGGATTTTTCTTCCGGTTTTAAATAGAAGGAGGATTTGTATGCAGTAGAAACTAGGACTTGCAAAAGTTCCTATTTTCCACAAAAGATGGCGGAAAACAACTTTGTGAACGTCTACGTGGAACGGCGCGTTGTGATAAAGTTTTTAGTGAACGAGGGCAAAAACCCTGCTTACATTTCCAGAAGATTTTAGGCATTGTACCGGGGTGAAACGATGAGTCGTGGTAGGACATTTGTGACGTAAACGCTTCAAAGATTACTCTATATCATCTTATTACTAAGGAACGGACGCTCATGTAAAATAAAATTGAAAATATGTAGTAAAAGAATGGCTAAACACTATAAAATATGGAAAAGAATAACATAAATAATTAGTACGAATACGAACTTCATTATAAATGGAAAGAACAAAATGTCTAAAACTAACGCAGGAACCGGATACAGTCCCTCTAGCGCTCCTTGCGGCGGCTTTGTGAACCTATGTCTGGCTGGCTTATCTATTGAAATATATTAGAAAGTAAACCCCCCTTTCCGATTGACCGATTCAGCTCATTTTTACAACACTTCTTTCTAATGAGTTACCCACGAAGTATACCGCGTTTCGTTATAATACAGCAGAAATTACGACCAGTATGAGTATATTAGTAATTTGGGTCCGGAGTAAACCCCCCCCTCCTAATGAACCGATTTAGTTTATTTTTACAAGACATATTTAACTGTAGATTACCACTACGAATACCGAGTTTCGTCGAAATATACCAAAAATCACGGTTGGTAGTGGCGAATTGGTATTGTGGGTCTGGAGTAAACCCCCCCTCCTAATGAACCGATTTAGTTTATTTTTACAACACATATTTACCTGTAGATTACCACTATGAATACCGAGTTTCGTCGAAATACACCAAAAATCACGGCTGGTAGTGGCGAATTGGTATTGTCGGTCCGGAGTAAACCCCCCCTCCTTATGAACCGATTTAGTTCATTTTTATATCTCACTTTTCTCTCTATATTACCACTACGAATACCAAGTTTCGTTGAAATATAACAAATATTACGGCTGAAATGGTCAAATTAGTGTTTTGGGTTCGGGGTAAACCCCCCCTTCCGGTGGACCGATTTTGTTGGTTAACGAACTCGTTCAATCGTTTGCTAATTGAATGCTATATACCAAGTTTCGTGACGAAAAAACAAAAACTCTGGCCGCTATCGTGTTAACAGACACACACATATATATATATATATATATATATATATATATATATATATATATATGCATATATATATATAGATATATATAAATTTTAACGGGGGTCATTTTCGCTGTCTACTAGGTAGGATCGATAAAGATTTGAAGAAATTTTTCAAAAATTCCGTCATGAGTCCAACCTCAATAGCTACTTTCCTTCGTAGGAAAGTGCTAAAAAGCATAAATAAAAATTAGAAACTCATTTTAAAAAATGAAAACGAAGTTAAAAATTTCTACAGATGAACATTACTTTGCAAATTTGTTTGCAACAATATGCATTTATAAATTATCAAACGTGAAATGAAGCCGGTCGGATCTCTTTATGGGGAGCATACACTGGTGGGGTCACCGATCAGGCCCATTTTTGTTCTGGTGATTTTGCATCGGAAGATAGTCGACACGTGTCGGAGCGTTTCGTCCAATGCGCCCTAGGAGCTAAGGAATAAAATAAAATAGGTTGAAAATTCATTATTTTATATCTCAAGTTTGGAAAATAATATCTACATTATTCTTTCACTAGTTCATTTGTTCTAGAGAGTAGATTAAAGGCATAATACAATTGTTAAGCAATAATTTCTTATATTTTTTTACAACGCATCGGCTGGTAGATCATTAGCGCCGGGGAATCATATTGGCAGCCACCTTTACTTCTTTCAATTAGATAAGAGAGTGATCAAGATTCAATGGGTAAAGCATTATCATCTTTCTTGGTTTCCCCTGTATTTTTTCCATTACAAAATAAAAAAAGTCCGACTCGCAGGAACTGCGTCATCTTAGCGCGGTTCAGTTTTTATTCCTAGTGTCATTTGGGAAGATTAAAATAGAAACCGTTTTTGTTTTGGTTCAACCTTTTCCCAGTAAACAAAGGGCCCGTTAACAAGGGGCAGCGTACCCTTATCCCTGGAATGGCACCCACCACAGGTTGGCCAGCCCAACTGCTACAAATAGTTATTTCAAATATCAAAACAAATATCAAAATATTTCTATTTTTCTTGATTTCTTCTACAGTAATACTAATTCTATAAATAAATGCAATTAAAAAAAGTCTGACTCGCAGGAACTGCGTCATCTTAGCGCGGTTAAGTACATCTAGAAGAAATGGAATAAATTAGCATCACAAATCACAGGAAACTGACAGTAGCCAACTTACCCAGAAGTGGATAATTCTTAATCTGTATAAGTCAATACAATTATGTACTGAAAACGTACTTACTCTTTGACTACTGCTGAGAAGGCTATTCTTAACAACCAAAAATTCGTTGTCATTTTAAGTACCTTGTTTTACTAGCAAATTCGTCTTACTGTTATAATCAACTGTAAATATGTGCTTCATGGCGAATAAAATTCCACTCTGTCGTGGGTTAAATCTTTTTATAAAATAAGAAATAACGATATCTTCAGTTGGAGGCTATGAGGAAGGTTATATAGACAGCAGAATTCAAAACAAACTACGTCATCGTGATTAGCCACAGCCATCTTGTTTACCACAGCTACCAAACTTTATCCAAACTTATTATTACCAATACCTTTCACCGTTTCTTAGCTTCTTTTACTACTATATTAATTTTGCTGATAAATGCATTTTAAAACAAGAAAAAAACAATTAAAAAGTAAGATAAACAAAGAGAAAACCCCTTTCAAAACAACAAAACAAACATTTTTTAAGTTTTAAGTGCTTATATCTCTGATTGACGTTGCCCCATCCAATATTGCTTCAGAGCCTTTTTTGTAGAGAATTTAGTAAGCATTCGAATGGTCACCTTCCACTTAGCACGATTTCCCAACCGTTATCGAGATATTTACGAAAAATGTATGAAGATCCGAAAACTTTTCATGTCTATTAATAAAATATTTTTTTTCGCATACTTCCTTAACTCCAAATATAACCAAAATTTAAACATCGTAGTTGGGATTAATTTCCAAGTTGTAGAAAATATTTCAATTGAATCCCGCGATTCTAAGTACTCATAAAAATATAATGACTTACAAAAACATTGATTCCACTTTTCTTAGGTTGCAGATATCGCCTTCAAAATGGTTTCATTCGTTTTCTTATGTTAAGAAACCTATAAAACAAGTACCTGCAAGCATATGAACTCAAAAACGTAAGCGTTACGATTTTTTTTTTGCGCGAATGTCGCCCCAAACACTATCTTCTAGTGGGCGGATTCTGCTGGTTAACGAACTTGACCTTTCAAATTAGACGACAGATTTTTGTACCAAATTTCGTCAAAATAGGACCATTTTTGAGCTTGCTAGAGAGCGAACAGACAAGCATATATATAAATATATACAGATATATATATATATATATATATATATATATATATATATATATATACAAATTTTAGCCACCTATATTTTCGTGATCTATAGGGTCCGAAACGTGAAAGTTTCTATTCGGCACTTCCGGATTGCGTCATGAGGTAGACCTCATAAGCGGGTTCTCCCTATGGAGATAGGGAGTAACCGCGCTAAAAAACAACAACCCATTAAAATGTGAGCTAAACAACTACGAAAAGAGCATGCAGGGTTTGGCTCCAGGTAAAGTCATGTACTTTTACTGCCCTTTACCGTTACTCAGAAAGCTCTTTGTGTTTACAAACAAAGGACTCGGTATAGGCCACCCGCATTAACCCAAAAGTGATTATATCAAGCTTGATAAACTTCCTCAATTAAATTAAGGAATTTATGAGTGCTTAAAATAGGTTCTTGATCTAGTAAAAAAAAGGAGAATTAGATCATGAATAGAAAATCTCGGCCAAACAGAAGGAAAATAACAATAACAAGGATAGTTAAACTTCGTTTTCAAAGATTGTTAGTTGTAACACAAAAACGGTCACTCATGATTCTAATCAATTAACTGTGAAGGGTGATTACACAAATATTCCTGTTGAGGCTTTAAAGCTTCAATTTAAAAAAACATATTAACCCGCAGGAATTATAGATAGGCCTAAAAACATAAAATCATTGAAAAAAGGATTTCTTATTATTGAATCAAACAAAAAAAAAAAAAAAAGCATTCAAAATTCTAAATGAAATATACAAATCAGGTTTATTTCCAGACTTGTGGAGAAAAGCTGTTATTGTCCCTATTCCAAAAAAAGATAAACCTTCCCACGAAGTAACCAGCTATAGACCTATTTCGCTGACCTGCTCTCTTAGTAAATTGCTGGAGAAATTAGTTATGAACCGCTTAGAATGGTATCTTGAAAAAGAAGGTATAATAGATGAATGGCAGAGTGGATTCCGGAAGGGTCGTAGTACGCGGGACAATCTCGTAGCCATTGAAACTGCTGTCATAAAGGCATTCCGCGAAAAAAATAAATTATTGGCAGTTCTTATTGATATTGAGTGCGCATTTGATAGAGTATGGAGAAGATCAGTTTTAAATACTTTAAATGAATGTGGGATAGACGGGAATATGTTAAAGTTTTTCGAGAACTTCCTCAATTCAAGGACTTTTCAGGTTAGGATTGGCTCAATATACTCTGATGAGTTTAGTCAGGAAAACGGTGTTACAGGGAGGTGTCTCCAGTGCAAAATTATTTTTGTTAGCCATGCATGGGTTAAGAAGAGAAATTTCTAGGGAGATACAAATTATGTTATTTGCCGACGACGTAATAATTTATTCCGTAGGTGAAAATATAGATAACCTTTATGAATGTATGCAGGAGGCTCTAAACAAAATCAATCTGTGGATGAAAAATCATGGGTTCAAAATATCAGCACAAAAATCTAAAAATATTCTCTTTAATAAACGAACACCGAATACTATGAGAGACCTCAAATTGGATGGAATAATTTTAGAAACATCTAACTCCATAAAATATTTAGGGTTAACTATAGATAAACATCTCACTTGGTTGCCTCATATTAAAGCCCTCAAGAATAATTGTAATAGATCTCTAAACCTGCTTAGATTACTGAGTAACACTCACTGGGGAGGTGATCGAACAAGTATGTTGATGCTATACCGGTCACTGATCAGATATAAGCTGGATTATGGATGTATGGCGTATGGGTCAGCGAGCCCTCGTATTCTTCAGATGCTTGATCCCGTACACCATTCTGGGATAAGAATAGCTACGGGGGCCTTTCGCTCCAGTCCAGCCCCAAGTCTGCTAGTAGATGCCGGAGAACTGCCCCTCAAGTACAGGAGAGAAATTCTAACAACTAAATATTATCTAACTGTCAAGTCTCAACCTCATCATCCTATTAATAACATTATTTTGGAAACTAACTGGGAGAACGATTACATGGCCTATAATAAAGCACCCTTCCCCGCTAGAGCTGAATTGTTTCTATCAAAATTAAATTTAAAATACGAAAAGATTTTAATTTCTTCAACTCTTCAAATTCCGCCTTGGACTATTATACCTCCCCGTATTAACTTAACACTTACTAAATACATAAAAAAAGAAACTCCGCCATATTTGTACTCTGCAGAGTTAAATAAAATTAAAGCAAGTTTGCCTCCTTCCACGTACATATATACAGATGGGTCGAAAAGTGCTAAAGGTGTGGGAGCTGCCGCCCTCTGCGAAGGACGAAAATACTTGTTTTCCCTCTCACCTCATTGTTCCAGTTTTTCCGCCGAACTGTTAGCAATTAAGAAAGCATTAAATATTATTCACCTAGCCATCCTAATGTCATTATTTGTACTGACTCATTATCATCTATAATTAGTTTACAGAATATTTACACCCATGATAGTATGATTTCTGACATTTTGTACAGTATTTATGAATTAAATAAAAAAATGTTCAAAATTCATTTCATCTGGATCCCTGGTCATTGTGATATTAAAGAAAATTCAGTAGTTGATGAGCTCGCAAAAAACGCTTCTATAAGCGGTTTTAAATTACCAGATATCCCACTCAGTGACATTAATTCTGTAGTTAAGTCTGAAGCAATAAGGATTTGGCAAAGAGAATGGATTCATATGGAATTGGGAGATAAACTCAGGGAAATTAAGGATGAAGTGAGTAAGTGGACTAGTTCGGAGCGGGATAACAGGAGGGAATCAGTGATCCTCTCAAGATTACGGATAGGCCACACAAGACTGACGCACGGCTATCTCATGGAGAGGGGGGAGCCTCCGGAGTGCGAGGTTTGCGGCGTGTCCCTCACTGTAAAGCATATCCTGACGGAGTGTAGGGCATATGAAGACGAGCGAGTTCGACTGAGTCTCCCGATACATCTTAGAGAGCTACTAGGCAATAATTCGGTCCATCTGTCTAACCTTTTTTCTTTTCTTGATAAAACCAATTTGAAAAACAATATTTAGCGCTGCTGGGTTTAGATGTACTTTATCGTAAAGTCAAATCATTTACCTAATGAACGAATATTATAAAGTGTATTGGCTTTTTAAATAAATTCCTATAAACATTTCCACTTAATATTCTCTAAATATATGTAGAACTAAATATTTATGTAATTAATAACTAATTTTCTAAAGCTAGCGTAAAAAATATTATTCTCTTAAAAAAAAGAACTGTATTCTATTATTAATTGATTAACTTTAAATTATTAATACATTAACTATCCAAAATTTCGTTAAACATATTTTTGTTTTAACTGTTGGTGGCGTTCGGGGCGGGGGCGGGGCGCGTGGGTCGGCGGGAGCGATGGGCTTGGTTGGGGTTGAGGACGTGCCCCCCCATGCGGTCTGTGAAGGTTTGGTTGCCCTGGCACCAGCAAGCACACCTTCTATCATAGACCTAGCAGCCAGCCACCAGATGCGGGCCACTAAGGTAGAACTGGCACGGGGGACTCTACTCGACCTTGGCTGGGTCCGCCTTCCGCTGGCCGTCGGGCTCTGTTTCCGCTTTCGATACTACCAACAGACCGACCAGGAGGCACAAATGACCCAATAGTGGTTGACTGGCCTTTAAACTTCAAGGAAAAAAAAAAAAAAAAAAAAAAAAAAAAGAATCAAACAAAAACGATATAGAGGTTTTATCAGCAGAATTTTCAAATATATGCAAAGACCTGTTAATCAAGAAAATTAAAATAAAAAATAGAGTTCTCTGTAAAAGGTTTAATGAGTTCTATTAAATACATATTTTCCAATTTAGTTATAATTTTAACTATTGGAATTATTATCCAAAGATTCATATAATACTCAACAATAGATTCTAATTCGAAGCACAGCTATTTTCTATATATACCTGTTCTAAAACGTGAAATCATTTATTAGGCACTTCGGATTACGTCATTGGGTCGACGTCAGAAGCGTGTTTTCCATCTGTGGAGTGAAGCAGGAAACGAGTTAAAAAAAGCAACCAATTAAAATGTGAGGTAAATAGAGGAAAAACGCCGTTCGTGGTGGTAGAAAATCATACAAGGCATTTCACTCAGAAATCTCCGAAATATTGTTACTAATTTTACGTATCCTGTTTTATAGCCAAATAGATTTATATTCTATAATCAATAAGAAAAAACTACTAGCAATAAAAACTATGGGTAACAGATGAAAATAGGGAATATCAAGAACAATTCTCAAGAACGACATCAACACCAGTACTGTAATCTAGATATTCATACGGCATCTTCGAATTCTAACTAACAAAATATTCCTTCTAATTATACGTATCCTGTTTACTGACAAATACATTTGACTGCTATAAACAAGTACAAAAATAACGAGCAGTGAAAAAAAACTGCGGGAAACACACAATTAGATGCGCTTAAATAAACGAAACTAACTAACTAAGTTTTCTTCAACTAACTAACATTTCTTCAAAACATTTTTTGTAGAGAATTTAGTAAGCTTTCGAACTGTTACATTTCACTTGCCACGATTTCCTAACCCTTTTTGAGATATTAAGGAAAATATACGAATGGGGCCTAATAGATATTCATACGGCATCTGAGAATCCCAAGATTCCGCAAAAATAAAATATTGTTTCTAATTACACTTATCCTGTTTTATTGGCAAATACATTTGACTACTATAAGCAATTGCAAACACTAGGGAATATGCCAAAGAACTCGGAGTAGGAGCCTGGACAGTTTCAAGAGATTTGAACGAAATCGGCAAATCCAAAACTGACATTTCATACGGTACAGCCTGATATATTTCTAACAATGAATTGTTTTTCTTATTTTAATTAATGTGTTTTATTGTCAAATACATTATCCAACTTTAAGCAATTAAAAAATAACAAGGAATAAAAAGAGACAAAAAGAACCGTTCGAATAAACGAAATCAATTACTTCAAAATTTAAGCACTTATTTCTCCGATTGACATCGCTTATTCAAAACTTTGTTTGGAACTTTTTTTGTAGACCATTTAGTAAGCTTTCGAATGGTAACCTTTCGCTTCCCAAGATTTTCAACCGTTTTCGAGATATTAATGAAAATATATGAAGTTACCAAAACTTTTCATTATTTCTAGCAACAGAAAATTGGTCTCATTTTACCTATACTGTTTTACACACAAATACATTTTCCTTACAAATACAACATAATAAATGACAAAAATAAAAAGCAATAAAAAACTAAGGAAAAGAGACAAAAATTACCAAAAGAACGACAAAAACTCGATCATATGAACTAAACACACGTATTTGAAGTTTTAAGCACTTATTTCTTCGATTGACATCACCTAATCAAAAATTGCTTCGGAATCTTTTTGTAGAGAATTTAGAAAGCTTTCAAATAGTTTCTATACACTTATCAAAATTTCCCAACCGTGTTCGCGATATTAATGAAAGTATAGGAAGTTCCCAAAACTTTTCATGTCTGTTCATAAAATATGTTATTCTTACCCTTTCTTAACTCCAAACGTAACCAAAAGATTAACATGCTAGTTTTGATGAAATTCAAACATGCAAAAAATGTTTCAACTGAATCCCATGATTGTAAGTACCCAAACCAAAAACGTTATTCAGCAACTATTTTTCCAATTTTCTCGAAAACGGTTAAAGCTATCGCCTTAAAAATGGTTTCATTCGTTTTCCTAGCCAAAGAGGCCTATAAAACAAGTACTTACAAGCTTATGAACTCAAAAACGTAAGCGTTACGATTTTTTTTGCGCGAATTTCGCCCCAAACGCCATCTTCCAGTGGGCGGATTTTGCTGGTTAACGAACTTGACCTACCTTTCAAATCGGGCGACAGATTTTCGTACCACATTTCATCACAATCGGACCATTAGGGAAGCCAGAAATGAGCGAACAGACAAATATATATATATATATATATATATATATATATATATACAAATTTGAACCACCGTTATTTTCGGTCTCTAGGGGTTCTGAAAAGCGAAATTTTCTAGTCGGCACTTCCGGATTGTTTCATTGTATCAACCTTATAAGCGGGGTTCCTCCCTATGGGGGAGGGAGGAACCGCGCTAAAATATTTAAATAGAATACCATCCGTTCCCAGACAGACGTGGATCACAGCCCGAGGTAGTCATTCCTGAAAACAAAGGGCATCTGATCCTGGACGATCGTCGCATAGTTTGCCGTGAAATTACAAGCCTGTGTAATCTTTCGTTTGGAACAGTAAACACAATAATCCATGATCATTCGTTGTAACGCTCAACGAACACTCCAAACCACCTAGGAACCTGGCTGGGAGATATTAACCCCTCGTATAGTCCTGACTTAGCATCAAGTGATTTTCACCTGTTTGGGCCCCTGAAGGAATTTCTTGGACGAAATCATTTTTATATTGATGATGAAGTACGCAAGTATGATGCCCTACAATGGTTCCAGGACGATGGTAACCTTTGACGTTCTTCGTCCTTAAACCCTATTCATTCATACAATGATTCCAATTTAATAAATAAATGCGTTAGTTAAGCACTATATAACTTTAGTTCGTTATAACTGTAGTTGGAGGTTATCTGGAAAAATGAAACCACTTTCCACACTTAGTTCTTACAGTTCTTTTTAAAACATCTCTGTTTGAGTTGAACGACCCTCTTGGGTATGAATTATGTACATTTCTCATCGCCTATTTTGGATTGCTTCATCGGATCCACATCATAACAGGGTTTCTCTCTATTGAGAGAGGGAGGAAACGCGCTAATATCAGTAATATTTTATTGCTATGCATTAATTTTATTAATATTATGCTACCGTTGTGAAATCATCTTAGGTATCATAAAATAATACAATTCATTATTTTTTTAAATCTTTTGTCATCCCTTTATAAATAACACATACTCTGGCCTTCTTGGAAGCCACTACCCCTTAAGTGAACTTCTCAAGGGTCGGATTGTGTACGCCTTAACACTCACGACCGTACACCCTCCATAAAATAAATAAATACAGGGTCCGCCAATGAAACGGGATACTTTAATAAAGTAAATGTTTGTTGAAAAAAAAAGTATTTTAATACTTTCTTACAAAGTTATTGAAAGAACAAGAATAGCCTTTAAGGGTACAATACAAAAAAAATATTATTTTCTGAGCACTGAGCCTACCAAATGTCTTCCATTGCAGTTAAGGGATTCGTGGAGCCTGATCCGGAAGCATGTGGAGCAACTCTAACAGCATGTTGACAGGTATTGTAGCTATCTCGTCCACAATTCTTTGCTTCAAGGCTTGAAGGCCGTTTGCACACTTTATTTCTTAGATATTCCCATAAAAGTAAGTCGCAAGCAGTAAAATCGGGCGAAGTTGGTAGGCCTAGTGTCAAGAAAAAAAATCTTTTTTGTATTGTACCCTAAATGGTTATTTTTTCTCTTTCAGTCACATTGTAAGAAAGTATTAAAACATTTTTTTTCAACAAACAATTACTTTATTTAATCATCCCGTTTCATTTGCGGACCCTGTATATGTGTATTCCTGTATTACCTTTGGGCAAGAATCTATCTTCTCGTTTCATATTATAGAAACGATATCATAAATTGAATTTTCCCTAATGCACGAGGGAGACAAACAAATCGAAACTAGAAAATCAAATACAAAAGAGTTGAACTTTTCTCTTTTTTATACGATACGTTTTATCGCTTTGGACTATTGAGTTATTTTCTTACGCATGACATGAGAGCTTTTATCAGCTTGATAGTTCAACCCTCCCGCTGATTTAGACCTTTATCTATTGATAAGGAAAATATTTCACAAACCGTTTTTATAAATGATACAGCTGTGAGTTAATCTAACCAGTTGAGGATAACGAGTAAGTACGGATGGTATATTATACGATTTCATAAAAAGAAAAAAAGAGGAACTCCTTTCAACTGATTGCTCATTGGTTACATAGTTCAAGGATCTCAGAAAGAATCAGGAAGCCGATCTTGCAAACGTAGTTCATTTATAATTTCTTGTTGATTTTCATTATAAAATATCCGTTACGCAGGAACTGCGTAAGTAAGCACATATCATATTATGGTGGTTGTTTAATTTGCTTAAAATTACCTATATAAATTGAAATTAAACATGAATAGTTTTTATCTTTCTTTATGGACAGCCGACTATTTCTTTTAATGGATCGATTTTGATTATTTTTACAATACATCTTTCTTTTTAGATGCTCATGACGTATACCGAATTTAGTTGCAATATAACAAACATTGAAACCGGTAATAGCAAATTGGTAATTTGAGTCCAGAATAAACCTCCTCCTTTTAATGGACTGATTTAGTTTATTTTTACAAAACATTTTCTCTTTAGACACTCATGACGATATCGAGTTTCGTTACAATATAACAAATATTACGGCTGGTATTGGGAAATTAGTAATTTGAGTCCGGACTCCCCTGTCCGGATGGAGCGATTTTGCTGGTTAACAAACTCATTCAACCGTTTGATATAGAAATAATATATACCGAATTCGTCCGACACGCAAGATCTGCGTCATCTTAGCGTGTTTCCGATCATATCCCTTGTGCTATTAGTAAAGGAATAAAAGCAATTGTTGTATTGGAAAAAAATCTCAAAGTGAAGGAAGATTTAAGGCGCCACAACAAAAAAATGACAGTAGCCTACGTGGAAATGACTCCCCGCCTAGTCAACGTTCCCTCAAGGAAAACTCTATCTCCAATATATTTATAATTTTCTTACCTTGTTTTACTAAAATACTCATTTTACTATTAAATGCGATTAAAAAGTGAGGTCAACAGAGACAAAAACCCATTCAAAAGAAAAATATGGAGGGAGGGAGGAAACGCGCTAAAAGTAACCCTATCGAAGTTTTTTTTTTTTTTTTTTTTTTTTACGGCGCATCGACAATCCTGGGCCATTAGCGCCAACATCCAGGGTGCAGCGAGGAATTTTCTCAACAAGCCCTGAGATGAGAAAATTCCTGCCGCCGGTGGGGATCTCCCACTTATGAATCTAAGGCACTACCCACTAGACCACGGGAGACCCCCCCCCTTTCGAAGTTTTAAGCACTTATTTCTCCGATGGACAGCGCCAAAAGAAAATTGCTTTGGAACCTTTCTTTATTGTATAGAATTTAACAAAATATATGAAGACCCAAAATTATTCATGTCTGTTTTTACATTTTTTTTTTTTTTTTTCGAATCCTTCCTTAACTCCAAATCTAACCAAAATTTAAGTACCTTAGTATAGACGAATTTGAAACGAGTAGAAATATTTCAATTGAATCCAACAATTCTAACTACCCAAACCGGAAAATAAGTTGTATCAATTTTTCTCGTAAACGGTAACATATCTCGGTTTCGAAATGGCTACATTCGTTTTTGTACGTTAGGAGACCTATAGAACGTGTACCTGCAAGTATATTAGTGCGAAAACGTAAGCCCAATTTTTCTCGTGCGAAATACGCCAAAACACCGTGTTCTGGCGGACGGATTCTGCGGTGTAACGAACGTGACCTTTCATATTACATAAAGAGTTTTTGTACCAAATTTCATTAAAATCGGCCTTTTTTAGAGCCAGTGAGCGAGCGAACAGATATATACATATATATATATATATATATATATATATATATATATATGAACAAATTTGAACCATTGTTAGTTTCATGATCTATGGGTTCTGCAACGTGAAATTTTCTATTCGGAACCTTGAGATTGATCCATCCGGATTGCCTCATTGAGATTAATCTCATAAGTGGGTTTCCTCCCAATTGAAGGGCAGGGGAAGCACGCTAATAATAGTAAAATCAATAAATAATATAATTCGTAAACTTGATTATCTGGAACTAGTCTAGGACGATTACCAATTAGGAAGAAATAAATTTCTTAATAAATTCAGAAGAGGAAGAAATTACTGTCATAGCTTGACAAGGTCGATCTTGTCTCTAGATCAACTGCCTACTCGTAGTATCACAGCCCTTGTATGCCCAAATGGGTATGATTTAAAACGCTAAATGATCCCGTTCAAAGCCTTGATGTCAGGACTTGTACTCCTATTATCATTCTTATCGATCGTCTATGTAGAAAATCAAATTAGGGTCAGCCCATTTCAAATCATCCAGCTAAATAGTGAAATGAAACCCATGTCCTCAGAATTGTCTGAAACTTTTTTTATTTGTTGAACTGGTCATTCTAATGATTCATACCAAATTTCAGTTAGATATCTTGAACACTTATTAAGTTATGAATTTTTAAATTGGTGTATAAAACTTGTTTTTGCTGTTACCGACGATTTAAGTCAAAGCGACTTTCATTTACTAAATAATCATTACTCTGTTAATGTTAATGATATCTCAATGGAATTTTCACCAAACTGGTCTCAATAATATTTTGAATATGGAAAAAATATATTTACTATGTGTTATGTTTCTGGTTCCTAAGCATATTTATTTAAAAACAAAATTTTAATTTAAAATAAATTAAAAAGATAAAAATTTCAAAAATCGATAAAAATAAAAGGCGCTCCATAAAATCAAGTTATTTTTTCATGGATACATTCTTAAAAGTATAAACTATTAGATTTTAAAAGAAAATCTCTGGGATTTTGCTGTTAAGTATTCTTAAATTAATAAAATAATATAAATTCCTTTTTTTTAAATAATTACCTACTTAAACGTCGGGCGTGGTCAGTACGTGAATGGGTGACCGACTATGTGCTGTTGGCATTATAAAAGGGTGGCGACCTGTAGATAGCCCGACGCCAAAAGTGAAATAGTTGATGCGCGTAAAAAAAATAAATAAAAAAATTACCTACTTAATGATTAATATAAGTTTACTGAAGCTACATTTACTATTACTTAGGTTAATCTTAATATAAACTTATGTAAATAAACTATTAGCGCGGTTCCTCCCTCCCTCCATAGGGAGGAACCCCGCTTATAAGGTTGATCTCATGAAACAATCCGGAAGTGCCGACTAGAAAATTTCGCGTTTCAGAAAATTTTTCCCTAGAGAAAAAAAAAGAAAAAAAAATATCCAGAAGGAAAAATTGCGATGGCGTTTTCTGCTATCAGTTATGGGAAGTCCCCTCGTGACGGTATTGGCGGAATTATCAAGCGGATTGTAATAAAAGCAAACCTTCAATGTACTCCAGGAGCCAGACATTTTTTGGCTTTAATAGTACAAAAATAGATAACATAAAGCTTACTCTGGTTAAAAAGGAATCAATAATAGATTCTTGGCAAAACCGGAGGATCGTTTAAGTTCAGTCAAGACTGTGTCCGGAACACGTAGTTTTTACCATTTTTAACCAAAATTTTACTTACTGCCAAAACTAAGTTTACAGTAAACTTCAAAAATAGTTTATTTACAAAAGTTTATATTAAGATTAACCTAAATAATAGCTTCAGTACACTTATATTAATCATTAAGTAGGTAATTGTTTTTTTTTTTATTTTTTGTGTTTTTTTTACGGCGCATCAACCATTTGACTATTAGCGCCGGGCTATCTACAGGTCGCCACCCTTTTATAATGCCAACAGCACATAGTCGGTCACCCATTCAGGTACTGACCACGCCCGACGTTTAAGTAGGTAATTAATAAAAAAAAGGAATTTATGTTATTTTATTAATTTGGAAAACACGGAACTTTTTCTGAAGAAATATATTAGTATAATCTCATTGAAAACTTAGCTTATTTGGACTAAAAGATCAGAAGAAATAGAACATTCCTGAGAGGCAACTGACTGGCAATCATTGAAACCAGGTAACTCAAATAAGGCCTCATATTTGAGGCTTCCTAGACCTCTAATAACTAATGACTGCCGACTCTAACATTGATCAAGTACCGACACATTCAACGATGAAATACGCTAACGCTGCAAAGAATAAATCGACTCACGTTACATCCAACAGACCGACCAAAGACCAGGGAATTATATTCAGTGCTGCTGATGGAATTCCTCTCGCTCAATATATAGTTGGAGTGGGACAACTCATCGGACCGAAAAACATAACCCACGCCTCAAGAATATCTAACAACCGTATATCACTATTTCTATCGAGTACTGACTGTGTCGATACATTCTTGAATACTCATAAAGGAATTACAATCGATGAGCAGTTTATACCGGCTCGTAGACTTGTGGCAAAATCAAAACGGCTGGTAATTTCTAATATCCCACCATTCATCTCTAATGAAGACATAGAACTTCAACTTAAAGGTCTTAAACTGAAACTCCTTTCCCCGATCACCGAACTTCGAGGAGGAATGAAGATTCCAGGATATGAACATATTCTTAGTCACAGAAGGCACGTCTACATAGAAAATGAAGGTATAGAAGAAATCTCGTCGTAGAACATGACATGATGTCATCGTATATTGTCGTAGAACATGATGGAATCGGCTATCGGCTGTTCCTCGGAGGAGATGAGCCGAAATGCTTTCGATGCGGTATTTATGGCCATGTAAGCACTGCCTGTGTGACCAAGGAGGAACATGTAAGTATATTACAATCTGATAACTCAATGGTAGCACCATCGCTAGTACAAATCAGCAACTGCAACACTCAAAGGTCCAATTCTCCCACAACTAATAATAGTGTTAATACCGACGAAAGGAAAGTAATACACAAGAACAAAGTAGAAAGTGAATCAGTAGGAAAAGAATTGACAAAATCTAAAAACATAACCCTACTTGAACCTAAAAATGCCTTAAACGAAATCCAGCAGTTAAGCAAAAATGACGCCTGGAAAGCTAATAGTAACACCTCTCACAACTATGATATGACAGATAATCAACAAAATACAGACTTATCAACAAGCAAAGAAGCTGGTAAATGTGAGACTCCATCAAAATCTGGCAAGGAAATAATCTTAGACGGGGCTAAATTTACTTTAGAAACTAATTTAAAGAACTATCCCATTACATTCTCAGAACTAAAGAAATTACTTGAATTGACTGCACAAGAAAAAGACAAATTAAACATTATATATGAATTCACGCATGACACTGAAGGTCTTTTAAAAATGCTTTCAGATGCCAAAAAAACTGTAAAAGACAGATCTACAAAAATACGAATTACTAAACTTCTGAAGGTATTATACAGTGAAACACTAAACGAATCGTTCAACCTTTCTTTGGAGAACAAGGAGGAAAATCTACTTCAACAAAACTAACATATAAATAATTGTGACAAATAACCTACAGCCTTATCTAAAAACCTCTTATGAATGTTATCAAAACAATACAGTGGAACTGTAACGGCCTCTTCCAACACATCGAATATCTGAAACTCCTTATGAATGATAAAAGTCCCTCAGCCATCTGCCTTCAAGAAACTCACCTTCTACCATCACAAACAACAAATTTCAAAGACTTTGAGATTTTAAGGAAGGACCGAGAATATGGATCTTCCGCTTGGGGTGGTGTTGCCATTTTAATAGATAGACACATTCACTATCAAGAAATAAAATTGGAAACACACTTAGAAGCTGTAGCTGTCCAAATGTACTTTCCAAATCCATTAACTATTTGTAATGTCTATATTCCTCCTTCTCAAGACTTTACAGAACAGGATCTGCATAACCTCACTCTCCAATTGCCAGGCTCAGTATTATTCGTTGGTGACTTGAATGGACACAGCCAATTATGGGGTTCCCTTCTGCCTGATTATAAAAATAGGGGCAAAACCATAGAGTACTTTATCGCAAATCACCAAAACTTGATACTCTTAAACGATGGATCGCACACACATCTCAATGCTAAATCAGGTTCCTTTTCAGCCATTGACTTATCCTTCATTGATGCTAGACTAAAACATAGAACTGAATGGATCGTTGAAGATACTTTACATGGTAGCGATCACTTTCCTATCACTATATCAATAAAACTAACCAGAAATGAAGAAACATATGATCTTGAAATATGGAAATTTGACTTAGCCGATTGGAATTCATTTGCAGATTATATTGAAAAATTACTGGATGACAATCTTAAGGATGAATACAGTGACATTAACCAAGAAATAGAAGTATTCAATAGATCTTTAATAAATGCTGCCAAAAAATATATTCCTCTTGTAAAATCGTCTAAAGGAAAGTGCAGAGTTCCATGGTGGAATAACTCATGCAAAACAGCTATTAAGAATAAAAAAAGGCACTAAATAAATACAGAAGAACTAGATGTACAAATGATTTAATAGAATTTAAAAAGTGTCGTGCAATAGCAAACAAAGAAATTAAACGAAGTAAAAGAGCTTCATGGAAAAACTTTGTATCATCAATAAATTCAAATTCTTCTATTAAACAAATTTGGAAAAGAGTTAACAGTATTCAGGGAATGCGAAGATTGAATCCAATTACGGGAATTTCTGTACATGGTGCATTAATAACTGACAAGTCGGATATAGCTAATGCTTTGGGAAAACACTTCTCAAAGATGTCAGCAGATGAGAATTACGACCCGGAATTCTTGCTTGTTAAAGACCTGGAAGAACAAATAACTGAACCTCCAATTCAGGGTGGAAATAATGAAATTAATCAATCTTTTACGATCATTGAATTAGTCACTGCCCTCGAATCATGTAAGCTGAAATCTTCCCCAGGACCAGATAACATCCCCTATATATTCCTCAAACATCTAACACAATCAACTCTAAATCATCTCCTTCGAATCTACAATCACGCTTGGATCAATGAAGACTTCCCCGATATCTGGAGGCAGGCTAAAGTCGTACCAATAAAGAAGAAGTTAACTTCATGCCTAATGGACGATTTTAGACCGATTTCACTCATATTTAATGGGTTCCTTTCCACATGGGCATTGAACTTAACGAGAAAGTAGATATTGAAGCCAATAATGCAAGAAAACACCAAAGTGATAGCATAAAAGTGGCAGAGGTGTGCGGACAAGATTTAAAAGTATTTATTAAAAAACAAATATTAACAATGTGGACTAAGGAATGGTTAGAAACAGAAACAAAACTAAGAAACATTAAAATAACTCTAAATACTTGGAAAACCCCTGAAAGGCTGAACAGGAGGGAGGAAGTAGTTTTGGCAAGAATGAGAATTGGCCACACTAAATTAACCCACAGTTATCTCCTGAAAGGACTGTACCCTACCACCTGTAAACATTGCAATGTTATATTAACTGTTGAACACTTCTTAACAGAATGTACCGGACACACACTGGCGAGAAAAGTGAACAACATTGAAGGCAACCTTGCTGAAATCTTACAGGACGACGAAAGGGCTATACAAAAGGTATTCAAATTTGCCAAAGATATAGGCCTCTATTAAGAAATATAGAAACATAGAACTGCCAATGACTCATACGGGTAGAGGCAGTATAATTAAATAAATAAAAAAAATAAATAATAATTTAAGAATACTTAACAGGAAAATCCCAGAGTTTTTCTTTTAAAATCTAATAGCTTATAATTTTAAAAATGTATCCATGAAAAAAGAACTTGATTTTATGGAGCGCCTTTTATTTTTATCGATTTTTGAAATTTTTATGTTTTTAATTTATTTTAAATTAAAAATTTGTTTTTAAATAAATATACTTAGGAACCAGAAACATAAGACATAGTAAATATATTTTTTCCATATTCAAAATATTATTGTGACCATTTTGGTGAAAATCCCATTGAGATATCATTAACATTAACAGAGTAATGATTTTTTGTAGTAAATGAAAGTCGCTTTGACTTAAATCGTCGGTAACAGCAAAAACAAGTTTTATAGACAACTTTAAAAATTCATAACTTAATAAATGTTCAAGGTATCTAACTGAAATTTGCTATGAATCATTACAATGACCAGTTCAACAAATAAAAAAAAGTTTCAGGCAATTCTGAGGACATTGGTTTCATGGCCTGGATGATCTGATATGGACTGACCCATTAGAAATTTCCTTAACACCCAAATTTTTTTTTTTTTTTTTTTTTAACCTAGAAAAGACGTTCATTAGTATCTCGAAAATCCTTCACAATTTACCATCTAGATCAAGAAACACTCTGCTTGACATATTGCGTAAGTAATTCCGAACTACCGCTAAGGAGAGAGCTAGCGATCATAGCTCAAAGATGGCCCCAACGTGTTATTTTATTATTTCCAAGGGCACCATTTTATAGATCACGACGATAACTACAACTTTGTCCCTTTGAAACATTTTGATATCTCAAACCGTTTAGTAGTTATTTCTCTTGTAGCCCGCTTATATGGGCCACCCTATATATGGGTGTGTGTGCATACACATATGAAAACGGATTCTTGTCGAGACTTATATGGTAAGAAATGACAATTCCCATCTACACTTCTAGATTGCCGCATCGAATCAATGGCATAACCGCTTCTACCACTAAGCCTGCGAAGTAGAAAGCCCACTAACATGATGTCAACTGTTTAGTGAACTGAGGATGATCCAGTCCAACAGACTAATACAAGATAAAATAAAACTTCAATCGCCTATAAGAAGGTACTAAAGAGATGGGAGTAGTAGCCACTAGTAGAGGTGGATAAGTAGTTTACTCCAGCGAGGGTCATAAGATGCAGACGGTAAGGGTAGCAGGTGCTTCAGGCTGGGCTACCTTTCAATAATGCAGAGCCACAAGTGAAGTTTAGGAGACCCAGGGGATGTTTATAGGGCGAACCTTCCGCCCTTAGGGGGCAGACCTAGTCTCTAAGGCAAGTTTGCACCCTACCATCGTTTCCTAGTTTGAAAACTTTGGCCTTTTAGCGAGTTTCCTTCCTGCCTCCATAGGAAGGAAGGTGGCTTATGACGTCGACCAGATGACGCAATGTGAAACTGTTGGCTAGAAACGTCCTTGCAGCAATTTAGTATTAAAAAGTTGGACTTGGAGGTACTGCGTCATATTAGCGCGTTTCCATATAATGCTAACAAACACTTTCAAGCATCATTTTCCCCGGCTGAAGTCGTCCCATCAAAACTTTATATGAAATACATATATAAGGCGTTCGAATGCTCACTTACCACGATTTATCATGGATTCTGTCCAATTCTGTTGATACACTAACTTTATAGCGGTTTTCTTCCTTCCCTATGGGTGAGGAAGACGGCTTACGACGTTGACCCGGGGACGGTACCCGGAAGTGCTGGCGAGGAATTTCGTCGTTTCGAAAGTTTTGATGGGACCACCAGTTCAGCCGGAGTTAATTATAAATACGTCCACAGACAACAACTACTTTTCTTTCTCTATTTTGTTTGAAAGCCATTTTCCTAGTCTTTGTTTAATTTCTCTTAGTTTGTTGTCTATCGTCAGGTGCCAAAATTCGTCCCACTTTTTTATAACTGGCTTATTAATTAGGGGGTGTCGACAACAAAAAATATGACGATAAGAAAACGTAAACCCATGTGCACCAGATATATCTCAGAATTCATTCAACTGATTTGGAAAAAATTGTCAAAACATTTTCTTAAAAGTATTATCAAAGATAGGCTATGCCGATTTTTTTTTATTTGATGCATAAAATGGAAATGTTTTCTACTCAAATTTTGAGCTCAATTATTTTATTTATTTAGTGTTTTGGCGAATACTCAAGGAATAGTCACTCCTGAACTTGGCCAGACTAGGAAACCAGCTTAGTTATTGCTATTTGTGTAAAATAAAATGTTAAAGTGTTGGGTTAAGGATGGAAATATCACTGGTAACATAATGTGTTTGAGGCAGCAATGTTTATAGCAATCAAATAAGTTCTTGAGGTAGATCAGTACTTTTTCTTTTTTTAACGGTGCATCGACAAATCCGGGCCGATTAACGCCGACATCCAGGGCGCAACCAGGAACTTTCTCAGCGAGCCCTGAGATGAGAAAATTCCTGCCGCCGGTGGGGATCGAACCCACTATCTCCCGCTTATGAATTCAAGGCGCTAACCACTAGACCACGGGAGACCCCTAGATCAGTACAGTGTTAAATACTGGCAGTGATAATAAGCCATTGATGACATTATGTTTCCTGGAATATTAAGTGATGTTTTCATTTACTTGCTACCTTAACACATAAACTTACATATTCAGAAGATGCTGATCGTTGAATTATCGCCAAAGAAGCAGAACACTGATTAAATAAATAAATTATTCTTAAAATGACTTCTTTCTTGTAAATCTCATGGTTTTTTATCTCTCAACAAAAAATCAAAAGTTGAAATTCGATGAAAAGTCGATCGAGTCCACTCTTCGAAGCGGTTTATTCTTTCGAAGAGGCCTTAGCGTCAACCTTTTGTGGCAGAATATTCAAAATATCCGAAATGTTATTCAAAGCCACAGAGAGAAATACTACCATGTAAAAATTTCGGAGGTGTAGACAGGTTATAAGGAAGAGGTATGTCTATGACCTTGACACCGATAACCTTGGTACGGACCTAAAAATACCGGATACCGGCCGTTCCAGCCAGCCTCTTACATTGCTTACTGACTTCTTATGATTCTGCATAATTCCTTGAACCTACATTGGAACGACAGCTAGTATCACACACATTACCGAAATTTTTAAGTAGATTCAGTCGAATATTCTTAAATATATCGAAAAGCTTGGTTTGATTGATGAAATAAATTATTGGTTCCAAATCGAGAAAGATTTGCATCTGACAAGGCCCTGTCCGTAGAGAGTTAACTGACTTACCTTGGCAAAAAAAAATAACTTGATAACCTACTGATTAAGAAGACTTCCTAAAACTTACTGCCTTATTGGATAAAACAATTAATTCGAATAGTATAAAGTTCACTGAAAATCTAAAATCTTCGCTATTTTCTCGTCTGCAGAAAGAAAATAAGGTAAAATTGCAGTTTCCAGCCCTCCAAACCGATTTCTTTCAAACTTTGCACAATAACGTATTTTGATGCACTAAACACGAATACGATAAAAAAAAAACGTCGGATTTAACTAGGAAAGAAATTATTAAGCACATAAGTTCACTGTTGTGCAGGTTATGAGAGCTAATGTAAACAATTAAATTTGTGACGACTTTAAGGCATAAATGACGACTTTAAGGTACACATGCTATGCGTTTCCGCTCGCTACGCTCGCTCAAAAAGATAACAAAAGTCAATCCAACTCGCTAAAATTAATAGAATATAATATTAAGCACTAAAGTTAGGAAGGTTATAAAACTAGGCGTATTTGTAAACATGCGCATGCGCAGATACGTAACATTGGGAAACAGAGAACTCTCATTTGAAATGTTCAGAAACTATTTATTCAAAGATATTGTTAATTTTAAGGGCATTCTCACCCGTCGTCACCTGTCGCTTAAGGGCATACGTGCTATGCGTTTCCGCTCGCTCCGCTCGCTCAAGAAAATAACAAAACCCCAGTCAATTCAACTCCCTAAAATTAATAGAATTCTATTAATTTTAGCGAGTTGGATTGACTGGGGTTTTGTTATCTTCTTGAGCGAGCGGAGCGAGCGGAAACGCATAGCATGTTTGCCCTTAAAATCGCCCTAGACATTCTTCTGCATTCCTAATCATTCGTCCTAGACATTCTTCTGCTATTATAAAGGCATTAGCTAATTATTAAGGGATTTCTGATATATAATACTTTTCATGAACGAAACAAGAAATGTGAAGAGTGTTTCATTATTTAAAAAAATGATTGTAAATAAATAACTGCTGATGAATTTCGATAATTTATGGTAAATTTCAATTAAACTTCCTTATTACGAACTTTTCTATACCCGCGCATGCGTATGTTGACAAATTTAGTTGTTTACATTAGCTCTTATAACCTGCACAACAGTGAACTTATGTGCTTTATAACTTCTTTCCTAGTTAAATCCGACGTTTTCTTTTATCGTATTCGTGTTTAGTGCATCAAAATACGTTATTGTGCAAAGTTTGAAAGAAATCGGTTTGGAGGGCTGGAAACTGCATTTTTACCGAAAATAAGACATTTTTAATTCACAAGATTAGGAAATGAGTCATCTTAGCACGTGTTACAAATAATGTGTACATTTGTGGTGATTTAGAAATGTGAGAATAAATATTATTATCTTATTATTTCGCCATTTATTTTTTTTTATTTATTTATTTTATGGTTTTACACCGCTTCTACAAAAGTCATTAGCGGTGACTATATAATTAAATGAAACTGTACATGTTGATTTCTTTTAAAAATTCTAAAATGTTGTTTAAACTTCCTGAGTCTTCTCCCAATAATTCTGATAGATGTCTCTCCAGTTTCCACTTTTTCCTCTTCTCTGTAAATTGGTGGCATTCAGTGAGAATGTGTTCCACAGTGAGGGGAGCATTGTCGCATGGAGAACATGTAGGGGGATAAAGCTCTGTTAATAAATAAGAATGGGTCAATTTGCTGTGGCCTAGTCTCAGTCTGGCTAGAACTATTTCTTCTCTTCGGTTTTTTCTGTTAGCCGAATACCAGGGTCCAACCGTCTTTTTAATCTTAGATAGTTTGCTACTGCTGGTTGACCAGGTAATTTCCCATTGCTTCATTAATTTCTTCCGATTGTAATGGTTCCAATCTCCTTGAGAGAGGAATGGTTCTAGCATGACTGAGTCCTGTAATGCATTCTTGGCTTCTTCGTCAGCTTGCTCGTTTCCTCTTATGCCCATATGTGATGGCACCCAAATGAAAATGATGCTCTTGCTCGTGTTCCTCAGTGTGGCAATTACTTTATTTGCAAGCCAAAATTTCTTGACTCCGGGTTTGCTCAGGCTTTGTAGGCAACTAAAAGAGTCTGTGGCTATTATAAAACTGTCTTCAGACGAAGCGAGAGCATCATTTATCGCCCGGAATATTGAGTACATTTCAGCTGTATAAATAGAATTTTCACAGCGAAGTGTGCACTTCTTTACAACTCCGTTTATAGTCCATGCACAACCACAAATAGAGTCCACTGTTTTTGAGGCGTCTGTGTATATCCACGTTCTCTTCTCGTATATTTCTTGACGTTCCCTTAGCATTGCGTGGAGTATCATGGGGTTGATGTCCTGTTTGGTAGTTTGATGGAGGCTAAGATCCACTATAATGTTCACTGGATACCAGGATGGATAAAGATGGATGCTTTCTTCTACTGGAGTTAGTCTCTCGGCTCCTAGGTGTTCAATTAAATCCTCTAAACGCCCTCTAAAACCTACTCGTCCCGGCTTGTTCAGCAACGAGAATATTATGTGGCTCGGATTGCTATATATCTTGCTGGCGTAGGAGAGAGTCAAGATGGAACGTCGGATTTCCAGAGAAGGTTCGCCACTCTCAACATACATGCTTTCGACTGGAGTTGTTCTGAAGGCTCCGGTGGAAATTCTAATTCCAGCATTGTGGACGATGTTAAGGATGTTCAATGTCCTGGTCGAAGCAGAGCTATATACTACAGAACCATAGTCTAATTTCGATCGGATCAATGTTCTGTACAGGTAGAGGAGGGTAGACCGATCACTTCCCCAGTTCCTGTTGGAAGCTACCTTCAGAATATTCATCCTTTTTAGGCACTGGAATCTGAGATCTTTGAAGTGTCCTGACCAGGTTAGACATCGATCAATTATTAGGCCTAAAAACTTAATTTTATCTGAAAATAAAATAGGTTTCCCAGCTGCCATTAAATTTGGATTTAATCTACATTTCCTCTTACGACAGAAATGGACACCGCGAGTTTTTACAAAGGAAATTTTGAATCCAGTTATTTCACACCATAATAAAAGATTATTAATTGCATTTTGAAGCTGCCATTGTATAAATTCCATTGACTCATGTGCAAAGTAGAATACGAAGTCATCAGCAAAAAGGCCACCTTGAACTGAAGCGGGTAGACAACTTAAAATATCATTGATGGCCACTAGGAATAGAGTTACACTCAGTGGAGAACCCTGCGGAGTCCCATTCTCCTGTTGAAATATTGCAGAAATTGAGTGGTTTATTCTAACATGAAATAATCGCTCTGTAAGAAAGGCTTCCAAATACTTCATTATTCTTCCATTAAAACCCCAAGATTTTAGTGTGGCTAAGACCCTGCCTCGCCACATCATGTCATAGGCCTTCTCTATATCAACAAAGATGGATATAACATGCTGATTATTAGAGAATGCATTTTGAATGTAGGATTCGAGGAGTACTAATTGATCCAATGTAGAATGGGATTTTCGGAAGCCGCATTGCCGAGGGTCTATCTTCTCCATCTTCTCTAGTGTTTCAATCAGCCGCCTGTTCACCATCTTCTCCATGATTTTCGAACTACAACAAAGAAGGGAGATTGGTCGGAAGTCATTCAGAAGTAAAGCATTTGTTTGTTTCTTAATGGGATGTATGATAGCCGTGTTCCATAATTTGGGGATGGTCCCCTGTCTCCAGATTTCATTGTACATGTCTAGTAAGATAATCTTTGCTTTTTCTGGCAATTTTTTAAGGAGTTCGTATGGTATGTGGTCGGGACCGGGAGCTGATTGGCTCTTGCAGGTAAGTAGTGTTTCATCAAGTTCCTGTAGTGAAAAGAATGCATTATAATATTCATCGTTGCGCGAGTCGATGGACAGTAGAGGATCGGCAAATTCTTTCCTTCTCTCTAGAAAAGTCTTCTCGTAATTGCTGGAGCTGGACTTCTCTTCAAAATGTCGGCCAAGGTTATTTACTATTTGTTGTGGTTCAGTTATTACTGTGTCTTCTATTTTTATACCTGTAATAATTGATGAACTTTTTTTACCTTGAATAGATCTAATTTTTGCCCAAATCTGTGCTATAGGAGTTTCAGAATTGATTGATTCAGTAAAGGCCAACCATGACTTTTTCTTACTATCCTTTATGGTTTTGTTGGCTATAGCTCTGAGCTTTTTGAACTCAATACAGTCTTCAATGCTTTTGGTTCGTCTGTATTTGTTCAAAGCTTTCTTTTTCTGCTTCACTGCTTCATAGCACTCGTTATTCCACTAAGGCACTAGTCTTTTTCTTTTGTTTGGTCTGCTTTTCGCCATTAATGGAACGAAACCAACACTTTAGAAAATTTAATTTAAATTATGTCATTTTGTTAAACTTCTGTTAGGCCTTTGAATGTTTTTTTTTCACTTACAATGATTTCGCAACTGTTTTTAAAATATTAAAACACATATGGAAAGTTCAATACTTCTTATGTCTTCGGCATTAAAAGCGTACTTCTTCCCTATAGGGAGACAGGACGCACATTGTACAGCTTTACACATATAATGGTGAGCTACTTTTCATATCCTTCCATTATTAGATCTGGGAGTTCTACTGGGAGTTTATTTAGAAGATAACAAAAGTCACATTTCAGCGTTAATGGTACATTAATATTTATATACGGAGGAACCCCTCCTCCTAATGAACGAAGTAATTTCTTATCTATATAATTCAGTTTTATTATTATTTCTGGGTTTCTCTGCAATACAAAAAAAAAAAGCTGCCGTAAAGGAGACATTCACAGTTGTGGACTACTAATTCTATTTTCTGCAATATATTTTTTCCTCGTCAAAAAGTAGCCCAAGACTTACATCTGCTGAATTTTCCGTAGCTTTATGAACTAAGTCAGCTTTCGTTGATTCTAAGTAATTCCAACTTACAAGTCCTCCGACTTATCTGTTATCTCCAAGTTCCAGTTGAGTAATAATCTACTGATTAATGACTTGAAATTACTTTCTGGAAGCTGCGTTTATAGATGCTGGTCACGCAGTATCCCAAATGCAAAGGAGGCTGCCCCTACTTAGACGGCAGTCTAAATGGAAATATTGTCAAGGTAAGATAAGCTTATTGACAGTCTTTAACAGAGTAAAATATCAATGAATTATTTTATTAAGGCCATATATTTATGAGTATTTTTGGGAGTGGGGTATTTTTCTAGTCATCTTCGAGACCAAATATCTCAAGAAAATATATGTTATTATAATTAAGAATAGGAAAAAGACAGTTAATAAAAAAATCGAAATTAAGGATCTGTATAGCATATTTTTTTAACTTAATAGACAATAATCGACAGAAAATGACTTCTTTAATGAAAATGACTTGGGAAATTGTCATTTACCCTCGCAGCAATCGACTTTAAAAATCAATTCTAATTGATTCCCTGGGGATTCTCAGCAAGAACGAATGGTTGAGATTCGGCTAAGAAAAAACGTCAGATTATCAGAAAAGTCTATATTTCGCCTATGATATATTCGTTTAAATACTAACCGGGAAACATAATTGTACCTAATATTTGATACTTTAAGTTATTACTATTGGTTGGAACCTTTTTAAATTTACCATAACTATCATTTATACTTAAAAATACGTCTACAATTAAGTCTACATACAGTAATAATAAAATATAAACACACACACAAAAAACACTAATGATCTTCAAACTTCGGTAAGTCCTACAGAAAATTGTGTGCAGATTCTGGTGTATATTGGAAAATTTTATAGTTACGTTTAAAATTATATCCTTGTATAAGTGGAAATAATCGAAATATACATCGTTATTTATACAGCTAAATAATAAAGTAAGCGTGCTTATAAAATTCGTTAATAACTTTATGAAAATGCATTTAGGTTAAGGTTATGGTGCATTTTGAATTAATTAAAATTAAATGACCTCTTACTCAAATAAAGGAATTACCTATCTGGTGTCGTTAACATGAGAATTTCATAGTATTTCTACTGGAGGTCGAATTGAGCCCTCCTTGCATAAGAAGGAGTCCTGCTTATGAGGTTGACCTCATGCCATATGGCTCAAAATTGGACAGATTTTAAAACAATCTGATACAAAAGTACTTTGTGTAATTTGAAATTCGTTAACCAGCAGCATCCGCCTACCGGAACATGTTTTTTTTTGGCGAAATTCACCCGAAGAAAAATCGTAACGCTTACGTTTTTGCTTTACTATGCTTCCAGGTACACGTTTTTAACAAAATGGATGGGGGGAATTTAATGAAGCCATTTCGAAGGCCACATCTGTAACCATCGTTGAGGATAACGGAAGAGTTTTCTTGGGATTTCTTATGTATCTCGAAACCGATTGGGAAATCGTAGTAAATGTTAAGCATCTATTGGAAAGATTAATATATGATTTTTGATAGAGCCATCGCATTTTTAGAAATTTATGCTTAATGGAGTAATTCTCGCGAAGGATACTGACAGTTTCCTATTGTGGTGTCTAATGGAGTAATTCTCGCGAAGGATACTGACAGTTTCCTATTGTGGTGTCTAATGGAGTAATTCTCGCGAAGGATACTGACAGTTTCCTATTGTGGTGTCTAATGGAGTAATTCTCGC
Source organism: Gonocerus acuteangulatus (assembly GCA_946811695.1). Lineage (NCBI taxonomy): Eukaryota > Metazoa > Arthropoda > Insecta > Hemiptera > Coreidae > Gonocerus > Gonocerus acuteangulatus. The sequence goes on from OX328127.1 coordinate 45,653,769, forward strand.
GAAGGATACTGACAGTTTCCTATTGTGGTGTCTAATGGAGTAATTCTCGCGAAGGATACTGACAGTTTCCTATTGTGGTGTCTAATGGAGTAATTCTCGCGAAGGATACTGACAGTTTCCTATTGTGGTGTCTAATGGAGTAATTCTCGCGAAGGATACTGACAGTTTCCTATTGTGGTGTCTAATGGAGTAATTCTCGCGAAGGATACTGACAGTTTCCTATTGTGGTGTCTAATGGAGTAATTCTCGCGAAGGATACTGACAGTTTCCTATTGTGGTGTCTAATGGAGTAAGTCTCGCGAAGGATACTGACAGTTTCCTATTGTGGTGTCTAATGGAGTAATTCTCGCGAAGGATACTGACAGTTTCCTATTGTGGTGTCTAATGGAGTAAGTCTCGCGAAGGATACTGACAGTTTCCTATTGTGGTGTCTAACATATTATTTCGCTTTGAGGTTTCATTTTACATTTGTTACTTTTATTTATTTATTTATCATTTATAACAATATTCCGTATTCAGCTGAACTGGAAGCCATAAAACTAGGACTGAACAGCCTACCAGAAACAGAACGTCAGAACATTGTAATATGCACGGACTATAGGGCAATACAAGACTATTACAGTACACACCCCATAGTACGTGAAATGTTTGAAATAATACATCACACAAATAAGAACTTCACAATGTACTGGCTACCCGGCCGCGAAGACATCAGACAAAGTACTGCAGTAGACGAGCAGACTAAACTAGCCACTCGACGACCAGCGCCAGACGTACATTACATGACATACCATGATCTTCAAGCCTTATCTAAGAGATACATAACAGATCAATGGCGAGAATCCTGGTACAACACGACTGACAACAAGCTTCGAGAAATCAAGCTCACAGTACAGGAATGGTCATCCAGTAAAAGGTCAAAAAGACGTGAAGAAGTAGTTTTATGACGTCTAAGGATTGGCCATTCACGACTGACACATTCCTACATTATGACAAGACAAGACAGACCGACATGTACGTACTGCAATACTCACCTAACAATAAACAATAAAGCACATACTGACAGAGTGTAGACTCAGGACAAATTTTAAATTACCCCACAATTTGACTGACTTACTTTCCGATAATAGCCAGTACATTGTTGAAATCATTAAATACCTCATGTATACACATTTATACAACCAAATTTGAAAAAGTAAAAATAACAAAAGCCATTTGGTGAATTGGATTTTTTGAGAAATAATCCAACAAAAAGATATTCTCTTTTTGTTGAATTAATGTAACAAAACAGACAGAACACTTAACAATACACAAAATAATCAACAGACGGATACTTTTCAGTCAATCTTTAATTTTGAACTAAGAACAAAGCCGTGGTTTTGTCAACAAATGGGGAAAAAACTAAAATAAAATAAATTTATAACAATAGAGCCTCGGTCATCCAATTGTAGTTATACAAAAAATAAGTAATAATAAATATACAACAAAATCGTAAAACAAAAACAAACCAAAAATAAATAAATATATAAATTATCATTTCACAACTATATACTGATTTCAAACGACTTAAAATATTTGTTGGTAACTTAACCATTAAAGAAGTCTTTATTTTTTGGAATTGTATCATTCCAAAGACAATGTCTTGCACTTGTGTTTACATTTTTCACGAATGATTAAGAAGAAACATTGGTCTGTTTCTGTTCCAATCTTTCCAAATTACTCTAGATATTTGAGCGGAAACGCGGTAAGATGACGCTGTTCCTGCGATTTGGAATTTGTATTCATAGGAGTATTGCTCTGAACAGACACTGGCCAGTTTTCATACGTGTAGTGCAGAGGATAAATGTAAGTAAAATATGAACTGAAGTTTCATTGACATCATGGGCGTATATAAGGGGGGGGGGGGCTGAGGGGGCTGCAGCCCCTCCCGAAATTTTGATTTGACGGTAAAAACTTGTTGTAAAACCCTTAAAAATAAATTAAATAAGACAACTTAGTTCATAAAAAATATCTTATTTTACGTGTAATAGCGTTTTAGTTGCCTAAAACTATTCCAAGCTCTTAATTTTTAGTATTCCATACCCCGGAAATGGTCTCAGCCCCCCCCCCGAAATTTTCCCGGCCCCTCCCGAAATTATTTTCTATATACGCCCATGATTGACGTACCACCAATTTTGTATATACATAATTATATTAATTTCAACCGCTCTGAAAAGACAATACTGGTTAAATGCCTGTTCTAATCCAGCCCTGATGGCATAAAACAAATAGGAAGAAATGGAAATGCAATAATAAACCTGAAAAGAGTGAAAATAAAAGTGAAAAATAAGCTAAGGTACACCACAGGTGACACCCGAAATTATTTCTGTCCCCAGCATTCCTGCCCTAAGCCAATATAAACAGTCCAGGAGGGCAAATGAAATATTTTTCCGGTAGGAAAGTTTATTTATAAACAGTCCTGATTTTTAATTTTTTTTTTTTTATTATTTATTTAAATCTTCACTCAGATTTTGATTTGAATATCAACAATGATACATTGTTATACTGGAAAGAGGTTCTAAAATAGTACAACCGATCTTTCCATTTAAAAATAACTTCTCTAGAGTTATTTCGGTAAAAGACACATTGATTTGGAAAGGTGAACGTGTAGTTTCACCCTAAACAGAGGTTCACAGCTATCTTTTGGAGATTTATAACAGAATGTATGCTATTAAGTTAATGGACAATTTAAGTCCAAGACTTGAACGATAAATGACTTATCCCATGCAACAGAGCTGTAAATTAGAACTTTATTTTACTGGATACTTATAAGACAATCTGGAGGAGTTTATCACTTTGATGACTGGTGCCTTCGGCGTATTGCCGAAGTTTTTTTTGTGGTTGTATTTTCAGTCACTAGGCGGTTATTAACCTATTTTAAACCTTCCATCGTTTTTGTTGTCACCAGTCATCAAAGTGGAAAGCACAGATTTTAATTAGTTCTGGTTGGTTTAAAAACTTATTTTTCTAAAGAAAAATATAAAGATTTAACGATGCAGCCGGTTTATTTGTTTATTACATATTTTTGGACAATATATGAAGAATTCGATTAGTTCGAAGCGCGCTGGAATTAAATAAAAACCAGGTGCTATATAACAAGGGGGGGGGGCTGAGAGGGCTGCATAGGCTAAGTCAAAATCGTCTAGGACCCACAGTTCGGAGGTCACGGGTTCGAAACTATGCACTCAAATAGTTAAAGATTTGCGTTATTAGATTTTAATATCACTTATTTGGTTTCTAAAATATTTTTGCTTTTCTAGATGCAGAATGTAGGTGTAGCATGGCACGCCGGCTAAAAGCTAGTATGTGATAAAAATACTTAACCTGTAAGTTTGTAAAGCGAAAGAATCCGGGCATAGTTTGTTTGGCGTAATTCATGCGAAAAAAATGTAGAGCTATCAGTTTTGCTCTAGTAGGCTCAAAAGTCTTTTTTTTATAGATATCGTAAATGACGTGATGGAAAAAATGGAACCATTTCGCTGGCGATAAATTTAACAATTTTTGAGAAATGTAGGAAAACTAGAATTACGACAGATTTGGTGTTATTTGGAGCAGAGGGCGTATTACAAAGTTTTTTATGGAATGATCAGCTTAGGCTTTTTGTTGTTTTTTTAAGATAAGAAATAGTGCCAGGAGAAACATAACGTTTCGAAAGTCAAAAAAAAAATGTTCTAGAAAAAAAGAGTCTAACATAAACTCCGAAAGGACAACCTCAGTCGTTAAAAAAAAAATGCTTGCAAGTTCCGATTTGGTGGTTTAGTTCCATTACAGAAAAATCATTAAGATTGTCTATCCTTTAGTTTCTAAATCATACCAGGGATGAGCATAATATGGGAACTCGATCAGATCACGCAATCTCTGAGAGTCGGACATTTTCTTTTTGACTTACCCTATGTAAAATTGGGTCAAGAGGAATTTGTTAACTTAATCGAAAAGATAAAGTAATCCCTCAGAATATAGTTATTACAATTTCAATGATCGGCCGGAGCATAGTAATGACCACAGTATCTCCCTAGGGCGATAAGAACAAGAATGTGCTCCTTTGAGCCCCATGGCCTGTAACGGGTCTGAACCTCAATGATGGTAATGTTGAGTAGAATGTGTTGATGAAGACTACTTGTACTAATCAGCCAATTGTCAGACTAATTATGAGAAACAAGCTATTCATTTTAATATGCTGATGAGATCACTGTAACAAGCCAGCTGTGTGTCAGTCGGGCTGTCATTGAAAGAACATCCCGCGATGTCGTTCACATTCTTCAAGTTAAAAGTCATAAAGAAAAAAGTCGCTTAGAGCCCTCTGCTTAGATTCTGGAACATAAATATGCTACATGTACATGGCCACCCCGCCAGCGCGTACGCCAGCGGAAACTTTTTTGTAACGGATTTTCCAGTTTAGTCATCGCTAAAGCATAGTTATGCTAAAAACTTCCGTCACGAAGGAGCTGGATAACTAAGCACGTTCCTCAGAATTCCTGAATAATTTGCTTAAAATAACCTATATAGATAAATAACATAAACATATATTGTTCTACTCTTTTGCATTTTTTATGAGCAACTGAGTCTCCGCAGCATTCCTTAAGCACATGCTTAAAATAACACATAAAAATAAACATGAATAGTTTTGTTGATTTATATTTTTCATGAAATGCTGTCCCAATTAATAATTTTTATGTAATTTTGTTCTGGAGTAAATCCCGAATTCTAATTAGGTAATTTTTTTTACCAGACTTGTAGATCTATAGGTAGATGTGCACTAAGGCAGAGTTTCGTTCCCATACGCAAATTGGCCACAATTAGTAGTTCGTGTCCAGAGTAAACCCCACCTGCAGATTTCGCTGCTTAAAGAACTCATCGAATCCTTTTTTATTGGGAATGCTGTATAGCACGTTTGGAGGCGAAAAAACAAAAATGCTGGTCGCCATTGTGTTAACTGACACACACACATACCTACCAACTTACTTAGGTCTATTCTATACGGACTGTTAAAACGCGACAGTTTAAACGCCTTGAAAACGCCAAGTGACTGGGAACATGGGAGGTATATAGTAGTATTTATACGGGCATTCTCACGGCTTTGTTTGGATGCAATAACAGAGCAGTGGGCAGTCTCAACGTGACCGGAAGCGTGGAATAGTTTCCTGTCTATACGGGCGTTTTTCGAGGCTAGTTCCGAGCGAGAAAGAGCATAGAGTAAATTGTTTGATACAGAAAAGTATATTTGTGCGATTGAGCTGCGACCTTGCTTGTACGATGTAGCAAGTTAGGAGTACAGCAACAGAAATGCTTTTCCTCATACTTGTGTCCCGTTTAACAATTTTGTCAGCCACCAACCCCAATAGATGGTCGAACGTAGGTACAGACATTCTGCAGTATTGGAAAACATTGTGTGGAACTGGCCAGTAGAGAATGGACTTGCCAGTACAGGGTGGGTTTACAATCTTCTTTGGCGTCGGGCGTCAAACTCTATTTCATAATAACTTTCCAACAAACTAACTCGCAAGCGCACACACTGCAGTTACGGTTTTCATATTAACAAAAAACTAAACACATTAGCTGTCAACGGGCAAAGAAACAACGCCCAGACGCACAGTGGTCAAAAATCGTCAAGAAGCGCTCAAAACTCAATAACTTTTGATGCTGTTGAGTTAGAAACCTGAAATAGTGCACACTTAGCAGTCTTATAACCACAATAAAGGTATTGATGAGTCATTCACATGTTATCGAATTTAAATATTTTTATTAAAGTTGTTACTTTAATACATACTGTTTTGTCGAATAAAAAGAATATACAACTTTTGCGGTGGCATACTAAGGAAAATGGAGTGACCTAAAAATGAAATAATTCAAGGATTAATTTTGAAAATGATAATTCTTAAAAAATCTAACGAATCTCTTATCCTAAAATAGTCTCTTCTTCTAATCAACTTCCATGACTGACTCAAGGGCAGCTGGTTCTTCCACGTCCGAGGTGTCATAGGTATCGTCATCCTCACTTGACATCCCATGGTTGTCGACGATCGCATCATGCTTAACTTCTGATGCGGATACTGTGAGGAGAAGTTTGGCTTCAGCTTCCAGTTCTAAAACACGTTGTGGCTGCCACTGAGGCCGGAAAGAAGAGAATAGAGGATCAGAAGATACCAAGAGGTTATGGATGATGTTCGTAATGGTCGATAGACAAGAGCATTTCCTCGTATTATTCTTCCGAAATCTCCTTATAGTCTTTATTTCTTGCCTCTTGGGCTTCCTCTGACAACCACCCAATTGGCATGATAACAGACTCCATCAAAATTTTCCCATGTAGTAGTATCAAATGCACGGATGACGGGATATAATACCAGCTATAAAGGCGGACGAATAGCTTGTAGGTTTAGAGAGTGTATTTATCGAATTTAGATGTGTGGATAGACTGGTAAGGACTTGCAGGATCACGTAGAACCTATGTATGAGGTCTTGGTCGACACCTGTTGCTTCGAAAGCCAGCGGCCAATTTCTGAAAAAACGTCAAGCCGTATCCATCGTTTGTTGATCCTGTGCCCTGCTTAGGGTTCCCTGAACGGGTTTTTCCTATTTTTCATGACTTCCTTCTCTTCTTCTGACCTTGCAGCCCACTTTTTAAAAGGAAGACGGTAGCCAATATGGAGAATGCACTCCATGAATCGGATCCAGGCATGAAGAGTAGACATACCGTAATCAGTAGAAGTAACCTTTATTTCCTTTTGACTCGCTAGTGATAGGCCATTCATCTCCGATGGTTTTGCATCGCAGACACAGCAACAGGCTGAGGAGGTTGTTTTGGTGATAATTTGTCGAATTTTCCTATCAATAATTGTGAAAAGGAGTATGTGGTGGCGGTGAATTTCGTTCCATTGGTTGTAACCAAAGTGGGATGAAGTACGTCGGCCTGATCTTGTATCCGTTTAACTTCATCCGAAATTATTTTCGCGGTTTCCTTGGCAAAAATAAAGGAAATTGGGCGGCACATTCTCGTAGAAGATGTGCGAGGATTAACCCAAAATTGAATGGTTTTATCCCCAGAATCTGTGACTTGCAGTGGAACAGAAGAAATCATGATGACACTTTCATCACTAAGTTCAGGGTCGTTGAAGGTTTGCTTGTAAGCACTTTGATTAGAGGAACCATCACAACCCCATTTCCACGACAAAGTTAGATTTGTTCTTGACGGTTGTAAGTCACTGGCTAATGTCCACCAGACTTTGGAGCGGCATGCGGACTTCGCCTTCAGCAATAAAAAGATCTGGGTAGTAATCGCTTTTAGCATCCAAGAATTGGTAATAGGGAGGTAGTACGCTGGATTGTTTCTTGATTAAAGCTTTGCGAAGGTTTGTGTACAGACGTTTGGCCAGCCCTAAGTCGTAGTACAGAGCACAAGCCTCTTCTTTGGTGAACGTAGTCTCAGTGGAATCACCGCCATCCTCAATTTCATCTTCCAACAGACGACCTAAGGCATCAGCGACATGTTTTTTTTGCCCCCAGCTCGCAGAGCACTCATTAGTGCAAACTGCAGCTCATTGATAGAGTATTTTTCATTTAGGAGCTGACCCCTTCGCCTTTTAGAGCTTTCTCCCAGTTCAGAAAACTCTTTTTGTGGTTGGTCCCCACCCCTGAACTGCTCTTGGCTGGGCTCGGGTGATAGTGGAGCCCATTAAAAAAAAAAAAAAAACACTGATCGTGCCAGAACCGATTTTTTTCTAAAAATATACATCTGCTCCTACTGGTCTCAGCCCACTTTTTTTCTTAATTTAAGTAGGTACAAGAGTTTGAGATAATTTCCGTTGGAGTAACGAAATATGCTCATCAGCTATTAGAAATTGATCTGTGAAATACTTGCATAACGAAAGCACACTTTTGTCGCTTGAATCCAACAATATTTCAACTAGGAAACGATTTTTCACTCGGATCACCTCAGACACTGACTTGAGTACTGCAAAACAAATCAGTCTTGGATTTAATTCCAATATTTACATACAGATAACGCGCACCTATTCTATACTTGTCTGTTAGTCATTTCCGGAGTTGGTTCACCTCTAGCAGCGAAGTATGCAGGCTGACAAAAAATTAGAGAGACGCAAAAACTATAAGACAAAACGAAATTTGATACGTGTAATTTTTTTTTAAAGTATCTCCGTCCATGACGACGATTCGAAAAATAAAAAAAAATGATTTTTTTGCCCTTTGAACATCCCATTAAAACAAGAAGAACATGCGTCAACCTTATCGGTCTGAACAAGTAAAGTTGCACGAACGATTTTGGTACATGAGGATTTGGGAATTTTCTTCATTTCTTGTACTTCAATGATTAACCACCGTCCTGCAATCAACGTTGGGGGCCTAAAACTCAAATAACACTCTCACGAGGTATTTAACACATATTTAAGGCCAAAGTATTCGGAGAAAATACTTCAAATAATCAAGTTTAGAGCGTTTTTTGACCACTGTGAGACGGCCCGGATAGAATGAAACGCGTTTTGCAAGCAGTTCTACGGCTAATTAGCCGCTCGCTTTTTGGCCGTTCGCATAGATAACAAAGAACGGCGTAGAAACAGCTTACAAACTGCCGCGTTTGGACAGTCCGTATAGAATGGGCCTTACAGTCGAGCGGTACAGTCCATGAAGGACCTGGGCCTGCAGGACGGACTTATATACTTCAATCTCGACGGATACTCATATTCAAATTTTATAGGAAAAGCCTCGACAATGCGAATGTTTAACATATCTATCGATTGGCCTTATCGCGAATAAGCAGAATGCTATATTAGTACTGTATTAACCCGACTATAGTCGGGCCGATGTAGTTGTTTGATTATAAATCAAGTAGAAGCGAAGGGTAGATTCATAAAGCGGTACTATTCACTGACTAACATTAGCAGAGCAAGTTGCTCCGCTTCGAACGCCTCCAGGCATCCGAGGGCCTACCGTTAGCAACAAGTTTCTATTCTTCCGCTAAATCAATTCCTCCAATTTCACGAGAAATCTCTCTTCAATTCCTTTAAATAGTTAATATTTCACGAAATTCCGGACCGAACAAATACTTTTAGCGTGCTTCCTCCCTCTCTATAGGGAGGAAACCCCTCTTGAGACGTGGACTCGTCGAAGTTACGTAACCCATAAGTCACGAAATTTGTACCGCATATTTAAATATTTATATACACATACACAGAAATAGTCCTATTTTATTGAAATTTTGCAAAAAATACTTTGTATAAAAGGATCAGTCAAATTTGTTAATTAATAGAATTCTTAGGGAGGTCTTTATTTTATTTATTTTTTTTTTGAGAAAACGCGAATATGGTTTTGCGTTAATAGGCTTCGCGATACACTTTTGGATAGATATTTTGCGTATTTATGCATTTAATAATTATTTACGCCCTTAGGCAAGGAGTGCTCACATCTCAGCAGTCACGGCCAGCGAGCCTCCCAGAAAGCACTCAAGACACTGGTGTGATTAGAAATTTAGAATAATTTTTCGATTAAATGTCTTAGTGTAATTGATTTTATATACATTTCTATATGTACGAACAAATATATACACCGGCCCTAATAGCCCAAAGTTGATGCGCCGCAGTTGATGAAAAAAAAAACACATACACATATCTATATATACACATTTGGTTTTAATATTTAAATTGTGCTTTATTTGTTATATGGATTACCTTCTAGCAACAAAACAAAACACACTAGAAGAACAACTGCCAAAAAAACCTCGGAACAAAAAAAAAAAAAAAAAAAAACGCAGTAAAAGAAGTTTCTGCTTTTTATTAAATACTTATACTTGTGAGCTTATTTTAATCATACCAAAATTGAAAACCGACAAAAAAACAAGGCAAAGAAGGTGTTTTTGATTCGGAAAAGATACTTTCGACTTAAATATGTCTTATGTAGCTGTAGTAGTATATTACTACTTAACACAGCGTTTACTGTCAACCGGGAAACTTGGAATTAATCCGGAAAATTATCAATAATAATAGAAAAGTTTTTTCATTCTTTTTCTTGAATGCTGTAATTTTCATAAAGTTGTATTTCCCAACGAAAAATGTTGAATTTCATTTTTACAGAATTATTATCCATTATCAGTTTGTTATCTAAATAATTATGAAGGAAGTAAGTTTATCGGCATCTTGTTTCCTGTGAATCTAGAAGGGAAAGAATCTCAAACTAGGGGAAATAGATATTTTTTTTTCTCATTATTCTAGAATGTATAAGGCGTATATTTATATCAAATCTTTAGAAATATTTTTTCTACGATAATTTTAAAGGAGCGATGATCATTTTTTTCGGTGACTTAAAATGTAGCTAAGACTTATTCATATTCTAGAATAAAATTTTGATTATAGAATAAGACAACCCAACAAAGATTGTTTAAATCAGTTTAATAGTTGTTGCCTAATAATTTTGCAATTGAGGTATCTTCGAAAAAAATGTTTGCTGCAAAAACCAAACAAAACTTCTTTACATATTTGAAATAATTTTTTAAAAACCTACGGCGCTCAAGCTTTCAAAACCATTTGAAAAATCGTTCAATTTGGACGATTTAGTTATTTTTTACAATTGAATTTGCGGCGAATGTTTCTTGAAACACTGTCATTGTTAAATCGCCTAAGTTATTGGACTTTGATAAAGCGTATCTCTTTATAAAGCGGACTTTGATAAAGCGGACGGATTTGAAAACCTAAAGCGTCAACTTAAGCGGCTTATTTGTTTATAGGGAGCTTATCAACTTAGGAGTTATTTGTTTATAGGGAAAAAATTGTTAATGTCTTTTAACCTCTTTCCTGAATCAGATTTAACAGCTTCTGATTTCTCCATAGATAATGTTAGTTCGCAGAAGTACTTTTTATCAACATCTAACATGGAGCGCTAGTTAATAGTTCAAGACAATCTACAAAAGCGCATAAGCAATGACCAGTATGGAATGTATGTAGAACCTGGCAGAGACCCAGTAAACAGCAACTCTTCCTCTTGCTAAGTCCCCAAGGTTAATAGGAATAAACACTAGATATTATGTTCTTTCTTTTTTTTTTTTTTTTTTTTTTTTTACAAGCAACCATAGAGCAAGTATTCAAATTCAAATAGAATCTGACTCACGAGAACTGTGGCATCTTAGCATCTATCAATAAAAAACAGATTTCGACTTTAAAGGAAGAAGATACTTTCCAAACTTTATCTCACACTGAGGTGGCACTTTTTAAATTTACGCTCTTAAATCTATTTTGTAAGAAATTTCGAATGTTAATATTCATCATTTTCTAGTTAATGTTTAATGTTGATATTGGGGAGCAACTCCTGCTAAGTTACTTCAAGAATAGATATTGCTCTAATCATGTTAAAGCTCTTAAACGTTTAATAGTTTTTTTTTTTTTTTTTTTTTTTCTTACGGCGCATCGACATAAATTTTGGCCATTAGCGCCGACGTCCAGCGAGCCCTGAGATGAGAAAATTTCTGGCACCGGTGGGGATCGAACCCACCATCTCCCGCTTATGAACTAGTGCGCTAGCAACTAGACCACGGGATACCCCACGTTTAATAGTTATTTACCTCTATGCTCCTCTGTAAGTTGGCCCTTACCGTGAGTCATAAACAGATTTAGTAACTTAAATTAGAAAAATAAATAAATGGTTACTTGAAAAATGTCAAGTTATCAATAAAATCTGACTTTTTTGTAATTTATGAAAATATTGGCCAAATATCTTGAAATAAGTTATTCATTGAAATGGAAAAACATACACTATAAAATGCAGTGTACTATAGTGATAAGAATTGTGTCATAAAGAAAAATTTGTTGATTAGCAAATTACCAGATTAGTTCAACGCCTTTGACCTAGCCAAGAGACTAATGCAATTCCGGTCTTCCCACAATTTGGTGCTTTCGACTTTATATATATCTTTTGGAATAGCTGATTTGAACCCAGATTCTCTGGTTTTACGCTCGAATTTGGCTGCCGGACATCATATCCCAACTTTTTTCTCCAAAGGAGCCAAAGCTTCATATAATCGGCATAATGGTAAATTTTTCTGAAGTCAGACCGTGCTATTGTCATATAAGGTTTTAGTATAACTAAGCCTAATAGTATTAAATTTATGTGCCACTGTATAATACATAGGACGGTCTAAACCATCAGTACTTGAAATAAACTAAAATAAAACTACTAAATCAGAATATGAGCGGAAGACGCTGCCCTCTCCACCATCTCATTACCCTTTGGCCCCTTACAGTGGGTCAAGAAATTATTCATACACTTAATTTATTAGTCAATAATATTTTATTTTATTTTTTGAATCCAAACAAACTGCAGATAATAATAATAAATAACATTTGACATTACTTTGATGCAAAACCAAAAATTAAAAACACGCTCAATTCTATTAATAACAAAAAAATAAATTTTGGCATGCAAAAAAAAATATTCATACACTTAAGTTAGGCGTTATGATAGCTCTAAAATTGTTTCATGGGCCAATGTTTCAACTTAATACCAATAATTATTTATTTCTTATGAAACACAACGTGTTCTCTCAACATGGGAAATAATTAAAGCCTCAATATTCTAAGATAATTCTAGCGAAATAGATCGCAAATCTAAGGAACTGAATTCTTATCTTAAAGATGAAATCGTTAAACTTTTAAATCAAGGACGGAGTTACCGATGCTTCTTATGAAAGCTGGGATTGTATTAAGCATCCAAGCAATATATAATTAAAACGTTTAAACACTTATCAGTGAACAATAAAAAACACAATGACAGAAAACGTTCGGTGAATGTGTGATTCCCGTGAAATCGTGCAAAAAACTGCAAAAAACCCACAAATTATTTGCTCCCGAGCTAGCAGAACACATCGCATCATGTTATGGGAACCTTAAACCGTAACACCTTAAACCGTGAGGTACTGGCTACATGAAGCGGGATATAGTGGTAGAGCTGTTAAAAAAATGCCTTTTAAAATTTCGACAAAAAAGAATTAAGTTTTCCCGGGATCATGAGAAAATCCCGCTTTCATTTTGAAAAAATGTGTTGTTTTTGGACGAAAGGAAGTTCAATGTTTACAAATCCCTCGAACAGAGATTTTTTTGAAGGCAAAAGAGCAGAGCTTTCGAAGCAAAACATCCCCAACCTACTGAGAAGCAAGACAGGGGTAATGCCATGGTTTGAGGTTGTATGAGCGCCAGCGGAGTTCGTGAACTTTCAGAAATTGATTGTTATTTGAATACTGAGAACCATATGACTGTGTTGCGAGGTAATTTAAATTTTAAAAAATGTGCGAAAGGTAGGAATAGACAGCACCTATTTGTTCCAGTAGGTCTGTGACCTCAAGCATACCGCGAAAATGGCTATTGTACAATGTTCGCCAAATGCTGCAAACACCACCTCAATCACCAGATCCTAAGACCTCAGAACATTTATGGGCATTATTGAAGTTAAAAATTTCAAAAACTTCATGTTCTTTAGGAAAGAGTTAATTTATAACCTTCAGAAATCGACTATCAGGGGAATAACGAACGCATAGAACCAATGCCCAGGAGACTTCAAGCAGTCATAAATCAGAAAGGGTATCCTTGTAAGGGAGGGGAAGGGTTTAAGTACTGAAAATGTTTTAGTAGAATCTTTTTTTTGGTTTCATAAGTGTTTGAATAATTGTTTTGCTTATAACATTTTCAAATTTTGCAGCTGACATAATTTCATGAGGTATTACATTTCAGTGCTTTATAAAATTAATGTAAAATGCCCTCTGTTATAACTATCTGTTGATATTTTGCGCTAAAAAAAATGAATAAAAAAATTATACCCAATAAATTAAGTGTATGAATAATTTTTTGACCCAGTGTATGTCCTGGAGTCCAGGCAAGGTAGACGGTATAACCTAAACCTTACAGCATGGTGAAGTACTGCAATAGCTTTCTGATCCCCGGGTTATCAATATACATGTTATGGTTCTCGTTTTATACAGTCTGTCAGTACGTCAGGGGAAACATTACATTCTGAGCATAGGGGTCTGTCCTGTCTTTGCATTGTGTATGAATGTGTTAATAGTAACTTGATATATAGAATGTGTCTGGATTGATGTAAAGAATGTGTTGCTATCTTGTGCTAACGATTCCACGGCATTCTGAATTGGTTCCGAATTGCCTTTGTAAGGAGACAGGAATAGAGACGGTCCCTTCATTAACTCAGCTCACCAATCAATTCTCTTGACAAAGGAGCAAATTTTGTTTTATTTCCATTACTCTTGACAGTGAGGCTTCAGTGTCTCTCTTAGCTATCTTCTTCTATTCCAAATACAAAACATTCCTACGTTAATTGGTTATTTGAATTTTTATTATTCATTGCAAAAATAGAAAATTCATTCATTACGTCTGAAATGTTTCAATAATTATTTTTTTACATATTTATAATTTATTTTTATTATAGTTTGACGTAGCTTAGGCGAAGATTCGGGATCTATGGGTTCTGAAACATGAAATTTTCTGTTCAACAATTATGTTTCTGTTGGATTACGTCATTAAGTCAACCTCATAAGAGGGTTTCCTTCCTATGGAGGGAGTGAGGAAACACGCTAAATACACGTTCCAATTTTTTAAGTAAATCAGAATGAAACATGTGTCACAATCAAAATCATATAAAGCCTTAAATCAATATCAATGATTTCTAAATAATTCTAATAGACTGATAAGAAATGTGATATGCATTCCATCGAATATACCAGTGACTTGTGACCCTAACCTTTTTCTTTTGTTTTTGTCTTTTTTTTTTTTTTTGTTTCATTTAGAAACTATTTCGGTATGTAAGTGCTTCTGGAATTTTCATGTTTTGTAAAATAACCCGAAAATGGTTTATAAATCAAAAGTATTTGTGAAAATATTTTGAAAATGGTCGAGAAAGGCGATCATTCGAAAACTGAATAAATTTCCTACACCCACATTATAAGAGATCCATCCTAATTGGAGAAAATAGTGCTCAAACTTCCAGAAATGTTGCTTTTGTTCAATTGAAGGTATTAATATCATTTCCTGCAGTTTTTATCTTATTTCTTCATCTTACCAATACAAATAAGTATTACTTAGTGCGCTCCTGAAATTTATACTTACATTATGACAGTCATTACTTACGACTATTACTAATTCTTTTAACATTGAATCTTGTCCAGCATTACTCCTATTTCTTTATATTTGTTACTTTGTTAATTTTCATATTTTTGCCGTTTATTCGCCTAAGTTACGTCAAACTATAATAAAAATAAATTATGCATTTTATAGTGTATGTTTTTCCATTTCAATGAATAACTTATTTCAAGATATTTGGCCAATATTTTCATAAATTACAAAAAAGTCAGATTTTATTGATAACTTGACATTTTTCAAGTAACCATTTATTTATTTTTCTAATTTAAGTTACTAAATCTGTTTATGACTCACGGTAAGGGCCAACTTACAGAGGAGCATAGAGGTAAATAACTATTAAACGTGGGGTATCCCGTGGTCTAGTTGCTAGCGCGCTAGTTCATAAGCGGGAGATGGTGGGTTCGATCCCCACCGGTGCCAGAAATTTTCTCATCTCAGGGCTCGCTGGACGTCGGCGCTAATGGCCAAAATTTATGTCGATGCGCCGTAAGAAAAAAAAAAAAAAAAAAAAAAAACTATTAAACGTTTAAGAGCTTTAACATGATTAGAGCAATATCTATTCTTGAAGTAACTTAGCAGGAGTTGCTCCCCAATATCAACATTAAACATTAACTAGAAAATGATGAATATTAACATTCGAAATTTCTTACAAAATAGATTTAAGAGCGTAAATTTAAAAAGTGCCACCTCAGTGTGAGATAAAGTTTGGAAAGTATCTTCTTCCTTTAAAGTCGAAATCTGTTTTTTATTGATAGATGCTAAGATGCCACAGTTCTCGTGAGTCAGATTCTATTTGAATTTGAATACTTGCTCTATGGTTGCTTGTAAAAAAAAAAAAAAAAAAAAAAAAGAAAGAACATAATATCTAGTGTTTATTCCTATTAACCTTGGGGACTTAGCAAGAGGAAGAGTTGCTGTTTACTGGGTCTCTGCCAGGTTCTACATACATTCCATACTGGTCATTGCTTATGCGCTTTTGTAGATTGTCTTGAACTATTAACTAGCGCTCCATGTTAGATGTTGATAAAAAGTACTTCTGCGAACTAACATTATCTATGGAGAAATCAGAAGCTGTTAAATCTGATTCAGGAAAGAGGTTAAAAGACATTAACAATTTTTTCCCTATAAACAAATAACTCCTAAGTTGATAAGCTCCCTATAAACAAATAAGCCGCTTAAGTTGACGCTTTAGGTTTTCAAATCCGTCCGCTTTATCAAAGTCCGCTTTATAAAGAGATACGCTTTATCAAAGTCCAATAACTTAGGCGATTTAACAATGACAGTGTTTCAAGAAACATTCGCCGCAAATTCAATTGTAAAAAATAACTAAATCGTCCAAATTGAACGATTTTTCAAATGGTTTTGAAAGCTTGAGCGCCGTAGGTTTTTAAAAAATTATTTCAAATATGTAAAGAAGTTTTGTTTGGTTTTTGCAGCAAACATTTTTTTCGAAGATACCTCAATTGCAAAATTATTAGGCAACAACTATTAAACTGATTTAAACAATCTTTGTTGGGTTGTCTTATTCTATAATCAAAATTTTATTCTAGAATATGAATAAGTCTTAGCTACATTTTAAGTCACCGAAAAAAATGATCATCGCTCCTTTAAAATTATCGTAGAAAAAATATTTCTAAAGATTTGATATAAATATACGCCTTATACATTCTAGAATAATGAGAAAAAAAAATATCTATTTCCCCTAGTTTGAGATTCTTTCCCTTCTAGATTCACAGGAAACAAGATGCCGATAAACTTACTTCCTTCATAATTATTTAGATAACAAACTGATAATGGATAATAATTCTGTAAAAATGAAATTCAACATTTTTCGTTGGGAAATACAACTTTATGAAAATGACAGCATTCAAGAAAAAGAAAGAAAAAACTTTTCTATTATTATTGATAATTTTCCGGATTAATTCCAAGTTTCCCGGTTGACAGTAAACGCTGTGTTAAGTAGTAATATACTACTACAGCTACATAAGACATATTTAAGTCGAAAGTATCTTTTCCGAATCAAAAACACCTTCTTTGCCTTGTTTTTTTGTCGGTTTTCAATTTTGGTATGATTAAAATAAGCTCACAAGTATAAGTATTTAATAAAAAGCAGAAACTTCTTTTACTGCGTTTTTTTTTTTTTTTTTTTTTTTTTGTTCCGAGGTTTTTTTGGCAGTTGTTCTTCTAGTGTGTTTTGTTTTGTTGCTAGAAGGTAATCCACCAGGTAGAACAAATAACTCCTAAAAGCCGCTTAAGTTGACGCTTTAGGTTTTCAAATCCGTCCGCTTTATCAATGTCCGCTTTATAAAGAGATACGCTTTATCAAAGTCCTTATAACTTTTTTTTTTTTTTATTTTATTTATTTATTTATTTATTTGAAATCTGTAAAAATTATAAACAGTACAATAATCAAGTTTGATGATGCAGATATATGAACAAGTTGAAAAAAATGGAAAAAGTAAAATAAAATAAAAACAATACAAAATGTGAAAGAAGCCAGCCATTGTTGGCACTTTCAAAGCTGTCCAAATAAATATTTTAATGATCCCTATATGATCAGAAGAGTAAATTGTCTCGGGGCCACTGTCTCTTGAGCCGCCTGGGAGGATTGTCTGGATGGGATTGGGACGATAGGGATAGACCTTCCGGGTTAGGATGGTAGGACAATTTGGAGTGGAACATTTGGAAACGGGTTTTAGCAAGGTCAAGGACAAATGGAATGTTAAGGTCATTGTGAAGGGTTTTGTTTGAGACGTAGAAAGGGGCATTTACAATTTTACGGAGCACTTTTGACTGGAATGCCTGTATTCTGTTGATGTTGGATGGTTTTGCAGACCCCCAGAGTTCAAGTCCGTATGTCCATATTGGTCGAATGATTGTTTTGTATATCGTTAGTTTGTTCTGTATTGATAATTTAGATGAGGGTCCAAGGAGTCGTCTAAGTAGTCCGTATCTTTTGTTCAGTTCTTGTCTTTTCAGTCTCGTGTGAGGGTTCCATGTCAGTCGGCTGTCAAGGTATAATCCTAGATATCGAACCTCGCTGGATACTGGTAGTGGAGTGTTTTTGAGATGTACAGAAGGGCATGATCTCCGGTTGAGAGTGAATGTAACCTGCTTACATTTTTCCGGGTTGATTTTTACTCTCCACATGTCACTCCAATGTTGTATGGCGGTGAGATGTTCCTGCAGGTGTTGGGATGCTACTGAGGGATCAGGGGAAGTTGACAGGATGGCAGTATCATCTGCGTAGGTTGTTAGTAGGGTTTGGGGGTGTGTGGGAATATCCGCAGTGTAAAGGAGGAAAAGGAGAGGACCAATAATACTCCCTTGAGGGACTCCAGCATTTATGGGGCAGGTCGGGGAAAGAGTTGTACCGTATTTGACTTGGAAGGATCTGTTTGACAGATAGGATTTGAGGATAAGGAAATAGGTGTGTGGAAGTATAAGCTTTACTTTGTAAAGTAATCCCGGGTGCCAAACCCGATCGAATGCTTGAGCAACGTCGAGAAAGGCACTCGTGCAAAAACTCTTACGTTCAAGCGAGGAGGAAATTGAGTCTACGACTCGTAAGCACTGTTGTATAGTGGAATGCTGGAAGCGGAAACCAAATTGATGGTTGGGAATTGTATTCGAGGATTCTATGATAGGGAGGATTCTTTTGTACAGGAGTTTTTCGAATATTTTGGACATTAATGGGAGAAGGCTGATGGGCCGATAGGAAGAGGGGCAATCTGGAGGTTTAAAGGGTTTGGGGATAACGACGACGACTGAGTGTTTCCAGGGATTCGGGAAATGGGTTGTTCTTAGGATTGAGTTATAGAGGTATGTAAGGAATATAATGGCCTTCTGGGGGAGGTTTTTGAGTATTGTGGAGGTGATAAGATCATAACCGGGAGATTTCCTAGGAAGGTGTTTGATGATGTATTTAACATCGGATGGATGGAAAGCTTTGGGAGGGAAGGACAAAGGTAAAGGAGAATTCAGGTAATGTTCGATATCTGCATCATGGGAAGGGCTCATTTGAGGATTAGGGGAAAATACTGTGGTTAGGTGTGTGGAGAGGAGGAGCGCCTTTTCTTCATCACTTCTGGCCCAGGTCCCATCGTTGCGTTTGAGAGGGGAAGGGATTGAGTGGAACTTAAGGATTTTACGAGTGACTGTCCACAAAGAACAGTATTGTGTAGAGAGGGATGAAAGGTATTCGTTAAAGGATTCTGAACGGAATTGGGATAGGGAAGATTTCAGTTGGCGTGTCAGTCTGTTGTATGCGTTTCTGTCCGAGGGATAACGGGATCTTTGCCATAAAGCCCTGGCTCGTCGCTTGGCTGCAAGGAGTTCTTGGATGTGGTTTGGGAGTTGCATTTTGGGTGGAGGAGGTAACCCTGTCCTTGGTCGGCATGAATTGCGGGCACTGTCCTGAATGGCTTTAGTAAACAATTCAGTGGCTTTGTCTAGGTCTGAAGGGGTTTTTAGGGAAACGGTTAGGTCTATGGAGTGCTCTAGGTTAAGCTGAAATGATTGCCAGTTGATAGGACCGGGTGTGAGGGTTGGTTGTAGAGGACGGGGTACAGCGGATGAGAAGAGGGTTAGAAGGATCGCAGAATGGTCCGACGATAGGTCGAGGAGCGAATCAACAGAAGTCGCTATACCTCCCAAGCCAGACGAGATGAAGAAGTCGACTAGGTCAGGACTACGGGATGGATCGGTTGGCCAGTATGTTGGTGTGTTTGGCGATATAGGGAGATAATTCTGGGAGTTAAGGATATCATAAAGGATTCTGCCACGGGAGTTAGCTGAACGGCTTCCCCACATGGGGTGTTTCGCGTTGAAATCACCCCCGGTGAGGAAGCGGGGACCAAAGGATTGGAATATTGACAGGAATTCAGGATGGTAAATGGAATGGTTGGGAGAACAATACACTGCGGACAGTATGATATCGAAGGGAGAAAGGGAAAGGGATATAGATGTTACCTGCAGGCTTGCTGATGCGATGCTGGATTCTTGGTGATGCTTGATGTTGCTCTTGATTAGAATCAGAGTGCCATGCTGCGCCAGAGATGGATGGTCGGTTCGATAACAGGAGTAACCCTTGACACCGAATGTCATGGATTCTTTCAGGTGTGTTTCAGTTATAAGTGCAATGTCAATGTTTTTGTCAGTTAGTAAAAGTGTGAGTTCTTGTCTTCTTGTTGTGAGTCCGTTGGCATTCCACAAAAGAATTGAGAGATGGGAATTATGGAAGCGTTGCATTCTGGGATTTAGGAAGGAAGTGTGCTGTAAGGGTAGTCATCAGGTTAATTAAAGGAGTAAGAAGGGTTTCGAGTTTATTTAGGAAAGAGGAGAAAAGCATCATTGGATCTTGATCCTGGTGCTGTGTGGTTTGCTTAGACGGGGCGGGAGTAGATGGGAAGGTAGGCAAGGTTTGGGGTTGCGGAGGAGTAGTAGAAGAGGTAGGAAGGGAAGATGGTTCATGTGGTTTCTGAGCTGGTTTAGGGACAGGCGGCTTCTTTTTCTCGAGCGTGGTTAGCAGGGAGGAGTAGGTGACGTTCGGCCGGCGATGGGACGATTCTTGTGCTGCTGGAACGGGCTGAAGGCTGGGGAAGTGGGATGGTCCGCTGGGTGGTAATGATTTCTTGGCGTCTTTTTGATGACTGAGCTGGGTTCTCTGCCGTTGCATTCTGATTGTTTTGAGTGCTTTATATACTTCACACCCTTTGTAGCTGGCAGTGTGATTTTCGCCGCAGTTCGCGCAGCTCGCAGGGGCTTCGATTGGCTTGTGGCAGTCCTTAGAGGGGTGTTCAGATCCGCATTTGACACATTTTGATTTGTGATGACAATATGTGCGGGTGTGATTGAACTCTTGGCAGTTTTGGCATTGTATGACATCGCCCCTGCGTCGCGGTTCTTCTACTTTTATTTTTGTGTACAGTAGGTATTGCTCGCGGAAAATTTCCTTGCTCTTTTCGTTTTTTTCCAGGTCGACGAAGAAGAGCGGCAATTGGGCCTTTGTGACTGGGTGCCGTACGTTATGGGCTCGTTTGACGGAGTAGCCTTTATTGGAGAGCTCACTAATGATGTCTTCGGGGGGCGTTGAGTGGTGGAGGTGTCGGATGACCACCCTGTAGGATTTGTCCTCGGGTAACTGGTAGCAGTGAAAATCTGCTTCCTTGCTTTCCAGGTGTCGTATGATGCTTCTGTAGGAGTCACTGCTAGTAGGCTTTATGACGATGTCATTGAACCTTGCCCGGCATTCAAAATTATTTTCTCCAACGAGATCTTTCAGGGTGCTGCTAAATTTTTTGAAATCCGATACCTTCCTGATGTAAATGTTAGGAGGTTTCATAGAATTTTGCGACAGATTCCGGCACACTTGATTGTTTTCTGAATTTCTGGAGTGAGTTGAGGGGCTATTTTGAGGTAGAGTGGACTTTTTTTGTTTTATCTTGGGTGGTGTTAGTACGTCACTGGCTCTCTTACGTAATCTTTTACGTCTTCCGGTGGCGACGTTTTCGACATCTTGGGCTGAGGTTGATTCAATCACAGTCATATTTTGTTCGCTAGCCTCAATAGAAGACATAGTCAACAGCTGTTAATAGTACAATTAAAAAAAATAAAAAAAAAATAAAATAAAAAATAGTTGTCTCCGGCGAGCTGCGAACCCGAGACACTTATGTTAGCAGAATCGTACGCTGCCACTGAGCCAAGGAGGCTGACGTAAATCAATTAGTAGCGCAGGGCCTAGTATCTAAAATACTGAAGGGGCATTGACAGCCTCTCTATCAGGCGAGTGCAGGAGCGCCCCCACCACTAGCCTCAGCTAGGGTAATGGCCCACACAACGATAGAAAATGAGTGTTTTTACTCACTTATTTTGTGGTGATCCAGTGAGTGAAATTTCTTCAAACTACACACTAATGTTCACTAGTGGCTCAGCTACCACTGTGCAACTTTTCATTCACGGGAAACACCTCGGTCCACTTTGAAAACACTAATTTCAGAGAGCTGTTTAGATCGCTGTGTCGTTGGCTACACCTGGGACAGAACTCCCTTATAACTTAGGCGATTTAACAATGACAGTGTTTCAAGAAACATTCGCCGCAAATTCAATTGTAAAAAAAAACTAAATCGTCCAAATTGAACGATTTTTCAAATGGTTTTGAAAGCTTGAGCGCCGTAGGTTTTTAAAAAATTATTTCAATTATGTAAAGAAGTTTCTTTTGGTTTTTGCAGCAAACATTTTTTCCGAAGATACCCAGGGCTCGCTGAGAAAATTCCTGGCTGCACCGTGGACGTCGGCGCTAATGGCCAAAATTTATGTCGATGCGCCGTAAAAAAAAAAAACAAAAAAAAAAAAAAAACGATTAAACCTTTAAGAGCTTTAACATGATTAGAGCAATATATATATATATATATATATATATATATATATATATATATATATATATATATTTGGGCTCTTCGTATATTTTCTTAAATATCTCGAAAACGTTTGGAAATCGTTGGAGGTGATCATTCGAAAGTTTACCAAATTCTCTACAAAGAACGTTCTAAAGTAATTTTCGATGGGAGGATGTAAATTGGAGATATAACTGGTAAAAGAAACGAATGTGTTAGTTTCGTTGCTTTGTGTTGGTTCATGGTTTTTGACTTCAACAACTTTATTTTATTGTTTTTTTTTTTTTATTATTTCTTTTAGCAGTAATATTAATTTAGCACTAAAACAAGATCCGTAAAACGAGAAACAATTATTGGTTGTTTGTAATCGAGCATTCCGAGCTAAATTCAAAGAGGCTAAATGCGTAATTTACGATAGGAATTTACTATTATACGCACGTACTGTAGTAAACGTTACTAGTCGGAGTATATGTTTACGTTTTTATAAATTATTAGCTATATATATTCCAAACTTTCCAAATAACAGTAGGGATTAGAACGTTATGGAAACCAGCTCACGTCACTTAGTAAGTCAGTCAAGTTCTCGAGCAGGGAATTGTTTCATGTTTGTCAATTAGGTAGACTTTCAAACTAAATATTGTAGCTTTTCGGAACTTCTTCATTCGTTATAAAATGTTTCAGACAGCACAATAACCTGACCGTACCCTACGACTTACTGACAGAAGGTACCCCATGCATTAGTGCAATACTCTGACATATAAAAAACATTCAGTTATACTCCAAAATGTAATTTAATAAATTCTATCTCTTTGAATATATATATATTTGTTCTATTCTATTTTTTAATTGTATGTATTTCATTTCTTTTCTTATATTTTATTTTGTTAGAGCTTTATTATTTTTGCATATTATTAGTTTTCATCGTATATTTTTTTATTTTAATTCGTTATATGTATTTTTATATATATTTTTCACCTTTTGAATGTTAAAAAGTTGCAGAACTCTATAATTATAAAAATAAGTAGCAAATGTAAATGAGTAATGTCTATGCTTAGGGGGTTGTTCCTTTCTTTTACATCTCTTACTTGAAGCCTATGTCTGGTATTAACGCAAAAGTTTACTTTTTATTATAAGTGAAGGTGATAATGCTTCTTTGGCATATTACTACTGAGCCGAAGTCAAACACACTTCTTGTACTTGTAATCAATAAACTGGTAAGTATTTGGGTGTGGTTTACGCCAATTTCGGTTAGAAATTGAGGAAATCTAAAAATAATTTTTATCTAATAAAGCGGTATTCGAGGTACGAAAATAAACAAGAATAAACAACCAGATAAAAAGTGAGATATGACCATAATCTAATCCCTTATCGCATAAACGCACGTTCTAACCCTGAATTCATGACAACGCAAGCTGGTTTTTCATAGTAAAGATTGTAAAAATATGATTTTTAGAAAAAAATAATAGTTCATTCAAGCCTTTTCATTTTTCTCTACCAACATGATAGATACGCCATTTTTACGATTGACTGATAATCATAGTAAAGATTACTAGTTCGTTAGAAGTAAAGATTATTAGAAATAAAAATCCGATTCACAGGAACTATCTCATCATAGAGCGTTTCTTGTGCCTAGTTTCAAAAGGAATGCCTGAAATAAATATAGTTATAATCTTCCTTGTCTAGTCCCTCCCTATACAACTCTGTCCTCCTAAATTTAGCAGTTTATACTTAGTAGTCTTACGTCTTCCATCGTATATCATATCTCCCTTCTAGTACGTAAGGGTAGAATAAGGTGTTGTTTTAAGTCCACCTCCAATCCGTTGGGCCTGGAGCTCTCTCTGTACATACTAATAAATTTTGAAGGAAAAAAAAAAAAAATGAGACCAAACAACTTCTCAATCTCATCGGTCTATTATCTATTTTCTAGACACCATATGTCTTGCGATTTTCTCTCTCTATTCTCCGAGTTTGTATGAGATTTGCTGGAGAAGGCCCCGTCGGAGGGTCGATGACTCTGATCCATTCACCTGAAACCCGTTCAACCCATTCTCTCTGTTACGGTACGGGTTCCTCTTTCTGCAGTTCTCACGCTTTTTATAGATCTTCCTAATCCATTTTCATCCAAGGTGCATTCAGCTACATGCACCCGTTCGATACAAGTAACCGGGTAAGGAAGCATGGAAAAGACTGAAAAAACAGACAAGTAACTATTTGCTTTTATTGTCTTTACTTGTAGCACAGATGAATCAACGTAGCAATTATTATTTTATGTAAAGTTGTATTGAATTTCATACAATATCTTAGGTATTTATAAAGCAAATGCATAACAAAAAAAAACAAAAAAAAAAAAAAAAAAAACTTAAGTCTTCATTGATTAGACCGTTAATTTGGATTTTATGCCTGAATTTATTTTATACACTATTTAATAGGCTTTCCAATCTTCTAAACCACATTTTCGCAAATGTTTTCGAGGCACTCCAGAAAATGGACGAAAGTCCACAACTGCTCATGTCTGTCGGAAAAATGTTTTCTTCTTAGTACCTTCTCAGAGCACTACAGAGTTACCTTTTATACAGATAGTTGAGGTTGACGTTAAAGAATATTGTCTGCGTCTAAATTATTATGCACTTTCAACAAATTATTGACACTTCAAGCTGAAAAACGATGACGGAAGTGTAACATTCAAAGAAATTGACTGATTGTCCATTATAAGTCAATTTATAAATAATTTACTTGTTTATAATTCTTTTATAAAGTAATTAATTATTAACTGACCCTTAGCTCAACTTTAGCTCGAAAAAGACGAAAGGTCACTAATACTATACACTTTTTATTTAACTTCCTTACATGTTTCGCACTATTTTGGTGCCTCTTCAGGGGAATATGCTTATACTCATACAATGCTTTAAGAAAAAATACTCTTAAAACACAACTTCAGCCTCAACTTCAGGAGCAGAACCTTCCAATACTCACTGGTCATTGACTGAACGAATCCAATATGATTCGATATGATAATATATTGGATTCGTTTAGTCAATGACCAGTCTAGAAGTGGCCCTACTAGTGGAAGGTTCTCCTCCTGAAGCTGTTTAAACCATATTTCCGCGAAGAGGCGCCAAAATGGTGCGAAACATGTAGGGAAGAGAAATAAAAAATGTGAAAGTGTATGCTGTAGTATTATTGACCTTGCGCCTTTTTCGACAATTCGCTGAGTTTATAAAGTAATTTCGTTTGTGGCTCCAGATTGACAAATAATTATTGCTCTGGAATAAATAAATAGTAATTCCAACAAAACTATCTTCAGAAAAATTACACACATAAGAATTTCAAGGTTTGCAAAACAATATATTCGCAATTAAATAACAAAACGCCCGTCACAGTTTTTTTTATTTTCTAACAATAATTTATTCAATGTTTTAAATTATTTCTTTCGGTATATTATATGAATGTTTTTTCATGAGTGCAACTTCGATAGCAACGTTCCTTTATAAAGTACTGATAAGAATGTGAGGATTCTTCAAGCTAATAGACAAATATATCTGTAGGAGTATTTATAGATTATCCGGTATTGGTTCATTGTACTCGGCCAAGAGCTGCTATTGATCGGGAGCTCATCGTTGAATTAGTAGAGGTGTTTGATCACCCAGCTCGAAGGTAAATATCTTTATGTTTATTTAGGTTCTATTCCTTCTTGAGGAAATATTATGATTATATCTTCAATATAATCTCTTTGTTTATTTAAACAATATTAAAAATAGGTAGCAGATGAAAATAGACCGTTTCGCAGGAGCTGCGTAAATCAGGCGCATTCGCAAGCATTTCAATGTACCTACTTAAAACGTTTTGAACTTTTAAAAAAAATATTTTTGTGTCTGTTAACACTAACATTTCGATAGTACTAACATTTTTTTCCGCGAAAAATGATATGTAGCATCCCCATAAAAAAGGGATAACCATTTCGTCGATCAGCAAAATCTGCAGGAGGAGGGGGGGGGGGTAGATCACTTCAGGCAAATTAGTTATATGCCCTAACGGTCACAATTGGTTTTGTATTGCAACAAAACTCGGTATACATCGTACTCGAAAGTAGGGAAAAATTAAGCAAAATCGAACGATTAGGAATTCCTGTTTATTCCAGTATCAAACTAATAATTTGCCGATGACGGGCGTCGTATTTACTTCCTTTCAACGAACCTCAGTTGATATCACGCCCAACTTATGAGGAACATAAGTGGGGAAAAATAATAATAGGTCCTTATAGGACCTAAAATTATGTTTTACTACTATACATTTTGTTAAAAAAGATATATTCCAGGGACGATTTCTTGAAATATATTCTGAAACATTTTTATTAAAACGAATTCACTCGTGCCTAGCACGGAATACAGACTATAGTGGGAGGAGATGAGGCATAAAGTCAAGTCATGGCTGACAGTCATAGCCTTGTTCGAGGAACCTTCACAGAACACGTCAGAGGTATCATCACTCTCAGATAAGGAGAACAGGAAAACCCTGAAGGGAAGCGACGTATTTAGGGTTACTTCCAACGGGGAAAAGACAAGACTTTTTAGAAAAAAACTGGTTCTAAACCATCTAAAGACCGACACGCAAACGTTAGTTCACGCCATATACCTGAGGGATGTGCTTAAGGTTAAATATACCAATTGAATAAACATAAAAGTCCAATTCTCAGGAACTGCGTCATCATAGCGCGCTTCCATAACATTCTTATGCCTAGTGTTAAAGCGAAGGCCTCGAATAAATGTAACTAATATTTTGGGAAAATGAAAACACCTACTCCAATGAAATCCTGAAGAAGAGTTAAATTTTAGACACCACTAACTTACAGTAGCGGAAATTGGTCTATCGGCCTCTTCGACTTCCGCTCGGAAAGATCTACGACAACCAACCAAAAATTATTTGACAAAGAAGCAATCCTACGAAACTGTTTGGAATTATTATAAAGCAGGTAGGTGGTACAGTGTTGTTGTCAAAGTTTTCGCCTTGTATGTAAAACATGACAAGGTCAAAAATAGGACTCTCTATACAACACTATGTACAAGGAATTTCCCTCATACAAAGCCTTTGTAAGGTAAAGGCATTTCTGGAACACGGTCCTTCCATTATAGTTACTTTACTCGGTCTTCTTGCCATAGTTAGGTCCTTTATACGGTGGGAGCTGTCGTTTTAGCGCGGTTCCTCCCTCCCCCATAGGGAGGAACCCCGCTTATAAGGTTGATACAATGAAACAATCCGGAAGTGCCGACTAGAAAATTTTGCGTTTCAGAACCCCTAGAAACCGAAAATAACGGTGGTTCAAATTTGTATATATATATATATATATGTATATATTTATTTATATATATATATATATATATATATATATATTTGTCTGTTCGCTCTCTAAATAGAAGACGAATGGTCCGATTTTGATGAAATTTGGTACAAAAATCTGTCGTCCAATTTGAAAGGTCAAGTTCGTTAACCAGCAAAATCCGCCCACTGGAAGATGGCGTTTGGGGCGAAATTCGCGCAGAAAAAATCTTAACGCTTACGTTTTTGAGTTCATAAGCTTGTAAGTACTCGTTTTATAGGCTTCTTGGGCTAGAAAAACGAATGAAACCATTTTCAAGGCGATAGCTTTAACCGTTTTCGAGAAAATTGGAAAAATAGTTTTTGAATACCGTTTTTGGTTTGGGTACTTAGAATCATGGGATTCAGTTGAAACATTTTCTGCATGTTCTACTTTCATTAAAACTAATATGTTGAAATTTTGGTTACGTTTGGAGTTAAGGAAGGGTTAGAATAAAATATTTTATTAACAGACATAAAAAGTTTTGGTAACTTTGTATATTTTCTTTAATATCTCGAAAAAGGTTAAGAATTTGGTAAACGAAAGAATACCATTAGAAAGCTTACTAAATGCTCTACAAAAAAGGTTCTGATGAAAGTTTTGATTAGGCGATGTCAATCGGAGAAATAAGTGCTTAAAACATTAAAGTAATTGATTTTGCTTATTCGAACTGTTCTTTTTGTCTGTTTTTATTCCTTGTTATTTTTTAATTGCTTATATTTGGATAATGTATTTTACAATAAAACAGATTAGGCAAAATAAGAAAAACAATTCATTGTTAGAAATATAGCTTGCCAAGAGAAAAAGATTCGTTGACGTCTTTTGAATATTTTCAATTGCCTTTATGCTGTTGGTTTTTTTATTTTATTTTTTAAT
Source organism: Gonocerus acuteangulatus (assembly GCA_946811695.1). Lineage (NCBI taxonomy): Eukaryota > Metazoa > Arthropoda > Insecta > Hemiptera > Coreidae > Gonocerus > Gonocerus acuteangulatus. The sequence goes on from OX328127.1 coordinate 45,682,571, forward strand.
TGATTTTATCTGTAGAATTATTACTATAGTAAAAGAACACAGGAATGTGTGAAAATATTTGATATTTTCCAATTCTTTGAAACGTATGAAATGAAGTATCGGTAGAAGAGGATTCTAGGGTCTTGCGGACCCTAGGGTCTTGGCTCCCAGGTATAGCCATAAAACCCTTTGAACAAAGGCCCAGGAAAATATTATCTGTTTCTATTCTATGCTTTTCAAATGAGAATAGGGATATGAAAAGGAACCGGGGTCTCCCGTGGTCTAATGGCTAGCGCCTTGGATTCATAAGCAGGAGATGGTGGGTTCGATTCCCAACCTCCGGCAGGAATTTTATCATCCCACGGCTCGCTGGTGAAATTCCTCGCTACACCCTGGATGTCGGCGCTAATGACCTAGATGTAGATGTGTCGTAAAAAAAAAAAAACTGGAACCGCGCTAAGATCACGCAGTTCCTGCGAGTCGGACTTTTTTTATTGGACTTTTAGATAAGAACATATTTTGACAGGTCTATGTGTTTATATGTTTGTAATTTTATTTCGCTAGGAGGTCAAAGCTCGTCCGCAACGCCCTAATCTTTAAAAACCATATATTTGTTGTTCAACATACTGAGAGCCTGACAGCAAAAGATACTCCTTGGTTAAAGCTGGAATTTTCTTACTTCAATTGCCCTTGAAGTGGCGTCATGTAAACGTGAAACAGGTAGAGCGTTCGGAATAAACGATTATAGAAGAATAGTGTATTGTTAGCGTGTTTACGTGTTTTCACTTTCTGCCATGTTAAAACAACAAATATGTGTATTTATATTTTAAGATCGACTCACAGAAGCTGTTTCATCTTTTTTTCCCATAAAATGATCATCTCTTTAATTTGGAAAGCATAGAATAAAAATCCTCCGTATTTTCACTCCAGTGGATACCAACACTTCCCAAAACTCTGGGAACGTTTTCATATCGAAATTTACGGATAAACTTATCTTGTAGAAAATGTATTAGGCTTCCGAAGATTTCTGTCCATTTATGACAATTTCTGAAACATTTTCTAATTATGAACAAAATATTCGAAAATTCTAGAAATGCTTGTAAAAATATTTATTTTTCTTACTAGGTACTTCCTTTTTACCAAGGTAATTAAAATGTATATAACTGAGTTTGCAAAAATATGGAACATGGTTTCTGACCGTGATCTATTGTTTAAGGAGATGGGGGTTCGAGTCCCACCTGCTGCAGGGATTTTATCATTTCAGGGCCCGTTGAGAAGATTCCCTGCTACATCATGGATATTTAGGAAGGGTGTTACCCAGTAATTGCCTAGATGTCGGTAAGTCGGAAACAAATAAATAAAATATAAATATATGGAACATAACAAGAATGATTGGCACCCCTCCATCGTTTATGGGAACTCAAAACCAAAATAATTAGTTCTCCTTATATTATGGTTAATGATGTCACCATTAAAAAGGTTTAATTTGTATCGCCATGTTATTTAATGTACAAAAAATGTAATTGGAATTATAATAATAATAATTTTAAAAAAAGAAAGTAAGCGCTACAATTTTATCTAATCAAATTTCAACGAAAAATTCGCGTTAATCTAAATTTAGTAATTTTATACTCCAGAAAACTTATTTAAATTATTATTAATTATCCCGTGTTTTTACGAGATTGAGCTTAATTGACTGCACTCACTGATCCTACATTAAGACTTGAATTAACACTCCTTGTAAGTGTTCCTTCGGTATTTCCACAGGACACTTGACGTAGATAGTGAAATGGAGTTTTCCCTATAGGCATGTCATACCTCTGTAGAGTACCAGAGCCGGTATCTCTACTGACTCACCAACAGGGTACACCAATGTAGTCAGTTGGTTGTAGTCAATTACAGATTTCCTCCTTCTTTATTGTATTCCCTTCCTGGTTTTCCCCATCACTCATCAATGGGAACTGTCAATGTTAAATTTAGGGTTAGTTTATTTAATTTTTTGTTTCATATTATTTTTAACTAGGCATGACACAGAAATCCTACTATGAGACATACATAATAAGTTTCGTTACATCTGATACACCAAGAATTAACAGTTGTTCTTCTGTATTATGGCAACTGCCGAAGACCCGACCCCTTTAAAAACCTATGCGTTCCTCTTCATTTCCTGAGAAAGTGTCCTTAGTTCTTCCTTTTCATGTAGACGGCACTACAATGCCAAACGTGAATTACAAAAGGTTTCGCGAATGAAGAATGCTGCTCATCTTGAAATGTATTGCACTTCGGATTGATCACCTTTTTGATCAAATTGATCTACAATAGAAAATATGATCATAATCTGAGATACAAAGAAGATACCTTTAATTTAGAGAGCTTATAATAACCCTGAATCTTTAAATATCAGACATTTTATAATAATTTTTAAAATGTCTTAAAGCTTTATTTTATGCTCTAGATGGCATGAGCAATATGAACACATGAAAAAAATCTTGCTTAACAATTTTATTTTAAAAGCAATGAAGATAACGAATGTAGAAAGGTTAAATAACATAAAACCTGTGATATATCAAAAGTTCCTTGATAATTTCTTTAAAAAATTGATTAAAAAAATGTGGGCCTGCAACGAGGGAAAAATTAGAAAAAATGATAATATGATAGAAAGTGATAGAGAAATAAGAAATAGTAATGTAACAATAAAAAGGAAGAAGTACATAAAATGTACTTACATTAAAGGTTTAAGTGAGAAAATAGGGAGAGCATTAAAAGAATTTGAAGTAGAGGAAGTGGAAATTGCTTATAAACCGGTTAGCAAAGTCAAAAATATGTTTAATGACCTTAAGGACAAAATTAATTTGAAAAAAGAACTGATTTAGTATATCAAGTAGATTCCTTAAAATGCCCTGCAGTGTATATTGGCGAAACTGGCCAATAAATAGAAGACAGGTTCAAACAACATAAATATGACGTAAGAAACGAAACAAAAAACCTAAACAAAACTGCATTAGTAGAACATACAATGGGTGATGGTCACATTTTAGCGCGGTTCTTTTAGCACTTTCCTCCGATGGAAAGTAGCTATTGAGGTTGCTCTCGTGACGGAATTTTTGAAAAATTTCTTTATATCTTTATCGATCCTACCTAGTAGACACCGAAAATGACCCCCGTTAAAATTTATATATATCTATCTATATCTATATCTATATATATATATATATATATATATATATATATATATATATATATATATATATATATCGTCTGTTAACACGATAGCGGCCAGAGTTTTTGTTTTTTCTTCACGAAACTTGGTATATAGCATTCAATTAGCAAACGATTGAACGAGTTCGTTAACCACCAAAGTCGGTCCACCGGAAGGGGGGGGGGGGGTTTACCCCGAACCCAAAACACTAATTTGACCATGCCAGCCGTAATATTGGTTATATTTCAACGAAACTTGGTATTCGTAGTGTTAATCTAGAGAGAATAAACTAAATAGGTTCATTAGAAGGGGGGGTTTACTTCGGACCCACAATACCAATTTGCCACTACCAGCCGTGATTTTTGTTATATTTCGACGAAACTCGGTATTTGTAGTGGTAATCTACATGTATAAATGTGTTGTAAAAATAAACTAAATCGGTTCATTAGGAGGGGGGGTTTACTCCGGACTCAAATTACTAATATACTCATACCGGTCGTAATTTCTGCTGTATTGTAACGAAACGCGTTATACGTCATGGGTAACTCATGGGAAAGAAGTGTTGTAAAAATGAGCTAAATCGGTCAATCGGAAAGGGGGGTTTACTTTGTAATATATTTCAATAGAATAGCCCACCAGACGTAGGTTCGCAAGGCCGCCGCAAGGAGCGCTATCTCTCACTAGAGGGCCTGTATCCTGTTCCTGCGTCAGATCAAAAGACGAAAATATGAAGTTTTTAGTATTTATTAATTAGTGTTGTAGGTACCATGTGTAAACATAACTCTGGAAGCAAATTAATAATTGAAAACTTACTCATTACAAAATTAATTAAATTAAATTTGGAAAACTGGGAACACTCTTGGACGATACTTACGGACAACAAATTACGGACTATAAAACCTACTGTCAAAGACTGGTCATCCAGTTCTCGAGCTAATAGAAGGGAGAAGGTTGTATTGGCTCGACTTAGCATTGGCCATTCAAGACTTACTCACAAATACTTAATGACAAGACAAGAGAGTCCATCGTGTGAAATTTGTAATTCAGACTTAACAATAAAACATATTCTAACAGACTGCATTAGACGACATGACTTAACCATCCCTTACATGTGTGAACTTCTCGGTGAAGGTAGCCAGTACATAGACAGTATCTTAACATATCTACGAAATACAGGATTATACGATCTCATATGAAGACCTAGAAGATTCGTTGATGCAATCACATTTTTATTCCATGAAAAAGTGCATTACTTTTATGACTTAAAGTTAAAGCTCTAATCATTTTTAAGCCTTTAATATATTTCATTTAAATCCATACATCCTGGATTCATAATAATATATAAATTTATAATCAATTCCTGATCTCTTAGAAGACTTAACTCAGTGTGTTTATAGTACAAAATACGAAACACAATAAATAAATAAATAAATACAAAATTAAAAGAGAACTATTCATGTTTTTATTTTATTTATCTAGGATATTTTAAGCAAATTGTTCTGGAAACCAGTCTACACAACCCAAATTCTGAGGAAAGTGCTTAGTTATGCAGTTCCTGCGTGACGGACTTTTTGATATGGAGCAGTCAATAATTCTCCACAATGAGACTAAGAGGAGGAGAAGAAGGATTTTGGAAGCTTAATATATTACAAGTAGTGAGTGTGTAATAAAATTTAAAGCAGACGCCCAAAAAATTAACAAACATTACTCAGAAATTTTAAATAGAATTAAGAAATAATTTGTGATAATATTTTGTGATAAAAAGAAAAAACGTTTTATAAATGATTTTATATTTTGTGTTAATTTTAAAAAATGATGTAATAGTAATACACAAAAACATAAGAAAATGGTATGGTGTTTTATTGGTTATTTTTATTGTTTTAATATTAAATTTAAAAAATAAATGGATTGTTATAAAAATGAGGATAGGCATAGATAAGTCCTATTAGATCATGAATGAGTCTTGACAATGTGGGAAATAAAAAAAGAAAATGGTGGGATTCGGAAGCTGCCTAGAGAATTGAAGTATGGTTTTAATATTTGTAATTGCCAGGATGACAAGGCCGGTACTGAAAAAGTTTTTCAAAAAGAGGTTGCTGGACTTTAGGTAAAAATAAAATAAAATTTGGACATAGGGTTAAATTATTATAAATTAGTTAGTAAGAGGGTTAAATTAAGATATTTGTAACACTTGCTTTATTTTATTTCTAGAAATGGAAAATGGCCTAAGGCCGAAACATTTAATGTACAAATAAATAAATGGATTTAAGGTCTGAGGAATTGATCACACCAAGTTAACCTTGAAATAAGACTGACCTCAGAATTGTTTCCTTTTTTTGGAGAAAAAAAGGATAATTTTTAAAAAAGACAATAAAATAAAATAAAAACTAACACATATATATATATATATATATATATATATATATATATATATATACACACACACACACACACACACACACACACACACACACTTAGACACATACGTGCTGGGTAATGTATTGTTTGTTTCATATTATTTTTTATGACCTAATTTATCCTGCACTTCGAATAAAAACGGTTTAAACCAGACGACAGATAATCGAAGTAATAACGTACATACACTATCAAAATTAAATATTATACTTATGAGCAGGCTTTAAACCTATTATGCGGAGGAAAATGGAGAAAAAAATACTTCTATTTGCGTAGTTCTGAAGGAAAGAACAACATCAGTTACTTACAATCACGTCCCACATCCTTTATGTGAATCATGGATCCAGGGTCATCTATGTGGTTGTGGGTAGGAGCTCAGCCCATCATGGGCCTCTTTGTCTTCAAACATTTCCTACTTCACTGGATTGGGAATTCTACAACTATTTCTCTTATTTTAAATATTAATAGTACATTCTACATTTATTTTTCGATGTTTGATATTACATATCATCATATGATACTTAGAATTTGATCGTTTTTGAGTCATAATATCAGAATCAATAGTCATAACTAGAGCCCGGAAGTTAGGCAAAATGCCTTTTTTTATCTGAATGGATATATTGAAGAATCAGATAGAAATAAATATGTTTCAGTGCATTTAGGAAGTGTAAAGACAATTTTTATTTTGCCTTTTTTGCCTATTTTAAGATTTAATGCCTTTTTTTTGCCTTTTTTACTATTTTTTTCTGGGATTTAAACATTTTAAAAAGCACCGTTCATCGAAGACAAAAAAGTTTGCACAAGTTAAATTACATATATCCGTCACAAATATCTATTCGAGAGCTCATTTTCCCAACCCATGGATTTAACCTCTATAAATAACAGATCCTTCTTTAGTAGAAGGAATGATGAAGCATAATGAATACCAGGATAGAGACAGGATGAGAGAAGTACGTCACTTCTTCTTCCTCACACCCCTTTTGCTGTGACGATGGTTAGTTAACTGGTACTCCGGATTTCGAAATATTAAGATATTGCAGAGGAAGGGAGGAAATAACTTCCCTCTAACAGGACAATTATAAAATAAGCTGTTAGTCTACTGTTGAACTTCTTAAAGACAGCTCGTGTGTTCGTTCTCGCTTATTTATCATGCCGAAAGTTTCATCGTTGCGTGGCAAATTACATAGCTATGTTCGCGAATTCGGTTCGGATTTACTTTCTACTGATGGAGCTATACTCTTCTGCAAAGTCTGTGAAAAATCTATCAATCACGATAAAAAGTATTTTATTACTCAACATTTCGCAACAACGAAACATAAATCTAGGATACATACTGTTGGTCCTAAGATTAATTTAATTGCAACAGCAGTTAAAACATCCAGCAGGCAATCTCAGTTTTCCCTGGATCTATGCAAAGCTTTCTTGGACTCAGGAATTCCGTTCTGGAAACTGGAAAATCAATCCCTGAGGACATTTCTGCAAACGTACACTAAAGAAGAGGTTCCATCAGAATCCACGTTAAGAAAAACGTATTTAAATATGACCTTTGAAGAGACGATGCAGAGGATTCGACTCAGAGTTGCAGAAAAGAAGATCTGGAGGGGGATAAATGGGCGGACTTCTTTTGGGAGCTCTGCTAAGCTTTAGTGCCCTATTCCACTGCTTAGCATCTCCTAGTGTACCTGATTCCCGTCAACGCCTACTGCTTTTCCTCCCCGTGGTACCCCCTGGTAACGTTCTTGTACAGTGCATGAACGGCGAAAAGCAGAGGCGGGGATCCACGATGAGGCAGGGACACCTTCCCTGCTGAGTGGATCCTCTCCTTCGGGAGGAACTGTGCCGGTCTGCCGGCCTAGGTGGCAGCCCCACCAGCAGACTAGGTGACGAGGATTAGGGGTCTGAGTCACTTAAAAAAAACAATTTCCTACAAGTTCAATTACGGAAAAAGTCCGTCACGCAGGAGCTGCATAACTAAGCACTTTCCTCAGAATTTGGGTAGTGTAGACTGCTTTCCAGAACAATTTGCTTAAAATATCCTACATAAATAAAATAAAAACATGAATAGTTCTCTTTTAATTTTGTAATGTGTAACTGATAAATTATTAATTTTCTTCCAGAGTTATGTTTACACATGGTACCTATTACACTACGTAATAAATACAAAATCCTCATATTATCGTATTTTGATCTAACGCAGGAACCGGATACAGTCCCTCTAGCGCTCCTTGCGGCGCCTTTGTGAACCTATGTCTGGCTGGCTTTTCTATTGAAATATATTACAAAGTAAACCCCCCTTTCTGATTGACCGATTCAGCTCATTTTTACAACACTTCTTTCTCATGAGTTACCCACGACGTATACCGTGTTTCGTTACAATACAGCTGAAATTACGACCAGTATGAGTATATTAGTAATTTGGGTCCGGAGTAAACCCCCCCTCCTAATGAACCGATTTAGTTTATTTTTACAACACATATTTACCTGTAGATTACCACTACGAATACCGAGTTTCGTCGAAATATACCAAAAATCACGGTTGGTAGTGGCGAATTGGTATTGTGGGCCTGGAGTAAACCCCCCCCCCCCTCCTAATGAACCGATTTAGTTTATTTTTACAACACATATTTACCTGTAGATTACCACTATGAATACCGAGTATCGTCGAAATATACCTAAAATCACGGCTGGTAGTGGCGAATTGGTATTGTCGGACCGGAGTAAACCCCCCCACCTTATGAACGGATTTAGTTTATTTTTATATCTCACTTTTCTCTCTATATTACCAGTACGAATACCAAGTTTCGTTGAAATATAACAAATATTACGGCTGAAATGGTCAAATTAGTGTTTTGGGTTCGGGGTAAACCCCCCCTTCCGGTGGACCGATTTTGGTGGTTAACGAACTCGTTTAATCGTTTGCTAATTGAATGCTATGTACCAAGTTTCGTGACGAAAAAACAAAAACTCTGGCCGCTATCGTGTTAACAGACACACATATATATATATATATATATATATATATATATATATATATATATATATATATATATGCATATATATATATATATATATATATATATAGAGATATATATAAATTTTAACGGGGGTCATTTTCGGTGTCTACTAGGTAGGATCGATAAAGATTTGAAGAAATTTTTCAAAAATTCCGTCATGAGTCCAACCTCAATAGCTACTTTCCTTCGGAGGAAAGTGCTAAAAGCCGGACTCCCCTTATTGGATAACTCAGAGGGAATGCAGGACCCTCTGAGAGACTCAAGCATGGAAACGGACAACACAACTTCTTCTAAAACCAACCCTTTTCCCTATAGAGGGCAGTAACGGAAACAGTGAAAATCAGATTCTTGGTACTGCATCCGTCAGGTTAGCTCAGCCCAAAGAATTCGATAATGATTGCTTTAGACAAGAAGCCTCTCTTTCTCGGTTTACTTTGGAGCCGTATCTAACACCTTCAGGGTCACCCGAGAAAAAGAAGCAAAGAAAAGGGAGAAAACGATTGATCAATGAATTAAGTCCCCGCATAAGTAAATTTGCGAAATTTATTGTACTGAGTAGGACAGACGGACAAACTTTTGCTAAAGTTTCTCCGTTCCTTATCAAAAAGGTGATAGTTCAAGATTTTGTAACAGTTTTGGGCATAAGCAAAATGTCTAACGGTTCTTTACTGATCGAGGCATCAAGCAAGGTGCAAAGCGATAACATAATTAAAGCAACATCTCTGGGTGGATTTAGTGTCAAAGCTGAACTGCATAAAACACTAAACTCATCCAGAGGTATGATAAAATGCTTTGATTTCGAGCATAGCACTGATGAGGAAATTTTAGAGGGTCTACAAGATCAGGGTGTCATAGGCGTTCGCAGATTTTTTCGTAAGAAGAAGACTGCGAATGGTTGGGAGGAAGCGGCCCAATTTACTGGAAGCGTGATGCTCACGTTCGATCGACCTGAGCTCCCTTCCAGTGTTCAGGCTGCCTTCTATAAACTCAACCATATATTCCACCCCCTATGCGATGTTTTATATGTCAAAAATTTGGACATTCTGCAGTAAAATGCCGATCAACGATCGAGATCTGTGTCTGCGGACATGCGGTACACGGTCCCGACCCTTGCCCGGCTGAACCCAAATGTCCAAATTGTGAAGGGCCTCATAACTCCCGCTCAAAGGACTGCCCAGAGTATAAAATAGAATTAGAAATTCAAAAGTTAAGAGCGGAAATTAAAGACATGACATTTAAGCAAGCAAGAGTGTTAGTTAACAGTGCGTCATATGCCTGCAGGGGGAGTTACTCCAGTGCAGCGCAAAATAGAATAAAAGACAGGAAAAACCTGACAAAATCGGCCCCTAAATCATCCGCTATTCAACTTCCTCATCTCTCCAATCCTAACCCACCACCCCCCACCTCACTCCCAACCCCTTCACTATCTTCCCTACTCCTAATTTTCCTTCTACATCGTCCATTTCGATGGATGAAAAAAAATTATTATTATCGGGGAAATCAACTCCCCAAAGAATTGAGAATGTAGTAGGTCCACCCCTATCTCTTCCTTCAAGCCCCGGGGCTGATTGCCCCCCCGTGGACAATAGGATCGATGATGGTGGTGGACCATTCACATTGGTTGATGATAAACGAAAGAAAGGTTGGCCTAAAGGTAAGAAGCGAGGGTCAAAGAAAACAGCTGCTGAGTTGGAATAGATAAATCACCCCAAAATGCCTTTAAACAAGTTCGTTCAATGGAATATCAGAGGTTTTTCAGAGCACAGTGACGAATTACGATTTTTATTGCACACATACAATCCATTGGTAGTGGCTCTTCAGGAAACTAAGTTTCCTGAAGGTATTGCCCGGCCATTGAGAGGGTATATGTGTATCCATAATGAACCTACTGTTCTCCCGGGTGGACGGAGCCATGGTGGAGTGGCTCTGTACACAATGGAGAACCTAGGAGCTCATGAAATTCCTCTAAATACAGACTTACAAGCTGTCGCTGTGCGTCTGGAGACCCCTCTGAAAGCTACTCTTTGTTCTTTGTATCTCCCAGACGGCAGAAGATACCGCATTGACGATGTCCGGCGCATGGTAGGGCAGTTGCCTTCTCCTGTTATAATATTTGGGGATTTCAACACTCATCATGTTGCCTGGGGCTCAAGGAGGTCTTCCCCTCAAGGTCGTCTATTGTACTCTATGATTGAGGAAATGGATCTTGTTTTTCTAAATGATGGGACGCCCACTCATTTCTGTGAATCCTCAGGAACAATGGACAGTATTGACTTGACAATCACAAGCACTTCAGTGTTAAGACATCTTTCCTGGACAGTTTTGAGTGATCTTCATCGTTCCGACCATTTTCCTATATTGGTTATCCAAGCGGGGAGATGCAACGAACTAAGAGTCCCAACGAAATGGAATGTAAAGTACGCAAATTGGGAAACATTTGGGAGATTGTTTATAGTGCCTCCGTCATGCAACTCTGCACATGAAACATTACAAATGCTACTGATGTAAATTAATGATGCAGCAGAAAAAGCGATCCCTCGTACCTCATCTCATACAAGAAAAATTCCAGTCCCTTGGTGGGATGAGGAATGTAGGGAGTTCAATAGAAACAAAAAAAAAAGCATTCAATCGTTTTAAGCGGCATCTTGACGAAGCCAATTTGATTGCGTTTAAAAGGGCTAGGGCATTGGAGCGTCGAATAAAACTAAAAAAGAAAAGAGAATCCTGGGCTGCTTATGTTAGCACAATAACGAGAGACGCGTCCGTCCGAAGTCTGGAGTAAAATAAGAGCAATTTCGGGAAGGACAACTAAAAAACAAAACCCTATTTTGAGGAATTCAGGCGTTTACATTGGCGATCCACAAGAGGTCGCTAATGTCTTCGCAGATTATTACTGTTCCTCATTTAGCGAGTCAGCTTATAATGAACAATTTAAGGTCACCAAAGCTAATGAGGAACATTTTCCTCTAGACTTCGGACCAGTAGACGACGTTACAAATGATTATAATATTGCTTTCTCTATGGAAGAAGTAAACAGGGCACTCCAGGATGCATCTAAGAAAACATCATCTGGTCATGACGGGTTAACCTACGAAATATTAAACAATCTCCCAGATGTAGGCAAAAGAAGGATGCTTGAGTTATATAATCAGCTCTGGACTAAAGGAGAATACCCCATTGTTTGGAAAGAATCCATTATTATCCAAATCTTGAAACCAGGTAAGGACCCCATGGATCCAGGAAGGTACAGACCCATATCACTTTTGTGTTGTATGGGAAAGCTCTTGGAGGCTATGGTGAATTACCGGTTAATTCACGAATTGGATAAATGTAATTTATTATCAAAATACCAAGCAGGATTTAGAAAGGGATTTTCCACTCAAGATCAGTTAGCATTGTTAGAGCATAACATCCAAAAGGCTTTCTGCTCCCGTCAGCATGTTACTGCCATTTTTTTCGACATGAAGCAGGCTTACGACAGGGAATGGAGATACGATATTCTCCGACGACTTCAAGAATGGGGATTTAGAGGCAGATTGCCTCTAATCCTCAAGAGTCTCCTGGAAGAAAGAACCTTCAGGGTTCGTATTGGAGACAAATTATCATGCATAAAGGTACAGGAAACCGGAGTCCCCCAAGGATCCGTCCTCAGTGTAACCCTGTTTCTTGTCGCAATCAATGGCATAGCTGACAATATAGATGCCGAAATTGGCCGATCTCTATATGCAGACGATCTTGCTCTTTTTGAGACACATCCAGCTGACGATTGTGAAGCCCGTAAATTACAGCAAGCAATTAACACGGTAAATGACACTGCGAGTAGACGAGGATTCACGTTCTCTTCTGAAAAAACGGCTTCGATCCATTTCTGTAGGCTTCGGAGACCACACAACCAACCAAAGCTTACTTTGGGCGGTTGTGAGGTCACCTTCAAGGATGCTCATAAGTTTCTTGGCCTCATAATGGATGCACAATTGAGGTGGAGAAATCACATTAACTATATTGTAAAAAGATGTGAGTCATCCCTAAAGGTCCTAAAAACATTATCAAGATTGCAATGGGGTGCTAAAAGAGCCATCTTGTTACAAATGTTTGACGCACTAATAAGGTCCAGGATTGATTATGGGTGTGCCATATATGGATCATCGCGCAAATCGTGGCTCCGCCAGCTTGACAGGCTGTACAATGCGGGGCTGCGAGTTGCCATTGGTGCTTTCCGCACAAGCCCATTGGATTCTATTTATGTAGAGGCCGGGCATCTTCCACCGGATCATAGAAGAAACTTAATGATGCTAACATACGCTTCGTCTCTCCGAACAAAAAGGAATCACTTCCTAAGGGAACTCATTTCTGAAAATACTGTGTCCGATATGTACCGACAGAGGTGGTCTGCCACGAGACCCTTAGTTGTGAGAGCAAATGAAATAATACATTCTTATGGGGGGACCTGGGGGAACCTAATGGAAGTTCGGCCACCAGCTGTAAGCCCATGGGTGCTCCCAGATCTCCACATAGACCTCACTTTGGCACGTCTGGGTAAGCAAGATACGTCTCCGTCAGTGTACAGGTCTTTGTTCCTTGAGAGAATGTTAATGTATAAAGAGCACATTAAGATCTTCACAGATGGTTCTAAATCAGAAAACGGTGCGGGGTGTGGCATATTTATAAGTAATGACAAACATCTTTCGGTCCCTCTTCTCCATCATACAAGTGTCTATCACGCGGAAATGGTTGCAATAAGGTTAGCTCTTGAGCATTATGGGAACCACGAAAAATCAAATATAGTTCTGTGTACAGACTCATACAGTTCGCTTGCATCGTTAAAAAATAAATTCACCAGAGATCCATTATTATTAGAAATATTGCAGTTAATACATGATATCAATCTTATAGGAAACTAGCTGTTACCCGGCGTGCCATGCTACACCTACTTTCAACATATAGAAAAGCCTAAATAAATTAGAAACCAAATAAGTTTTATTAAAATCTAATAACACGAATCTTTAACTGTTTCGAACCTGTGACCTCCCAACTCTGAGTCCTAGACGATTTTGACATAACCTATAACACCCTCCATATCAAGACATACATGTATGCCAAGTTTGGTAAAAATCGGTCTAACGGTGTGGTTTTTAATAAAAAGAAACAACAACATGCAGACAGCAGCTGGTAGACGTTTTTGACCTGGCCTATGACAATCCCCTGATCAAGACCAACCTGTGTGCCCAGTTTGATCAAAATCCGTCAAACGGTGTGGGTTTGTATAAAGAACAAACATACAGACAGACATCTGGTAGACGTTTTTGACTTAACCTACGACACTCCCCAGATTAAGATCTACATGTGTACCGAGTTTAGTCAAAATCGGTCAAACGGTGTGAATTTTTATAAAAAGAAACAACAACATGCAGACAGCAGCTGGTAGACGTTTTTGACCTGGCCTATGACAATCCCCTGATCAAGACCAACCTGTGTGCCCAGTTTGATCAAAATCCGTCAAACGGTGTGGGTTCGTATAAAGAACAAACATACAGACAGACATCTGGTAGACGTTTTTGACTTAACCAACGACACTCCTCAGATTAAGATCTACATGTGTACCGAGTTTAGTCAAAATCGGACGAACGGTGTGGATTTGTATAAGGGACAAACATACAGACAGACAGCTATAAGACGTTCTTGACTTAGCCTATGACACTCCCCAGATTAAGATCTACATGTGTACCGAGTTTAGTCAAAATCGGATGAACGGTATGGATTTGTATAAGGGACAAACACACAGACAGACAGCTTGTAGATTTTTTTGACCTAGCCTAGGAGATTTCTCGTATCAAGACCTACCATTATTCCAAGTTTGGTCAAAAACGGTCAAACGGTGTGGATTTGTATAAGGAACAAACAAACAGAAAAACAGACAGACACGTGATTTTTATATAAATAGATAAAGTGTCATTTCTCTGGGTGCCAGGACATTCTAACATCGAGGGCAACGAAAGGGCCGATGCCTTAGCAAAGCAAGCTGCTTTGATGAGTGCCGATTCGGCCCTTCCATTGCACTTGAATGACTTCAAAAATTTATTGAAAAGGCAGATTCAAATGAAATGGCAAGCTGAGTATAATGACAAGGACCTTTTTTTGAAAAACATTGAGGTTTCTGTAATGAACAAGAGCCCTGCCCATACAACGAATAGACGTAATGATGTTATGACACGACTTAGAATTGGCCACACCCGCTTGACGCATAGCTACCATTTGGTAGGCCGACGCCGTCCCCAGTGTGAACTATGTCATGACATACTGGATGTCAGGCACATATTGGTGGACTGCCCGGTACTCCAAGATGCAAGGAGGCGGCACCAACTACCAATCAATCTTAGAGAACTCCTGGAAAGAAATGACACTTCAGTGAAGAGATTACAGATTACCTTAAAGATATTAAAATGTTTAGTCTCATATAAGAGAGAATATATATTATACATATATTTATCAACTTTTGCATCATCATAAATAGGTTTGTATATATATCGTGTGACTGTATTTATTGTGTGACTGTATCTATTGTGCGAGTGTATTTATAATCTGAGTAAGCTATTGCGTGTGTATGACTAATGTAAATATAAATTTAGTTTAGATTTAGGTTTAGAAGTAAGTTTAGGTCCAACATATGTTTGAAACGGGCCCAACTCCTGTATATAGATGTTAGTGTAAATATATAGGGTAAATATAGACAATAAGTTTTGCTTTAGCTCCAACATTTGTTAAAAAGGAGCTAATGTAGATATAGGTTAGGTTTAAGGTTATAACTAGTACAAAAAGAATTAATTCAAGGAGAATTCTTAAGTGACGATATAAACAAATATAATTAACCATTAAAAAAATACAAAGTTAAGATGAGAAGTGCTAATGGCCCCAGTAGCAGATGCACTTAAAAAAAAAAAAAAAAAAAAAAAAAAAAAAAATCTCCATTGATGAAACTACGGATGCAATGGGACGTTACATAGCCAATGTTATCATTGGAACCATGGAAGCAAAGCAAACTGACTTATCATCAGTATATCTTTTGACGACAGAGGAGATGGAGAGAGCAAATGATACCACAGTGGCACAGTTGTTTACCAATTCACTAATGCTACTCTGGCCGGACGGAATACGGCATGATGATGTCCTACTTTTTGTCACAGATATAGCACCTTACATGAAAAAAAGTCCGACTCGCAGGAACTGCAGCATCTTAGCGCGGTTCCGTTCATGTCCCTAGTGCCATTTCATAAGCTTAGAAAAGAAATAATCTTATTTTTTTTATATATCTCCTGAAAATTGTCAAAATCCTCTCGATCATCTCGAATAAAAGTGATATTAAGGCGTCAGGGACACCGACAGTAGCTAACTTTTACACAGAAGCGGGAATTACAGAATCTGGCTCTCATTCTAAAGCAAAGCTCTATAAATCAATACAAAATATGCCTAATAAAGCCTTTCTAGTGGATACAGAAGCATGGGCGTATATGAAGTGGGGGGGGGGGGCTAAGGGGGCTGCAGCCCCTCCCGAAATTTTGAATTGATGATAAAAACTTCTCGTAAAACCCTTAAAAATAAATTAAATAAGATCACTTAGTTCATAAAACATATTTTATTTTACGTGTAATAGCGTTTTAGTTGCCTAAAACTATTCCAAGCTCTAAATATTTAGTATTCCATACCCTGGAAATGGTCTCAGCCCCCCCCCCCCGAAATTGTTTTTATATACGCCCATGTACAGAAGGATCAAGAAGAAGTACACAAGATTGAGTAGAATACCCTGCCTAATATAGATATAGAATAATATGCCGAATGAAACCTATCTAGTAAATACACAAGGACAAATAAAAGTCTTGACGAATAACAAGTCAAGAAAAAAAACTTTATTTAACAAAATAAAACAAAGTTTAGTTGCCCAACTACAATAGAATAATATACCTAATTAAGTCTATGGAGAAGATACAAATGGACCAAAAACAAGTCTTGTGGAATATTGTTTTTTTTTTCTAATTAAATACTTTTTATCAATATTTAGTATATAACCTTTGTTGAAAACTATTGATTGCTAATTGATGAATCGGTTTACAACTAAGTAGTCTTTATGAATATTTAGTATATAACCTATGTTTGGATCTGTGTTTTTGGGGTGCTCTCCGCCTAGCTTTGTATTTGTGTCGGCAGATACCTGGGGTATATGTACAGCCCTTGAGGATTAACTCTTAGCAGGTAAATTTCCTGCGGACCTTCTGCTTCTACGGGCATTGAACCGCCATATTCGCTCATAGTATCTAACCGTTGTGAAGTTTATTTTCTGGATTTAGGACTTAATATACATATGTAGACTAAATCATAGCAAGAAGTAATCCTCCGTCGTCAGTTCTTAACTATGTAGACTCGCTAATGTTATCCAATCTTAGATACATCGTATTTAAAATCCACAGCAAAAACACGACATTTCATCAGAATCCCCTGCTGAATAAAACTTATATAGAATAATATGCAAAATAAAGCCTATCTATTGGATAAAAATAGAGGAAAAAAGCCGTTCGTGGTGGTAGAAAATCTTAAAAGTATTTCGCTCAGAAATCTCCGAAATATTGTCACTAATTTTACGTATCCTGATTTATAGCCAAATAGATTTATATTCTATAATCAATAAGAAAAACCTACTAACAATAAAAAACTATGGGTAACAGATGAAAATAGGGAATACCAAGAATAATTCTAAAGAACGAAGTCAACACCAGTACTGTAATCTAGATATTCATACGGCATCTTCGAATTCTAAGAAACAAAATATTGATTCTAATTATGTTTTATTGACAAATACATTTGGCTACTATAAGCAATTAAAAACACTAGGGAATATGCCAAAGAACTCGGAGTAGGAGCCTCGATTTGAAAGAAATCGACAAATCCAAAACTGACATTTCATACGGTACAGCCTGATATATTTTTAACAATGAATTGTTTTTCTTATTTTAATTAATCTGTTTTATTGTCAAATACATTATCCAACTTTAAGCAATTAAAAAATAACAAGGAATAAAAACAAACAAAAAGAACCGTTCTAATAAACGAAATCAATTACTTCAAAGTTTAAGCACTTATTTCTCCGATTGACATAGCCTAATCAAAAATTGTTTCAGAATCTTTTTTGTAGAAAATTTAGTAAGCTTTCGCATGGTAACCCTCCGTTCACCAATATTCCTAACCGACTTCGAGATATTAGGGAATGTATACGAAGTTCCCAAAACATTTCATGTCTGTTAATAAAATATTTTATTCTAATCCTTCCTTAGCTCCAAACGTAACCGAAATTTTAACATATTAGTGTTGATGAAATTCAAACATGCAGAAAATGTTTCAACTGAATCCCATAATTTTAAGTATCAAAATCAAAGACAAAAAGAACAGTTCGAATAAGCGAAAACAATTACTTTAAAGTTTTAAGCACTTATTTCTCCGATTGACACCGCCTAATCAAAACTTTCATTAGAACCTTTTTTGTAGAGCATTTAGTAAGCTTTCTAATGGCATTCTTCCGTTTCCCAAATTCTTCTCAACCTTTTTTGAGATATAAAGGAAAGTATACAAAGTTACCAAAACTTTATTATGTCTGTTAATAAAATATTTTATTCTAACCCTTCCTTAACTCCAAAAGCAACCAAAATTTCAACATATTAGTTTTAATGAAAGTAGAAGATGCAGTAAATGTTTCAACTGAATCCCATGATTCTAAGTACCCAAACCAAAAACGGCATTCAAAAATTATTTTTTCAGTTTTCTCGAAAACGGTTAAAGCTATCGCCTTGAAAATGGTTCCATTCGTTTTCCTCGCCCAAGAAGCCTATAAAAAGAGTACTTACAAGCTTATGAACTCAAAAACGTAAGCGTTACGATTTTTTTTGCGCGAATTTCGCCCCAAACGCCATCTTCCAGTGGGCGGATTTTGCTGGTTAACGAACTTTGACCTTTCAAATTGGACGACAGATTTTTGTACCAAATTTCATCAAAATCGGACCATCAGGAAAGCCAGAAATGAGCGAACAGACAAATATATATATATATATATATATATATATATATATATATGTATATATATATATATAAATATATACATATATATATATATATATATATATATATATATATATATATATATATACAAATTTGAACCACCGTTATTTTCGGTCTCTAGGGGTTCTGAAACGCGAAATTTTCTTGTCGGCACTTCCGGATTGTTTCATTGCATCAACCTTATAAGCGGGGTTCCTCCCTATGGGGGAGGGAGGAACCGCGCTAAAAGCAGCTAAAGCCTTACGAGTTCTCTTTCCTAAAATGCTCCACCTCACTTGTCTAGCACATGGCCTCCATAGAATCGCTGAAGAGATAAGAAGTTTGTATCCTCACGTGGATAAATTAGTTTCTAACGCCAGGAAAATCTTCCTAAAATCACTCTCTCGAATCCGGGTTTTTAAGGACATAGCACCAGAGCTGGCTTTACCTCCTCAGCCAGTTCTTACCAGATGGGGAACCTGGATCTCAGCAGTAATATATTACTCCAAAAACTTGGACAAGATACGTGAGGTAGTTCATGCAGTATCAGTAGACGAAGTTAGTTCAGTTCGCGAGGTAAAAAAGTTGCTGGACCAAGAAGAGCTTAGCAATGATCTGGCATTTATAAAAGCACATTATAGTGTGATACCGGAAGCAATCTTGAAGTTAGAGAAAAGAGATGATTCGCTGGTATCATCTATGGGGATCTTCGAAGATGCTGTAAATCAACTGCTCCAAGCACCAGGAGAAAAAGGACAGAGTATCATTGAAAAAGTTAAACGTGTTCTGAGTGCTAATGTGGACATCGAAAAAATTAAGAACATTCGTAATGTTCTGAAAGGCGATAATTCTGTTTTAACTGGCATGTGTCCTTTCGATGTAGCTTGTTTCAAATTTGCGCCTATCACTTCAGTGGAAGTAGAACGTACCTTTTCCATGATGAAAAACATTCTTTCTGACAAGCGTCTGTCTATGACAGTTGATACTTTAAAAAAGCATCTTGTTGTAGCTTGTAATCAGGGAAAGTAAGAGTAAGTACAGTATTTAAAATGCACCTTTTAATTGATAATTAGGAATGAGATTCCTCTTTGCCTTCACTCCTTGTAAATACCTATTTTAATTAAAGTACTTTTATGTATTTCAAGTGCCTTTTTGCCTGCCTATTTTAACCAGAATTAAATGCCTAACTTCCGGGCTCTAATAATGAGTAAGATTCATCTTTACCTTCACTCCTAATAAATGCCTATTTTAACTAAAGTACTGCCTATTTTCAGTATTTTAACTGCCTTTTTGCCTGCCTATTTTAACCAAAAATAAATGCCTAACTTCCGGGCTCTAGTCATAACGATACCCAGTAATAGATTCCTGAATAATATTTTTAATTTTTTCACTTCCCATCTTAGTAATAAATGATTTAATGAGAGTGAATATTAGAAGTCGATCAATATTTAGAGCCGGAATCAATTAATGTTTGTAACTTCTTTTTAGAGTAATGTTGTAGCAAGATCAAGATTTCTAAAAAACTTATCAAAGGAGTTTCAAAGCTTCTGTTTCTTGCTGCGTTGTATATATTTAGGCGATAAGGAAATAATGATAAGCTATAAATAAATGTGGAAAACTATATTTATCTGTGTGTTTACGTGTAGAAGTACCCCTGTCTGCTACTCAACCGTCTACAAAAACCATCCAATTTGATAAAATTTGAAGAAAAAAAAATTCTGAAACGAAAGGTCATGTTTGTTAAGTAGCGGCATCCCAGCACCAGAACAATATTTTTTCCCCAGCGAAAATTGCATGTAAAATAGTAGCGCTTACAATTTTCCTTTAAAGGACTTCTTCCAAGCTGATGTATTTAACAGGTTTGAGGAAAATGAAAATATACTAGATTTGTTTTTTGTTATGAGTACGCCATATCGACAGGTTGTGTTACATATTTTTTTCACAGACACATGTTTGACATTCATTGAAACTATGATAGTTTCATAGTTTTGGTGGAATTTTGAATTTGTCATATCTTTTCATAACGTACTCCAAAATGGTAGAAAAATTGTATTAAGTGAGTGGTAGCCACAAATTTATAATACAATATAGAGAATATTATATTATCAGGCATCAGAGATTTGGGAATTTTCGAATATTTTGTTAAATATCTCAAAAACGGTTGATAAATCACTAAGTGGGCGGCGAAGAATTTAATGTCAATTATTTTTACAATAGATCCCGTCTTCCAATTAGGATATCAGGACATTTATTGTTTAAATGTAGAATTGCATCTTAGGAATTTATACGAACTTTAGTAGTTGTGTTATGTAGACGACTCTTAGTAGTGATTTTAGAAATTAAATGTTATTATTTGTAGTTATCGTATAGCGTCAAATGTGAACTCTTATCGTATGTGACTCAAAAAAGTATTCATTGTATTTTGAGAATGATTCAGGCGGCAATTTACGCAAGTTTTATGTTATCTCCTAACCTTCCTTTGTGATTAGATAAAAAAAAAAAAATATGTTTATGTTTGATCTAGAGAAATCCTTCGTCTGCTATCATTTAAAATAATCTTTGTACAAATTTTTATAATTTTGGGACTTAGTGATATACTTTGTAATAAGAAATCATTGATCTATTTTGCATGATATTCTATAAGAGAAGAATGCCAACATCGCCAAATGACGACTAAAAACAAACATGGGGCTGTAGTTCTTCACCTAATGTTAGAGGGTTATAGTTGGCATAAACCCTGTTTTTCAAATATCCCCACAAGAAAATGTCTTACGCAGTTAGATCGAGTGATCAAGGTGGCCAGCAGCTAGGACCATGAGGTCGTGGCGATTTAAGAAATTACTCGCCTGCAGAGATTTGTGTGGGACATCCACCAAAGTGGAAAGTACCCATGGTTCAAAGGAACATCTAGAAAAGTTGGTAATTCCACTTGCAGGAAATTTAGTAACCGAGCTCCAATTAAATTATTTCTATAGGTATAAGGACCAATAAATTTGAATGTGAGAGGGCCACACCAAGCATTGATGCTTTGAACCAACTGGTGGCGACTAGAATACGATATTCTAGGATTTACCTAAGCCACGTTCGAAAATTCCAATGGTTTAATAGACCGCTTGTTGTGAGCTTAAATTCGTCAGTCCACAAGATGTAAGGGAGAATGTTTTCCTCAACTTCCGTAAATTGCATTTACCACTAGTATTTCTAAAGTGGCATAACTCAAAAATCTGTTTTCTTCACACTGTCATAGTTATGACTGTGAAAGGCATGGTAAATATATCTTTATCAACCATCAAAACTGTATGTAACTAGCTTCAGAGCTTGTACACCACAGGGCACTTCTGTCACCCTTCCAGTCTTAATCCTAAGGCCCCTAACTAGGCCAGAGAGACACATTTTCAGTTGAGTTTTATTTTGAGTTGTGTCACTTTAGAAATACTTGTGCGATTTGTGCACGGAACATTAGACGCCTGTCGTAATCAGAGCCCGGAAGACTATGGACAAGAGCGATAGGGTATTAAATGATATGTTTGAAGCACATCCCTTATTTTGTTCTTTAATTTTAATTTAAATTTTAACGTCCATTTATTATTAACTACGAATTTTAGGACGGGTTATCTACAGGTTACCACCCTTTTCTAGCCAGGATAGGGGTGATGCCTTTTCTTTTTTCGAAAGAAAAGCCACTGCCCCTAGTGGGAATCGAACCCACGACCTTTGGCACGGAGTGTTAAGAGCTCACACCTTAACCCTCACGGCTACCGGGTCTCCTTTTTTGTTCTTTAAAATACCTAAAATAATTCCAGTATTTCGAAGAGAAGGATTCGGATTTTCTATGAATTACAGAAAAATTTTCAGTTTCTCTTGAAAATTAGGACTACTGTTTTTTTATGTAAAAGTTCCGCCAAAAGAGCAAGACCTTTGAAAAAAAAAAGGATTAACAATTCCCATTTCAAGCTTTCCAAATATCATCAGGAATAAAGATTATGTGGAAACGCATTAACATGTGCAGATCCTGCAAGTTGAATCTTTTTGAAATCAAAACCTTCTGACAAATAACTTGTAAATAGATTTATCTTTCCAAGGACGGATGTAATAAAAGCCGTAACGAAAAGAATGTCCGTGCATGCAAATGAACTGAATCTATTGTTATATATATATATATATATATAACTATTGTCTTATTTTCGACGTGACCTTGGAAATGTGAGGACGTTCAACGACACATCTCGGATTGCAAATCGGAATTGTTTTTGTCTAATTTTACATTCATTAAAGATTCTTTGCACATACCTAATTTTTTTTTTCAGCCATATGCAAAAACGTGACACTTCTATAGGCAATTATCTTATTACTCTAACAAGAAAATTGCTGAGGAGTTTCCTTCATTATGAAATATAAATTAAAAAAGAACAACATAATTCACACATTATAATTCAAGCAATGATTTCATTCTAATGCCAGCACTTTTCTGTCAAATCCTCTTTTTTCATTAAGCTCCGTTATATTTGTTAAGATTCTTTAAAAACAATCCATTAATGATTTTTTTTTTTTTTATTTAATGCATAGAAGGACATGAGAAAAGATCTACAGAATTTTGTTGGTCTAGTGTTACTATACAGGGTGTCCCAAATTGAGATGTCATAACTTAAGGGGTTTATTCTACATCTCATTTGTAGTTCAGGGACGCAGAAATGAGCGTTCTGTGGCAACTAGTAGAATTGTTGCACATATGTTTTATTTATGAGGTTATATAAAATTACTTTAATCCATTAATTATTTGTTAAAAGCAATAAAAAGTTTTTTGTGTTCATTAAATATTTGTACATTTTTACAAGTGTCAGGAAGCCTCTAAATTGGTGACCCCGACGAAAAAGGGCACGCAAGGAAGGTGAGAAAATAATTTTACTCATTTTGTGCTCCCGTAAAGACAATAATGGAAGGTGATTTGCTAGACCTTTACTCAGCAGATGAGGATCAAGTTATAACCCCGGCTTCGATGCCCCAGCAACTAGACATTTCCCCTGCTATGGCTATCAAGGCCCAGCTCCCCATCTTCCATAAACGTGAACCAGACTTATTTTTCTTACAATCTGAAACAATTTTTCTACTTTATGGTGTTAAAAATAGTACGAAAAAATTTCGCTATATCGTCTCCCAACTGGATGTAGATACCGCGAAGCAAGTAATGGACCTTATGAGTGATCCACCGGCCGACAATCCCTACCAAATATTAAAAGACAGAATAATGAATATATTTGGGAAAGGACATCAAGCTAAATCTCTTCTCGATGAACAGCAACTAGGAGATCAACGCCCATCACAGTTCTTAATGCAACTAAAACGACTAGGCGGTACGTCAGTTTCCGACGATCTATTGAAATTTATATGGTTAAGAGGACTTCCTGATCCGAAAGATTTGGTCCGTTACTGTTAAAGCGAATAGCTTTAACAGTAATGGACCAAACCGATCTTGATAAATAAGCCAATCTAGCTGATCGTAGATTTACGAGCTAAAGAGTTGCTATTTAGTTTCAACAAGACCCTCCCGAGCGAATTGGGAGGATAAGCTCCTGAACTCGTTGGATAAACTGTCCGAACGAGTAGAAAACCTAGAAAAATCTCTTCGCTACTTCTAGATCACCAAACCCGATTTACCAAAAAAACACTAAGAGCAATAATGTTTCTTCTAGGCAATTATGTTTCTATCATGCAACATTTGGCGATAAGGCCACAAAATATAGGTTTCCCTGTAGTTGGAAAATATCAAATCCAACTCAGCATTCCGAAAACTAGGTGTCGTAATGGCAAAGGCGGAATCCATCGCGGATTGTCTTCACCGCCGTCTTTTTATGACTGATCGGCAATCCCGTCTACGATATCTGATAGACACGGACGCTACCAAATCAGTATTTCCAGTGGGTAAGGAAAAACGGACCACACCTAATGAGTTCACTCTCTACGCAGCGAATGGGACTCCCATACCAACCTGCGGCCAGAAACTGATCCAACTGGATTTCGGATTACGACGCTCCATGTCCTGGCGCTTCACTCTAGCGGCGGTTAAACAACCGATTATCGGCGCCGATTTCCTGTATCACTTCAACCTCATGGTAGATCTGGCCGGCTGCCAGTTAGTGTATAAAATATCAGGCCGCGCCACTAAAGGAAGGACTGCAGATGTACACGTCTCAGCTATTTCTCCTATCCCTGCGGGCCAGTGGTACACTGAAGTATTAAAACGTTTTCCTAACCTCACTCAGCCCAACGCCTTCGTAAAAAAGCCTTCACATCCCGTTGTTCATAATATCGAGACTCGTGGAGCACCTGTAACTGCAAAAGCACGAAGGTTACCACCCGATAGATACACAGCCGCCAAACACGAGTTTGAACAAATGATGGAAGAGGGGATCATCCGCCCTTCGAACAGTCCATGGGCGAGTCAATTGCACAATGTACCGAAGAAGGATGGAGGAATCAGGCCATGTGGGGACTACAGAAAGCTTAACGCGAAAACGGTACCGGACCGTTACGCAGTCCCAAACATTGCAGACTTCAATTTGAACCTACAAGGGAAACGAGTCTTTAGCAAATTAGACTTACAAAGAGCATACTACCAAATCCCTATTGCAGAAGAAGACATTCCCAAAACAGCTATTATCACCCCTTTTGGACTGTTAGAATTCCAGCGGATGTGCTTTGGTCTTCGGAATGCAGCTCAGACCTTTCAGAGGTTCATGGATTCAGCGCTCCGAGGCTTACCTTTTGTGTTTGCATATTTGGATGACATCTGCATGGCATCAGCTGATGAAGAAGAACACAAGAGAGATCTCGAAGAAGTTTCGAACATGGGCTAATCATGAACTTAGCGAAATGTGTATTCGTAGCCACGGAGTTGGATTTCTTAGGCCACATGGTTACAAGCGATGGAATCTCGGCGCTCCCAGAGAAAGTCGAAGCCATGAGTTCGTATCCACGCCCAGAGACCGTGAAAGACTTAAGACGTTTTCTAGGAATGCTCAACTTCTACAGGCGTTGCCTCCCTCATGTCGCAGCTTTTGAAGCACCATTAAACGTTTTCTTCAAAGGAACAAAGAAGAACGATAAGACCCCAATCTCCTGGACCACTGAGGCTTACAAGGCTTTCGAGGGATGTAAAGAAGCCATCCAAAAGGCCACTATGCTCGCTCACCCAAGTCCTAACATAGAGCTAGTCTTGGTGTGTGATGCTTCAGCAACAGCGATGGGAGCAGCACTGCAACAGAAGGAACATGATCACTGGCGGCCCTTGGGATTTTTTTCCCAAAGAGCCAACTCCACCTACGACCGTGAACTCTTGGCCATTCACCAGGCAATTCGGCACATCCGCTCACAAATTGAAGGCCACCACTTCACGATATGGACTGATCACAAGCCACTATTCTTCGCATTTCAACAGATGGATTCGGTGGGTAAATTACGAATGACGTTGCTGATGCGAGTTGAAACTTTAACGGCCCGGATGGAATGGAAGTAATTGCAGAGGCACAGGCCAGCGATATCAGTATCCCTGATCTACACAAAAATCCTAATCTGCAACTCAAGTGGATAGAGTTTCCGCACATATCACGACCACTGTTATGTGAGACGTCTACAGCTTCCGCCCGCCCTTACTTACCCAAAGGCACGCGGCGCCCTATCTTCGAGCACTTGCACAACCTCAGCCACCCTGGTATTCGCGGTTCACGTAGTTACCTAGTTACCTAACGTTTTGTTGTTGCTTATTTTAATTGCATTTAACAGTAAATGAGTATTTCGAGTATTTTACTAAAACAAGGGAAAAAAATGTGAAAGAGTGTTATAGTGAAGATGACGCAGTTCCTACGAGTCGGTTTTTTATCTAGTCGATAGTATAATGAAGATTTGATGAAAATTTCGTTCATTGAAAATTCATTCATACTTCAATTGCTACATTGGAATTATAACCTACAAGACCGACGAATTATTAAAAATCCCTTAGCTTATGTAATGAGAGAACCCATGCTTGAATGGATCTACTTGCCTGGTGGCTGGAGGAAGTAAAAGCTATGAATGTCATATCGGGGAATGCCAGGGTCCTGACGCTACTGTCATGGCCACCCGAGGTTGTCCTCGTGTAGGCCACTAGTCTCGTTCTGCAGATTCCACATTAATAATAAAAGATATTCCTGGATTTATGCTCACTATTTGAGTATACTCCATACTATATTATTTTAAATATTTATGATCCTTTCATTTTACGGTGAAATAAAAATCGATTCATCCAACTAATTAATCCGCGCAGTGATTAGTTTTAAAGCGCGTTTCCCTCCTCCCACAGAAGAAAGGAAATCCTCTTCTTGCGTCAATCCGATGACGGAATCCCATGGATGAATAAGACTAAAAACCAATAGATCCTGAAAATAACGTTGGTTTATCACGTATCATGTCCTAGGGACCGCCTGGAACCAACCGAGTCACCGCTCAAGTGCCCTGGCGTTCCCTCGGTCCGCTTAGCTTTGAAGAGGAAAATATTGTCTCCGCGCCACGGTATCGCCCAGCAGCGGGTATTTCCAGCCTTTTGGGACCACTCGGTCACAATCCTAAAGTCTGACACCCTTAGGCAGATTTTTATATTTATTTTATTGTTTCTAATGCTATGTACTATACTAAATATCTTATTTATGTTCCTTATAGCAAATAAAAATTTACAATAGTATTTTTCCAGGCACGGTTAGTGGTAGAGTACCCTTATCTGTGGTTATAAAAGTATGTTTCCAATCGGCTTTGGAAAAGTAGAATTTCTTCTTAGTGCCGGTATCAGAATAGCCGCTCTTTAAGTACCACAGGGGTACAGACGTACAGCAAGAGTCTTGTGTGAAACTGTTTGTATGGAACATATAATAATAATAATAAGTTGGTAGATTTGGTTTTTTCGACAAAATGCTGGAAGGCAAATATAAGGATAATGTTCAGCCAATGTGTCATGAGAAATAACATTAAGATTTTAATCTCAGCCCAGGCAACTGACAGTTATAGATGAAAATGTTTGGAACAGAATTTTTGACTTCGTAACGTTGTTTGGGCTATTTAGATGGTGAACGTATCAAACGTCCTCGCCCGTAGCCTTTGAGCCCGGAGGGAGCAGGGGGGTTAGAGGTCGCATTTTTCGGGTATTTGCTTTATCCCGGACTAGCAACATAATCACTCTACAACAAATGAAAGCTAATTAAGTTAATTATTATTATTAAGAATTTCTATTTTATCAAGCTTTTCGATATATCTTTAGTCTTCTAGATATCCGCACTTGAAAGTCTGTAGTATTGGGAGGAAACACTTTTGCTACACATTTTTTTCCCTTTTTGACCGAATAACTTTTCATTAATAAATGCGCCCTAAAGGGTTGTAGATCATTAGATTCCCGTCAATAATATCTGTTACTTTACTATGTTATGTAGTTTCCTTCAAAAGTTAAAACAATTTAAGTATTCATCGTGAAATCTGTAATTTGGCGACACCTGTAGACTAACAACTATGTGTTAGGGTTAATGTTTGTGAGCTGTGTTAATAGAAAAATAACTTGGTGGAAATCTATTCCCTTACGCCTCCTGCATTGGCGGAAGTATACTAAACGATACTATTCCACATATTAATAATAAGATGGTAGAGTTTGCAAGACTTAAGGATGGTTTTATCGACTGAACCTAATAGAGGGGAAGTGTTTGCTGCAATATTGAACAGCAGTCTCCCCAGACCGCCTTTGCATCTTTTACCAACCTCTTTACCTATATACATCCCTCCTTTACGGATTAGAATATTTTTTAATACCATTTCAGTGATAAATAGGAGCTGTATAACTAATATAATTTTGAAAATATTCTTCTCATGACCTACGTGGTTTTAAAAAAAAATATTAATTTATAAACTGTAAAAAGATTATGTTCTCTACATGCTTTAGAGCTACTGAAAATTTCATTGCTTTTTTAGGCATCGACCTAGTTTAAATATTGGCTTCTAAATAATTTAAGCCATAACTTGGCCATTAACTATTGGGCAACAGGAAAAGCGTTTGAGGAGTTTGATATATATATATATATATATATATATATATATATATATATATATATATATATATATATATATATATATAAAAGTGTTAACATTTATTCCGAAAAAATATCTAAAATTTTATAATCTTCATTTTCAAATGTTATTAAACGCTTCGTAAAAATCGTAACGCTTACGTTTTCAAGTTAATATGCTTGCAGGTACTCTTATTATTCGTTCTTTAACGTATAAAAAGAAATAAAACCATCTTCAAGGTAATATACATGACCGTTTTCGATAAAAGTGGATACAAATATTTTTAGACCAATTTTTGGAATTAAAAATCATTGGATTCAAGTGAAATATTTTCTACATGTTTGAAATTCATCTGAGCTAAGATATTTAAATTTTGGTGACATTTTGAGTTAAGGAAGTGTTAGATAATAAATATTTTATTAATAAACATGAATGTTTTGGGATCTTCGTATATTTTCTTAAATATATCGAAAACTTTAGAGAATCGGAGTATGTGGAAGGTAACCATTCGGAAGCTGCAGCAATTTTCGATTGTGCAATATTAATCGTAGAAACAAGTGATTAAAGTGTTGAACGTTTTTTTGTCTCTACATAATACACTTTTTAATTGGTTGTTTTATTTTTTGTTTTAAAAGGCATTGAACAGTAAAATGAGTATTTTAGTAAAATCAGGTAAGAAAATGAAAAACTTATTGGTAATTGTGTTTTCCTAGGGCGAGCGTTGAGATGGCGGGAGAAGTAATTTTCGCTTTCGCTACTGTCGGTTTCATGATGTGGCGCCTCAAATCTTCCTTCTTTTTGAAATTTTATTTTATGTTTTTCACGAAAGATCAAAACCTACCCAGTAACTGCCATTTCTTTTCTAATGGCACAATGGATATGCGAGTTCCTGCGAGATGGACTTTTATTTAGAAGTAGCTGACTACCCGTGATTCACCACGGCCGATAAATAGTTTTTATATTGCTTATTATTGCACGGACTTACCCAGGAAACACCATGTGGAGGTAACCGTGCTTGTTTCCGTTGGGGAGTAAAGGGAAAAAATACAACAACCACTTTAAAAGTTGGGCAAAAAGAGACAAATACACGTTGAAAAGAATAAAACTATCAACTCTGAAGTTTTAAGCACTTATCTTTTCGATTGACATCGCCCCACCGAACATTACAACAGAATCTTTTTTGTAGAGAATTTAGCAACCTTTCGAATACCCGCCTCCCACTTTCTACGATTTCCCAACCGTTTTCAAGATATTTTAGAAAATATACTGAGATCCGAAAACTTTGTATCACCATTAATACATTTTTTTCCCATATACTTCTTAACTCCAAACGGTACCAAAGTTTAAATATCTTAGATTAAATGAATGTCAATACCTGGTTTCAAGTGAACCAATCATCGTTTCCGAATACCCACACAGAAAATTAGTTTGGAAAAGAATTTCTATCAATTTTTCACGTAAACGGTTACAGAAATCGCTTTAAAAATGGTTTCATTCGTTTTCCTACGTTAAGGAACCTATATAATGAGTACCCGCAAGAAAATGGACTCGAAAATGTAAGAATTCCGATTTTTTCGCGCAAATTTTGCTCAAAAAACATGTTCCAGTAAACGGATTCAGCTGGTTAATGAACTTGACCTTTCAAATGAGAAGAAAGATTTTTGTACCTAATGTCATCAAAATCGGACCATTTTTGAGCCGATGAGGAACTTCTTAATAAATCAAACCCCCCTAAAAGTACTTAAACATTTGAATATCAGAAAAACCTTTCTTAGCGAGTGTTTACATTCTGAACGAATTGTCCGTGCAAAATTTCAAATTTTTGTGTCAAGTGGTTAATTTACCCTCCTTAAAAACTAACTTACAAAATTATATCTAAAGATAGAACTACTAAATTACTAAATGTCTTTTTTTTTTCTTTCTTTCCCTCCATATTCTAAAATAAATTAACTAACACCCCCAAAATTAATAAAATGCATTTTCGAAAGAATGATTAGCAGGCTGTGTATATAGCAACTCAATTTATTTGAGCAGCATTCTTTATTTACTACAAATAAAGTTTTTCTTTCTTCTTCTACCTCGGATGGACCATAACCAGGGCGTAAACTCTATGAGGGACAAAATCACAGTTTATTTCTAGTAATTCAAGGTCTGCCATCATAGTTGAAATTAACCTCAATTAAAAATAATACTATGAAATAGATACCGTACGGTAACAGCTGTTCTGTTCGTCCTAGCAACGCAAGCTGGCTTGGCGTGCATACTCTAACCAACTAAAACTTTATTCCTCTCTAAAAATACTAAAAAATTCGAATATCAAAAAATCCTTTCTTTTTCGTGTCTTCGTTCTAGAGGGAGTGTCCATGCAAGATTTCAAATTTTTCTGCCGAGTGGTTTGGGGTGGGCGATGATAGGTCAGTGAGTGAGTCAGTCAGTCAGTCAGTGTGTGGTACTTGACAAATATATAGTAGATAAAAAGCGTTTTAGCTGATTATTTTGGGAGAAAATATCTGTATAAGGGCTCATCGCCATTGATGGAAAGCCTTTAAAAGAAAAAAAAAGTTTATAGTTAGTTTAACTGTTTTATTTAAATTGCTATTTTTGTTACATCCTATATTTTATAGTGGTCCTAATAATATTATCTCCGTTTTTTGTGACCTTTAGATTTATTTAATTAGATAAATAACCTATAGATTTTTTTATTCTTATTTTTTTCATCTAATTTTGATGTATCATTTCGCTTAACAGCTGACGCTTTTTTTATACATTGACAGTGTACAAATTTTCAAAGTTGAGGCGCAAAAATAAAATAAACATAATGTATAATTGGACTTCCCGGTGGCAGAATGTCTATCGCAGCGGATTGGCTCCTAGTTATGCGGCTTCAAGTCCCGCTTGAAGACATGAAAATAGTCCGGCTCTAGAGCCTATGGAAACTGATGTGTGGTGAAATATATAAATACATATAATAAAATTCTAACGGATCGCTGTCTGTACATGGAGGATATATGAAGAACAAATACTATTGGGGGCCTTTATCAACGCAATAGTACCCAAAACAATGATTTATAAATTTTTTTCTGTATGTCTGCTATCTGTCAGACACTATACACACTGGGGTTTACCAATCCCTAAGGAGTCAGCTTAGTGGCTCTGTCACATTTAACAATCCTAGCAGCCTGTATGCTTGATCCCTAGTATAGCGATGGCTATACACCTAGTATTGTGAACAGAGAAGCACTACTGTAAAGTAGATTTGTTTTAAAAATGCTGCCCACTATCCGCGCGGACGAAGTCTCGGGCACAGCTAGTTGTCAATAATTAAATTTTCATGTGAAGTTAAATAAAGTGTCGCAAGACTTTGCTAATGGTATATGAGTTACGTTTTTGTTGGTGTCGTTATGAACCCGTCAACCAAGACAATAGAACCCGCCAAATCTCCAAATAGCCCGGGGAACCCATATGCCCTAGTATAATGCTATAATTACCCCCAGAGACTCCGACAATGGACGCCGTAACGATTATCGAAGATTGACCTTTACATCGAGACTGCGCACGTGACCAAAATAGTGGCCCAAATTAAAATAGATTATGACTGTTTGGTAGTGGCACTGTCATCAGATGGCTTAGTCAGCTAGCTTTGATGATTGCCATGAGGAATAAAGTTATTTTAGTTGCGATGATTCACGTGTTTTTTTCTCTTCTCTCCTAACACCTCCTAGGTTATATTTATAGTAGATGAAGTGCGGAGATTTGTAAACAAAGTTTAGCACCATTAAAAGCAACCTTTGTTGTTTATCTTTTACACTTTCCCCGATCAAAGGGGCGAAAGCTTTTTACGATTTATTACGATGATCATCTGAAAACGATGAGATTAAAACAATGTGTGGTTGGTAATTCATGGTCAGTAAAAGCATATATTTATAAGTAAAATCATTAAAAGTCACTATAAACACAAAACATCATTGAAATTTCTAAGGATTTATTATCATAAATATGCTTTAGCCTATTATAAACTGAAAAAAAAAA
Organism: Gonocerus acuteangulatus; assembly: GCA_946811695.1. Lineage (NCBI taxonomy): Eukaryota > Metazoa > Arthropoda > Insecta > Hemiptera > Coreidae > Gonocerus > Gonocerus acuteangulatus. The sequence goes on from OX328127.1 coordinate 45,715,361, forward strand.
TGTTACAAGAATGTGTCACAAAAAAGTGTCTGCTGGCGTTCGCGCTGGTGGGGTGGCCACGTGCGAAAAATAAGACTGTACATTACATTGCATAGGTTTGTCGGGTGGAGCTAAAGCATATTTATGTTCCTGAATTTGAGCAGAAGGCTCTAATTTGTCTGTTTATTTTCTCATGAAATATTACGAAGTAAGGTTTCTTAAGAACTCTTTTTTTCTAGTAAATTTTATTACTGATTATAATAAAAATAACATCTCGAATCATCTATTTACAAATACTTAAAAATACACCTGTTAACTTTTTAGAACTCGCAATTGGTTTTCTTAAGGACTTCACCTGCTTATTGAGGAAGGAAGGGAAGGGGTGGGTGAGAAAGGGATAGGGATACGGACATGGAGGGGGGGGGGAGAAGAGAGAGCGAGGGACTGAAAACAGCTGGTATTTAATAATTATAACAAAAATTAAAGAAAGAAGAATTTTCAGTATCAAATTTTCCGGATGAGAATTTGTAAAAAGAATTTTATTGCTGTTCATGAAATTCTAACATGTTAGTTTCCCGGGTTTCCCAATGTTAACGTCAACGTCACATAATGTTCCCACGGACTGCACCCATGTTTGCCACGCCCTACGATCTAACCCGATAGGCCGGAACAGCAGTTTTAAATGTAATACGTCGTTGGCTTGTATTCTTACCAGGCGTAACTTCATGCTGAGATTACCTACCTACCATGAGAACGTACTAAAATTGAGTACTAAAGGAAGTATTCGTACGGATATGTAAACGTTTGAAGTACCTCTCTCCAGAGAGTACCTATACGCCATAACGTGCAATACTAGAAATATGACTTCTATGAACGCCTACCATTCTGGAGTAACCTGCTGCGGGTGAAAACAATTTCTTGGGATTCATATCTATCAAGAGAGTATTTTAGAGTGTTTTATATTGGAAGACCTTTCCAGCCAACAGCCATACCCACGTTGAATGCACCGGTTCCCGGTGATCACCGAACTTAAGGAATATCGAGCGTCGCCAGTACCTGAATGGATGAACGACTACTACTTTTATCATGGTGGTGACCGACGTTATCATGTTGTTGGCATGATGAAAGTGTGGCAACCTGAAGATAGCCCGGCGTTAATAAACTAAGTGTTAATACGCCTTCAAACGCAAACAAGAAAATGAAAAACACCTTTCCTTCTGTTTTTGCAACATTTCTTTTGGTATTGCCTTCCTGCCAGTGGTACCTCATGTATGCTAGGTGTGTTCGTCATAATAATAGTTTTAACATTGTAATCAAATATTAGTTCAAGGATCTTCAATATCATCCATGAACAATAAAATTGAGTCCATTATGATATTATAGATAGTTAAAGCATGGACATCTTCACGGATAAACCTTTCCGGCCATTGTTACCAACATAAACCTCATTCCTTTCAATTCGATAGACTCAAGGTCTTGTCTTCTTTAGTGCATGTCGAAACTAAATTCATGCTATGAATAAATTTAGGTACGAAATTTACTTTGTATTTTGAGTTTGAAAGGGATGAAACTATTTTTTTTTCATTCTGAAAGTCGAATAAGAGTTTACCTATTTACGACGGATATAATGTAAAATCTGCGTGATTGAAGGCTATTACCGAGTCCCAACTAGACCTTCATGTCAGAAAATATACATTCCATGATTGATCTGATTATTTATGTGCATCAATATGCAAGCAGGCTAATAGGGTCTCTTTTTACATTCTTCTTATTTCACTTAATTCTCATTGATATTCTTTTACATTTAAGAAGATAATTTAGACGACATTATGGTTGCAGGTTGTACATTTTTATGCCTTACTTAGCAGGACTGTGTGTTTTACGGCGAATGGACTTCTGGGCCATTAGCGCCGACATCCATGGCGCCGCTGGTACTCGAACCCACCATCTCCCGCATGAGAGTCTAAGGCGTTAGCCACTAGACCACGGGGAGACCCCAGGACTGTGTCATCAGCTAATAATGGATATTTATAATAATATTTTGTAATGAGACTTAACTCGTAATGTTTTGAGAGTCAGGTGCATATTTCATTCGAAAGTAGTTCATATAAATATTTAACCTCACTTAAATGTATTGTAATTGTTTCTGATTCCTCATATATGTATTTAAACAGGGGTTTTAACTTCTGAAGAATGTCATCCCTAGTGTATTTTTCATTTTTCCTCAACAACTGGTAAAGATATGGCCTCGGTTTTATTAGATTTCCCAAATCGAGTACGCGGTAGCCTAGTTAGGAAAAAACGAAAGCGTTATGATTTATTTTTTAGCACTTTCCTCCGAAGGAAAGTAGCTATTGAGGTTGGACACATGACGGAATTTTTGAAAAATTTCTTCAAATCTTTATCGATCCTACCTAGTAGACACCGAAAATGACCCCCGTTAAAATTTATATATATCTATATATCTATATATATATATATATATATATATATATGCATATATATATATATATATGTATATATATATATATATATATATATATATATATATATATATATATATATATATATATGTGTCTGTTAACACGATAGCGGCCAGAGTTTTTGTTTTTTCGTCACGAAACTTGGTATATAGCATTCAATTAGCAAACGATTGAACGAGTTCGTTAACCACCAAAGTTGGTCCACCGGAAGGGGGGGTTTACCCAGAACCCAAAACACTAATTTGACTATGTCAGCCGTAATATTTGTTATATTTCAACGAAACTTGGTATTTGTAGTGGTAATATAGAGAGAAAAGTGAGATATAAAAATGAACTAAATCGGTTCATTAGAAGGGGGGGTTTACTCCGGACCCACAATACCAATTCGCCACTACCAGCCGTGATTTTTGGTATATTTCGATGAAACTCGGTATTCGTAGTGGTAATCCACAGGTAAATAACTGTTGTAAAAATAAACTAAATCGGTTCATTAGGAGGGGGGTTTACTCCGGACCCACAATACCAATTCGCCACTACCAGCCGTGATTTTTGGTATATTTCGACGAAACTCGGTATTCGTAGTGGTAATCTACAGGTAAATATGTGTTGTAAAAATAAACTAAATCGGTTCATTAGAAGGGGGGGTTTACTCTTGGCCCAAATTCTTAATATACTCATACCGGTCGTAATTTCTGCTGTATTGTAACGAAACGCGGTATACGTCGTGGGTAACTCACGAGAAAGAAGTGTTGTAAAAATGAGCTGAATCGGTCAATCGGAAATCGGGGGTTTAATTTGTAATATATTTCAATAGAAAAGCCCGCCAGACGTAGGTTCACAAAGCCGCCGCAAGGAGCGCTTTCTACCACTAGAGTGACTGTATCCTGTTCCTGCGTTAGATCAAAATACGATAATATGAGGTTTTTTGTATTTATTACTTAGTGTAATAGGTACCATGTGTAAACATAACTCTGGAAGCAAATTATTAATTGATCAGTTACTCATTACAAATTTAAAAGAGAACTATTCATGTTTTTATTTTATTTATGTAGGATATTTTAGGCAAATTGTTCTGGAAAGCAATCTATACTACCCAAATTCTGAGGAAAGTGCTTAGTTATGCAGCTCCTGCGTGACGGACTTTTATGGTTTATAATAAAATAATGATATGTGATTCTTGGCCATATGACACACTAGGGAGATATATCCCCTTGACACACGGGCCACCTTTGCAGGTGCCCAGTAATAAATGAATTAATGGCTGGGTTGGTCTGGGACCCTGAATCCAACCGAGGAACGAAGACACTAGTAGATAAACTCTTTAGAGCTCTCGGGTTTTGAGCTCAGATCCTCCAGCTTATTGCTCTAGTGCAACCACACTGAGCTAAGCTCCCCCTCTTATATATTAAAATGACTAATATTAAATATTGTTATTAGCTTAGTTTCAATAATCTGTACAATATTTTATAATTTGATAGAATCAAATGAAAGCTAAAAGCTCGGGCACACAGGAAGCGATCTGTATCGCAGCGAGCAGCGATCCAACGATCGTCGTGGCGGTTTGCGGTAAGAGGAGATCACATGGGACGCGATATCTTTGTGAGCAATAATGTTGTTAATTTAAATAAAGCATATACATCCAACTAGCTGGAATACTATGAACTATGAATACAATGAACTAAATAGAATTCATATATTTTTTTTTATTATTAAAAAACATAATCTCAAAACATATTATTTTCAATGAATAATTCAGTTTCTTCACTCAAACTGATTGCGCGACAAAACTGCATTTTTGTACAACTGTATCGCCTGGCAATGCGATAAAGACTAGCGCGTTGCGAGAGATTGTCATTTGTTTGACGGGTCTGATGCTATACTGTGTAAGTAGATCGCCTTCCATCCTGAGTCAGATATCGCGGCCAGCCGCGATACAGATCGCTTCCTGTGTGTCCGAGCCTTAACAGGTTAGATTAATTGTTGACGCGATCGGAGTGCTGCCTGCTGGATCAAATGTGAACCTAGTCGATTCAGACATTAACAATACATAACTAAATTTAATTCCTTGTAATAAGCTGATGTAGGTGTTGCATGTATCATCGTCTTAAGAAATGCAATGTAACTCTAAGACAGCTATCATAGAGGTAGGTTATATTTTCCCGTTGTCCTGGAAAAGCCAATCTGAGACAAGGGAACCATCCTAGACGGTCAGGATCCCCTCCTGGGGATTCCAGCCTTCTTCATTACACGAGGGCTTATCCAGGATCTCCGCTAATCCCGTGTTATGGCTCTCTACCTTATCCCTTGTAGGCAGCCTTCTCACCTATCTCCTAACTCGGGGGCGTTATTGAAAATTTCTTTCATCGATCCCTAGAGCCTAGAGCCTTCCGGATTCAAAAATAGACCACGGCCTCCGAGACGGTGGATGTGACGTGGATGGAAAATCCTTTTGTTTAAACAATTGTTCTTTTTTTAGAAATGATGGAGGCCAAAACCAGCAATGCTTAAATTTGAGAGACTTACGAAGAAGAAGCTTCAGGCGAAACAATAAGCCTTAAGTCAATCTTCAACTGATTCCCAACAACAGCAGATGCCGGATAAAGTAGTATCAGGAGCTTTATTAAGCAAATAAAGATTGCTGCCCAACAAATTGGGTTGTTATGCAGCCGGCTAATCATTTTTTCGAAAATTTATTTTGGGAACGTTTGTAAATTTATTTTAGAATATGGACTGAAAGAAAAATATATATAGTAACTCCATATTTAAAAATTAACAAAAAGAATGTGTTAAAAGGGGTTAAAGTGAACTATTATCAGATAGAAGCCTAAATATTGGTACCATACTGACGTACTTAAAGACGAGCAGTACACACAATAAAATATAGTAATACCACACGTAACAAAATTTAAACCAAGTCAAAGTTTCTTATCTCAGGATAATAGACTTCCCATTAATGCTCATCCAACAAGTCATTTATTTTATTATATTTTAGTTTAATCTAATTTATTTATTTATTATTCATTTTGCCTGTCTTTTTGTTTATTTTCTAACATTATTACTGATCATGGGTTTATAATTTTTTTTTTTTTTTTTTTTTTTTTTTTTTTCTCCCGCGCATCGACATCTTAGCCATTAGCGCCGACATCCCTGGCGAGGAATTTTCTCAACGGGCCTTGAGATGGGACTGAACCCACCATCTCCCGCATGAGAAACTATAAATTATGTTAAGGAAGATCACTATTTCTTCCTTTTCTTCCTCATTTTATTAAGAGCTCTTAAAGTTAATAAATAAATAAATAAAATAAAAATGAATTTCTAAGTAAATGTTCACGACGGGGATTTGGATTTGATTAAATTTGCCAAATGATCTGCAAACAACAATGAACTCCGAAAGAATGATTAGCAGCCATTCAGCTACCATAAATATCATTGCTGAGAATTCCCAGTGAATGAATACGAATTGATTCCGCGCGGGCTTGCATCAAGCTTCAGCCCAGTGCTTCAAGGAAGTCACTAGTAGATCGTCCCGCTAGTACCGAACCAAAGGCACAATATACTTTCTACTTCCATACGCTTCTTCAAATTTCGCTTCATAGGGCTTTATTTAGTATATATGTATTCTTTTTTCTCTGTCAATAGCCTCTGCCTGCATTGGATCGTTTGTCTTATATCAGATGGTAGGGTCAACTATTTATGATGCTTTTGTGTTCTCATGAAGCGCTATTATGTTAGCATATCGCGAAGAACCATCATCATCTTCGCTACAGCCTTCTTCATGGGATTGGAAGCATTTCTCTTGAAGGAGAGCGAATTAACAGAGACTGAATATTACATTCATTGAATGCAATGGCCCAAAAGTCACACGTATCTGTGAAGTATTTGATTGAAATAACGTATATAATAATAAAATAAATATGAATACTTTTACTGTTTTATATTAATAATGAATAGCTGACTTATTTATTTATTGTGAGTTCCGCAACAGTGGCGACGAAACTGACTTAATTATCAGTTATTAGTTTTTATTTCGTTTTGCTCCGGAATAATGAAGCGATTGTTTACAACATTTACGTTCCTCATTAGTTGGACATGATTATCAACCGAGTTTCCCTACAAGAAGAGAAAGTTAAAATAAAGTTTTTGAGATCTTTAACCAATTATTATTTTAATATTAAAAGCCTCTTCTGCAAATAAATTTTTAACCACAAAACTATCCTTTTTTTAAAGAGCAGATTGGAACCACCATATTTATATTATTCATCTAGGGGGGGGCTGTACGGCTCAAAGGTCATTCCGAGTTATGTTTAAATTCTCTATATATTTAAAAGTAGCCCCTGAAGAAGCGGCATATTACGCGCCTCTAATGAAGGTAGAACTGCTGTTAAAGTATTTTTATGTATCTACTATATATTTGTCAAATACCACTCACTCACTCTCTCACTCACTTACTGACATATTATCGCCCAGCCCAAACCACTTGGCAGCAAATTTTGCATGGACGCTAATTTTGCATTTAGAATGTAAACACTCGCTAAGAAAGGATTTTTTAGTATTCAAATTTTTAAGTATTTTTAGAGGGGTTTGAATTTTGTAGTTGGTTAGAGCAGGCAAGCCTAGGCAGCATGCGTTCCTAGGACGATAACAAGTCAGCTGTTACTGTAATCTATCTATATAATAATATCATTTTTATTTGCGGTTCATTTCAACTATGATGGCATAGTTTTTTTTGTACCTGGTGATGGTCCATCCGAGGTAAAAATATCCCGAAACCTTGCACAGCCTCCTCACCCATCAGCATCCCCAGTCAGAGCACTTCTTGGTAATGCTCGCAAGTACAATGGGTGTTTCCAAATAACATCTTGCAAACATAAATTTTTAAATTTTAACGTACATTTATTATTGATAACGAATTTTAACCAAACTACTGTTACTGCTAACCTATAGGTAACGGGTTTTAATGAATTTAGTTTGTTTCAATTAGTTTTATGCCTATTAATTATTAATTACCTCTCCTATTACTTATCAGTGTAATATCTCTTCAAATAATTATTATCATTATCATTGTAATTAAGTATTATTTATCATTAATTATTTTATTTATCGTTAATTTATATTATCATTATATGATGTGTCTTAGTAGGTAGTTAGTAGTATGTCAGGGTTTTTGTGACATTTTTCCCTTATAAATAATTGATAAACTTTATTTTAATCACTGCAGTGTGTTAATCCTAGAAATTGAGTGTTTGTGTGGTATAGAGGTACACACGTGTTATTGTATTCGTTGTCTTTTATTCAATAAACATATTCAAAAAAAAAAAAAAAAAAAAAAAAAAAAAAAAAAAAAAAAAAAAAGATAACCGGTTATCTCTACGTTATCTGTTTCTTGACACTGGTCCGAAGCACTCCAATGTCAAGAAACATGATACTTTGATTACTTATCAATTGACGAAAAGCATATAGTATGACGGAAACCGTGCTATAATAATCTACACAAAATTAGGTAGTAGCGATAATTTTGATGATACATTATTTAACGTAATAAAATAACTACTTATCTGCCGTGACGAAGCACGGTTATACAGCTAGTACCAAATATACAAATATACTCTCTAATTCAGACCTTTTTATCAAGACAAGATAAACCACTATATGAGGCATTAACCCACCTTTAACTATAAAACATTTACTAATAGATTACATTAAAAGGGACAACTCACATGAGACCTAAGTCATATAAGAGCCGAAAATGAAATACAACAATAAACTATAGCAATACTACATCCCCCAAAATTTTAGCAAAGTCTAAGTTTCTAACCTCAGGATATTTGTTCTCAGTTTTGTTCTATTTCTAAACATATTATTGTACTTTGGGACTCCACTTGGTCTAGTAGCTAGCACCATAGATTCTTATGCAGAAAATGTGGGTCGATTCCCGCCTGTAGCAGGTCAGTGACAGGTCACTAAATATTACTCTGCGACAACAGAGGGCTTTAGAAACATGTAGATAACCCTGTGCTAATGATCCAGAAGCCAATGACCCGTAAAAAAAAAAAAAAAAAAAAAAAAAAAAAAAAAAAAAAAAAAAAAAAAAAAAAAAAAAAAAAAAAACGGCGGGAGGGGAATTTATTCAACGAGCCATGAGTTGAGGCAATTCCTATTGCAGGTGGGACTCGAACCCAACATCTCCCGCACGAGAATCCAAGGCGTTAGCTACTAGACCACGGAGAGACCCCCCCCCCAAAAAAAAAACAACCCTAAAAAATCTAATTATTTTTATTATTAAAATTATACGTTTATTTTCTAATTATTTTATTAATTCTGCGTGAAAATGTGTGTTTTAGGCAATGGTTTCCATATGAGGAAAGAATTACCTTAAAAAGGTTATTTTAGACATTCTTTCCTCTATTTTGACGGAATCTCCGAAATTACTGATGACAAATAGGTATTTGGAACGATTCCAGACCCTGTTTTAGTGAACTGCCGTAAAAACAAACCTTCAAGACGGCGCTCATTGCTAATTTTATACTCACTTAAAGTTACCGAAATCTTTAGTGATATTAATTTAAACCTTCTTTTTAGCTTGGTTCTTTTAAGTATAAATGAATATACTATGATAATTATTATTATTCATCTTGCGAATTGCACAATATCATCGCTTGAAGTTAACGTAGGTGCTATAGTAAACTCGTTTTAAATCTCTATCCGACTGAGGAAACCAATTTATTCTGATAGGTTTTGAGGTATTAATTTCAGTATAGACTAACTAGATATAAAATGAAAACTTAAAATAGATATCAAAATTACAGTGTTAATCTTTCTACGAAGTTCTTAAGTTCTGATTGTAAAAAAAAAGTGAAAAGAGTATACTTATGATTCTGTAAATATTTATCCCAGGATATTTACCTATCTTTCAAGCCACGTGGAATGTTAAAGATAACGAGTGACCGAAAGGCATACGTAAGGTTCATACATATTTTACAGTAAGTTCTGTAACTTTCCTGTCTGAAAATTACACATTTGAATTTGGCATCAGTCATTCATCGGTCATGTTTCTAATGCGGATTAAACTCTTCTGTCCAAATATTCTTAGTTAATACTAATGGACGTTAAAATTTAAAATAAATAAATAATGCAAGGTAGGGATTGTCGGGGTTTGGTCACTGCTATTTAATAAAACTACATTTTATCATAAAAATGGTTTTATTGTGCCGACGTTTCGGCTTGAACTTCAAGCCTTCATCAGGGCTGTAAAAAACAAGTAGGACGGATGTAATACTGAAATATACATATATATATGCCTACATACAAAAATACACATACATATATACATACATGCATATATGGAAAAATACAAAACATAAAGTATTTTATGTTTTGTATTTTTCCATATATGCATGTATGTATATATGTATGTGTATTTTTGTATGTAGGCATATATATATATATATATATATATATATATATATATATATATATATATATATATATATATATATATATATATATGTATATTTCAGTATTACATCCGTCCTACTTGTTTTTTACAGCCCTGATGAAGGCTTGAAGTTCAAGCCGAAACGTCGGCACAATAAAACCATTTTAGCGCGGTTCCTCCCTCCCCCATAGGGAGGAACCCCGCTTATAAGGTTGATACAATGAAACAATCCGGAAGTGCAGACAAGAAAATTTCGCGTTTCAGAACCCCTAGAGACCGAAAATAACGGTGGTTCAAATTTGTATATATATATATATATATATATATATATGTATATATTTATTTATATATATATATATATATATATATATATATATATATATATATATTTGTCTGTTCGCTCATTTCTGGCTTCCCTGATGGTCCGATTTTGATGAAATTTGGTACAAAAATCTGTCGTTCAATTTGAAAGGTCAAGTTCGTTAACCAGCAAAATCCGCCCACTGGAAGATGGCGTTTGGGGCGAAATTCGCGCAAAAAAAATCGTAACGCTTACGTTTTTGAGTTCATAAGCTTGTAAGTACTTTTTTTATAGGCTTCGTGGGCTAGGAAAACGAATGGAACCATTTTCAAGGCGATAGCTTTAACCGTTTTCGAGAAAACTGAAAAAATAATTTTTGAATGCCGATTTTGGTTTGGGTACTTAGAATCATGGGATTCAGTGGAAACATTTACTGCATGTTCTACTTTCATTAAAACTAATATGTTGAAATTTTGGTTACGTTTGGAGTTAAGGGAGGGTTAGAATAAAATATTTTATTAACAGACATAAAAAAGTTTTGGTAACTTTGTATACTTTCCTTAATATCTCGAAAAAGGTTGAGAATTTGGGAAACGGAAGAATACCATTAGAAAGCTTACTAAATGCTCTACAAAAATGGTTCTAATGAAAGTTTTGATTAGGCGATGTCAATCGGAGAAATAAGTGCTTAAAACTTTAAAGTAATTGATTTCGCTTAATCGAACTGTTCTTTTTGTCTTTGATTTTGATACTTAAAATTATGGGATTCAGTTGAAACATTTTCTGCATGTTTGAATTTCATCAACACTAATATGTTAAAATTTTGGTTACGTTTGGAGCTAAGGAAGGATTAGAATAAAATATTTTATTAACAGACATGAAATGTTTTGGGAACTTCGTATACATTCCCTAATATCTCGAAGACGGTTAGGAATATTGGTAAACGGAGGGTTACCATGCGAAAGCTTACTAAATGTTCTACAAAAAATATTCTGAAACAATTTTTGATTAGGCTATGTCAATCGCAGAAATAAGTGCTTAAACTTTGAAGTAATTGATTTCGTTAATTCGAACGGTTCTTTTTGTTTGTTTTTATTCCTTGTTACTTTTTACTTGCTTAAAGGTGGATAATGTATTTGACAATAAAACAGATTAATTAAAATAAGAAAAACAATTCATTGTTAAAAATATATCAGGCTGTACCGTATGAAATGTCAGTTTTGGATTTGTCGATTTCCTTCAAATGTCTTGAAACTGTCGAGGCTTCTACTCCGAGTTCTTTGGCATATTCCCTAGTGTTTTAATTGCTTATAGTAGTCTAATGTATTTGTCAATAAAACAGGATACGTATAATTAGAATCAATATTTTGTTTGTTAGAATTCGAAGATGTCGTATGAATATCTAGATTACAGTACTGGTGTTGATTTCATTCTTTAGAATTATTCTTGGTATTCCCTATTTTCATCTGTTACCTATAGTTTTTTATTGTTAGTAGGTTTTTCTTATTGATTATAGAATATTAATCTATTTGGCTATAAAACAGGATATGTAAAATTAGTGACCATATTTCGGAGATTTCTGAGCGAAATACTTTTAAGATTTTCTACCACCACGAACGGCTTTTTTCCTCTATTTTTATCCACTAGATAGGCTTTATTTTGCATATTATTCTATATAAGTTTTATTCAGCAGGGGATTCTGATGAAATGTCGTGTTTTTGCTGTGGATTTTAAATACGATGTATCTAAGATTGGATAACATTAGCGAGTCTACATAGTTAAGAACCGACGACGGAGGATTACTTCTTGCTATGATTTAGTCTACATATGTATATTAAGTCCTAAATCCAAAAAATAAACTTCACAACGGTTAGATGCTATGAGCGAATATAGCAGTTCAATGCCCGTACAAGGGGGCCGCAGGAAATTTACCTGCTAAGAGTTAATCCTCAAGAGCTGTAAATATACCCCAGGTATCTGCCGACACAAATACAAAGCCTAGGCGGAGAGCACCCCAAAAACTCAGATCCAAACATAAGGTTATATACTAAATATTCATAAAGACTACTTAGTTGTAAACCGATTCATGAATTAGCAATCAATAGTTTTCAACAAAGGTTATATACTAAATATTGATAAAAAGTATTTAATTAGAAAAAAAAAACAATATTCCACAAGACTTGTTTTTGGTCCATTTGTGTCCACTCCATAGACTTAATTAGGTATATTATTCTATTGTAGTTGGGCAACTAAACTTTGTTTTATTTTGTTAAATAAAGTTTTTTTTTCTTGACTTGTTATTCGTCAAGACTTTTATTTATCCTTGTGTATTTACTAGATAGGTTTTATTCGGCATATTATTCTATATAGGCTATATTAGGCAGGGTATTCTACTCAATCTTGTGTACTTCTTCTTGATCCTTCTGTACATGGGCGTATATAAAAACAATTTCGGGGGGGGGGCTGAGACCATTTCCAGGGTATGGAATACTAAATATTTAGAGCTTGGAATAGTTTTAGGCAACTAAAACGCTATTACACGTAAAATAAAATATGTTTTATGAACTAAGTGATCTTATTTAATTTATTTTTAAGGGTTTTACGAGAAGTTTTTATCATCAATTCAAAATTTCGGAAGGGGCTGCAGCCCCCTCAGCCCCCCCCCTCATATACGCCCATGCTTCTGTATCCACTAGAAAGGCTTTATTAGGCATATTTTGTATTGATTTATAGAGCTTTGCTTTAGAATGAGAGCCAGATTCTGTAATTTCCGCTTCTGTGTATAAGTTAGCTACTGTCGGTGTCCCTGACGCCTTAATATCACTTTTATTCGAGATGTTCGAGAGGATTTTGACAATTTTCACGAGATTTATAAAAAAAAAAAAAGTTTATTTCTTTTCTAAGCTTATCAAATGGCACTAGGGACATGAACGGAACCGCGCTAAGATGCTGCAGTTCCTGCGAGTCGGACTTTTTATGATAAAATGTAGTTTTATTAAACAGCAGTGACCGAACCCGAAGAAAATTTCGCGTTTCAGAACCCCTAGAGACCGAAAATAACGGTGGTTCAAATTTGTATATATATATATATATATATATATATATATATATATATATATATGTATGTATGTATGTATATATATATATATATATATCTTTGTCTGTTCGCTCATTTCTGGCCTCCCTAATGGTCCGATTTTGATGAAATTTGGTACAAAAATCTGTCGCCTGATTTGAAAGGTCAAGTTCGTTAACCAGCAAAATCCGCCCACTGGAAGATGGCGTTTGGGGCGAAATTCGCGCAAAAAAAATCGTAACGGTTACGTTTTTGAGTTCATACGCTTGTAAGTACTCGTTTTATAGGATTCTTTGGCTAGGAAAACGAATGAAACCATTTTCAAGGCGATAGCGTAACCGTTTTTGAGAAAATTGGAAAAATAGTTTTTGAATACCGTTTTTGATTTGGGTACTTCGAATCATGGGATTCAGTTGAAACATTTTTTGCATGTTTTACTATCATTAAAACTAATATGTTGAAATTTTGGTTACGTTTGGAGTTAAGGAAGGGTTAGAATAAAATATTTTATTAACAGACATAAAAAGTTTTGGTAACTTTGTATATTTTCCTTAATATCTCGAAAAAGGTTGAGAACCTTGTGAAACGAAAGAATACCATTTGAAAGCTTACTAAATGGTCTACAAAAAAGGTTCTGATGAAAGTTTTGATTAGGTGATGTCAATCGGAGAAATAAGTGCTTAAAACATTAAAGTAATTGATTTTGCTTATTCGAACTGTTCTTTTTGTCTGTTTTTATTCCTGGTTATTTTTTAATTGCTTATAGTTGGATAATGTATTTTACAATAAAACAGATTAGGCAAAATAAGAAAAACAATTCATTGTTAGAAATATAGCTTGCCAAGAGAAAAAGATTCGATGACGTCTTTTGAATATTTTCAATTGCCTTTATGTTGTTGGTTTTTTTATTTTATTTTTTAATTGATTTTATCTGTAGAATTATTACTATAGTAAAAGAACACAGGAATATGTGAAAATTTTTGATATTTTCCAATTCATTGAAACGTATGAAATGAAGTATCGGTAGAAGAGGTTTCTAGGGTCTTGCGGACCCGACCCCAGGTATAGCCATAAAACCCTTTGAACAAAGGCCAAGGAAAATATTATCTGTTTCTATTCTATACTTTTCAAATGAGAATAGGGATAAGAACAGGAACCGGGGTCTCCCGTGGTCTAATGGCTAGCGCCTTGGATTCATAAGCGGGAGATGGTGGGTTCGATTCCCAACCTCCGGCAGGAATTTTATCATCCCACGGCTCGCTGGTGAAATTCCTCGCTACACCCTGGATGTCGGCGCTAATGACCTAGATGTAGATGCGCCGTAAAAAAAAAAAAAAAAAAAAAAAAAAAAAAAAAAAAAAAAAAAAAAAAAAAAAAAAAAAAACTGTAACCGCGCTAAGATGACGCAGTTCCTGCGAGTCGGACTTTTTTTATTATTAAATTGACTTAACAACATGTACTTATTGTGGATTTTTCGATCCATATAATGGCATAGGGCACTATGTCCTGTTGCCATAAATAACAATGAAAATACTGTGAAAAATAAAATCACGTCCGTTTTTAGCACTTTCCTCCGAAGGAAAGTAGCTATTGAGGTTGGACTCATGACGGAATTTTTGAAAAATTTCTTCAAATCTTTATCGATCCTACCTAGTAGACACCGAAAATGACCCCCGTTAAAATTTATATATATCTATATATATATATATATATATATATGTCTGTTAACACGATAGCGGCCAGAGTTTTTGTTTTTTCGTCACGAAACTTGGTATATAGCATTCAATTAGCAAACGATTGAACGAGTTCGTTAACCACCAAAGTCGGTCCACCAGAAGGGGGGGTTTACCCCAAACCCATAACACTAATTTGACTATGTCAGCCGTAATATTTGTTATATTTCAACGAAACTTGGTATTCGTTGTGTTAATATAGAGAGAAAATTGAGATATAAAAATGAACTAAATCGGTTCATTAGAAGGGGGGGTTTACTCCGGACCCACAATACCAATTCGCCACTACCAGCCGTGATTTTTGGTATATTTCGACGAAACTCGGTATTCGTAGTGGTAATCTACAGGTAAATATGTGTTGTAAAAATAAACTAAATCGGTTCATTAGGAGGGGGGGTTTACTCCCGACCCACAATACCATTTCGCCACTACCAGCCGTGATTTTTGGTATATTTCGACGAAACTCGGTATTCGTAGTGGTAATCTACAGGTAAATATGTGTTGTAAAAATAAACTAAATCGGTTCATTAGGAGGGGGGGTTTACTCCCGACCCACAATACCATTTCGCCACTACCAGCCGTGATTTTTGGTATATTTCGACGAAACTCGGTATTCGTAGTGGTAATCTACAGGTAAATATGTGTTGTAAAAATAAACTGAATCGGTTCATTAGAAGGGGGGGTTTACTCCGGACCCAAATTCCTATTATACTCATACCGGTCGTAATTTCTGCTGTATTGTAACGAAACGCGGTATACGTCATGGGTAACTCATGAGAAAGAAGTGTTGTAAAAATGAGCTGAATCGGTCAATCGGAAAGCGGGGGTTTAATTTGTAATATATTTCAATAGAAAAGCCCGCCAGACGTAGGCTCACAAAGCCTCCGCAAGGAGCGCTTTCTACCACTAGAGTGACTGTATCCTGTTCCTGCGTTAGATCAAAATACGATAATATGAGGTTTTTTGTATTTATTGCGTAGTGTAATAGGTACCATGTGTAAACATAACTCTGGAAGCAAATTAATAATTGATCAGTTACTCATTACAAATTTATAAGAGAACTATTCATGTTTTTATTTTATTTATGTAGGATATTCTAAGCAAATTGTTCTGGAAAGCAGTCTACACTACCCAAATTCTGAGGAAAGTGCTTAGTTATGCAGCTCCTGCGTGACGGACTTTTTTTTAGAGGTAAAAGACACCAAGTGGACTTGGTTTTGTTTGACTATGATCAATACTTCCAATTACCTATCAATGTCAATAAAAAGGTGAAAAATTATCTTTAAACTGTTTCTATAAGTAACGTAGAAACAAATTCTAATTGTTCAAAGTTATGGAAAATTGGCTCCCCTGAACAATTATAAAAAATATGTGACATGGTGTCCTTTACCTCCGGGGTACAGAAATATGTCAAGTAATGTCATTGTGGGATAGATCAATTGGTGTATTTGTTTGCTTATCAGTTACATGTCTCAGATGAATTTCGGCAGAAATAAAAACACTGTCAATTAAAGGGATGTAAATTAAATTAAATAATCTATTGCAAACAAATTGTTATTCATCAATACTAAGATGAAAAGAAACATTTTTGTTACAAGATGGTGTTTTGTAAGTAGCTCAGTCCGCAATTATTTATTGAAAGTAGGGATCGGACTCTATACTTAATTCATCGCGATAACTCATTCAAAATTCATCAAGCGTGAACACATAAACAGTCACCTCATTGTCCCAGAGAAAACGAAGAGCCTTAATCATTTAAGATTCTTTAACACTTGGATATTCTTTTCTTACCGAAACCGTTCTAACTTCCAACCATACCGTCCATTTTGAGTTTTTGTTTTTACGGTCTTAATCTGTTTATATTTTCAACAAGGTAGTAGCTCTATTTTATGAGAATTTTATTGATATTTCACGCATATTTTTACATCAAGTTTTGCTTGTAGAATTATTCTTAAGTATTTCCTTGTAAAATACTAAAATAAAAAAATGAGGAAGTAAATTTATTTAAATTTTAATCTCCATTATAATTAACTCAGAATTTTAGTAACTACACAGGACTAATGTAATAAAGTAGGAACATAAATAAAATTCGCATAAAGACTAGTTAGGGACAGATAACAAACAAAGGGCCGCCACACACTATGAGGTAGACAGGACAGGTTCACCCGTCCGGTGCTACCCCCTCTCTACCCTCTCCGGCGACCTCACACCTGATGAAATTTCGATTATTTCCACCTCACAGGCGAGTAGACCTCATGTGTGTGTGGGGGTTGTCAGGTGTACCTGATGAGGTCTCAGTTTTCTGCAACTCTGATTTGTTTTACCGTTGTGGCCTTTTTATTTATTTATTTATGGAATCAGTTCAAAGCTTAAAATGTATCATAAAATTAACGAAGTTCTTAGTGATTTCATCGAAATTTATAAAAATGAACCATGTTTATGGAAAATAAAAGACGATGATTTTCACAATAGAAATAAAAGGGATGCTGCATATCGCAAATTAGTATACAAACTGCAGAAAATATATCCAAATGCAAACGAGAGTATGGCTAAAAGTAAAATTAATAGTTTTCAATCTAATATTCGGAAGGAGTAGAGGAAAATTGACTCCTCAAGATTCTCAAAGTAGCTGTTAGTTTTTCGTGTGGAGATATAGCGGCCCTCATTTGTGTATATTTCTTCTTAATGAAAGGAGATACAAGTGACAATAACTCTAAGTAAACTGATTCGTTCATGCGCAGTTAATTGCGATAATCTATTGGTTCATCTCTTAATTCGTTCAGCAGATTGATATGGGTGAATTTATTTCTTCTCTGCAACCATTCCTTACGCCATTGTTTGCGTTTTTTTCGTTTGTTTTTACGTGTCTCAAATATTACTGCAAATAGAGAGAGATAAAGTAGATCATCTCCTGGAGGACCCATGTTGAAGACTGACAAACCTGTCCGATACACCTGAACAGTGTGGGTCACAGGTAGACCGGACAGGTGCACCTCACGGGTGTACCTGTCCGGTCTACCTCATAGGCTGTGGCCGGCCAAAGAGAAATTAAAAATACAAGAGGTCAAGTTGTCATAGAATTAGAAGTTTCTCTATTAACAAATTTATCAATTAAGTCGGCTGTTCATTAAAAAAAATAAGAGCGAACCTATTTTACTTTATTTTTTATTGACTTAAGAAAAAGAAGAAAAATATTTTTATATTGGACCAAAACAGATTGTTTTTTTTTTTCACAAATGGAAAGAAAAAGAAATCAAACAAACAAAAAAATAAAATAAATAAATTGCTCTTTACAAATTAAAATAAAATGTCTTGATAAAGCCTCGGCTTGAAGCGTCGGACTGTAGGTACTCCTAGGTTGTAGATCGTGGCAGCTGAAGAAAGAGGTAGTTAGTCTTGATACCTTCGGGTCAGTTCTTCGATGTGAAATGCGATTGTATCAACTCCCGTTCTCGATGGAGCAAGGTGTTTCGAACGAACCAAGAGGCGTTGGTTGCAATCCGTAGCACTTTGTTTTCTAAAGTCTGAAGTCTTTTGATGTTCCTTACCACACTGGGTAGGCGTAAGTCAATATTGGAAGGATCATCGTTTTGTAAAGTAATGATTTACTAAAGAATTATGGCAAATTCTTCAGATATGTAGCACAAAATAACCACCTTCCTGTGGAATATGCTTTGTTATGCATCACCTGCGTGCCGGACATCATTAGATGGTAGATCGCATATAATAGATTGGTCATAATTAATGTTTATTAGAGTAATAGACACGATGAACGATTTCTTTTAAATTCAATAACTCAGATGATAACCATTTCTTATATATATATATATATATATATATATATATATATATATATATATATATATACTATATATCTTTTTTTTTTAATTTCAAAGTCTCCTTATTAATGACAACGATTATTTGGGAGGGTATATTAACTGGTTACCTTCCTTTCCTTGCAATGAATTTTTAAGCACAAATCAGATAATCTCGAGCCTTTATACAAATTTTGTATTATGAACTCCCGTTAATTGGAATCATATCTGGCATGGCATTATCACATTTCATTATTATCAGTGAATGACCTTCAGGTTGTAATCAATATGACGCGAATGTTTCCGATGATTTCCAGAGCTTCAAGGATAGGATCTTAAGAGGAAACGATCAAATACCTTGGAGATAGTCTTATCGACAAATAAGTGTGTCTATTTATAACATTTAGCCCATTCAGATTCAGGATTTAAACAAGACAGCCAGTAGGTTAAAAGGCACTGGTAAACTAGAACTCCGCTATCAGCAACTGATAGTGGGGCGTTCGTTTTAAAATGCAAAACAGGACCGGTTCACGCTTCGTCATCCCCATATACACGCGACCCATACTTGAAGAATAATATTTTTAAAATGATTAACTTTTTGCGTGGCTATGCGCACACGATCAACCATGTCATTATAGAAATTAATATGTATTAATTCCTGAGAAGCATAATGGGCTTTCAAGCCACCTACTGCAGCAAAAAAGCATATACCAATTTCTTCTGGTTTCCCTTGCTACTTGGTATTTAGGTAAAAAACAGAAACAATATAACGACGTTAAAAAGTTAAATAAATAATATAAAACGTTAGGACTCAAAAACTCAATATATGACCGGAAGCGTGGCCACATTTTAACCCATTAGAGCCGGAGTTTCTTTTTTTCAAAAATTCGAAATACGAATAAATCATTTTACAAACTTAGTATATAATATAACTTTTCTAACATCGCTTAGATATTGGCGTTACCATATGGCAACGCACAGCGCTAATGGGTTAACGAAAATCTTCGTGAGATTTGGAATAGTAAATTTACTATTAACCCACTCTCACAGAGACAAAAAAAAACACTTACTACTGTGTACACAATGCAATACCTGTTTATACGATAACACTCTTTAGCGGGCAGCAGAAAACGAGGAATCCAAATCCGATGCTTATACCCCCTTATTAGTGGTAAATTATGAAACTTCCGCAACTAAAATTGCAGATATTTAAATGGTATTATTAGTAATTTAATGAGTGGACAATGTCCAAAAAGCAAGGAATCGAAGTGGGTCACTTTAAAGAGTTTCCAAACGCCAACAGATTCATCGGTGAGAAAAAAATCCTGTCCAGTTCCTAATCGACGAATCCATTGAAACTTAATGCCACTTTGCGGTGTTGTCTGGTCTGCCAGGAGCAGTTGATTTAGGAACCCTTTGTCGCAAATGCGCCAGGGAGACAGAAACACCAGCACATGGTGCTTGGTTGTTGTCCCCCGGACAAGGAACAACGTGAAGCATAGAAGAATAAGCCAACTCAAAGAAAGGGAATTTCAATGTTTTGAAACACTAGATCCCGAAAAGAAAAACACTCATCCCAAATGCACAGCATAATATCTTGGGAAACAAGTCGAATTTTGGACGAGGAAGTATATTGCGAAGGGGCTGTGGGTCGGATCGAGAGGGATCATTCAGAAGAGCACAGCCTTTTGGGACTAACCACAGATCACCTGACAGCATTAGCTGAGTGCACACTAGGTATTACAGCCAATCATATTTACCGACACTGACTGCTTAATAAGCAGTACTTATCATCCATACACAGTATTTCCTTATAGACTTAAGACTATAATTTCAAATCAATTCCTTTTCTTGCAACACTGTAGGTTTCTTTTATCTTAATTTGGTTTATTCCTTGTTTCGAAATCCTTCCATTTTCAGCCGGTAAATTAACCCTATTTCCGAATGGATGATAAGCACTCCGTGTACCTTGTAACCCATTTTATTTCCTTTTTAAATAACGTTTTCTTCTTAATTGAAAAGAGTTATAAACATTTCTTATATATTTCGATGCACTATATCTGTTCGGTATACAAGTAAACCCGCTTTGCTCAGTATTTTAAATACAGCGCAGAGGATGTAGTTGAGGTAAGAACGTACAAAGTAAAATCGAAACTGTTTTCAACTTTTAATCCCAAGTTCAAAGGCATGGCGGAACTCAGATTCGGATTCAACGTGTCAAACTACAAGTCACTTCTGACGGGTTCACGACTCCTTTTGATGGAGTGTTTTGTCTCTTGTTTACTTCCGTTGTACTTGCGGATTACGATCTGGTCCCATCGTTTGTTATGGGAATGCCTAATACCAAAATTAGTGGCGGAAACGTAATACCAACACATGTATATATATATATATATATATATATATATATATATATATATATATATATATATAGAGAGAGAGAGAGAGAGAGAGAGAGAGAGAGAGATTTTAGCGTGGGCCATTTTTAAAAATTTCTTTCTTGACAGCAACCTCAATCGGAAAGTGCTGAAATAAGGTAAAAAAAAAAATGTATTTGAAAAATAATTGAAGTTGATAGAACTTGAGACGATTGTTGATAAGGATTCTTGAAAGATGCTAAGGTAGCCTTGAAGACAGGTAGTTAAGGGATAATTCTTGAAGAGGATGAGCTAAGCCCATCGAAGGAAGAGATCTATTCCCGCTGATCGGATCCTTCATAATGAGGGCCTTTCACTAGAGCTGCTAACAATTTAATGGTCTCTCATCGGGGAAATTATATCCTTCATCTCGAGGGGTTTTCATATTACCGCCTTATAAACTCATCATTTTTTTTTTTTTATTTCAAGGAATATTTCGCTTATAAGGTTAGATTAGAAACTTTTGATGTAGCCATAATGAACTATAAAGTTATTCGTTCTTGATTTAAATAACGGATAAAATAAAACGGAGATAAAAGAACAGGCCAGTTTGTGCAGAGTGCAACGCTAAAACGATCAAAATAAAACATATACCGACCAAGTGCAGAAGCGGAGAACATCTAGACATACCTGCGTACTAGGTACATAAAGCAATACGTACACAAAAATAATATTTCCAAGCACTTAATATATTTCACTTTATTTAACTTTTAATTTTTTTTATATTATACCGTTTAACGGCTAACGTTTTTATACAGTGGTATAGATCAGATAGCTAAAGTTGTGCCTCTCTCTCTCTCTCTCTCTCTCTCTCTCTCTCTCTCTCTCTATATATATATATATATATATATATATATATATATATATATATATATATATATATGTATATATATATATATACACATATATATTAGACAGTTCACCCCTAGCATCTACAAAAATGAAATTGAAATGGTATTACTAGGAAGAAAAGCTCAGGAAAATAAAATCATCCAAAATGAAATGTTCAAAAATAAAAAAACTGGCAAAGCGTAGAATAGGTAATAATAATTAAAATTCAGGGGGAAAACAGTTAATTACATACCATAAATATAGTTATAACATCGTATATTTTTTAATTTACTCATTGCTTAAATCTAGAATAATAATAATAATTACTTTTTTTTAATAATGTGTGTCATGTTCAATTCGTGGGTATGAGGTTCATGTGTGGTCGGCATTAAGGAGAAAAGCGTTTTGACAGGGAGTACATATTGCTGAGCTCATCCCATAACACTGCTTGCAACTTGTTGCTCGCTAGCCTTGATCACCACACTGTCGGCTTAATGACTCTATCAGTAGCCACAAACAACAGATGTCGCGAAAGACAGTCTCTTCATCCGCCCAAAGCAAACTTGGCTAGTTTAGGATTATCTTTTGAATGGGTTTTCTTTAAAAAGATCTCTATTTAACGATAAATAATTTCAGATTACATTTTCCTTCAGATTAATGTTTGAATTACATTATTTATAAGCATTCGCAACTATTTTTAAACCACCTTAAAAGGGGAAAACTGAATTATTATAGCCTTTCTTTACGGAAAACATCTGATTTAACTTTATTAAAACTGCTACTAAATAGATTTTAAAAAATCTGGTCAACTCTATTTACTATTTCTTCAATCGACGTCTCTTCCAGCAGAGATTCAACAATTAGGAATAGGACAAGTCACATTAAATCGACTCCTTAAAGCACGCTTGCCTCGAGACATCCTAAATCCTATACAATAGAGGTAGTCATTTTTATCTGCTGATTCAGTGTACCTGTAGTTAATATTTCATATATTGTTTACATTTTCATTTATTTTAATTTAATGTTATTATGTTTTGTTGTTAAATTTGTGTAATCAAGCCGACCCAATAAATTTGTTTTTCTTTATCTTCTTTAATCTTACACTTTACTCCTAATCCTGCCTTCAGCCAGTGTATATAAATAATTATTATTTTATGATTATAACATTCAAAGAATGTTCTCTTTACAGATGAATGGTGTTAATGACCTGACCGGTTGACATGGCAAAAGATAGAATAAAAAAATAATTGTATATTAGACGTTATGAACCCATATATTATTTTTTAATGGCAAAAAAAAAATACAATTCAAAACTGGGGACGCAGGTTAAACCAAGCGAATTACTCAGCGAGGCGAACTGCCATTCTGCTAAAAATTAAATTAATTAATTTTATTGATCTAATTTATTTATTTTTTAAATATACTTATTTGTATTGATTATTTAGAAACCTCTAGTTGTTTCAACTATTTTATTTTTGTGCCGCATAACATTTAGTATGACAAAGGTACCGAAAATGGCCGAAAACGCGAATATATACCATAGATTAATGGCTCTTGGTGGGAAAAAAAGGGTGTTAGCTTATAAATCAAGTAAGTATTGCTATTACATCGGCAGAAAAATACAACTTGATTTTGTTTTCCTTTATGACATATACTGGGATGAAAACAGAATTTTAAATTTAATATAGTAATGTAGATGACGTTGCAATTGAGATTAGTATAAGTAATATGCTAAAATTTTCCTTAGAATAATAAAAACAAATTAGCATACCACAAAGTATAATTGCGTAAGAATATGCCACACAGCACTCCATTCTCTATATTCACCACCGATCAAACTGTACAACATAACAGTGAATGTGGAACACATAATAATCAAATGTAATGGATTTGTAGGTCTCGATGGTTAGTAGAATTGGGAGCATCAAGGATTATACGGAGGACTTTTGATTGGAAACGTATTATATTAATATTTGATGGTTTCGCTGTTCTTCAACATAATTCGATACCGCAGGTCCACGACTGGCTGTCGTTTATATGGTTAGTTTGTTATTAATTGACAGTTTTGATTTGGGCCTTCGTTGTAGTGGAAGGGGTCCATAGCTTGATGGATATGATTTGTCCAATTTTAGAGTTAGATTATAAAACAAGGGCAAAGAAAGGAGGAAAAATACTCAACAAATTTCAATGAAATATAAAAGGTTTTGAGTAAGGCCAATGACCATCATGGGTAAAGGCAGAATTATTTAAATAAAATAATTATATTAAAATGTTTTAAGGAAATGTAAAAATAGATAATTTAAAATATTAGATTTATAAACGGGTAGGCAGATGATTGAACAATATGATTAAAAATAAGAGCTTCCGCACAATATTCTGAGCTGCCGGTGAAACAAGGGCCACTCCGATTAACAGCGACGAATGGCCTTCTAAGCCATTGGACAATGGGATACCGGACATCCTACTTTGATGGAGAAAAATAACACAACAAAAACCGCATGGAACCGTTTAGTTAGGTTAAAATGCGCATTATGTCATACCTCATAATCAAAATGAGATATTTATTTATTGAATCTATTCACAGTTTTGGCAATAATAGATTTAGAGGTTTTAAATAATCGCAAGGATAACAAAATGTGGACAAACATACAATGAAAAACAAATGCAAAAGGCCATGGTAGTTAGTCGAGTGAGGTTCTCTCCGTACTATACATATCAGTTAATTAAAATAATTAAGTTGGGATACAGATAATTATTATTTTTTAATATTTATTGAAATTTACAGACCGTACTCCGTAAAGCATGCAAAGTACAAAAATTAAACACTAACTCCACCGATATTAAACAATAATACCAGGAGGGGAGACGACACCACTGTTTCACTCCCTATTTTATAACATCAGTAATAAATATAAAACAAGCAATGAAATTTTAGGCTATTTACATATTTACGGTTGTTTACTCATTACCCTAATTAGGGGCCATTTACATAAAGTAAACTATGTCCATGTAGGTTATGACTTAAAATTGTCAGAGGAATGGAAACTACTAAGAGGATTCGGATGAGCAGACAGTTTATAATGGAATGTTAGGAATCGGGACGTGTCTACTTATTGTGCGAATGGGATTTGTAGGTCTCGATGGTTAGTAGAATTGGGAGCATCAAGGATTCTACGGAGGACTTTTGATTGGAAACGTATTATATCAATATTTGATGGTTTCGCTGTTCTTCAACATAATTCGATACCGCAGGTCCACGACTGGCTGTCGTTTATATGGTTAGTTTGTTATTAATTGACAGTTTTGATTTGGGCCTTCGTAGTAGTGGAAGGGGTCCATAGCTTGATGGATATGATTTGTCCAAGTTAAATTTTTGGCGAGGTAGAAATCTAAGTATCATAACTGATTTGTTTGAGTAAGGGGAAGGATATGGATGGAATCCGGAGGGCACCTACTTCATTGTAGAGTAAAGGTTACATGTTTCCACTTTTCAGGGTTAACTTTGATACTCTATGAATTCTATTTATACTTGAGCAGTGGAGAAATGCAAAATCATACACAAAAGTGCCGGGTTGTTTGAAATGTCAGCAGTGAACATGGAATACAGGAGGGAACCAAGGACGGTGCCTTGTGGAACTCCTGCTGATATTTTATGAGACTACGATTGAGAACTACTATATTGGAGAGGCGATGGTGCGGTCTCTATGATACGATTTTAAGATGAGGTAGAACGTATGAGGCTGGAATCTATTGAGTTTTAACAGGACTGTAGGTTATTCCTTAGCGCTCGGGTGCAGATGATATAGCATCAAGGATTCGGAAGGCTTGTTGAGTAGTAGCATGTTGGGGACGGACACCGAACTGGTAATTTGGGGTTACATTAAGGACTTCGAATATGGATAGGAGACTTTTGTAAAGGAGCTTCTAAAACATTTCGGAAATTATGAAGAGGAGAGTGATTGGACGAAATTTGGCTTACACGCATATATGGTTCATTGGATTTGCGAATCAGGATTCCCTGGAGTGTTTCCAAGAGGTAGAAAAATGGGTTCTACGAAGGACACTTTAACAATAAACCTTTGGGTGGAAGATGACGAACTATATTTGACGCTATGAGGTAGCAACAGAGGATTTTTTTTTCTTGCGAGGGAGATCGTTAATAGTATATTTTATATCAGGAGGACTTAGTAGAAGGGAAGAGAGAAAGAGGTTCAACGGATTGGGAGAAAATGAGGATTCCAAATAGTTGGCAAAGATATTCGCCATTTCCTTGTTACTTCTGGCCCATGTGCCCATCCTCTCGCCGTAAAGGGGGTAAGGACGTATGGTTGATTTAAATTTTGGAATTCGTTTGGTTGTGTTCCTTTACATAAATTAAAATATTAATTTGGGATTATTTTAAATTTATTTAAATTCTATCTTATTTTCTGATTCGTTTCAAACATTATGTGTAATTGAATCATTCTTGAAGTGAGGATAAATTAGTATTCCTTTTTCTAAGCTTGTGACGGAAAAACAGGAAATATAATATTTTTCTTCTATCAATAAACGCATGAGAGAGTGTAAGTATATTCAATATTATAAACCAATTAATATTTTAATTTCTTCTGGTGAAAATAATTCATGTATAAATTTATCTTCATATACACATTAGCCAGGTATAAATTAATGTATATATATATGGATATATAATTTAATTTAGACACCTCAGCTCAGCTTTATTACTGTTGAAGATTAGCTTTATCTTTGTAGACAATGCCAAATATACAGATGACTTATCATGGCTTATGGTTTACTTTCTGAAAATGACTTTAAGATAATAAAACACTCCTTTATAACGTTTCATGATCGATTCATGTTGTACAAGCTATGTGAAATATGTGACAGCTACCTCAAACAACAAGCGAATTTTAGTGAATAAACTGGTAAATAATCGAACGGCTAAAACAAAGAAAAATGATTCAGGGCTTATAGGAATCACTAAAGAAATATAAATTATCACTCTAAAAATATAAGATGAACAAGTATAATGAAAGGATTGTCATCAATGTTTATTTCTTGAGCTAGCTTACGCTAATAAAACATTTAATAGTTCAATTTAAGTTATCTTATTTTTGTGTTTGTAAAGTGATATAGTCACATATCCATTTATTATTTTTTTGTTCTGAACACAAATGTCAATTTAAAGCAAGAATGTTTGTATAAGATTTTAATTAAGACCCAGTTATATTTAAATTTTATTTATTTATTTATTTATCGCACCGCATCTATGGCGAAGTGCATTTTTTCGGTATTTTCAGTAGAGGGCGATGTAAAGTAGGTTTAGTCGAGCATATTCCTAAAACATTTTCTTAAATAATAATTTTAAAATATTTGAACCAGATATTTTGACTTGGTATTTTAGAGAATATGTTGAATTTTGTATGTTGACTTGGTATTTTAGAGAATATTTAAATTTTAGAGAATATGTTGTTTGTCTTTAAACCTTGGAATATAGTGTCGATGAAGGGCTACATGGTGATAATAAATCAAGTACCTTATGAGGTTTTTGTTGTTGTCTCTCGGTCTACAGTCGATCAGTATGTGTCTTACTGGAAGATCCTCATTGCAATGTGTGCATCTTGGGCTCTCTGTCTTTTACATGAAATAACCGTAAGTCACTAAACAGTGTACAAATATTTTCAGATTAAGTCCATTCTTTTTACAAGTAGCCCAGTATGATACTTTGTGCTATGGTACATAAATCTGACAGAGTTATGGTTTCTGTGTCTGTTGATGGTGTCTGGGTCACTAAGTTTGCCTGTCTAATGATGTACTTCGTGGATACCAAGGTGATCAGGTAGCCAGAGCATTTTGATATGTTTCTGTTGTAGCATTTTGGTGATGAGAGGATTAGTGCTTTATATGTTATCCATGGCAAGTAAAAATCTCAGTGAGTACCTGAAAATTGTAATGTCGTTAGTAGTTGAGTTGTAAATGTTAGTCAGTGCAAGAAGAACATGCATTTCTGCACGCAGCTCTGTGGAATATACTTAAGTATGGTCAAATAGTCTAATTGCACGAACGGCTTATTTTACTATTGTGGCTTCACCTGTTCTGTGTAATGCTTTGGCCGAACTGTAGATGAGTAAGTCGTCAGCATAAAGACAGTAGTTTACACCTTAGGTAATACATTCAAGTATGGTATTAATTGTAGCATTGAAAAAAGTTGTACTTAGAACACCTCCTGGGAGCACTCCATTTTCCTGGAGAAATACATATTATTATATCAATTATTTTGGGGTAATTCTTTTTTACTTTTTGTATACTATCGTTTTTATTATTATTTTGTATCATTTCTGTTATTCATTATGTTTTTTAATGTTCTTAATTTTTAGCATGCTAAGCCAACCCAACGCTGCTTTCTTTTTCACCTTATGAATATGTTGTGCTTGCTGTCTAATAATTTTTCTATTCATTGATCTTTTGTGCTTCTGAACAGGCATTTTGATATTGGTAAAAGTTTTTAACTAGAAATAATCGCGCCTGAATAAAACTTCATTGGTTTTGCGCAAGGCAGAGGCAATATCGTATTATTGTTTGTAATAAAGTTACATCGAGTTTTATTCGGGCAGTTAAAAAATACTTTGAAACATTTTAATATAGTTAGGGTATATTTAGGAAAAGGAAAATTACGTTTGAGTAAAGATCACAAATAAAATTATTACAAAATTAGAAATTTAGTAAGGTTACTTCAACATATGTTTACATATTTTATTGAGTCAAATTTATTTTATTTATTTAAAATAATTACAGTTACTAATAAAATCACTCGCACCCCATTTCCGAAATAGACACCCTATAGTTATAACAAGGAAGGTAAAAATGCAGTTTCACGCCCTCCAAACCGATTTCTTTCAAATTTTGCACAATAACGTATTCTGATGCACTAAACATGAATACGATAAAAAAAAACGTCGGGTTTAACTAGGAAAGAAGTTATTAACCACATAAGTTCACTGTTATGCAGGTTATGAGAGCTAATGTAAACAACTAAATTTGTGACGACTTTAAGGCATAAATGACTACTTTAAGGCATACATGCTATGCGTTTCCGCTCGCTACGCTCGATCAAGAAGATAACAAAACCCCAGCCAATCCAACTCGCTAAAATTAATAGAATATAATATTAGGCACTAAAGTTAGGAAGGTTATAAAACTAGGCATCATCAGCGTATTTGTAAACACGCGCATGCGCAGATATGTAACATTGGGAAACAGAGAACTCTCATTTGAAATGTTCAGAAACCATTTATTCGAAAATATTGTTAATTTTATGGGCATCCTCACCTGTCACTTAAGGGCATACGTGCTATGCGTTTCCGCTCGCTACGCTCGCTCAAGAAGATAACCAAACCCCAGTCAATCCAACTCGGTATAATTAATAGCTCCCATAACCTGCATAACAGTGAACTTTAGTGCTTAATAACTTCTTTCCTAGTTAAATCCGACGGTTTTTTTTTTTATCGTATTCGTGTTTAGTGCATCAAAATACGTTATTGTACAAAATTTGAAAGAAATCGGTTTGGAGGGCGTGAAACTGCATTTTTACCACAAGGATAAACAAGAGTTAATGAAAATGATGCAGTTCCTGCGACAAGAGCTTTGTTTCCCGTATAGAAGGGTTAGCAAAATAAATTTTACTACAGCGATTCGAATGTGATAAGGAGAGAGTGAGAGTGAGCCGGGGGGTGGAGCGGTGGTGGGGGAACTTAGCAATGCCGTAACTGTAGAGGAGTCCGCATTTCCCCCTGCTACGGTGGGGCCTAGCAGCGCATGGTCGTGGGGTAATTCTACATCTCTCTCTCTCTCTCTCTCTCTCTCTCTCTCTCTCTCTCTCTCACTCACTCTCTCTCTCTCTCTCTCTCTCTCTCTCTCTCTCTCTCTCTCTCTCTCTCTCTCTCTCTCTCTCACTCTCTCACTCCTTTCCTCTCACCGTCTTCTCTATAGTTGTGTCATCTGCAGGCTGTCCACTATAGGATTAGTTCAGGCTCGTAGCAGTCAACTTTTGAAGTATTTCGAGCAAAACGTCACATCCTCAGCATAATGTTCAAATACCATTTCATTCTCAAGGTTTCAGTAAATTGAATTAGCCTTATTTCCAAATTTAACGGTAATATGTTCTTATATTATAAGAAGAGGCCATTTACGTATTACTCACTCACTCCTTATGACAAGACATACCTATCTACCACCAACACAAACTCGACTATAAAACATTTACTAAATGAATGCCAATTTGGAAAAAAAAACCTTTGACATGCCCGATAACTTGCCTGACTTACTCAGGTACGAGAGCCAATAAATAGAAAACACATAACAATTTTTGAAACAAAGCAGTCTATATGGCATTAATTAAAAAAAATCAGTCCCGTAACAGGCCGCGAGCGCCCTGAGGGGCAGATACTGTAGAGGTATCTGGTTCATGACCATACGGCACACTAGGGAGATAGTGTGGTCAGTACTACGCTCCGACCGCCTGATTTTCCCCTTGCTGCTTCCACTACTAGGGTCATTAGCACCAAGGTACCCATTTATAAATAAATTAAAGGCTGGGTTGGCCTAGGGACGGTCAGGGAGGCCGAGTTCAACCCATGAATGAAGACACTAGAAGAAAAAAATCTCTGCTTGCTCGGGATTTAAACTCAGGTCCTCCAGCTTATTAGTCCAGTGCTCTACCACTGAGCTAACCTCGCCCCCGTGGCATTAATTAAATACAATTAAATCCTCAATTGCACATCAATAATAACGAATATTTAAACATATATCTGTTAAATTGCATACTCAGTACATAACGTATATACATCCGGTATACAATGCATTTGTGTGCAAGTCAAGCATAATAATCTACAGGGTAAAATAAAATATATCATAGAACCTACCAATCATAAATAATTGAACGATTCAACATATATACATATATAATGATGTGAAGCGCTACAATAAAACGTCATAACATTTTTCCTTCATTAGTACGAGAAAAAACTTCCAAAACTCAAATATCGTTATCATGACTGAAAGGATTCACTAGAAACTTTTTTGACAGAAGCTTATAATCTTCGAACAAATATTCTTGTAAGTAGAAGATGAATATTTCTTCGAAGATTATAAGCTTCTGTCAAAAACGTTTCTAGTGTATCGTTTCAGTCAAGATATTTGAGTTTCGGGAGGTTTTTTTCTCGTACTATTGAAGTAAAAATGTTAAGACGTTTTATTCTAGCGTTCCAAATCAAATCAACGATAAGTATGACACGGACACACGCTAAGATGACGCGGTTCCTGCAAGGGGGACTTTTGTAATTAATACAAATACTATTCAAAATATCAGAAAAGTTGATCTTCTAAATTGAATTTTTCCTTTTATGAAATCGAGCTGATAGCTTCACATTTGTTGGCACAAAAAAGGCTGTTCTTTAGTTTATGTAAATCTATGCAAACATTGTTATTCTTTGGGCCCATATTCATAAAAAAAAAATCTCTCTTCTTATTAAAAAGAAGAGAATTTCCCTTTCATGAATTTTAAAACGGGTTAGTCAATGAATACCAATGAAAATATCCTTTGTTAAAAACAGTTCTTTCTAAAAAAAGAAAGAAAAAAAACTTAAACTCGAGAAAACTGCTACTTCGTTAGAATCATCATTCTTAAGTGCTCTTTGCATATCTCGAGGATACTTAGAGAGTTTCTTGGTTAATTAGAGAGTTTTTACATAATAAAATTTGACGTACTAATAGATTTATTGTTTCCTTTTTTTTACCTTTCGAATGCAAACGACGAGTAAGTCGCGAAAAATTGAGTAAATCTCCTCATCTCAGACATAACAAATTTTGTCATCTTAGCGAGTCTAAAGGGTGTTTCCTGTTTCGTCTAGGGCAGAAACCCTGCTTCTGATATCGACCTGATAACGCAATCCGGAGATGCTGACGAAAATGTCGACTTTTCATCATCCATAGGGCTCGAAAAAATGGTCGTTCAAATTTCTATTACATAAACATACACAAACATATCAAAAGTAAATCCTACCAATTTTATATTTATCATATTTGTTAGACTGTTTCTGGGTAATGAAATTGTTGGTTAATCTTTTTCTTTGAAGAAAAAAAAACAACAACAAATATATACATTAATTTTTTTTTTTTTTTGTGTACAGCGCATCGACATAAATCTGGGCCATTAGCGCCGACGTCCAGGGTGCAACCAGGAATTTTCTCAGCGAGCCCTGAGATGAGAAAATTTCTGGCGCCGGTGGGGATCGAACCCACCATCTCCCGCTTATGAATCTAGCGCGCTAGCCACTAGACCACGGGAGACCCCTATATATATATATATATATATATATATATATATATATATATATATATATATATATATAGGGGTCTATGTATATATATATATATATATATATATATATATATACATTAATAAAAATAGAATTTCACGAAACGAAATGTGAACCCATTACTTGATCTAAAACTTTCTAGTACGACTATATCTTGTTAAATTTTTCCTTATGTTTCATGAAATAATAATAAAATTATATCAGTAAATCATCAACAGACAGCAAGTTGGTTATACCTTCTTTGTCATTGAATTAATGCCAATAAAAAAAAAACAAAAAAAACAAACTCAAACTTGAAATTTGATCGAAGAATCACCTCCGAAGGCCTTGGAGCAATTTTTGGATAAGAACTCAAAGATTGCGTCAAAAAACATAATCAATACTAAAATAAAAGCAAAAAAGCAAAAGTTTGAGAAACGTCATATATTCAAAGGGCTGTAACATGGCTCCAAATGGACAAGTCAACGTCGTCGAGTTCTCAAAAAATTTTTATTTTTGAGCTCTGAAAGGCAGTACACAGGAAATAGTCGTTTATTTTGGTTTACGACTTGAATAAATAGATCATAGTTTGAAATATCTTAAATTATGCATTTTGGGGGATTAGGCTTAAACAAAAAGTGCAGGGGTTTTTCTGACCCCGCATTCGGATTCAGTGACCCCAAAAAACATATAATAAACATGGTCTGCTCTCTGGGTCTGAACTTTTTTTTTTTTTTTTTTTTTTTCTTTTGTTTGGCTGTTCTTTATTTTTCGCGCTATCGATAAATAATTATTTTCGATAGCGCAACGTAAAACTTTCATATTCCTAATGATAAGTTGCTGATGAGGTTTTATTGTTAAGCAATGCTTCCAGTACGCCTAGATAACCCATGGTCGGATGGCATCGTGACAAAACCGGTACTGAAATTTTGAGAGTTTATTTGTTTCCAGGAATCTTCACAGCCTTTTGTAAAGCATCCTTTTCCATAGATTACTCATACATTTTGTAAGGCAAATGGGTCTGTAATTGGAGAAACTATTATGTTTTCCTTGTATTAGAAGATCTACAACTTCCAAATAATTCTATTTGTGGGTGTAGGAGCAGGTTTAATGATTATTATTTAATTTATTAAGAAGACTGCATAAGTCATAAGCGAGGTTTTCAGAATACAGGGATGTTAAAAAAGCGCTAAAGGAAAAACGAAAAATTAGTAATTATTTCTATTCGTTAATGGAATCGTTCGTGAAGAAACAATAACCTCAGTTACGTTAATAGACAATATATATAATGTTTTATTGTATTTTTTCTTCGTATATTGTAACTGCTCCTCAAGCAGTACGTGCCTAGAAGTATAAAGTGGCTCACTAACAGCACACTCTAGAGCTCAGCAAGGAGTGACAAGAAATGCTTGAAGCTCATTACTTGACAAGCCCTTGGAGAGGATAAAGAGAAAGGTGGCACTTGAAAAGAGCTCATGCGGCAACCGAGAACTCTAAAGAAAAGCTACACTAGATTTGCACTAGAATAAAGAAGAGAATGTCTCACTCTTACACATTTAGTAAGACTCTTACCGCATCAGAGTTATAACTACTGATTGTGTTTTTTTAAGCGCTTGTTACTAGCTACTGAGGTTGCACTCATGGCAAAAGTTTTGAAGTGTTTCTTCATATCTTCTGCAATACTAAATACAATCCATAAAAAAGGACTCCCTAAAATAAATATTACAATTTATAATAAAATATGTATGTATGTGCCTAGCATAATTTTCGTTTTCTAGCATCAAAACGGGCTACATTTCAGAGCTAATGGGAAAGATAACTTTTTTATAAAAATTTCATTAAGAATAAGGTTTTTCTCCGTTCTCAAGTAATTAATTTTCCTGTACTCGGCGTAATTTTTGCTTACTAGCGAAAAAAAAAATATATATATAACTTGTCCAACAAAGGAAAAATAGTTTGTGTAAATAAGCAAACTTGGTCTTTAAGGGTGGAAGTTTACTCCAGAACCGAATTATGAATTTCTACGTAACAGCCCTATGTTTTTCATTTGACTATCAAAACTAGGTATAAGAAGTCAAGGAATAATTGAGTTTCGGTTAAGAAAAACTTTCATATTTTTGGAAAAAGTATATATTTTGTACTTTCGGCAATTTTCATCAGCAATAAATCCTTAGGGGATGGGGGAATTAGGTTTGGTATACGTTAAGCC
This sequence comes from Gonocerus acuteangulatus, assembly GCA_946811695.1. Lineage (NCBI taxonomy): Eukaryota > Metazoa > Arthropoda > Insecta > Hemiptera > Coreidae > Gonocerus > Gonocerus acuteangulatus. The sequence continues at coordinate 45,749,995 of OX328127.1, forward strand.
TAACCAATAAGAAAGGTGTGTTGTGCGTGTGCACCGGTTGGGTACAGTTTTGTCCTCGTTCAACGAAACTACACCATGGGCGTATATAAGGGGGGGCTGATAGGGCAGCAGCACCCCTCCCCCGAAATTTCGATTTAAACGGTAAAAAATGTGTCTTAAAATCCTCAAAAATAAATTAAATAAGATCACTTAGTCCAGAAAAAATATGTTTTGTTGGGTCTAATAGCGTTTTAGTTGGCTATCTATACCAAGTTCTATGTTGCTAGTATTCCATACCCTCCCCCCAATCCCCCGATGCTCCCAGCCCCCTCCCTCGAAATTATTTTATATATACGCCTCAAAACTAATAAGTAAAATTAGCTGTTTACTATAAACGATTTTTTATTAGATTTTTGTGTCAGCTGGTCTATAAAAACTAGAAAACTATATATATTTTATCGATAATGTAACCACTTTCTGCATCAATTGGTTGTAAACTAACTACCTTGCTGAATAATGTGCTTAGTTATGCAGTTTCTGCGTGATAATCTTTATTGTGGTTATCTATGCGATCTGAAATTGGAGTATCTTGTCACCACTTCCGGATTGTGTCATTTGGCCGACGTCATGAACGGATTCCCTTGCTATGAAGGGAGGGAGGAAACGCGCTAATAGACACTAGGAGATTTTTTTTTTTTTATTTTTTTATTTTTTTTTTTTTATTTTTTTTTTTTTTGCGTTGACTTATTTGTAGCCTACAAGGGATAGCGTTCAGATGGAACCCCGCGAAAGGAGTTTCCATTGTGGCGATCCACGCAGAACCGGTCTGTGCGTTATTCCAAAAGGAGTGCTTGAAGTTCACATGAGGTATGATTATGTGGCGATAGTCCGCCTCTGCAGCAGCCAGCAAGACAATATAAGTTTCCCTTTTGCATAGACTTGTGACGCTGAAAGTCTGGCCTTTGTGGCTACACTGTATTGGTGGGCGACTGAATGTATGAATGCACTACAACCGTATACGGAGTGTCGCATTTGATCTCTTAGGCGTCTACACCTGTGTTCTCATTCGTGGCAATATCACGCTAATATTTGCATACCCATACATTAGAAATGTCTGGTTCATTTTTTACAGTGTGTCTGCTAACACGAGCATTGAAGGAGTAAATTCAACTCCTCTGATTGTGTTCGAATTAATAATACCGCCTCCTCGTGGTCTAGTGGGTAGCGCCTTAGATTCTCATGCAGGAGATGATGGTTCGAGTCCCACCAGCGGCAGGAATTTCCTTATCTCACGGCTCGTTGAAAAAATTCCTCGCTGCACCATGGATGTCGGCGCTAATGGCCCAGCTGTCGATTCGCCATAAAATAAATAAATTAATAATACATTTGCACATAATTTAGACTTAAACGTAGAAAGTATGAACTGTAGTAATGAGTTTACAAGTAATTATTGACAACTAGCTGAATACCCGTGCTTCGTCACGGCAGATAAGTAGTTATTTTATTGCGTTAAATAAAGTTTCATTAAAATTACGTTACTATACAATTCTGTGCAGTTTATTACAGCACGGTTCCCGTCATACTATATTTTATTCAATGGGCGTTAAAATTTAAAAGTTTATGTTTCCAAGAAGTCATATGGTAACACCCAATATATTTACGAGTATTACCAAGGTTATAGGCGAGGAGGCTGTGCAAGGGTTCCGCATATTATTACCTCGCCTGGAAAACCTAAGGATATGCCATACATCACGGTTTGACCGGGACTGTCCCGGTATTTTGCAATTGTTTCGGTGTCCCGCCCAGTTTTATCAATGTCCCGGAAAAGGCTGTAAGATGTAAAAAGTAATGAATTTATGTTTATAAGAATCTTTTTTAAATCGGTTACTTTTCTACAATCAACAATTTTACTACTGCTCACAGTGTCAAAGAAATGAGAAGTAATCTAACTGTAAAACGCTGGAACTACCTGCACAGCGCTGCCAGCTGCCAGACACTACTATTTGGCTGAGAGGTTGTTTTAAGAAAATCAAGTAGCAAAAAAAGTTCCGTTCTTATTTTTAAGGTTTGGGTAGACTAACAGTTTAGGATTCCCCCTTCCCGTTAGTTGCTAGGCTTAAAACTCACCAACCATTTTGCTTATAATTTGTACTCTTTTTATCCCCCCCCCCCTGGTATGCCCATCCCATATTAATGTGTCACGGTTTAACTCTCCAAAAATATGGCAAGCCTATCTGACGGGTACAGGCAGAAAAGAAACGCAATTAAAACTCTATGAGGGACAGTTAATTTCTAGTAGTTCAAGGTCTGCCATCATAGTTGAAATTAACCTCAATTAGAAATATACCACAAAGTACGAATGTAGACAGACAAGCAAAATTCTCCACAACACGAAACCAATACGACGTCACAGACATAACATACGAAGATGTTTTCACTGACATACAGAAACACATTGAAAACCAGTGGTACGATGTATGGTACAGGACAAGAGACAACAAACTAAGTGAAATTAAATCTACAATTACTAACTGGCCATCGAGCAACAGAAGTACAAGAAGAGAAGAAGTAGTACTGACACGTTTACGGATTGGACACACTAGACTTACACACTCATTCCTAATGACTAGAGAACAAGCACCGATTTGCCCAATATGTAACACTTTTTTAACGATTAAACACTTACTAACGGACTGTTTAAGACTTAACTCATTTCCCCTCCCAGCTATAAATCTAACAGAGTTGTTAGCAGAAGGAAGCCAATTTATAGATTTTGTTTTTAGATACTTAAGGAAAACTGGACTATTTGAAGAAATATGACGTATACGTATATGGTTTTCTATGTTTGTATACGAGCTTATCTGTTTGTGTATGTGTATATGTGTATGTATATTTATTTTTCTCTTTACGACCTCCTATCATTAATAAATATGTAAAAACAATGATTTGAAATTCATAAAGATCTAAGTCTATAATTGTATTTACAGACTGCCCTATCTGCCTCTGTGTTGTTCGTACCTTTTTATAGTCAAAGCAAATTGTATTAGTAATTTTTTTTATTTTTATATTTTTTTAATTATTTCATTTTCAAATTTGTTAACAATTGTTTACTATTGGTTATTCTTATGTATGTATTTTAAGTGATGAATTGCCCTTGTCGCGGTCTCACTAATAAACAAATAATAATAATAATTAGAAATAAAACTATGAGATAGATAATGTAAGGTAACAGCTGTTCTTTATCGTCCTAGCAACGCAGGCTGCCTAGGCTTGCCTTCTCTAACCAACTCAAACTTTAAACCCCCCTAAAAATGCTTAAAAATACGAATATCAAAAAATCCTTTCTTAGCGAGCGCCTACGTTATATAGGGAGTGTCCATGCAAAATTTCAAAATTTTCTGTCGAGCGGTTTGGGCTGGGCGTTGATAGATTAGTGAGTGAGTGGTATTTGACAAATATATAGTAGAAGATGTATCACGTAACATGTTCAAATAATGCTGAGAAATGTTTCTTTAATTGGCCTTGAGTTATTGTCATTACCTCAATCCAGTATCAATTTACTAACGCACCAATAAATGTACGACAGTGAAACATGATTTCAATAAGAGGTAATTTCCTTAAATCAATACTAAATCAAGGTAGAATGAGATGGGTTTAGATTTATTGCAGGTTAGGACCTGAAAAATGGCTTACATCAAATGCTACATATTTGATGGCATAGCTCACGCGAACATAAATAAAGCAAGTGTTTCTTCTGCTGATTGTGTTCAGGGTGTCTACTACTTTCGTGAAAGCCAATTTCGTGACTTTTTCGTGACTTGAAGTGCAAATTTCGTGCCCATTAAAAAGACAATAATTTCACTTAAAAAGAGAAAGCCTTAAGTTTTAGCTTAAACTTATTTGTAACTTAAACGGATTACCATGATATCTATAAATTCGCAATTTTACATACATTTAAAACAATTAATAAAACTGTATAAAATGTACATCATATCGTCCCTGCCATGTCAAAATATCGAGTATGCAAAATCACGTTTTTAGATTCGGGACTTTGCTCTTGGATTGCGGGCGATACGGCTGTATATTTTATTGTATTTATTAGATTTTTTTTTATTTTTTTTTTTTTTTTGTGTTCACTTATGATGTTCTACAAGCTGAATATGTACACTACAATTGAGTTAAAAATTTACAAATTTTATTAGCCTTGAAAAGACGAAATTCAAGGTGCGCCGGTTTTTTTGTCCGGCAGTGTATATAAAAATACGTAAAATTAGTCCAAAGCGGCCTTTAGTTTTAAATTATTTTAACGATTGGGACTATATGGCTGTTAAAACACCGGCTAACCATCACTCAGTCTCGTACAACGAAACTCCAACCGCGGGCCTAGTTTCACGTGACTGGTTTTAAATCGTCAAAAACGAGTTGCGTCGTATGCGCCTGCCCATTCAAATACATAGCCGAGGTCGAAGTTGCGCGTTTAACTGGTTTGCAACTGGAGTTACAGTCTCACCGTGTGCCCTGGGCCTAAATAGTACTCAATTTCAATATTTAAATATCCATGAGAACCTCTGAATATTAATAAATTTAAATTTCAACGTCTATTATTATTAACTAAGAAGTTTAGGACGGGTTATCTATAGGTTACCACCCTTTTCTAGCCAGGATAGGGCTGATAACTTTTCTTTTTCCTAAAGAAAAGCCGCTACATCATAGTGGGAACCGAACCCACGACCTTTGGCACGGAGTGTTAAGTGCTCACGCCTTAACAACCACGACCACTGGGCCTCCGGAACATAGAACAACAAATGTTATTTTTTAATATGAATTAAGAACAATAAAAATATATGTAAATAATGAATGTCTTCAAAGCAATCATTTTTGGAAGTCTTATTTTTTTCTCCGCAGCATCAGAGATTAGGGGGAGAGGGGTGTCTTTGAGACACGGGGCAATTGAACCAGTCTACTTAAAAAATTGAAAAAGTTAAAGGGTATTGCCCTACAACAAAGAACCAATAAATAAACAAAACTACTAGCCGAATACCTGTGCTTCGTCACGGCAGGTAAGTAGTTATTTTAATGCGTTAATTAATGTATCAGCAAAATTAACGCTACGACATAATTTTTTGCAGTTTATTATAGCTTGGATCCCGTCATACTATATGTTATACATCAATTGATAAGTAATCAAATTGATAAGTATTATGTTTCTTGACACTGGGGCGCTCCGGATCAGTGTCAAGAAACAGACAGATAATCCAGCGATGACCCGTTATCTGTAGATTACCAGCATGGGCGTATATAAGAGGGGGCTGAGGGGTCTGCAGCCCCCCCCCCCGAAATTTTGATTTTATTGTAAAAATGTGTCTTAAAACCCTTAAAAATAAATCAAATAAGATCATATCATTTTAGTTGTAATAGCGTTTTATTTGCCTAAAACTATTCCAAGTTCTAAATTGTTAGTATTCCATACCCCGGAGATGGTGATTTTGTCCCTCATAGCGTAACTCTTTTAGGGACAGTTAATTTCTAGGACTGCCATCATAGCTGAAATTAACCTGAATTAAAAAAAAAAATACTATGAAATAGATACTGTACCGTAACAGCTGTTCTTTTATCATCCTGGCAAAGCATGCTGCCTAGGCTTGCTTGCTCTAACCAACTAAATAAAACTTTAAACCCCTCAAAAAATACTTAAATAGTGAATAACTATCAAAAAATCCTTTCTTAGCGAGTGTCTACATGCTAAAGAAGAGTATCCATGCAAAATTTCAAATTTTTCTGTCGAGTGGTTTGGGCTGGCGGATGATAGGTCAGTGATTGGGTGAGTGGTATTTGACAAATATACAGGGTGACCCACATTAAGATGTCATAACTTTAGGGGTTTATTCTACATCTCATTTGTAGTTCAGGGACGCAGAAATGAGCGTTCTATCTCAACATGCAGAGGAGCTACTCAAACTTTTGTCTTTTTTAAAAACTACTGGCTTTTCTAAAGAAAAACTAAGTTTTCGGAATTTCTGATCAATGCGTAGTAAATAAAGACCACATTAAATTTCCAATAAGAAACACCCGTTATTGAAATAATACCACGAAAAAGTAAGAGCTATATTCAAAGGCATATAGATGAGAACTTTTAATATTAGTTTTTTATTAAATTATTCAATATTATCTTAATCAGCTATTTTTAGACTTAGAGGTTTGCCTCCCTCTCAAAAGTTGCATTATTTTATTAGCTTCAAAATGGTACCTCATAAAATGAGGTACCATTTTTTAGCTTCAAAATGGTAAAAATAAATCTATTTCAATCTATTTTTTTTCTGATTTCTAAGTGAAAACCAATTAAGGTGCTTTAGCATGAACGAGCCATTCTTAACAAATTCTTTAATTTTATACGATGATGTTGATGTCCCATCCTTCCCAAACTACATGAGGTTTATTACACAAGCCCGTCTACCAATTAACAACTCACTCTAGTTTGAACACTGAATACCCTAATCATTGTATCGGCCACTTTGGACCAGTTCGTTTACCTCCTGATCTCAACCCTCTAGATTTCCATGTATTGGGAACATTGAAGAGTAGAGTGTACTCAGAGCCCGTGACGACGAAGGAGGAACTCATCAACAGGATCCAGGAGCATTGCCAGCTCATGAGATCTAAAAGACAAGACGTCCCCCCTAATGCCGTGGATTCAGTTAGATGTTAAGCTTATATTTGTAGACATTTTGAAAATCTACTGGAAAAATAGTCATTAGCACACAGTAATAACCATTTTCGTCCCTATATATTTCTATAGATTTTTCCTAGGAAAACGAGGTAACATTTTAGGCAACTTTTCAGGGTGCCTTTTATTTAAATGGATTTTTTTTTTCACAGGATTTTTATCTACAGGAGAGTGTTTTCGGTATACAATTTCAAATTATTGTAATGTATAACCCAGTTTACTCATAAGCAGATGTTTAATTAAATAGAATATAATCAATATTACCAAGCCCCTCGAGGCATAACCATATAATACATGTATTCATTGTATTTACAATAATGGTATTTATTACCAATATGTCCTTCTAAATTCTTTCACCCTTGACTCCGAATTGTCCATCTATCCTTATTCAGAGCAAAAAATGTGTGTACGCAGTGTGGGAATGGTTCTGAAATTCACTGTTCATCCATTCCATCACCACTTGTCCATTATCAGTTGATCAACCATCCATTTAAAAGCAGAGTGCGTTAATATTTAATAGATGGGCTTGTGTAATAAACGTCATGTAGTTTGGGAAGGATGGGACATCGCCATAATCGTGTGAAATTAAAGAATTGCTCCTTCACGCTTAAGCATATTTATTGGTTTTGACTAGAAAATCAGAAAAAATTATATTGAAATAGATTTTTATCTTAAACTACGAGGTACCATTTTAAAGATTATAAAATAGTGCAACTTTTGTGGCGGAGGCAAAACTCTAAGTCTAAAAATAGCTGATTAAAAATATATTTAATAATGTAATAAAAAACTAATATTAAACGTTCTCATGTATATGCCTTTGAAAATAGCTCTTTATTTACATGGTAATATTTCGATAACGGATGGTTCTTATTGGAAATTTAATGTAGATCCTAAAAATGTGGTCTTTATTTATGATGCATTGATCACAAATTCCGAAAACGCAGTTTTTCTTTAGAAAAGCCAGTAGTTTTTGAAAAAGACAAAAGTTTGAGTAGTTCCTCTGCATGTTGAGATAGAACGCTCATATCTTCGTCCCTGAACTACAAATGAGGTGCAGAATAAACCCTTAAAGTTATGACATCTCAATGTGGGACACCCTGTATAGTAGATTACTTGCAAGTAAATACTTGGGAGGCAAGTATGTCCCAAGCAAACGCCTAAATTGGTGTGAATAAGCGAAAGTAAATACTTCCGTGGCGAGTAAATACTCGTAGATTTGCAAGTTCACCTGACCCCAGACTTGCCAGTCGTACTTGCTTATCGAGATGGTTGCATAGTTAAGGAAACGATGTATAATTACGTATTCAGGGGTTTTTGGGGTTGCCGATTACGAATCCGTTGTCAGAATTCAAAAAATAAAAAAGGCGGATCTAATATGGCGTCGTATTATAAAAACAAATCTTGGTAAAAATGAAATAATAATTTAGCTATTGATTTTAAACTTACTGTTTTGTGATTATTAGGGTCTGTGATTACAAATTTATCAAAAAAATAAAAAATCGAAATTACGAAATTCAATATGGCTTCGTGTAATACGAAAAAAACTTGGTAAAACTGAAATAAAAATTTAGCCATTAACCTTAAACTTATTGTCTTCTGATTATTAGGGTCTGTGATGCAAAAAAATGTAAACCCAATGATGAAAAGCCCTAGAAACTAGAAACTATTTTTTTTTTAGGCATTCCGTCCCACTGACTTGCGTGGTGTCAAACATTACGGTTCGAGAGCGAAAGTGTAAATTTTATTACAACTTACTTTATCGATGAAGACACCGATGCTGGGGGTAGAGTGTTAGAGGCAAAAAAAAAAAAAATGGACTTTTTCTCAGAAATTTCAGTGATCCAAGACGTCAAGAGTGTAACCTCATAAGCGGGGTTCCTCCCTACGGAAGCAGGAACGCGCATATGAGGTTGACCTTTTCTAATCGTTTCTTTCAGTTACTTTTATTGATTCTGGGCAATGGATACCCACAGTTTGGTCAATAAAAAATGAATAATTTTTAATTTTTTCACACAAGGTATTTGTAAGTAACAAAACTACATTCCACATTTTTTTTTACAAAAGGGAGCCAATCATTCAATTGATGTCTCAATAAACCTCCACTTTATTTGCATGGATTTAATGCTTACTAAACTTAGAAATTTTTGTGTAAGTATTGAATCCGTAGTCTGTTAGGGGGCTGAGGAAAAAAAATTGCGAAGAATCTCAGATACATTGATAAAAACAGAAGTGCGTTATTGGACGTCCAGAAAGTATCTTTTAATAATAATAATAGTGAATTAAATTACTGTTTTTTAAAGGAAATTTTATCTATATTATGATGGCATAATTCGAATTGAATTATCTTGAATAGTTTTTGAGCAATTCTTTCTTACTCATTAAAAAACATGACTGCGTTAAACAAAAACAACAGAAAATTGCACATAGCTCCTTTTCCTTCCGGAATCGGACCATACTTCAAATGAACTTTTTTGTTGGAAATTATGTCTACAATCACCTCCTAGAGTTTGGCTACTTAGACCGGAATCACCCTGTGTGTGTGTGTGTGTGTGTGTAAATATATGTATATATATATATATATATATATATATATATATATATATATATATATATATATATATTCGCTCTCCCACCGGCTCAAAAATGGTCTGATTTTGACGAAATTTTATACAAAATTTTGAAGAATGTTCGTCTAATTTGATAGGTAAGTTCATTAACTCGAACATGGTTCGTCACAACTGTGGAATTCCTACCAACTGGAGGATCATCAATAGTATTTTCTATACATAACTTTAAGGCAGGCATCATCGCAAGAGCCCTTGCTAATACCTGCGAGTTTTCACTCCACCGGATTGTACACAGTTTTAGTGGGAAAAGATTAATTTCAGAAACTTGGCTGAATTTAGCTCTTTGATGGAAAATCTTGGAATAGAAAAATTTCGTGACATGGTTTCCAAATTCGTGACTTTTTCGTGATTTTCGTGCCCTATTTTTCATTTCGTGACATTTTCGTGATTTTCGTGACTTTTTCGTGCAGTAGACACCCTGGTGTTGGCTTTTATATAGCTTATAACGATTTAATTTCGTTGCACGAGTTTCTTAATTTCTTAAATTTAAACAACAAAAAAACACGTATTTATTGAGAAAAATGCATTGTATATTACAATCAGCCTTTTAGCGCGCTTATAAGGTTGATCTCATGACGCAATCCGGAAGTGCCGACTAGAAAATTTTGCGTTCCAGAACCCCTAGAGACCGAAAATGATGGTGGTTCAAATTTGTAAATATATATATTTGTCTGTTCGCGCTTTCCTGACCTCAATAATGGTGGTTGATGAAATTTGGTACAAAAATCTTTCGTGTAATTTGAAAGGCCAAGTTCGTTAACCAGCAGAATCCGCTGGAGCGAAATTCGCGCGAAAAAATCGTTGCGCTAACTTCATATGCTTGCAAGTACTCGTTTTATAGGCTTCTTGGCTTAAGAAAACGAATGAAACCATTTTTAATGCGATAGCATTAACCGTTTTCGAGAAAATTGGAAAAATATTTGTTGAATAACGTTTTTGGTTTGGGTACGTTTTTGGTCTGGTCTGGGATTCAGTTGAAACATTTCTCTGCATGTTCGAATTTCATCAAAACTAATATGTTGAAAATTTGGTTACTTTTGGAGTTAACCCTTTAACTGGCACATTTCGCTAGCTAAGTTGGATTTTTTTTTAATTTATATTTGTGAGTCTGGGGGCCATCCATTAAATATGAACCCAGGATGTTAAAAAAAAATTGTATTCCTAATTACGGGGTAGGCCGCTTAATGCCCGCGATACGTCGTAAAGCCGTTTACAAGTCGCAAAGATCCCGAAAATGAAAATGGTTCATTCGATGGCGTTACCCTAAGACTGGCAGGGCAGGCTTTAAAAAAAAAAAAAAAAAAAAAAAAAAAAAAAAAAAAAAAAAAAAAAAAAAAAAAAAAAAAAAAAAAAAAATCTGAATGATTTATAATAATAGTATAATGCTAGCCCACAATATAATTTCAGACAGAATTGAGAAAAACATTAGGAATGCCAAAAAAAGTATTTTTTCCTTCCAGTCTCACGAGAGTAAGGTAACTGAGATGAGACGAATCAATCAATAACATGTAAGCGATATACTCATTTCAGTTAAAATCAATTAATTCCTAATCTAGGATGTGAAAAAGAATTATTACATACTTTGAAACGATTTCCGGATAAGATGGGCAAGGACCGCTTTATCGGTCAACTTCGTCATATCTCGGCTACTCGGGCCCAATACCTGCAAATACTATTTTTTGGCATACCCCGGCATCTAGCAGGAAGCATTGGAACCAATTCCACCTCACTCGCGTCATTTTTTAATTTCAGCGAGCAGTGGCCGCTTAAGGGGCCCTTGCCCGTTAAGGGGTTAAGTAAGGAATAAAATATTTTTGAAAGTTAGAATAAAATATTTTATTAACAGACATGAAAAGTTTTGGTAACTTTGTATACTTTCGTTAATATCTCGAAAACGGTTGAGAATCTTGTGAAGCGGAAGGATGTATCGCGTATAGATGAAAATATTCAAGGCAATTCCACTACACCAAAAATGTAGTAAAATGCTGCCAATCTCACGTTTCTATCGGCTTTTGTACCAGACAACTGCCTTTTTCAAACCTCAATATATGTTCAAAACATTGATATAAATAATAATAATACTATTTAAAAAAAAAATTTAGTTAGCGACACATTTTCGAATCATTTATCTTCGAAAAAAATATTCTGCAAGCTGCCGAATCTCACTCTGTAAATGACCGCTTCTTAAGCGGCATAATATCACTTCGTCCCCTGTGCCATTCCTTCTGCTTAAAGGCCATTCACCAACCTTTTTTATTATTTCTTGAATTTTGTCATTCGTCATCGTGTACCAGTATTGCTGATAATTTTCTGTTATAAATCTTCTGGATTCAGTTTGCATATATATATTGCTTTTAATGCAACTTTGTGTATGTTGGTTCTGTCTTGCCAGCTTAAATGCTTTGAATAATAATTATTTCATATCAACCGATTTAATTAATGTAAAACTATAATCACGCGAAATGCTCAAATAACCTTGCTGTGATCCTATTACACTCAAGTCGGGCTCCAAATAATAACTTCCTTAATAATTTAATGGAATGTTTATCTCATTCCAAAAACTTTTAACTAAAATAAATGTATTCAAAAAATAAACCGAAATGGAAACCAGAGAAGATTTATGTGGGGAGGGGGCAGTTGTGGGTACTAAACCAGCTGATTAATACCCTTGTAGTAGAAGGTAGTTCTGACTGAAACACTCCCCTGAGATGCCAGTCCCTTGGGCGGGATACTTTACACTACACCTGGGAATTATGAAATTCTTCAATTCTATCTCAGTTTACATTATTCTATTCCATGGAGTCTTATGGAGATATCCAGTAGTAAATCGGAGTGCTTATCAATGGAGGAAAAGAAAACGTCTACGTAATATCGCAAAACATGTCATAACCGACACGCGATGAGTGTACGCGGAAATTCAAGACATCCATTCAATAATATCTAACACACGGTACATTCTAACTAAACAAAATAAAGAACTCAAACTGGCGCTAATGCAAGACGCAAAAGGGCCATACAAAAACAACATGCAAAACAAAAACCACAAAACTTATAACTTTGAAGTAGAGAAGTGTGGGTACGTGACTACAAAAAATGCTTTAAAACACAGTACATCGAGGCAAAACATTTTTTTTTCCTGGTCCATCAGGGTGTCTACTACTTTCGTGAAAGCCGATTTCGTGACTTTTTCGTGACATTTTCATGACTTGAAGTGTAAATTTCGTGCCCATTAAAAAGAGATAGCTGTTTTAGCTTAAACTTATTTGTAACTTAAACGAATTGCCGTGATATCTATAAACTCACAATTTTACATAAGTTTAAAACAATTAATAAAACTGTGTAAAATGTACATCATATCGTCCCTGCCATGTCAAACTATTAAATATACAAAATCTCGTTTTTAGATTCGGGACTTTGCTCTTGGATTGTCGGCGTTACGGTTTGTCGCAAAATGTTGCAACTCTAACCCCTTTATAGATTAGCCTTTATTGCCTTAAAAAGTATCGAATAAGACCATTTTTGAATATATTATTTCGTCAATGGATAAAATATGTTCGTTCCTATTTTGCTGTGATTTGCTTATTCGTTAGTTTGACATGGCAGGGATGAAATGTTAAAGAGGATAGTTACATTAATTTTAAAAGTGAAGACAAGAAGACTCTAGAATGACTAGGTATTCAAAAATATTAAACAATGCTGGCAGAATTCAAAATTTCTAAATATTATTAAATTTTAGTGGCCATTTATTATTAACTACGAATTTTAGGACGGGTTATCTACAGGTTACCACCCTTTTCTAGCCAGGATAGGGCTGATGCCTTTTCTTTTTTCTAAAGAAAATCCACCACCCCTCGTGGGAATCGAACCCACGACCCTTTGGCACGGAGTGTTAAGTGCTCACGCCTTAACAATCACGACCACCGGGCCTCCGAATATGAATATAGTACAACAAACTTTATTTTTTAATATGAATTAAGAACAATAAAAATATATGTAAATAATGGAGGTCTTCAAAGCAATCATTTTTAGAAGTCTTATTTTTTTTTCTTCGCATCATCAGAGATTGGGGGAGAGGGGTGTCATTGAGCCAAGAGGCAATTGAATCAGTCAACTTAAAAAATTGAAAAAGTTAAACAAATGAACCATCCTCATAAAATTAGATCCTAATATATTAATCCCTGATTCCCAAAATTTGGAACCATTGTGGAAAATACATTTTGGAAAACTCAGATTTTTTTATTTTTAGGTATGCAAACTTTCTTTTCGACTTGCAACAAATTATTTAATAACGTTTACATTTTTTTAAAAAATTCACATTGTAATATTTTCATATATTCATACTTTATAATTCCCAACTTCATTAATAATAAAATAATATTGTATTAATTTAATTACAATAAAGTCATAAGGGGTCTATTGAATCACCAATCCCGGGGGCAGTTAAGCCACGGAGAGCATCGGACATGCGCGCATTTTTGCTTTAAGTTAAAAATGTCTTCAAAGTAATATCAACCTATTAAAAAACTAAGGCAAACAGAGAAAGAAAAAAAAAACAAATTAAGACCTGAGGTAAACAGAGATAAATGTATTCACACGGCGTCTTCGAATCCCACTAGGAAAGCTTTATTTATGACAACAAAAACGTTTTTTTGTAATTTTACTTGTCCTGTAATGTTGACAAATACATTTTCCTACTATAAGCTATGAAAAATGAAAACAGACCAAAGAACCTTTCAAATGAACGAAACCAGCTACTTCAAAGTTATAAGGACTTATTTCTCCAAATGAGACCGTCCCATCGAAAATTGCTTTAGAAACTTTTTTCTAGATAATTTAGTAGGCTTTCGAATAGTTACTTTCCACTTACCACGCTTTCCCAACCGTTTTTGAGATATTAAGGAAAATATACGAAGTTCCAAAAACGTTTCATGTCTGTTAATAAAAAAAATTATTTGAATCCTTCCTTAACTAAAAACGTCACTAACCAAAATTTAAAAATCTTTGCTTGGATAAATTTCAAACACGCAGAAAATATTTTAACTGAATCCTACTAAGTACCCAAACCTAAAACTTTATTCAACAACTATTTTTCCACTTTTCTCGGAAATGGTTAAAGATATCGCCTTAAAAATGGTTAGTTAAACCCATCCAAAGATTCCATGAGTGCAAACAATTTTATTCAAGGTCAAAGTTCGCAAAATAGTTTATTCGGATTTTTCAGCGAAGCGGTTAGTTTTATGACACAAATATTTATGACACGAATTTTAGATCCTGCAATTATCTACAAAATTTGTCTACCCTTTTTTTATAATATTAACGATTTCTGCAAAAAGGGGGTTTCGAAATTTACCTTAGGTGTATTCTCCATAATAAGCATTATGGTAGCGTTTCTATGTGACAGGAGATGTTGGGGGGGGGGGTCGACCATTTCTAAAATGACGGGTCTGACATTTAATCATATTAAACTTGTAATTTCTGCTTCTGTGTAACTTGGCTACTGCCATCTTCCTGTGTCCTGACACCTTAATATCGCTTTTATTCCAGATGTTCGAGTGGGTGTTCACAATTTTCACGAAATTTAAAAAAATAAAAAAAATAAAATGTTTATTTCTATTCTATGCTTTCCAAATGACAATTGCGTTCCTGCGAGTCGGACTTTTCTCTTCTAGCACTTTAATGTTTTGAATTAATGGCTTAAAACGTTTGTCTGCATCTGATCTTCAGATATCTTTAAATATTTAAGATGCTCCCCCCTTTTTGATGCTTTGACATCTGAAGAAATCATTCCTTTAGTTATTTACTTCTGTCACCAGCTGCCATCACAGAGGAATATACACAACCTTCAGGCATCAAATAATGTTCTTGTAAATTTTCTACCAGGCATTGTCTATTAATCCTCTTTAAGCTTCTGCATTGCCATAAAAGGGTGAAAGCATTCTTTTCGAGAAGCATCTTGATCTACATCTAAGTGTTAACAAACAGTCCTATTCGCAGGAACTGCATCATCTTAGCGCGGTTCCGTTCATATTCATAGTGTCATTAGCAAAGGAGTAGAAGCATTTTGATCTTTCGTGAAAAATATAAAATGACATCTCAAAGAGCAGGAAGATTTAGGGCACCACAACAGGAAACTGATAGGAACCTTCTCACCGTTCGCCACACTAAAAACACTATTACCAATTTTTTTCTCATTTTCTTACCTTATGTTATTAAAATACTAATTTTACTATTCCATGCAATTAGAAAAACAATAACCAATTACAACAATAGGTAAACAGAGACAAAAGCCAGTTGAAGAAAACGAAACAATTTTGAAGTTTTAGGTCCATTGTTTGGTGTAAACTGTCTCACCTCACCATACCCCAGTAACGTCATTACAAGGACTTAAGTGGCTCACCATGGAGGTTGCCTCCATAGAGGTGCCATACCTCCCCCGGCCAATTCCATGCACTTTAAAGTTTGGAGACCGTTAAACATTTGGGACTCCAGATTGCTACTGGAACCTTGGGCACATTTTATGCTGTTGGGCATATTTATTAAATGATGTCTGAGTAAACACACAGCAGCCAGCGAGCATCATGGAGGAAGAGGCGGAAAAGAAATGGCAGGTCTAATATTATACTATTCCGGGTGAATAACAACATGTAGGAGGAATAAATACTCGTGCAGTCTCAAAAAACAAGTAAACACAAAAATTGAAGTGAATAAAACAAGTATTTACTACTAGCTGAATACCCGTGCTTCGCCACGGCAGATAAGTAGATATTTTATTGCGTTAAATAATTATCAGCAAAATTAACGCTACTATATAATTTTTTGCAGTTTATTATAGTTCATTAATGGGAAATCTTGGAATTGAAAAATTTCGTGACGTGGTTTCCAAATTCGTGACTTTTTCGTGATTTTCGTGCCCTATTTTCCATTTCGTGACATTTTCGTGATTTTCGTGACTTTTTCGTGCAGTAGACACCCTGTCCATCGACTGCTGTGGTCATTAGCATCAGGGATAATAAAACGGCAAAGAATAAAAGGAGGAGAGAGACATGGTGAGAGAGAGGGGAGAAAACAAGGGCCATGGAAAAAATAATATACATTTGTGGCTTATATCATAAAAATTATATAAAAATAAATTAATTTTTTTTCTAAGGCACGATGAAAAAACAAAAACAAATAATAATGTATAATCACCTGTTATGAATAGGAAGGTGAACCTTCCTCAGGCAAGAATCGAAGCAACGCTTAAATGGTTACCGAGTCACCGACAAATGAAGGAGTCAATGAATTACAACTTCTATCCAAGATTAAAATTTCACTTAACATTAAGCAAAATCTCTCCAAGTTTATGTTTCTGGATCGATCAATTTCGCGAAAATCGTCAAAAATCAACACTTATTCTTAAAGAAAATCCTTCTAATATAGAATCTCATTATAAAAGTATGAAATATTATCAGTTGCGTGTGTGACATGCCTAGAGTACTACGCGTACTTATACTAGAGAAAATTATAATCCAGGTTTTATAAGAAAAAAATTCAATATGAAATATAAATAATTACTCCTACAAGAGAAGACTTGAGATGATTTAGGAAGCCGAAGAGGAAGAAGCATTCTTATAAGAAGGAAATAACACACGTACAGATAGGGCAGTAACCCCTAGAACGTGCTTCAATCTATATCCTAACACAAGGCCAGAATAGTCCTTTCAAATAAAATAATGCAATCTAAACAAGAATAGTCTCAAATATAATTATCCCTAATTCAAATCAAAAATGAAATTCCAATATAGTAAATTAAATACTTTAAAAATATATACGTCATATTTATTCGATTTAAGAAATATCCTTAAAGCAGTAGTTGCATATTCCTCATTAAGGTAGTGTACACCACATTATTCACAAATTTCCTTAACATAATCTAGAATAGTTTTGCTCTTTTATATTCTATTGGAAAGGCAGCTGATTAAAAAAGGGATAACGCATCCTGAAAATCTGTGATATGTTTAAATTGACGTTAACATTAAAAAAAAAATATGATTAAAGAACAATTTTTTTTTCTATTATAGGCCAATTAATTATTTTCATTTTAATTCGATTTCCATATTCCTTGGAAAGTGTAGAATTGTGTATGATGATCTGCTGTCTGTCCTGTGTAAATGTCCAATGTGTGAATTTTCGGTTTTTATTTTAAAACCAAAATAAGTAGAAGAGAAAAGCCTCGTGTCCAGTGAGTATTTGCGTCGTGTAAAAATCTGTTTTGTTGTTTTTTTTGTTTCTTTTGTAAAAGTTCTGCATGTTTGGAATAAATGGCGACCTTTGATGGAATATCACAGTTTTGCTAAATGGATAATATAATCTACACACACACACACACTTATATATATATATATATTAGCCAAACTATTTCGTATTTATATACGTCCGTTTAATCCGATTATTTAGCAATACGTGTGCTAACAGCTGTGTGTGACAAATTTGTTATCATTATTTCAAACATTCTCTGCAAAGTATGGATCAGTAAACGGAATTATAAGTTATTACTCTTAAAATCTAGCCAATAAAAGAATGAAATGAGCCCATCAATAAAGCAGATAGTGAGAAGCAGAATTGAATATTTGTAGATGTTGAAGAGGGAAAAGACATCGGAAGTCGTTCCATCCCTCGGCGGAAATGGAACTCTGGGAGGGTTGAAAATGTATATCCCATCGGGACTGGCTCGGACTACCCCTACCGACCGATATTGACAAGCCTCATAGAAATAACTCATGAACCAATCATTCTTATCTCATAATGGCAATAGTATTTTTATGTGATTTGTTTAGCTATTTAATAGCTCTACCCGTGCTTCGTCACGGCAAATGAGTAGTTATTTTATTGCGTTAAATAATGTATCATCATGTTCATTACAGCATGGTTCCCATCATACTATAAGTTATTCAACAATTGACGTGTAATCAAAGTATAATGTTTCTTGACATTGGGGCGCTCCGAACCAGTGTCAAGAAACAGATAACGTAGAGCTAACCCGTTATCTATCGGTGAGCAGTAACAGCAATTTAACCAGTACAGGTTAAAATTCGTTGTCAAAAAATGAATGAAAGTCAAAATTTATGATTCCAAGATTTCAGTTGGAAACACCCATTATATTTGCGTATCATATTTCTGTATAATTAAATTTAAATAAGTTATTAAAGTGTCTTCAATGCGTAAACTCTATAATATCGTCGATACACATGCAAAGTATCGAATGTGAAAATCACCACTTTCAAGAGGGAAAATACTTTTATTTATTACTTTGCTTCTGGGCAGTCAAATAGTCGGCAGATTGTACCTTTTGACAGTAGTTACATCCGCCTTTCACAAAATGAACTTAGATTGGAGAGTTTGCCGTACATCACTCCAATAGAAATCAGTAAAGATTTAAAATGAAAATTGCGTTTTTTCACATTCGATACTTTGCATTTGTATCGACGATATTACGACTTCTCATCTAATAGTGCGGCTTCTTTAACTACACTAATAGTGCAGCCATTCATAGATGGTATCTTTAATTTATCTTAGTTAGTTGTTTTATATATTTTACCAGTATTCCTGCCATGCTTGTGGTATATTATTAAGAATTTCTTTGTTCGTTTCTTTCATAGTCTCTGTAGATATGTTTTATCTAAGAATAATATTATGTAATACATATACATTTATTTATTTTATGCATCGCTACACAGGTGATTTCCCTTTAATAAGGCACCCTTTTAAATAAGTTTAAAAGTACGATAACTTTATAGCATTAGCAAAATAATAAACGGAAATCAAGGGGAAGACGAAAAGCAATAACAAAAAAAAAGTTACTTAATTGGTTTATTTAGTTTATCATTGTATTAAATTTAATGCATGGAGCAAGTATGAAATAACGGCCACATATCAGAGATACTGAGTTATAGAAATTCTAAAATGAAAATGGAAAATCGTTATAAACGGAATTTGACGAATTCTATTGCAAAAAAAGGAAGTTTATTTAATAAGTGGAAATACATAGTAATAGTACATGCTATTTACTTGTATTGCTTGCTAAACTCATGAATGGGGAAAATGGAGTTATTGGAGTGTTGAAAGTTCAAGAAGTGTGAACAGAAGATGTAAAGGAACCAGCCAGCTTGAAGGAATTATGGCCTGGAATAAACAAATAAAATTGTTAACTTCCCTCTCAAAATTGGAAACTTCGCTACTGGTGGTTGCGTATAACAAGCCAAGAAATTGGTTTCAAATCCTAGTGAACAAGAAAATATTAAATGCTACGTTATTCTAGTTCTACTAATGCCAATTCGAATTCTTCAATAAACATTCGGTACTATAGGAAGAATTTAAAATTGGCAAATTCCTTAGCAAGGCTAGGGTTATAAAAAATAACTTCTTTTTTGCCATATTATATATTTTTTAAATAAAAAAAAAATTATCTGACTGGAACTTCCAACATTTATTGCTGATTCTCATGATGCAGCACATTCAAGAGATTTTCGTCAAAATCTGGAGCTGGAACGTCTTCCCCGCGTTCGAGCCATTTTTGTACTGTTTTATCATTTCCTTTATTCCCGTACACTTCACTAACTATTCTGAAAGATTCTTGGTTAAAATCAGAATAGGTCCACAATCGAGAAATCCTGTATTTTACAAAACACAATGTCCAACTACGTTAAAAGAATGGAATAACGTTAGATCGCTTCACGTCAAATTTAAATTGCTTGTTTCCAATCCAAATTAATACCTCACAAATATATGCTTTCGATCCAATGTTAAAAAATATATAAATTTGTAATCAAATCTATTTAAAAATAAAAACAAATAAATACATCCTAACATTGAATGGTAATTAATTCAAGTGACGACCACGAGGTTTTTCACCTTACATTTTATAAACAAACAAAAGAAATTATACAGAATTATTAAAAATTTGGTTATAATTAGTGCTAGGCTAAAGCCACGTTAAAAACAACATTTCTCGTAGATCTCCAACGTTAAGTAATGTTGGGCTTGGCCATTAACTGAATGGGTGATCAACCACGTGCTGTTGGTATTATTATAAAAGGGTAGGACCTGTAGATAGCCTGGCACTAATATCGTACTAGTATTTCTAAAGTGACACAACTCAAAAAGCGGTTTTATTCACACAGTCATAGTTATGACTGTGATAGTCATGGTAAATATATCTTTATCAACCATCAAAAATGTATGTACTAGCTTCAGATCTTGTACACCAGAGAGCAGTCGTTTCATCCTTCTTGTCTTAATCCTAAGGCCCCTAAATAGGCTCGAGAGACACACTTTTAGTTGAGTTTTATTTTGAGTTGTGTCACTTTAGAAATACTAGTGCGATATCTCAAATGTTGATACGCCGTAAAAATAAAAATGAAAATAGTCCTTTAACGTTTTGATTGTAGGTTACTTTGTTATTTGGTTTTTTATTCCTATTATCATTTGGTTATATTACAATCAATAAACTAATTTATAGGCATTGTGTTCATTATTATTTTATTTTATCCAGCTAAATAAGATATACTCCACCCTATTTCCTGAGGTATTTAAAAAAAAATATTTTTCTAGATAAATAGGAGAGCCTTAAGTATCTGAGTGAAGAAGCTCTATAGGTCTTGGTGAATGAGGATTTACCTGGCTTACGTAAGCATAGGGCTTCGTCAAGGGAAGGGGGTACCACGTGACTAGGTTAGGTAAGGAGCCGCGTCTCAATGGTCGCTTTGCCCTTCATATAGGCCTGATATAGCTGTGTTCGTTTTGATTTACGAATTCTTAGCAAGATACTTAGCATTCGTGCTATCTTCCATCTAGACGTTGGTATATATTCGATCATGCGACGTTAATGCAACCTCAGCTCATCTTTAGGGTTTCTTATTGATTCGGATGATATCAACTCTAATTCCTATATAATGAAAGCGGGAAATTCGCGATCATCGCTCAACATCACTCCCATCGAGCAAAGTAGAAATGCTGATCAGGTTGATTTAAAAAATCAGAACTTAAAAAATTTTAGGAAGTACTGCATGAATGTGGCTATCAATTTTACAATCGTGAAAGAAATTTTAAAAAACTCACTTTAAAATGACGCGGCCCAGTAATGGGATCTCATGTTCACTTTGGCTGTAAATATATTCAATTCTAGCTTCTGATGATGCACTAAAGGTATGTAAATAGTTGAGCTGGGATAAATAGATCATTTTGATTAACTAGCGCGTTTTAACAGTGTTTACATCACATATAGATCGGAGCCAGTTTTGCAACCCACAACACATTGTAGTACCTGCAAGTCCATAACAGTACTCAGATTGATGTCTTCGTGTCCAGATAATTTGTATTTTAAGAAAGTATGTTTAGATAGTTAAATACACATTAGATAATCTTAAATCTTAAAATGGCCAATTTTCACATAATGTATGCTCATTCATCATAGAGGCTTTAAAAATTTCTAAAATATTATCACAAGCGAAAAATTGGCAATATAAAATCCTTATGAATATACAATTACGTATATATATATATATATATATATATATATATATATATATATATATATATACACACACGCAGCAATTTATATCGTATTATTTTTTTTAGTTCGTTTTTTATTTTATTTATTTAATTTTTAGAGTTCCGCTACTGAGGCAAAAAAACTCTGATTTTTTTTAATTTTATTTCATTTTTATTTTATCCTGAATGCGAAATCAGTTTAATGTTGTTGATTATTTCTATCCGTCTCTCACTTGAGATTTTATTATGGCTTGTGTTCTTCTCAGTTTCCTGGAGTAAATTCTTTCGGGGGCTATTGCCAACCGAAAGAATTGTTGTTCATATTAATTTTTTTTTATTATTATTATATTTTTATGTTTCTTGTCACGGGCGTTCGTTTAAAAATTTTCGAACTATTCTCGCAGTGTCGAGCAGTACCGCTTGTTGTGCCTCTTTAATCAGTTCCCCCGAGATTTTCAAGTATTTTGTAGCTGTGACTGTGGTTTTTGGGATGAGTCCATTAGCCGATATAATAATAGCTGTTATCCTTGCGGAATCTAACTTATACAGATCTTTTAATTCTATGGCCAAGTCCTGGTATTTTCGAAGCTTCTCAGCATAACATTTCCGAATATTCTCATCATTCGGGACAGCGATATCAATAATATCAGCTCTCTTATTCCCTTTATCAATGATAAGAATATCCGGTTTATTGTGATGGACAGTTCGATTCGTCAACATCGCTTCGTCCCAATACACTTTTATTGCGCCTTTCTCTAGAAGTCTTTGAGGAACGTAGCGATAATAGGGGACCTTCTTATCCAACAACCCGAATTTTTCTGCGAGAGCTTGGTGGTATATCTTGGCCACGTTGTTATGACGTTGAAGATAATCAGATCCCGCAAGGATCTCACAGCCCGCCGTAATATGCTGGATCGACTCATACGTTTTGCTGCACAATCTACATTTATCAGAGATGCTCGTTTCTTTTAAAACATGTCGTCGGTAGGATTTTGTAGCTATAACTTGATCTTGGATGGCTTATTATTATTATTATTATTATTATCTGTATGAATGTAATTTTATATTGATTTAAATTATGATTTAATTAATCGTATAATTCTATGAACATATAATATTGTATATCTGGAAATGTATTTGTAATTTCAATTGTTTAATTTTAAGTATAAGTAAAAATTGTACAGATTGAATCGCCTAGTTGCGCATGTTCATAAATAAATCAATAAAAATATTCAAGTCAAATCTTGTTTAATTTTAAAATAATTTAGTCAGCTGGCTATAATAAAACTAAAAGAGCTAAACTCTCCTATTTATTGCTATCGTTGCCTTACGTTTACGTGGTAACTTCTACGAATGTGACTTTTTCTTTTAAAAAAACGAGTAGTGTTATATAAATTCAAAGTTTTAAATCCATGTTAGAAAGTTTGTGATTTTTTGCTCAATTCACTTTGTAAAGAAATGGAACTAATGTAAGCAATCACAAACTTTAAAAATAAAACAAGGATCCTATTCGAATAAGGAAAACATGTATTTTATTTGAGGAGATGGGGGTGCTGCTTTCAATAAACAACAACAACTAATGTTCCACAACAAAGAACACAAATATCTAAATATAATATAAAATAAATGGTTCTTGTAATGCCTAATCATTTCTTATACCAATTGATTCTTTGGACTGGCATTTATTTAGTTAACAACGCTTTTAATCAGTTAAATTAAATTAAGTATTTTATGATCAAATAAAATACTCAAATTTTTTGGTCAATAATACTAAAATAAAATTTGAGTATTATTTTGGGGCGAGTCTGGCTGAATAGTACAGCACTTGATTGATCTCCCTGACTTAATTTTTAAATCTTAGGAGAAAAAAGCTCGCCAGATTGGGTCATGAACCCAAATCCTTCCGTTTAAGCTTGGGCACCTTGTCACAGGCTGCTGTGCTTCATGTATTCGTGGCATAACAGGTTAATTTATCCAATGGAACTAATTCTTCAGTCCTAATGTGGATGAAAACTTGAAGCCTTATAAGACAATAAATTAGTCCAGCTTCGGATACGCAGTCTAACCCTGGAATCACCTTATTTTTATAATTTATAAAAACGTTTCGCATCTTAGGCGATTTAGTCAGAGTAATAGAATTTTATCTGACCAGTCAAAATTAAAAAAAAAGAATATATGAATTAATTTATCTAATGTAGCAGACATTTGTTTTTATGTATATACAGATACTTAAATTCATATTTCATAAAAATATATCTTTCTATTACTAAAGAAACATTTCCTACCTCTCGTAGGATTATAAATATCGCGAAAACTGTTGAAATTTTTGCATTTTATAAGGACAAAAGTTACAAATTTTGACAGGAACATCAAAGCCGTAGGAAACAATACCAATAGTTTCAAATTGTTTTCTTTCCTCTCCTCCGAGAATGAATCGAAGTCATGAGGACTCGATGAATTTCTTGGGGCGACACGATGATCCCGATCCCAAATGCTTAACACGTTGTGAAATCACACCTGGGGATTTATCAAGGGAAATAGATTAAAGTGACAGTTCCATTTGCTTGCACATTGTTGGAGGATTACGAGAAGGATAATAACATTCGTTGTTACTTTATTCGACCAAGTACTCAAAAATACATTTCGAATTATACGTCTATCGACCTATTGAGTAAAATATGATTTTTTTTAAATTGAATAGCTGTTGTTTTTCAGGTTATACTTAAAACCCGTCCATCATCCAAAATAATTATTCTATCGAATTGGTAGTGGTCTCAGCAGAAAAAAAACTTCAAAAATAATAACGAAATTAGACAGATTCGTGTACCTACAGGTATTTTTCCCAAAATCGGACGTTTCCCCTCACTGTTGGGGGGGGGGGGGGGGGGGGTAGCGTGCAGGAATCCGCCGAAATGTTTCAGGAATGTGTAAGCAGAAAAGAAATTTCCAACTTTACCATAGTAGGAGGGTTGATAGTAAAAAAAAAATAGTCACACCCTAATAGTTTTAAAAATAAAACATGTAGTTTAACGAAATTAATCTACCTATCTGTTTATTTTATGTGTTTCATGAGTCAAGGATTTTTGAAGCATAAAAATGCCTTTATTTTACATCTAATATTAAAAGGTCAGTGAATAACCATGAATATTCAGTTGAATTACAAACAGCCGATTTTTCCTTCTGGGAAGCTAATTTATTTATAAATGTTTGAGTTAGTGACCGAGAATAAATAGGGTCATAATACAATCAATAACCAATAGATAGCATGTTCCTTCGTCCCTTTACGATCCTAGCCACAATCAACTAGTAAATTAACAATAACTTAACACTTCATCATGGATTTACATCACATCTCTCTAGCCAATATTAATGTACACATTAAATGATAACGAACAACCTTCACTGGTGAGCTAAAACTGTGTCGTTGGTTTCGAATGACAACTATTGTTCATAGAATAAAAGAGTCTCTACCTAAAAGTATTGCGAACGCAAGTTTTGTATGGCAGTTTGAACTTTATTCTGACTTAAAACTACTTCATTTGTAGTGCTGCCATCTGTCGACTATTTCTACAAACCTACTAATGGAAGAAAACACTCTCAAAAAGCTAATAAAATTTGCATCAGATGCTAATTTATCTTGTACATCTTTTTCTTTCTTGAACTCAGGTCCATTCAATTATTGTTCATCGACTACACATCCCATTATCACCATCCACAATTGAATTATTAGAAGCCAAAAAACATAAAAGCACTTAATTTTTGGTTGGTCCATTTTAGCGCGGTGCCTCCATCCCTCTATAGGGAGGTAACCTGCTTATGAGGATGTCCTTATGACGTAATCCGGAAGTGCCGACTAGAACATTTGACGTTTCAGAACCCATTGATCACGAAAATAACTGGGGTTCAAATTCGTGTGTGTGTTTATATATATATATATATATATATATATATATATATATATATATATATATATATATACACACACAGGGTGTCCCGATTTTAAATGGCAAAACTTCGGGAGCGTGTAGGGAACCAAAAAACTAAAACAAAAAGTCCTTTAGAGATTTGCTCGTTTATGCTTCGTTTTCGAGAAAATCGCAAAACAAGAATTGACAAGTTTTCATTTTTGTACTAACTTATTTAAATATTCAATGGAAAAAAGTATCATTGCGAATTGTTTCAAGAGAAACCAATTACTAAAATTCAATCTCTTGATCCTTTTCGTGTACGGTTTGTGCAACGGTAAAGCTTTAGAAGCGGTGCGAGAGTATGCGCGCCGATTCACAAATAGAAGAGTGCTTAATCGACGAGTCTTTTTTTTAACTTTTAATAGACTACGAGAGACTGTGTAATTTTATTTATTTGCATTTTTTTTTATGTTATCACCTATTTAGTTTAGTTATTAAATGTTGCCCTCTTGGAGAAACGTAATCATTACATCTAGCATTGACTTGTAGGTAAACACTGTTCTGATGATATTTGGTGCACTTTATGATCTATCATCTCAAAACTGGTAGGGAAATAATAGTAAATGTAAAGCATATATTCCAAAAGCTTACTAAATTTCCTACAAATACGGGTCGGATACGATTTTTGATAGAGGGCTCTCATTTGGATAAATCGGTGCTTTAAGGGAGTAATTTCCGCATAAAATATGATTTCATGAGTTTTCAGTTTTAAAGAGCTATTAAAACACTACATTAGCTGTTTCTATTCTAAGTTTTCCAAATGACACTAGGGATAACGCGCTTATAAATGACGCAGTTCTTGCGAGTCAAACATTTTTAGATATAATAGATCTTCCATTCATACTTAAAACTAATTCTGAAATTAAGAGTCTATGTACATTTCTCATAAGACATACTCTCTTCCACAAACAAACACTTATGGTCCTCACTCTCATTACATAATTAAATTTCTTTCACTCTTTCATTCGATAAGTAAAATCTCACTATTAAATTACATAATGTACTCAATGGCACAATCCTTTGTAAAGTAAAATAACACTTTTAGATTTCCGTTTCCGCATTTTGATGAACTTAAGGGAGTCAACGACATTTTTAAATGATTCCACATAAATTTCGGAATTTTTGAAGAACTCCATTTTTTATTTTACTTCAGCCAAATGTAGTGTATTGACTTCCTTGTACATCTTCCGCGGGATTATATACCTGTGAGGTGCCTTGTAGTCTATAAGTTAATATATTTCAAGAAAGATCGCATGAAAACTGGTTATGATGTCAAGTGAATCAAACTATTTTTTTAAAAATATATCAAACATTTAAAACTGGATACATTTTCTTACATGAGATTCTATGACTGAACTCATATATAGTTGGGAATAAAGCCAGCCATGAAGGCCTTGTTTGCGGCTTGGAAACGTCTAATATTTGACTCCGATTAGAACTACACTGTTTACGCCTGGTTATCTTCTACTCGCTAATCTAGGATCGCCCACGGCCTGTGGTTCACCGCACTGGAAGTGAACATAAAGACAAAACTAGCAACTGTGAGAAGATCCATTGCTCAAGGATACAAATCTCTGGTAATGGAACAACAAAATTTCATAAATATACATTACCAATATCGAAAATACGCATTTAAAATTATAGAAGTAATTAATTAATGCATGAGTACTGATAAGAAATTGTCTTTTTATTGGGCCCTTTTTGTTACAGGAGCTTTTTAGCGCGCTTCAAATCCGGACGTGTTGACTAGAAAATTTCAGAAACAGAACACATAGACTTCGAAAATAACGGTAGTTCAAACCATATATATATATTTGTCTGTTCAGTCTCTCACATGCTCAAAAATCGTCTGATATTGATGAAAGTTGGTACAAAAATACGTTATCTAATTTAAAAGGTCTAGTTCGTTAACCAGAAAAAACCGCCAACCATTTTATGAGTGAAATTCGAGCGAAAAAAATCGTTACTCTTTTTATTGGTTCTCTGGCAAAGTGAAACAAAGCGATATGTCTAACCGTTTTCGAGAAAAGCGGATAAAACTAGTTTTTCTAACTAATTTTTGGTTAGGATACTTAGAATCGTTGGATTCAGTTGAAATATTTTCTACATGTTTGAAATTTATCCAAACTAAGATATTTAAATTTCTGCTACATTTGGATATGAAGAATTGTTGAAAGAAAATTTATTTCTATCATTTTATTTTATTTGCTTGCAGTTTAAGGATTTTCGTTAAATATCTCTAAAAGGTAGGAGCATTGTGGTAAATCGACAGTGGCCATGCGAAAGCCTAATAAATGTCCTACAAATACTTCCTAAAGTATTTTTTCAACTATTCAAAGTATTAGTAGTCCTACAAATACTTCCTAAAGTCACATTCGGAAAAATAAGTAGGTACTTAAAACTTTGAAGTTGTTAGTTTCATTTATTTGAGCAGTTCTTTTTGTCTGTTTCCCTTTTTTATTGCTTGTTATTTTTGTAATTGCTTGTAATTGAAACAATTTTTAGTTGTTAGAAACAGAGCTTCCAGGCGGAATTCCAAAATGGCGTGTGAGTATTTTCTACTTCTGCACTGCTGTTTTTCATTATTATCTCAATTTTGAACAGGAATTTTTTTTTTAAATTGCATGCAACAGTAAATTAAGAGTCTCCCCGTGCCCAACGTCTTGGATTCTCATGCGGGAGAAGGGGTGAGTCCCACAGGCAAAAGGATTTTATTTTTAATTTCAGGGCCCGTTGAATATTCTCATGGAAGGGGGTCGGTGGAGGATGTTAAATAGAGACTTGCGGAAAAGGAGGTTTAAGAAAGGTCCTAATAAAACTAATGTTTGTCAGAGGTCTTCAAATATACGATTACTCTGATTGCTGGAAGAGCCCTACCAACTTATTCCCTCGTAAATCGTATAACATTAAAACGATGGGCTGTTTAAAATATGGTTGGAATATTAGTAAAATTACGTATGTTTATTTATTCATAATTATTAAAATATTTTCACAAAACAAAACACAACAACAAAAGATACTTTTAATACATTTAAGCTCAAGGAGAAATCTGAATAAATGCAAGCAAAAAACTACGAAATTCATGCAATGAGATGAAAATACATCTTTAGAAAGTACTGAATTCTGTTTCTTAAAGCGTATATAACAAGTTATTTTGAAGAAGAAAAAAAAAATCTCCGTGCTCACCGGAAATTTATCATTCCATTGCACGAGCAATCGAGGCCAAAGCTTAACATTAAGAGTCCACGCGAAACTTGCATAATAAAAACACTTCCATTTTGCCCCTGTTTCCTGAAATGAAGGGGAGGTGGCTCAAATTACAATTAATTCATTAATATTAGTGAAAAAATGGGTCAGAAGAAATAGACTTTTTCCTGGGTTAGTAGAGCATGCTCTAAAAATTCGCTCCATTTAAAAAGAATCAATTGGTGCTTTACCTTAAGATCATAAAAAATGTAAAATAAAAACGTAGAAGGTCAATTTATAGTTATATTCTTTCTTTCAGGGCCATTTTAGATTTTATAAATAACTAAAAAGAGAAGGCCAGATTTGGAGGTTAAATATAAGCCAATATGTGTGTGTTTATATGTATATATATATATATATATATATATATATATATATAAAGGTTGTTCAAAACTCGATTGACACCCCACTTTTTTCCCACAATTTTTGAAATTTAAAGACGAAACTTGATGGGTCTTAACGTGGTCGAATGAACTTTCATGGGACCTAATATACAACCTCTCAACTTTCTCCAGTTCTTCTCCAGAGTTAGGGTCTCTGGAATCTCCAATGGAAAGGGGTTATTTTTATGACGGATTATTGTAGAGAATTGAATTTTATGTCGATTTTATATATTTCATTTATTCGCTAAAGCGCACCAATGAGTAACAAATTGCCAAAAACCGAGAAACCCCTTGTTTTTTGTCACTTTTCTTCCAATGACGTAGAAAGTATGCACTTAATGAAAAAGTTAATGAACGTTGTAGAGGATTAAATTTACTTCCCAAAAAGTACCTTGCAATGCCTAAAATGATAATATTAATGGAGCAAAACACACTTTTGTTTTTGAAGTTGTCAGAAAAGTGTATTATCAACGTGGTCTACGCTTCAGTAAAACTTAATAAACATTTCCTAAACTATTTTTGCTCCACCTAGTTTGGGATTTAAGAACGTTTGAACAAAAAAAAAAAAAAAAAATTCAATTACTTTATAAAGGAATTAAAAAATAAAATATTAAATTTAAAGAAATAGAACTCACCTAATGATCAGAATTTTGTAGTAATTATTTTTGTCTTGGACGATTTTTTTTTTTTTTTTTTGATTTTTTTTTAGGGTTCCTCGACATCTAGGTCATAATGAAAAAAATCTAGCCACCAGTAATGATATTATTATTATATTTATTTATTAGGAGTTTCGCAACTATTGGCGACTTGCTCTTTAGCAGTACATCAAGATATTACAAAATACTTTTTGCACATTGTGTATATAAGAAGTCAGTACATTTTTTTTTTTTTTTTTTTGAGGAATTTTCCCAACGAGCCGTGAGATGATAAAATTCCTTTCGCCGCTGGGGATTAAACCCACCATCTCCCGCATATGAATCTAAGGCGATAGCCACTGAACCACGGGAAACCCCCTCTATTCCTTTAAATTTAATATTTTATTTTTTAATCCCTTTTTAAAGTAATGGAACTTGATTTTTGAAAATAAAAGAAATAGGTGTAGTTTTGTCAACATTTTTATATTAATTTAGTCTTCAAACTTTCTTAAATTCCTAAGTAAGTGGAGCAAAAATAGTTTAGAAAATTTATATTAAGATTTAACAGTAACTGTAGTCGTTATTGTGAAATATATTATATAAAAAATGTTATTGTTATTATTAATTAGCTCACTAATGTACTAGCTGTACTCATAAAATGTACTGACTTCTTATATACACAATGTGCAAAAAGTATTTTGTAATATCTTGATGTACTGTTAAAGAGCAAGTCGCCAAAAGTTGCGAAACTCCTAATAATTAAATATAATAATAATATCATTACGGGTGGCTAGATTTTTTTCATTATGACCTAGATGTCGAGGAACCCTAAAAAAAAAAAAAATCAAAAAAATCGTCCAAGACAAAAATAATTACTACAAAATTCTGATCATTAGGTGAGTTCTATTTCTTTAAATTTAATATTTTATTTTTTAATCCCTTTATAAAGTAATTGAATTTATTTATTTTTCTTCAAACGTTCTTAAAGCCCAAACTGGTCTCTGGAGAAAGTTGAGAGGTCGTGCATTAGGTCCAATGAATGTTCATTCGACCAGGTTAAGACCCACCAAGTTTCGTCTTTAAATTTCAAAAATTGTGGGAAAAAAGTGTACACTATCTCCCTAGTGTGCCGTATGGACATGAATCAGATCCCTCTATAGTATCTCCCCCTCAGGGCTCTCGTGGCCTATTACGAGACTGATTATATATATTTATATATATATATATATATATATATATATATACAGACAAAAACATATTGCATGACTTATTTCATTATCCTGTTATTCCTACAACTAACTTGATCTTGGGTCCTGGTGTCTCTTTGAGTTTTTTTTTTTTTTTTTTAATTTATTTTACGTCTATACAAAGCTATATCTTCACAAACCAAAGCATAACAGAAGTCAAAGACAGATGGCACGATAATCAAAACTCCCCATGAAGGCAAAACATATAAATAACTTACACTTTTTTTTCCTAGATCATATTTTCTAGTAAATGTCTTCTAATTTTTTTTTGATCTAGGAAAAAAAGTTAAGCTATTTATAAGTTTTGCCTTCATGGGTGTTAGATAGTTTACAACACCATTGTTTTTTGAGTTGATCAGAATTTCTAAATAATTTTATTATGGAAGAAAGCTTGGTCTTGTTCAAGTAAAAATAAGAACTATGAGCTGAGAGGAAGGGAAGCGAGAGAACTAACCGCTAGAACGGCGGGACATGGCCTGAATGAGGATCACAGTTCGAGGTGCATTGACCGGACGTAAGAAGTGTCGGCACCGCCCCCTGTCCTTGAAAGATCGGTGGGGTCTCTCTGCCTGTTGCCCCTTGCCGCATTGGGGGTGGTTGCAGGCCCGCGCCGTCGCTCTGCGGATTCGGTTTGTCTGTATGCACGCAAAATGCAGCTTTATACTCAAGGCTAGGGTCGCTTCCCAAAACAGATCGATCAATGGAGGGAGGAGTTCTTGGATGCCGAAGAAAGCGTTGGAACAACAAAGTGGAGGTCGTGTTGAAGTAGCATCCTAAAAGGCGAACTAAGCTCTTTTGCGACGAAACAAAATATAGGAAAAAACTTCAAATTTCTAAGATAATTCAAGCCACATCCGACTTACCCACTCATACTTTCTGGAAGGAAAAGAAAGGCCAACTTGTACACAATGCAATAGAGCTTTAACTGTCTATTATTCTGATGCTTGGACAAGAAGGGTTGACCTGAAAACTTGCTAAGGCTACCCACAGTCCTAACGTATAGGCAGAACCCCGTAAAAAACGGCAGTTACGCAGGATGTAAGAAATTTCCTCAACAAGGTGGTTTGCTTACGAAGACTCCCTTAAGGATATAGAATTTTTTTTTTTTTTTTTTTTTTTTTTTTTTTTACATAGGGGACATATACAAAAGAAAATGAATATTTTTGCTATTTTTATTTGGAATTGGGGTTTGCTCTTCTGTAGAATACCCCATCTTCTAATGGGTCAATTTTGTTGTTTTTTTTTTTTTTTTTTTTTTTTTCTTTTGTCAACAAATATTACTTATTACTTGGGCTTGACATTTACCGAGTTCGTTGCAAAGAAATGAAAATAACGACCGGTATTTACAAATTGTTAATATAGTTCAGTATGGTGTAAACTTCCATTCCTATAGGACCGATTTAGTTTATTTTTACTACACTTCTTTTTTATCAGACGATCATCCTAAAGTCCTCTCCCTATGGAGCGTCACCAATCCACTCTCTCCACCAAGGCGACTCAGAAGACAGTGGCCCTGAGATCTGCTGCAGTGAGCAACTGAATTGTTAGCAGTGGGTTTTTCTTCCTTGAAGTGCGTCAATGTCTGTGGCTCATTGATCTCTCTTCGACTCCAGCCACTGGTCGGAGCAGAAGAGAGCTTGTGTAGGCTCCTATCAACGTCATCTGAGGGTCCTTCTGACGTTAATAGAGGATTAAATTGGGAGGCCTTGGGCACAGAAACTTCACATTGTACCATATCCGTTGAACAAAAGTCCATTATTATGCGAGAACACGATAAATAGTGGCTATGGTCGTGCGTTGACAATGAAGCTTTGTTTGTTGGCTTGTAAAATTATTCTTACAGTCTAGACCAAAATATAATATAAAATAAAGGATCTCATAAATTTTCGACTCGTCCTCAGGTCATGAAAGGCAAAGAGCTGGGTTGTTGCTGGTTTCCAGAGTCTGCAGAATGAATGGTCCACACATAATTTAGCGACAAATGTTCTTCTCGACGTATATCACACGTTTTATATCCCGTTGTGTGCGGTTTCTTTTTCGATGGTTTTGTTGTATAAAAAGGCATCCTCTAGTAAAAATGTTGTTACATTTGTGGCAGCTCTCATAAGGCAAATAACAGAACATAATAATATGTCATTAAAGCAAGACAATATTTTTTTAAAGCCAATTATTGCTTTTTTGCTGGTTTTAAAACTGGCGTGACAGCTGTACACCTGCAAGGCAATTGTTGTTCGAAATATAACATGTAAACTCGCATAATGGAAATAGATATAATTATCAAATCTCAGGTTTATCTTCAAGGTAAACCATAAAAGGAATATTCCCAGAACTAATACAAATAGAGGGAAGAATCAACTTTTTGAATCAAAAGAAGACAAATCACTATTTTTACGATGTTGAGAGAAAAGTTGATTTTACAAGTTCAAAATGCTCTTTATATACTGAAAAAGAAATGGTTTTCAAAGCACAATAGATCATGGTGATTTTTAATTCTGAAGAGGAAAGTTTGTTTCATATTGTTATATGCTTTAGTGTATTTTAAAACAAAGTAAGACTCATCAATATTCAAAATGCCTTTAAAATAGATAATATAACAGATAAACTTCTGAAATTCCTCAAAAACATACTTCTCTGATACTTACAACTTTTAAGAAAATTATACAAAAATATAAAATTAAACATATGACTCGTTCTGTTTTTTGTGTTTTCTGAAAAATTTAGTTTCAATGATGTGTCTTGTTTTGATATCAGACGACTCAGATAACCTTGTCATAAAGGAGGCTTCCCCGCAATATTAGCTCTCTTGACTCGCGTCACAAATGGATTAACACAAGACTTGTTGCTCATGGTTGTCTTGTTTCATATCCAACAACTAAAATGGAGACGTCTTTTGGTAACTTAATGCCTTCAGTAATATCGTGATAGATTAAGACAATAAAACAAAATAATATAGAGAAGAAAATAACTTGATGAATTCGATATATCGTGAAACCCAGGACAATTTATATATTTTAGCGGGTTTCCTGCCTTGCTCAATAGGGACATCACACTTTAAGGACCCCTAAGAATCGAACAATTAGTTTTATTACAACGAGATATGATACGATATGAAGGTCCACTAAAAACACAAATTTTTGGGACGGATTTTGTACATTTTACCTACCTTTCCTTCCAAGGATAGGAAAGGCTGATGCATTATTTTTTTTAAGAAAACCCATCAGCCCATTCTGGTTAAAAAATAAAGTTAAGAGATCCTTAGAAAAACTAGGTGAGCTATTATAAGAATGCGACAGAATTTTGACTAGGACATGAGAGTATAAATTAGGATACATGATAGTGAATGGATGCTCTTGAATCAGCAAAAATGTGAGCCGAAATGAGGTACAGTAGAAACTCGATTATC
Source organism: Gonocerus acuteangulatus (assembly GCA_946811695.1). Lineage (NCBI taxonomy): Eukaryota > Metazoa > Arthropoda > Insecta > Hemiptera > Coreidae > Gonocerus > Gonocerus acuteangulatus. Next base: position 45,784,735 of record OX328127.1, read on the forward strand.
CGGACTAATTGGGACCAAGGTCAGTCCGGATAGTAGAAAATCCGGATAATGGAATGCTAAAAAAGTTTCAAAAACTATGAACTCTTTATTGAAAATTTAAAACAATATAATAGTTAATAATATTTTTATGTGTGTTAATGTAATAATTTACGTTCACAGTTAAGTACAGAAACTAATTTAAAACAGTTAGGAAGGTTTAAAAAAAATCGATTCTTTTTGTTTGCTTCTTTTTCTTCTTTTCTTGGACGCCGCCATCTCGAAGTCGCTGGAGTTGTAGAAGCTGCACAGCTTCTGCCTCTTCCTGTAGAAATCTCCTCCCGCCCCTCCTCTAATGCTTCGTGCTGCCGTCCGGATAATAGAGTTTCTACTGTAATTTTTTATAATCTAGGAATCTGACGTGTGTCACATTCATTCCGGATACATCATAAATCAAAACATACTCTCCTATTGGTTACATGACGCAAATCGGAATACTTCCTTTACTCCAAATCTAACCACAATTTAAATATCTTATAAGGTAACATCTCCGAGTGTCCGGAGCCGATTTTAATGAAACTTTATATATTTATTAAACACTTAAAAATAATCGATAAGTATTTTTTTATATCGGCCCAATCGCACTTTTAAGGAGTGAAACTAACCCTTCCAAAGAAAACCTCAAATATTCTAATAAGAGGAGAATATAGTGGTGGAGCCACCGATTTGGTCTATTTTTTTTCTGGTGATTCAACATCGGAAAATAGTCGACATGTGTCCGAGCGTTCCGTCCAATACGCCTTAGGAGCTGAGAAATAAAATAAAATAGGTTGAAAATGCTTTATTTTATATATCCAGTTAAGAAAACTTCACCAATTAACTTGTTTTAGAGAGTAGATCAAGGAACAAATACAATCGTTAAACAATAATTTATATTTCGTCAAATTTTTTTTTTTTCGTAAATTCCCCTTAAATTGCGTTTTAAGGGGAATTTACGATAAACTCCAACGTAGATATGGTAGAAACGAACGATTACTCTACGGATTCTTGTGGTAAAAAATATTAGCTTCAAATTCTTTAGATTGGGATTTATTATAGACAAATAGTTTATTACATGATATAAACTTCTACTAATTCATATATACTCGACATACCTTTAATATGACTCAACTGGCTAAGTCGACTATACTCAATAAAAGTCGACTATACTCAATAAAATATAGTCGATAAAAGTCGACTATACTCAATGAATTTTGAGTAACATGATATCAAATTTGTTGACATAATTTGCTAAATGATATCTTCTTCTTACTGATAAAAAAAAGTATATTTACAGGCAGAAGAGCCATTTGCGACAGAGAGAGAGAGATGTGTGTTTATTCAAAGATCAATTAGGACTTGTGTAATCCGCAATCGCCACATAAAAATACCTAAAATAAATGGTGGTTCAGAGCTGAAGTATAGAAGCCGGTTTGTAACGATGTTTGCCAAATGGCCAGGAAATACCATAACAAAATAGAAAAAAATATCAACAATATAATGAAATATAATGTTTATAAAATTAATTTTAAAGATTGTAAATGCTTTTATGCGGGGAATCGTCAGAAATTTAAAAAAATAGATTTTCGTTTTTATATTTATTAATGAGCATCCCCATCTAAATCGATTCCCTCAGAACAAAATATTAGATACATGAATCTAATTACATTTCACATCCATATTTTCATCCAAATGTACAAAGGGATTTTACATATGCATCGGTTATGCAGTTCATCATACATCTATTTATAGGAAAATACAATATTACAATAATTTATACAATTATGCAGTTCATTATACAGTTACGCCATATTTAAAAATATTGGTAAACCGCCACCCCATAGTTTTTATATTTTTTTTTTTTATATTTATTTATTATATTTGAAATCTGTACAATTATTAGCAGTACAATAATCAAGTCTGTTCATGCAGATATTATGTACAATTTGACAAAAACTGTAAAAGTAAAATAAAAGAAAAGAAAAAATAAATAATAAAGACATACAAAATATGGAAGAAGACAACCACTGTTGGCACTTCCAGAGATGTCTTGGAAAATGTTTTAATGGTCACGATAAGATCATAAGATCAGATGATTAAATTGTCTCGAGGCCACTGTCTCTTGAGCCGCCTGGGAGGATTGTCTGGATGGGATTCAGATGATAAGGATAGACCTTCAGGATTAGGATGATAAGACAATTTGGAGTGGAACATTTGGAATCGGGTTTTAGCAAGGTCAAGGACAAATGGGATGTTGAGGTCATTGTGAAGGGTTTTGTTGGAAACATAGAAAGGAGCATTTACAATTTTACGAAGTACTTTTGACTGGAATGCCTGTATTCTGTTGATGTTAGATGGTTTTGCAGATCCCCAGAGTTCAAGTCCGTATGTCCATATTGGTCGAATGATTGTTTTCTATATCGTTAGTTTGTTCTGTATCGATAATTTAGATGAGGGTCCAAGAAGTCGTCTAAGTAGTCCGTATCGTTTGTTCAGTTCTTGTCTTTTCAGTCTCGTGTGAGGGTTCCATGTCAGTCGGCTGTCAAGGTAAAACCCTAGATATCGAACCTCGTTAGATTCCGGAAGAGGAGTGTTTCTGAAGTAAACAGGAGGGCATGATCTTCGGTTGAGAGTGAATGTCACTTGTTTGCATTTTTCTGCGTTGATTTTTATTCTCCACCTTTCACTCCAATGTTGTATGGCTGAAAGATGTTCCTGCAGGTTTTGGGATGCTACTGAAGAGTCAGAGGAAGTTGACAGGATCGCTGTGTCATCAGCGTATGTGGTAAGTAGGGTTTGGGGGTGTGTGGGAATATCCGCAGTGTAAAGAAGGAAAAGGAGGGGACCGATACTACTCCCTTGGGGGACTCCAGCATTTATGGGGCAGGTCGGGGAAAGAGTTGTACCATATTTGACTTGGAAGGATCTGTTTGACAGGTAGGATTTGAGGATAAGGAAATAGGTGTGTGGAAGTATAAGCTTTACTTTGTAAAGTAATCCCGGGTGCCAAACCCGATCGAATGCTTGAGCAACGTCGAGAAAGGCACTCGTGCAAAAACTCTTACGTTCAAGCGAAGAGGAAATTGAGTCTACGACTCGTAAGCACTGTTGTATGGTGGAATGCTGGAAGCGGAAACCAAATTGATGGTTGGGAATTGTATTCGAGGATTCTATGAGAGGGAGGATTCTTTTGTACAGGAGTTTTTCGAATATTTTGGAAATTAATGGGAGAAGGCTGATGGGCCGATAGGAAGAAGGGCAATCTGGAGGTTTGAAGGGTTTGGGGATAACGATGACGACTGAATGTTTCCAGGGATTCGGGAAATGGGTTGTTCTTAGGATTGAGTTATACAGGTATGTAAGGAATATAATGGCCTTCTGGGGGAGGTTTTTGAGTATTGTGGAGGTGATAAGATCATAACCGGGAGATTTTCTAGGAAGGTGTTTGATGATGTATTTAACTTCGGATGGATGGAAAGCTTTGGGAGGGAAGGACAAAGGTAAAGGAGAATTCAGGTAATCTTCGATATCTGCATCATGGGAGGGGCTCATTTGAGGATTAGGGGAAAATACTGTGGTTAGCTGTGTGGAGAGGAGGAGCGCCTTTTCTTCATCACTCCTGGCCCAGGTCCCATCGTTGCGTTTGAGAGGGGAAGGAATTGGGTGGAAGTTTAGGATTTTACGAGTGACTGTCCACAAAGAACAGTCTTGTGTAGAGAGGGATGAAAGGTATTCGTTAAAGGATTCTGAGCGGAATTGGGATAGGTAAGATTTCAATTGGCGTGTCAGTCTGTTGTATACGTTTCTGTCCGAGGGATAACGGGATCTTTGCCATAAAGCCCTGGCTCGTCGCTTGGCTGCAAGGAGTTCTTGGATGTGGTTTGGGAGTTGCATTTTGGGTGGGGGAAGGAAACCTGTTCTTGGTCGGCATGAATTGCGAGCACTGTCCTGAATGGCTTTAGTAAACGATTCAGTGGCTTTGTCTAGGTCTGAAGGGGTTTTTAGGGAAACGGTTAGGTCTATGGAGCGCTCTAGGTTGAGCTGAAATGATTGCCAGTTGATGGGACCGGGAGTAAGGGACGGTTGTAGAGGACGGGGTACAGGGGAGGAGAAGAGGGTTAGAAGGATCGCAGAATGGTCCGACGATAGGTCGAGGAGCGAATCAACAGAAGTCGCTGTACCTCCCAAGCCAGACGAGATGAAGAAATCGACTAGGTCAGGGCTGCGGGATGGATCAGTTGGCCAGTATGTTGGCGTGTTGGGAGATATTGGGCGATAATTTTGGGAGTTAAGGATATCGTAAAGGATTCTGCCACGGGAGTTAGCTGAACGGCTTCCCCACATGGGGTGTTTCGTATTGAAATCACCCCCGGTGAGGAAGCGGGGACCAAAGGATTGGAATATTGACAGGAATTCAGGATGGTAAATGGTGTGGTTGGGAGAACAATACACTGCGGACAGTATGATATCGAAGGGAGAAAGGGAAAGGGATATGGATGTTACCTGCAGGCTTACTGATGCGATGCTGGACTCTTGATGGTGCTTGATTTGGTTCTTGATAAGAATTAGAGTCCCATGCTGAGCCAGAGATGGATGGTCGGTTCGATAACAGGAGTACCCCTTAACGCCGAAGGACATGGAGTTTTTCAAGTGTGTCTCAGTTATAAGGGCGATGTCGATGTTTTTGTCAGTTAGTAAAAGTGCAGTTCTTGTCTTCTTGTTGTAAGTCCGTTGGCATTCCACAAAAGGATGGAGAGACGGGGATTATGGAAGCGTTGCATTTTGAGATTTGGGAAGGAAGTGAGCTATAAGGGTGGTCATTAGATTTATTAGAGGAGTAAGGAGGGTTTCAAGTTTGTTTAGAAAGGAGGAGAAAAGGTTCATAGGATCTTGAGCATGATGCTGAGGAATTTCATTAGACGGTATGCGAGGAGTTGGGAAGGTAGGCAGGTTTTGGGGTTGGGAAGGAGTAGTTGAAGAGGTAGGATGGGAAGATGGTTCTTGTGGTTTAGCTACATTTTTTGGAACTGGTGTAGGGACAGGCGGCTTCTTCTTCTGGAGTGACGTTAGTAAGGAGGAATAAGTCACGTTTGGCCGGCGAAGAGCAAAGTCCTTTGGAGCTGGAGCAGGTGGTAGAGGTGGGAAGTGGGATGATCCGCTGGGTGGTGATGTCTTCTCGGCTTCTGTGTATTGCTTTCTCTGCCTTTGCACTCTTATTGTTTTAAGTGCTTTGTACACTTCGCACCCTTTGTAGCTTGCGGTGTGGTTTTCGCCGCAGTTTGCACAGCTCGGAGGAACGTCAAGTGGCTTGGGGCAGTCCTTAGAGGAATGTTCGGAGCCGCATTTGACGCATTTTGAGGTGTGGTGGCAGTATGAGCGAGAGTGATTAAATTCCTGGCAGTTTTGGCACTGTATTACGTCGCCCCGGCGTCGTGGTTTCTCCACTTTGATTTTTGTGTACAGTAAAAACTGTTCGCGAAAAATCTCTTTGCTTTTTTCGTTCTTCTCCAAGTCGACGAAGAAGAGAGGTAACTGTGCCTTTGTTACTGGATGCCGTACGTTGTGAGCCCTTTTTACGGAGTATCCTTTTTTTACTAGTTCGCTAATGATGTCAGCCGGTGGAGTTGAGTGGTGGAGGTGGCGGATAACCACCCTGTAGGATTTATCTTCGGGTAACTGGTAGCAGTGAAAATCTGCTTCCTTACTTTCCAAGTGCCGGATGATAGTTCTGTATACATCGCTGTCGGTGGGCTTAATAACGATGTCGTTAAACCTTGCACGACATTCAAACTTGTTTTCTCCAACAATTTCTGTTAGGGTGATGCAGAACTTTTTGAAGTCGGTTACCTTCTGGATATAAATGTTAGGCGGTTTCAAAGGATCGCGTGAAGAATCCTGGCTTGCTTTGTTCTGTTCTGAGCTCCGAGGTGGGTTGCAGAGTTGTATTGATTGAAAGAAGACTTCTTTTGCTTTATTTTAAAACATCAGTTGTTCTCTTGCGTAGTCTTTTACGTCTATCTGTGGCAACGTTTTCGGAATCGTGAGTTGAAGTAGACTCGATCACGGTCATATGTTGTTCACTAGTCTCAATTGATGACATCGTGAGTTTTTTTTATTAATAATAAAAAAAAATAAAAATAAAAAATAAAAAAAGATAATTGTCCCAGACGAGCTGCGAACTCCGGTTATTTCAGTCCGTAGAGTTGAATGCTGCCACTGAGCCAAGGAGGCTGACGAAGTATCAACTTGTAGCGCTGGCACTAGTTTTTAAATTTCTGAAGGGGCGAAGGCAGCCACTCTATCAGGCGAGTGAAGGAGCACCCCCACCACTAGCCTCAGCTAGGGTAAAGGCCTACACAAAGAGAAAAGTATTTCGCCAAATACATTTAAAAGTATGCTTACGTTTGAAGTAAACTAGCATTATACATTTTTTTTTACAACAAAATAATAGCAGATTTAAAATCAGCACTCCAAGAAACTCTAAGAATCTAAATATCATCGAAAACAAAAAGTAATACTTTTTTCCTCCAATACCTACCGAGAAATAATTTTTGTCACGTCTCAACTTTTTCGAGATGACTTTAGACTAGATGTTTATAGTTTTAACGAAATATTAACTGTTAAATTTAAATATTTCCAGATGACCCTAGAGATAAGACTTTAAATATGAAATTAGGTAAACTGATTGGCCTAGATTTGTCAGATGGGGCGCGATAATATGTACTGTTATTTAGAACCGATCGATTCCTCGGACTAACATGAATTAATATTATTAATATTGGACATGTTCAATAATGAAGCAATCACCGGCATCAGGCTTGTTGTATGTATTATTAGATGATTTCCATAAAGTTAGTGACCTCTTTGTTGGATGAAAAGAAAAAAAAAATGCCGAATCACTGGATTGTGTCATCTTACTGAGTTTCCTTGAAATCATTATCCCTAACAAGATTTGGCAAGTTGTATATAGCAACTCATAATATTGTGCTTTCAACTTTGTAGCCATTTTCCTGGAAACTTGAATTTATAAACTCGTTTTACTCGTAAGCAATATTAAATATCCGCTGGATTCAAATATCCCAGAAAAGCGAGATTTTTGGTGCTGAGATGGCCACTTTTACGCTTCCAGGAGGTCTAAGTGTTAAAATCTTTTAAAACCCCTCAGGAATATTGATAAATAACTGTATGAAATACTGAAATGAACCCTCAATCACTATTTTCTTCGACTGGGGTAATCCTATATATATTAAGATGGCATTTGAAACCTTTGTGTAAATTGTAATGGTTGAATGATATTTCGATATATTTAACAAAATATACGAGATGTTCAACATGCCCCTTGTATGTTAATATTTTTGTTAATAATATTTGCACTTTATTTTAATGAACGCTGAACTTCTGCAAAAATCAACTTTTCTTGAAATGACAAAAAGGTCGCCTCGCAAGTGGCTTTGTTCGTTTTCGAGAGTATAGTTACATTATAAAGTGTCCCCGGAGTACAATTAACGCTGATGTCGGTATGATTTTTTCGGGGTAATTTTTTCAACAAAAAAAAAATTGTTCCGGGTTGTGGTTAGCTAAGATGATTAAGGAAGGAAAAATCAAAATGATTGATTTAGCGTCTGTTTCAGCATCTTTCCTCTTTCCCTGTCAGGAGGAAACCCCGCTTTGGACGTCATCTCGACGACGTAATCCGGAAGTGCTGAGGATATATCTTTCTCTGTTTGCACCTCCAAAAACGATCCGATTATGGTGAAATTTGACAGAAAAATAAATTATCAAAGCACCAGGTCAAATTCGTTAACCAACAGGATCACGTTTTTCTTGTATGTTTTATTTTCGAAAAAATAGTTGCACTTACGGGTTTACGTTAATATGCATGCAGGTTTATGTAGGTATATGGACGTGGGGGTTTACCGGAGCAACCATACTTAGTCGCTTCAAACTATTCAGGCATTCGTAACTTCGTTTCAACTTAATATTCAATTTTAATTTAAACCCTGATTTAGGCCAAGGATACTTAGAAGTACAAAATTTCAAAGATCATGCATTACCCACGACTGAGCCTGGAGTTGACTATCTTGTTTTGGACACAAAGCGAGACAAAGTTTCTTTAACAAGGAATTGATGTATGGAACGGGAAGATATCATGAAACGGATTCATTCTACAGGGCCCTTATTTTATTTAAAATAAGAAATGGTTGGGATTCGGCCAAGGTGCAAAAACAATGGACTTATAGTTATTTCTTTTTCATTATTTTTTTTAATACAAGTTTTTATTTTAATACATAGATTTTGACACATGCTATTAATGTTTTTATTACCGCGAATAAACAGCTGGGCTATTAGCGCCGGGCTAAGTGTAGGATGCCAACCCATCCAAGTTCTCAGAAGATTTCTCAATTCTACCACAGTTCATCTAAGAAGACTAAAAATCATCTTCTCTAGACTTCCCCTTATCTGATAAGCCTACTGAATTAGAGTGTGTGCATGTCCATTCCTCTTTCCCTTACCAAAGGTTATACAGATCCAAAAACAATAGGTTCAAAAACATGTTTTTAAGTAAATATCAGGTAAACAAATCGTCGATACAAATGCAAAGTATCGAATGTGAAAAAACACATTTTTCATTTTCAATCCATACTGATTGCTGTTGGACTAATGTACGCTGAGGCAAACTCTCGAAAATTAAAGAAAAATAAATATTACTTACAGAACATTAAGTCTAATTAAAATATATAATAAGATAAAATTGATATAGTCATCTATAAGGTTCGAAACCAGTTTTCACATTTTATACGTTGCATTTGAATCGACGAAATGTTTTTATATTAACACGTTGATCTGTAGCTTTAAGCAAAAGTTACTTGAGACCCTCAATTTCAGAGTCACTAAAAAAAAAAATTAACAATGTCCCAAAGTGAAGTGGAGAGAGAGCCACATTAGCGACAGTCAATGGCAAAGAAACACACTCTTATATAGTTATATTAAAACTTCCAAACAACTAAATCATATAAAAACGTTTGTTTACCTAATTTGCAGTCACAATTTTTTTCTTAAACTATTGTCCTGATGATAAAACAAAGTTACGTACTGTTTTGATTAGTTTCGTTTGTTAACAAGTATATTTATTTTTTAGCTGAAGAAGGCTGCAAAGAGCATACTAAAATGTTTGGGACATAGATTTTTCTGTAAATCTGACGTTTACTCTTAGCCCCCAACCATATCTTGATTTCTTATAATCTTAATGGCTATCTTCATTTTTTTTTTTTTTTTTTTTTTTTTCATTTTGTTTAAATAGATTTTGAAACCTTTATAGTAACTACTACACCCATTACAAAAGTGTTGAGTGTGTACAGATCATCTTTCCACCTGTAATAGAGACCCTTTAAGAGTAATAGTGTCCCTTAAAGAGCTGTAGGATATAAGAGAGGGCAGACTGTGCAAGTTCATTCGAGCATAGGATTACAGTCTGGAGAACGAGGTCAGAACGCTCCCTGTCTCCCACTATCTCTGTCAGACCCATGTCTGTAACCGTTAGCTTACAAAAACATTCCTTACGGATCATTACTCATGTATGTATGGACCACTGTTTATGGATGATGTAAGGAATGGCATTATCTATTAAAGAGCGCACTCATGAAAAAATTGTGCAATGAAATATTCTCTTCAAATATAATTTTCAAAAATATTAAACATTTTCTCAGAAGAAAATGTTTTCATATACGGTTGTTTGGCTCTATAAGTAATAAGAAAAAATTTACAGGTTTTCAATAACATTTTTGTCACCGATTTTAAGGAAATTGATAACACAAGTAATATCATTTCTTTACATAACTATTCTATACTGTTCTTAACAATTGTTTTATTTAAGGTGCGACCTACAATCGTCAATCTAGGAAGTCAATGTATTTAATGTTGTTATATGCGTTCATTAGATTTTGAGTTAAAAAGTATTTTAAAAAAATAATTAAAATTCATACGATTAGAAGGTGATATAACCTGATTTTTAAGTCCAAATATATTTTTTAGGGGAAACTGCTTTTTTCGAAAATTCAAAAAGAGAATTAAAACACAAAAAGTGAATTACTGCCTTATTTCCGGTCTCAAAGCTCCGCTTCTAGAGGCTACAGAAATGAAGGGCATGGTCATTTAAACAAAGAGATAAAATTTCCAACTCAGAATCCAATTTCAAGGATAACGCGCGAATATAAAGTTTCGTAAAAATAATCCATTCAAAGGTAAATTCGAGGTCGAACAATGTATTTTATCAAACAAAGCTTTCTAATTTTCAGCATAGAATTGGAATCTTTCAAAAAAGAGGAACGTTCTGTCTAAAGTCCGATTTCGGTAACAAGCAGAATATGATTATACATTCAATCTTATACTTATACTTATAATGAATTCGTATGTAAGTCGAAGGTAAGAGTGGGAAAGGATCAATCGATTCTTGAAGTAACTTAGCAGGAGTTACTTCTCTCTCCAAAATTGTTTAAAACAGTAACTTATATTTTAGACGTTTCGAACCTGTTAAGGTTCATCATCACGTATCTAAAATTTATAATAAAAACAAAGAATAATGACATAGAAGAAATTTCCTGATGATGGACCTTAAAAGGGTCGAGACGTCGCAAATATAAGTTAATGTTTTAAACAATTTTGGGGAGCAACTCCTGCTAACTTACTTCGTGAATTCGAATATTAGTCAAATTTGTTCAATCCGTTGCCATGTTTATTCCGCGGGCGAACGAGCTTACTTATATCACTATGTTGTGGTTTATTAAAAATTCATTGTTCCTGTGATTTTGTTGAATTCTGGATGTCCAACAGAGAAGATTACAGGCTTTAGAAAAGACCTTTTCACCGACCGAATATTTCACAAAGACAAATTTTAAGAGATTTATAAATCGCAGATATTTTGATAATCAATAGATTCCAGGATCCAATAGACAGTTTGATGTTATCCTAATGTAGCAATTAGAATATATATTTTTGTTATTTTTTAGTCAATTATCTTTTCTCCTAAATAGGTAAAAATGTCAACATAACTGACAGCTTTTACAAACATTTACTAGCATATTCCATTAGCTAAATTAGTTTTTTAAAGCAATAGAAGAAGAGATTAAATCAATTGTGATTATTAAAAGACATTATTAGGCATTGTTGAGTCAATACAAAGGAACAACTGTTGAGCCAGACGGAAACAAACCAATGTAAATGTTTCCTTTTTCCGGAGCAGATGAAATGAATGTTACATTAGAAAGGATCGATAAGTCTGTTCCTACAGACACAAAGCATTACCTCAGCTCAGGTCTACTTCAGTCTTATTCTTAATTCATTTCCTTTCGGTACAATTCCAAGGAATGTAGCAATCAAGGATGATATTAAAATTAACCCCATTGGAATATATAGGTGTATTTGTAGATGCTGCTTCAGATTTCTTTGTTATTTCGAATAGTTCCTTTAGTATTTTCGTCATTAAACGTTCTTTCGCCTTCAGTGGTTGTTTTTGTTTGCCCTACTTTTCGAAGAAATTCCATCCCGATTTCTCAGAATCTTTTCCATAATTTCAAAAACCAAATTCTTTTATAATTTATTAGCTATGCTACACCTACTTTCTGCATCTATAAAAGCAAAAATAAATTAGAAACCAAATAGTTAATATTAAAATCTAATAACGCAAATCTGTAACTATTTGGGTCCATTGTTTTGAACTCGTGATCTCCGAACTGAGTCATATATGACTCGTCTATAGACGATTTTAACCTAGCCTATGACTATCCCCGTGTCAAGACCTACTTTTGTGCCACGTTTGGTCAAAATGATCAAACGGTGTGGATTTGTATAAGGAACAAACATACAGCAGACTGCTGGTAGACGTTTTTGACTAAGCCTACGAGACTTCCCGTATCAATACCTGCCAGTATTCCAAGTTTGGTCAAAATCGGTCAAACGGTGTGGATTTGTATAAGGAACAGACGGACACGTGATTTATATATATATATATATATATATATATATATATATATATATATTTATTTTTATAAGTATGGCAAAGGTCCAAATAATAGTACTTTGCACTATTTTATTTTTGATACGCCCTACATGTTTCGTGGCCTTATGCCACCACCTCAGGGGCCACTAAATCCTAAAACCATTTTTTACAAATTTTTAATACCTTATTTTAGTAAATTTAATAATAATTATACACCGAGACAATCAGGACATCTTGATAATTAGGGCTGACAAATCTAACAAAACAGTGATAATAAATAGAAAGGACTACAATGACAAAATGAATAACATGTTAAACGACAAACAGACTTATGAACAAATAGACTATGATCCAACTGTTACTTTAAAAAATAAGGTTATTAAATACGCTGACACGTTAATTAAAAATAAGTTTTTTGTAAAAAATGACAGGTGCAAGATTGTAAATCATAATTGCATTACTCCTTTAATTTATGGACTCATAAAATTGCACAAAAAAGAAAAAACATTACGACCAATAGTTAGTGGATGTGAAGCCCCGGCACAAAAGCTCGCAAAAATTTTAGCAAATGACCTTAAGCATTTTGCTCAAGATAACCCCTTTGATGTGTTGAGTGGTGTGGATTTAAAATGCAAAATTCAAACCGTTCAAATTCTTCCCGGGTACAAGCTAGTTTCATTCGATGTAATAAACATGTTTCCCAACATTCCAGTTGATCTTGCAATTAAAATAATTAACAACAATTGGGATAAGATTGAAAAATTTACTAAAATCAAAAATAAGGATTTGTTCATAGAAGGCATTCGATTGTGTTGCAGTACTGGATATTTCAGGTTTAATGACAAATTTTACAAACAGACTTTCGGTATACAAATGGGGAATCCTCTTTCGGTAGCAATAAGTGGGATTGTTTTAAACCAAATTTTAAAGGAAATCATTTTAGATTCGGATATTCATATACAATTTTTATATAAATATGTGGACGACATAATTTTAGCGGTTCATGAAAACAATATTGACCCATTACTTGAGATTTTTAACAAAAAGTGCGATACATTAAAATTCACAAAAGAAATAGAAGCAAACGGCAGAATTACCTTTTTGGACTTGGAACTATCAAGAAATAAAAATAATTGGATTGATTTTAAATGGTTTTCTAAGGAATATCACTCTGACAGAACAATTCATTTTTACTCCAATCATCCTCTCAGTTTCAAAAAAAAATTTAGTATATAATAGAACATTAACTGCCTTAAATAGAACATCACCTCAATATTTCAATGAAATCAAAAATAAAATTAGAAAAATATTTAATAAAAATAACTTCCCCTCGAAACTAGTAGACATACAAATAAAAAAGCGGAAAATAGTGTTTGTTAGACGAAAAATAAGAAAGATGATATGAAAAATTTTAATATAAAATTGTTCCACTTTACTGAGGAGTTTTTTGAGGACTTACTTGACAAACGGATTAAAAGAAAACGGAGTTCGCTGGATATTAGTACTAATGAAAAACCTGCAAAACGTATTAAATGCAACGAACGAATCGTAAGGGACAATAGAAAAACTAATGGTAAAAGAAAAAGGGATATGGAACATGACGAAACACGGCCAGATTCCATAAATAAGAAGAGAACATTTATCCAGACACAAATAAAACAATTTTTTTAATAATTTGGAAACTAAAAAAATACATAAGGGAAGCATCATAAATAATCATATAATTAGTCAAAATAGGGGTAAAAACATTCAGGAATCCAAGAGAGAACGCGAGCAAATAGAAAATAAATTTTATTCATTTGATTTTCACCCAGCAATAGCAAACAGGATGAAACTGATCTGTAACGGGATTTGCAAAATTAGCTGGAAATATAATAACAAAATAGAAAAGAATTTCAGCAAAATTAAGGACCAAATAAATAAAATAAATTCAAAATATAACGTATATAAAGTTAAATGTAAAGATTGTAACAAGTGCTACATAGGGGAATCATCACAAATACTAAAGAATAGAATTAAGCAGCATGCCAAAAATATAGACGAGAAATCAAATAAAACAGGTCTAACGGACCACGGATTTAAGAACGGACATACATTTGACTTGGACGACATAGCAATAGTTGACAAGGACAGAAACAACATTAAACGAAAAATAAAAGTAAATATCCACATAATAAAAAACAGGAACTCGGTAAATAAACAAACAGAAATTAAATTTTTAGATAAAATATTTTACAATAACATTAGAAAATAGCGAACAATCCAAGGGAAAAAGCAATAGTACAAACCTTTATACAACTCATCTTAATAAGCTGATTACTAAGCCTCTCGACACAGGTATTTAGCTAGCCTCAGTCATAGTATTGGTGGCGAGCTGACCACACATAGGGTATGTACAATATAACAATATTATTTTTATTATTATATTTTACATATAAAGTTTAGGGGTTAGTATAGGAATTTTAATGTTACTCGGTGTATAATTATTATTAAATTTACTAAAATAAGGTATTAAAAATTTATAAAAAATGTTTTTAGGATTTAGTGGCGCCTGAGGAGGTGGCATAAGGCCACGAAACATGTAGGGCGTATCAAAAATAAAATAGTGCAAGAATCTGGAGTACTATTATTTGGACCTTTGCCATATTTATAAAAATAAATAAATGTACATAAATAAAGGTCACAAATCATGGAATTGAATATATATATATATATATATATATATATTATTATTATTATTATTTAGTATATTAAAAACAAGTTTATTATAAAATGAAAATGACATTAAAAAAAGTATAAAATTATGCACACAATTGTAAGGGAGCAGGATGGGATACCTGCAAACACAAAAGCCGTATAAATTAAGATATCAGTCACGCACGAAAGCACATTCCGCACAAAGTAAGTAGTGCACGCTGCATTCCTGGATAATTTGCTTAAAATAACCTATATAAATCCGAATAAAACATAACCAGTTTTGAAATTTTGTATTTGTAATAAGCTGCAGATTCAATTAATAACTTATTAATAAATTTTTGACGGATTGTTGATTATGCAAGGCTCTACAATACTTAGTAAGTAATTAACATTTTTGACAGTTCTGAATCCCTAATAGGTTATAAATCTGTGGAAGTGAAACTCACTCCAAAGCACCCTCATCTGAAACTCGCTCCAAACCATCCACAGAAATAAAAAAAAAAAACGTTTTATTAGAAGTTGTTGTTTACACAGGACTCAAAATTAATATTATTCCTCCAAACGTCCCAATATTTCGTTTTCCCCCTTAATTTAATAATAGAAATTCATTTCGATAGGAGGTTCAGGAGGTGTATTTTTTGTTTTATCTTGTTGAAACGTTATGTTGCTTGAATCACTGTCATAGAGGTATTATGAAATTCAGTTTTCAATTGAAAGATGTTTATTTGTTTTGTTTTTTAAATAACTGAGTAGGCAGGTTATCAAAATGAAAGTTCTTCCCATAGAAGTGGCGCAAGCTAATCATATAATGTTATTTTTGCTGGTAACTTCATATAATATTTACACATTTATTTTAAGGATTTAAGTTAAACAAAATTAGATACCTAGTGGAAAACAATGTTAAAGAGGATTGAAATTGTGGGCACTAATCTGTCTATTAACAAAAAGTCCGGCACGCAGGAGCTGCAAAACTAAGCACTTTCCTCAGAATTTGGGTAGTGTAGATTGCATTCCTGAATAATTTTCTTAAAATATCCTATATAAATAAAATAAAAACATGAACTCAATAAATGCACAAAAACTTCATATTTTCGTCTTTTGAACTGACGCAGGAAGAGGCTACAGGGCTGTAGGGTGACTTCCCTCTAGTGGTAGAAAGCGCTCCGAGCCAGAAGTGGTTGAACTTACTTCTGACAGACTAATTCTATTGAAATATAGTACAAAGTAAACCCCATTTTCCGATAGACCGATTTAGCTTCTTCTTTCTTATGAATTGCCCACGACGTATACCGAGTTTCGTTACAATACCGCAGAAATTACGACCTTATATTAGTCAATTTATTAGTAATTTGGGTTCGAAGTAAACCCCCCGCCCCCTTCTAATGAACCGACTTAGTTCATTTTTACAACAAATTTTTCTCTGTAGATTACCACAACGAATACCGAGTTTCGTCGAAATACAACAAACATTGCTGCTGGTAGTGGCAAATTGGTAACGTGGGTCCGAAGTAAACCCTCCCTTCTAATGGACCGATTTAGTTTATTTTTACAACGCATTTTTCTCTGTAGATTACCACTACGAATACCAAGTTTCGTTGAAATATATCAAAAACTGGCATGGTCAAATAAGTGTTTTGGGTCCGGGGTAAACCCCCCCCCCTTCCGTTGGACCGATTTTGGTGGTTTACGAACTCGTTCAATCCTTTGTTAATTGAACGCTGTATACCAAGTTTCGTGACGAAAAAACAAAAACTCTGGCCGCTATCGTGTTAACAGACATATATATATATATATATATATATATATATATATATATATATATATATATATATATATATATATATATATATATAGAGAGAGAGAGAGAGAGAGAGAGAGAGAGAGAGTTATAGATATATATATACATTTTAACGGGGGTCATTTTCAGTTTTTACTAGGTAGAATCCATAAAGATTTGAAGAATTTTTTCAAAAATTCCGTCATGAGTGCAACCTCAATAGCTACTTTCCTTCGGAGAAAAGTGCTAAAAGCGCCAGTGTCGATTGATAACTGCTACGAACTAATCCCTACCTTTGTTTTTTTTTTTTTTTTAAGATTCGCTACTCCTTAACAAACGGGGGAACATACAAAATAACCCATAATGTCATTATCATTTTTATCTTAACTGATTCATTTTACTTCTGAAGCGGTAAAACAACTAAAATTTTTCGATAGAATGAAACCAAGCATATACAAAACTTTAAAACTGCACATGCCGATTTTTCTCCCCTTCTAATACTTCCACAAATCCAAAAATAAACAAACTTCATAGGTTCGATGAATGCAAAACGTGTGAAAATAAAATCCACACAATCGGTTCAAAATACCCTTCTTGAAAGCCAGGATATTTTTAATTATTTTAGAATTTAATAGCTCATGTAGATAAAATCCAATGTACACGAGTAATTAAATTCATAAGAACAAGAGATTTTGATATAAATTTAAATTTCATTGTCCATTATTATTAACTACGAATTTTGGGACGGGTTATCTATAGGTTACAACCCTTTTCTAGCCAGGATAGGGCTGATGCCTTTTCTTTTTTCGAAAGAAAAGCCACCACCCCTAGTGGGAATCGAACCCACAACCTTTGGCATGGAGTGTTAAGTGCTCACAACTTAACGCTCACGGCTACCGGGCCTCCAATAACAATTTATAACTGTCATTGGCACAAAATATTTTTAAAACGAGTCTCGACTTGGATTATTGTAAAGAAAATTTAGAATAAATGATAACGAAATCGGCCCTTCAGATATCCTGAACACCAGTAGGAAAAAGTATTATCGAGAATATACGCTTAAAATATTGTCAGAAGTAGAGACAATTGATTCACCAAAAAAATAACCCTTTCTTAAACAACACATAAACACTTCGCTAAAAACAATGGGTTTTTTTTCCTTTTCAATTTTTTCGTTGCCTTTGTAAGACTCAGTCGGAAAGTACTAGGTGCTTTTATAGGTTACTTGAGATAAGCTTAACACGAAACATGCGAGCTGTAATTTTCCATGCATGCACCACATCTCCTAGCTGCAATTGGACATTATCACGTCATGGCCTACAACACAGCCCAGCAAAAACTCAACCACATATATTAAGCACCAAGAATAGTAATAAGTTACAATAATGTAGGGATACATTATTTTTCAAGATAATATTGGGTATAACACAATATATAGATATTTGAAAATTAAGCAATAAAAATTCATTTAGATGAATTCCTTAAAAAAAATGTTAAATATATTAGGGAACAGAAAAAGGGCCTAAGGCAAAACAACAACCAAGCGTTTGCGGACATACCTTCAAAGGAAAATTTCTTATTGTTTTGAGGTCCTTAGTCAATATTTTCAGTTTGGTTACTTTACCCTGAAAGAACCTCTATATTTATTTGTATTGGTGGAGGCGATAATTTTCAATATTATTTGATTTTAAATTCTCTTTAATTTGATGGATTAACATTTATTAGGTAGTTAATCTCATAAAAGCTTATTATGCAGATTATTTTTTAGACATTTCCCTATCTAAAACATTTTGTATGGTCTCCTTGGACTACGGTGGTCTCGAGAGGGCATAGAAGATTCGGGTATAGGGGAGGGAGAGGGTCTAGAGAGCCCACTCAACACCAAGTGTAGGGCCTCGAGCAGTTCCTTCAACCCCGGCACTTCTTGCTTTTTACATCCGCCTAATAGAAGACAAGAAAAAAAAATTGAAATTTAATGTTATTTTCCATCAATTAGTCTCCGCTCAGCAGACTAATCACGATAGCTTGAATTTGGCAAACTCCGAACATTTTACACTATTAATGTTACAAATATAGTAGACAGTTCATCAGCCATGTTAGTTACATTATAAACAGTAAATACTTTTACGCAAATCATCAAATCGCTTTTTGCAACGTAGCTATTGAGATCGTACTCCTGAAAGAATTATTGAAAAATGTCTTCAAATCTTCATCGATCCTACCTACTATATATATATATATATATATATATATATATATATGTATATATATATAGAGAGAGAGAGAGAGAGAGAGAGAGAGTAACAAGATACATCCTAGGGTTTTCGTTTTTCTGCCACGACACTTGGTTAGAGCATCCCCCTAACAAACGATTTTACGAGTCCGTTAACCGGGAAAATCGATCTAAACCGGACACAAATTGCTGCTCGTAATTTATATATATAAAGATATGTATAACTAAATTGGTTGGTTAGAAGTTGGGTTTTATTTTCTATTATGTTCAAGTTGAATTTAGCCACCAAACAGGCCCAAGCATTGGTTTTTACTTCTACCATTAGAGGCGCTGAAAATGTGCGCTGTATCTGGTTTCTGCTGTTCATTGAGTCAGGTACTCTTTAAAAATATAAAATAGCAAAACAATTAATATTTTTTTTTTGTTTTTTTGTCGTTTTTGATTTATTTTAGGTAAATTATTTACGAATGCATTTTGCATCAGCACATTCAGAGGAATGTGCTTTGGTATTCAGCTCCTGCTTCACGGACTTTTTCTCTTACTGTTAATCTTTCCGATTAATAAATTTCAGAAGAAATCTGCCAATGTTGATGCTTAAAATATTTAACTAACATATCGCACTAGTATTTCTAAGGTGACAAAACTCAAAATTCGGTGTTTTTCAGTTATGACTATGAAAGACATGGAAAATATCTCTTTATCAACTATCATAACTGTATGCTTCAGAGCTAGTACACCAGTGGGCACTTGTGTCACTCTTCCTTTCTTAATGCTATGCCCCCTACACAGGCATGAGTGACACATTTTCAGTTGAGTTTTATTTTGAGTAGTGCCACTTTAGAAATACTAGTGGCTTGCTTTCATCATTTTGCACTGGCGTCAAATGTTACTACGTCTAGCACAACAATCATGAATGTGACGAGTGGTGCCAAGAAAGGAAGAAGCGCTACTTCAAGGATTTGGAATAAAGAGAGGTGTGCACAGCCGATGAGGGTAAAAGCTACCCAAAGAAGGGGGCTGCTGTGTGAAAGTTAGGAATCTGGGAACAATACCAGCACTTACTCCACACGTAACATATTAAAAATGGTAAAGAGAACAATAAAAAGTAAAAGAAGAGAAAAACATAAATATTTGTGGGGATCCATATAGTGGGTATGTTATATAGTTAAGCGGGTTGTAAAAGACAGGACTACACTATTATCGGAAAACGGGTAACAAATAATTATTTTTTTGAGAGTCAATGGTGGTTGAAAATGGTGAAACGAAAACTAGCGACTTGGAATTGCTGCTAAAGTACAATGTACGGGCGAAGAAAGAAAAGCAAAACTGAATATCGTGATGAATAATGAAAACAAGGTGGATAAAGACAAATCCGAATTGTTTGACAATCATCTGAAAAGAATACTAATCATAATTCCCAGTTTCCTGAATAGAACGAATTCCAATAATTCTTCCTCTTTTCAATCACTACAGGCTGTAAATCTTAAAGAAGTTAAATTTCTAATATCCCGATTAACTTCCCGGAGAGCCCTGGTTTTGACTTCATTGCCCCCAAAATCCTTAGGCAGCTTTCAACCAATGCTATCGTATTCGCTAGCTGGATCTACTGAATCCCCTGAAAAATATATTATCCCATATTCTGGAAATTCTCCAGAGAAAAGCATTAATTGTTTTAAAACCTGGTAAACCTTTTTAATAATCTTCGCCATGCTGTTTTATCAGTCGTTTTCCTATAATTTCAAATTATTTAAAAAGATCGCATCAAAGCGTATACATAGTGCACAGTATTCCATAGGCAGCAAGTAATTTTGGACAAGTATTCTAGCTCTTTGAACTAAAAATCCACCTTCCTAGCCCCTATATCTAATCCTTCCCAGCTGGAATACCAATACATCCCAATATCCTTACGGGTACGTATGCAGACTATACAGTCATCCTTTCCCCTAACATAAATCCACATATAGCATCACAAATCTATCAAAACTTAAGGGGTAATACTACCTTGTGCGATCAAAATGAAAGTCATTTTCTTAAAATTATAATTAACAAATAAATCAATATTTTTTAATTCTTTATATCAAACGTTTTATATGGGATGTTAAAGTATCAAAAAAAAAAAAAAAAAATACGTTTCTATTCTTTGAACAAAATAATGGCGGCACTGTGTCTGACAAACGGAAATCCACGGGTGATAGTCTGCAGGCGGCAATTTTTAATCTAGAACGAAAAACTAAAATTTATTCAAAATAAGAAGGTTGAATCTAATAAAGTACGTACAATTGGTCATTTTCTATTAAAAAATCCGTCGAAAATCGGTTATAAAATCTGTATAATTCAATGAATCGAAAAAATCCTATGTAATTTTCTAGCAAATATCATGAGGAAGCAGCAGTTAAAATTCGAAGTTTATCGGGCAAAAATTGAAGACGCCAGAGTATCGCCCGATTAAAAAAACATAGTTTTGAGAAAACGACTTCAAAGTTTAATGTTTTGAAATGTTCATGTCTTCCCTATTTAATTTTTTGTTTCATTCTTTCTTGCAATAAAGATTAAAAAATGGTTTTAATTTTGAAATGTATTAAAGAATGAAACAAAAAAATTTACAAGGTAGTATTACCCTTTAATTGAACCGTGGCGCATCAAGATAAATCTCCATAAATGTCAACAAATAACCTTCATTTTTCAACATAAAACCTGTCCTCACATTTCCTTCAACAAATATCCATTACTCATAACCAGCACAATCCGAAATCTAAGGTGTAATCTTGAGTTACGAGTATTTTATTGTAATCTTGAGTTATCTTGGAACGCACGCCATAAACCCAATCGGCGATTTGGACAACTATATAGGCTACTAAATTGATCATAACACTTAACCAACATAACAAACTTGCTTTCTACAACTAACTAATAAAGCCTATTTGGACTTACATTACAGAACTGAACTCAATGCAAAGTCCTACGTTCCACTCAACTATCATGTCACACAAGAGGCACAGTCTAACTCCTATTATCAATTCGCACAATATAATTGAATTGTATATCTATAAATAAATGTAGTATATATATATATATATATATATATATATATATATATATATATATATATATATATGTTTGTGTAGAGAGAGAGAGAGAGAGAGAGAGAGAGATGACTGCAGAGCTCTAGAACGTATATAAAGACTGTATTTCGGGGCTTCATTTGTGTCAGCCTTATTTAGAAATTCCTCGAATTCCTTTCGTGCCAAGAATAAACAGAATTCATAAGCCTAAATAAGATTCCTTAAAGCTTCATTTTAAGAAATATACATTTAAATAAGAATCGTCTCCTTAATAATTTAAATGTGATCTTTAAGTACTTATGCAATTTAGGGCAAGTAATGATTAATTTTCACAAACAAACATTTTTTTTCAGTTTTAATAAATCTTTTATTAATGGCGAAACCCCCCGGACGATTTACCAGACCAGGATATCTACTGGTTTTCGCCATTATATCTATAGAGAAGATGGGAATTCTCATCCCAGGCTGGGTTGAAATTAGCGGCTGAATACTGTGGTACAGGTGCATATCGGCTTCTAACAAAACATATTAATATTTAGTACTTCCTTAATAAAATTACTATTTTTAATAGAATCAATGGATTCCTGAAGAAAGTGGCAGGAGTTGCTCCCCAAAATTTTTTAAATTATATATTTTATTTTATTTATTTATTTTTTTCCGATGAGGGTAAAACCTAAAAGACCTTCAGGAGGATTGGCTTAAGCCATCTCCCAGTATGTGGGACTTTCACCCACCAAAAAATACACATGCTGGCGGTGGGGAGTGGAATAGTACGAAAATAATGCTTTTAATAGAATATCATCCAACTCAAAGCTCATAAGGTAAAACCAGTTTATAAAACGTTTGTAAAGTTTGGCTGACGTAGTTACGGACGGGCGTTTCTCGCTTGTTTGCATTTATTTTTGTGTGTTTGTAAATATTTCTGAACGTTAAGAGTGGTCTAATCTTTGGAAGTAAAGTTTCAGTAAGGGTTTTTGAGTGTAAACTGAACGATTCGGTCAGCTGTTATTACAGGTGATCAGACTGCCTGATTCATTATCACCAAACATGTATCATTATAATCAAATTTTGATTTTTGTGTATAATATATACAGATGTTGTTCACATACATAAGCACTATAATCATTAAATGGTTTAAGGTTAAGAGGTCAATCCATATTAAGTGAACCAAAAAATAAATGATATGGTGGCTTGACCGTTTTTAATTTATTTTATTTTTTGATTTGTATTTACTACACAAACTGGGAGTCCAACACAGATTTTTTATTTTTTTTATTTTATCTTTCACCGTTTACATGTGGGGGCCAGTTTTGTTTTGAATCACGTAGCGATTTTTCGCTTTGAAGACGTTTGCGTTAAATTGATTATCTCTGGACTGCATCATACTATGAAATTGGAACTGGTATCAATTTTTTCAATACTCTCTCTCTCCTCTACAATACTGTTTCATAGCCATAATTTCCATTGCAAATCTTATCTGTCTAAATGGTCTCCAAAGTTGGGTTCGAAAATTGAGGAATTCCACTTTTTAAAAATTGAAAAAACCATGAAGGAGAACTTTATCAGAGTTAATATTTTTTTTTGTAGTAAGATATCTTGGGTAGTCGCATTTTATAGAGTATCAGCATTGAAAATTCACTCCTTAATGTCTTATGATTTTTTTAAATTTCGATTTTTTAAATTTTTGTAAAGTTTAAGGTTGTATATATCAGATGGTACTGTATAGGACTGAAAATTGAGAGTGTACGTTGCATTGTGAAACCTTTATGTTTTATAGAATCGAAGAAAAAACATTTAATCTGACATTCAAAAATCGTCACTATTTGCTTCTTCACTTTTTTATTTTTTGCTTCGACAACTAGGTCATTCGCACCGGACTGGCTATTGGTTGCCGCCTTTCCTAAACATCCATGGTGCAGCAGGGGCGCTGAAATAGATACCCTCATCCTGCTGAAGCGGGACTTGAACCCCCTTATTCTGCATGAGAATCCAAGGAGTCAGCCACTAGGGCGGAAGCCCTATTCACTATTAATATTTCAAACAAATAAGTGAAAAATGTTTTTCTTATGTCCATCTTCAATATTAATTACTTATCAATTTATTTGAGGACTCGATTATTTATTAAAAAATAAGAAAGCAAAAAACTTCGTTGCTTTATTTATTTCGCACACCTTTGGGATTGTTTATTGATACTTTTAGTCTAAATGACAGGAAGGTCTGAAAATACCACGTTAAAAGGGAAAAACTTCTAACGAGTTTCTTTTTAGTATTATCCTTCTCTTTGTAAGACATGGCTCGCTGCCAGCCGGCCTCAAGTAATCCAACTCACGAATTTACTTCAATGAAAGAATATACAAAGTGAACAAAGAGACATTTCTTTGATGTATAAAGAACGCGTCGAGTTTACTCAGTATTAAACGACCCTTCTTTATACTAGAACAATAAGACGTCCTTTTATAGAAAGTGCGAAAAAGGAATTTTTTACCTGTATATAAGGAGGAAAGACGTCCGTATTATTGATTTAATAACGCGAAATGAAGGATTTAACTACAAAGAACACGTTGATAAAATCCCCCCCGCAAACAGCCCGATGGCTGTGAACGTTATTAGTATAGTGACGCCTCTGTAAAAACGTACCTATACTTAGATGCTAAGAGGGGGCAAGTCAATTTTTGCGGAAATATCTTAGGAACCATTCAAATAAAAACAATTGAGGTACCTACGCGTAAATCAAAACATTCCTGGTGTTCAAGCTACAGACCTCCCCAGGCATGAAAAAATTCATAATGAAATTTCTTGTAATTTTCCACCATTTACTTAGAAATGATTTGCTTCTTTGTAAAATAGCAATAAATGTAAAAAAATGATAAAAAATAAATATGTTTTATATAATTCTTTTCGGAAGCATAAAATGCATGATATTACAGGAGGAAAGTTTAAGCCCTTATGAGTTCTCCTAGCAAACGATTGAACGAGGTACTAAACCACAAAACGGGTTAACTCCTGCCGTTCATACTGGACGTAATTTTAGTTTTATTGTAACAATACTCAGTATACGACTTGGGGATCTAAATAGGAAAATGTGTTTTAAAAATAAACTAACTAAACTAAACGGGTCATTAGAAACTGAGGTTTACTTTGCATTGTGCCCAAATTGAATTAAGCCGCCAAACCGGCTCGGATTTTGGTTGTTACTACTAGGAGCACTGAACATAGGGGCTGTATCCGGTTTCTGACGTCCATTGAGTTATCTGTTTATTACGCATATAAAAGAGCAAAAATATTTCGTTTTTTTTCTTATATTGATTATTTTCTAAGGAATGTCCTTAGTTATGAAGCTCCTAGGTGAAGGACCTTTTGACCTTATGAAGGCTTGAAATTCAAGCTGAAACGGTGGCAATAAAAACTCGTTGTTGTGCACAAATTTATATTGACCGACCCCTACCAATCTCCACATTAGGAACCAAATGTCTGCAATCAGTTCACTAATATATATAAAAAAATACCCATCTTCAGAGCCATTCCATCTTCAGAGCCATTCCATCTTCATAAGTGGGTTTTCTTGGAATAGGAATCGTGCTCCTCTTATTATTCAAACACGCATATTTTCACTTTGAAACAATTTTCTGTCGTCTTTATACATTTGATTGGTGAAATTAGATTCCAATATTACTAAATAATGTTGATGTAAAATACAGTGTCACGTACCCCAGAATGGTACAGGATTTAGCACAGAACTACATTTCGTGCAAAGTCAACCAATGTTTAAATGTAATAACGACAATGAAGCCGAAAGAGGAATTCATGGCCGCCATGTGACGCCTCATTAAGCTGAGATAATTGTTCTTATTGTGAATCGATAGCACATCCGTCAAAGAGGAAGATAAAAAAACTACTGCAGTCAATAGATTTCGTGGAAGTTCCGTGGCTATGGAATTATAGAGTCAATAGCTCCATAAAGGAATTCCTGTTGGAATGATGATTGAAATCAATCAATCAGTGAATTTGAATTTAATTAAATTTATGTTAATACAACATTTTTTTATTAGCACTTCAGATTTTAATAAGCTAACATAATAAGAGACTAAAAATCACAGAAGTTGCATAAGTAAGCACATTTCTCAGTCAAGTGAATATTTTGCGTCACCTTCCTGAAGAATGTGCTTAAAATAATCTATTTATATTTAAGGTCTTCTCGAAAAAACGCAGATCTTCTGGACGGGTTATTTACAGGTAACTACCCTTTTCTCGCCAGAATAGGATTTGTTTATTATTTTCGTTAGAATTAATTATTATTAGAATTAATTATTACCCTAAATCCTCTCCTTCGAACTCTTCCATTCTTCTTATCCTCCTTCAATGCCTTGTTCGTGGGGGTGAATGTCCTAAAGGTAAGGCTGATTTGTCTATTTACTATATACATGGGTTGTACCCTTACTCCATTACTTCTTCGCCCTCCGCTGTTATCTGAGCTTAACAGGGCATCAAATTTTTGATTTTGCTACTTCTTTATCCTACAGGTTTGGTATCTTTTACTTTTTCAAAAAAAGTAATAATAAAAAAATTTATGATTGAACTGATTTTACTTTAAAATAAGGAAACCTAGGGGAAAAAATAATAATTACAACGATATAATAATCGAATATGTCAGATTATGAACTGCAATTTACAGTTCCTGTTATCTCTACTGAAAATTGAACAATTTGGCTTCCCATTTGTAAAGGTGTGTTAGAGAAGAAAGTCAGTTACTAATAGCTAACATCTTCGGTTTCGGTTAGAATATGCACAAACG
Source organism: Gonocerus acuteangulatus (assembly GCA_946811695.1). Lineage (NCBI taxonomy): Eukaryota > Metazoa > Arthropoda > Insecta > Hemiptera > Coreidae > Gonocerus > Gonocerus acuteangulatus. Next base: position 45,811,306 of record OX328127.1, read on the forward strand.
TTCAGCCAGATCCACTGCTATAAAGTATATGCTGTGAAAAAATGATCCATTCAAATATGCAAATATTTTCGTTCTCTTTTTTTGTTTTAGAAAAATTAGTTCTCCAGAATAGCGATACTACCGAGGCGAAACTTTTGACTAGAAAACTCAGTTTTAAAAGCAAGAAAAACGTTGCGGAATATAGGCTATAATAGTAGTATATATTAGAATTGCTCTTAAATGCACTTATTTATTATATGAACCACTCACTTGACTAAATTTATGGTCTCAGCTAAATACATTTTTGGAGTAAATGATAAAACGCCTACAGCAGCTTACAACTAATAGGATTTTAATATCATTCGCCATTGGCGTGGATTATCATTAAATAATAATATTTTTATGATAATATCATAGAAATATAATTGAAATTTAATTTTCTATACATTTTTATATTATGAAACATGCAGAGATAATTCAGTTTTCAAGGTTCATTGTCAGCCTTTTGCGTATTTGTTTATTAAACCGTGATACGACATCGATTGAACAACATTTCTTCCAAAAGTCCAAGAAGAAACAATGAATAAAAAAAAGGATATTACAAACTATACGAATAAAATTAAAATAAACAATTCTTAAAGAAGAAAATTAAATTTTTTTTAATGTTTTTTTTTTTGGGGGGTTAGAATTTTTTATGTTAAGCATTTAATCAGACCATTATTTTTACATGAACGCCATTTTTGATTAAATTAAAAAATACAAAAAAACTTGTTTTGCGTCGGAATGTATTTTGAAGGCCTAAAATATTAACAGGCTACTTGAGTGAACAGCGAACCTCACTCTTCGAGGGCTCCATTATACTAATAAGCTGTAAATTTTGTCATTTTGTTTTATCACCTAAAGAGCTGCCTTGATGTAACTAATTAAATTGTGTATTTATAAATTTTCTCCTAAACACTAATTAGCAAAATAAGTGTTGAGTAGTCTTCACTCCAATACAATGGATTGAAATTTTCAATAAAACGGCGCATTTTCCACTGAAATAAACCCTTTAACTGATAAATACCTTACTTAACTGTAAAACAGCATGGTTAACCTGGTGTTATCGTGACATATTCTCATATCACAAGGCACTGAGGATAGTCATTGCTGCAGAAACCGCTCATTGCTTGTTTCGTACATAACGTGATACATGATGTTTTTGTCATGTGCAGGCTCTATAGATTCGATTCCGTCTTTGATATTCACCAAGTTCTGTTACTATGATTAATATGGGTTTCATTTCCTTGAGTTATTTTACGTTTTCAATACAAATCAAACGCAAAGTTCAACTCTTATGAACGTATGAAAACCGGACATTACTTTATCAAAAGTTATATAAGGTGTATTAAGGTATATATATTAAGAGATATTGCGGTATATTTTGATAAATAGTTATTTTATCTTCGAGAGGAATTCATGCCGAAATGGCTACACCGAAATTTCTACATAGCGACTCACCACTGACTAGAAAGAAAACACTAATAGAATGTTCAATATATAGCACTAGTATTTCTAAAGTGACAACTTAAAAAAACCCTGAAAATGTGTCACTCTTGCCAGTGTAGACGGAATAGCAATAAGACGGAAAGAGTGACACAAGTGCCCTCTGATGTACAAGCTCTGAAGCTAGGTACATACCCCCCTCCCCTTGCTGGGGTCAATTGAACTATAGTCGGGGCTGCACATATTTACAATTTTTTTTAAATTCTTATTTTTTATTGGGTAAATTATAAATTAGGAATGATAATATACATTATATAGGTAAATAAAAAGAAAAATATCCCTTCTCCCTCACAATTAAAAAATGAAATAATAAAATTTCCGTATTTCGTGCTAGGCGGAAGGTCAAATAATAAAAACATCACCACACAGTTTTACCAAATTTATTACCTCCCTACATGTTTCACACCTTTTTTTTGTGCCTCTTCAGGGGAAAAGGTTACATATAAAAAACTTAGCGCATCAATCTGGGGAGGATAACCTTCCACCAGTACGGTCACGTCTAGACTGAATAAAATTTCCCATTACATCACGTTCCTTGGGGGGAAACTCCTTCTACAAAGCAAAAGGAAAACCGCAAGATGTTCAGTTCTACTTAGAAACACGTAGCTACCTGCTCGAAATGGAAACCTGGATCTTGGCTAGTCATCTATCTGTGGCTTATCTCAAACTGAAATCACTCGGTAGGGATCGTCTCGTTTAGGTTTGATCGCCAAGATAGAGGAAGTGAAAAAACAAACAAACGGATGAATGCATTCCTTTATTCGCAAGAACCTTATTGCGATCAGGACACATTCAACTGAAGAGGCTTCCACGCCCTGAAGAAAATGGAAAAAATATGATAAGTAGGTATTCCCCGGGTGGGTTTATTTCCTGATCCATCTCATCAAAAAACCATCGAATGAACCGAGTAAGACAAAGAATTCTAATTCATTGATTTATTTAATAGAAGAAAAACTTGATTTCAAACGAAATAAAATGTGCTGCCCAATTAAATTGGGTTGCAATGTATACAGCATGCATATCAACCATTCGGAAAAAAGGCTTAATTTATAGGGTGAAGATGTAAGGATTTCAAAATGAGCAATAGAAAATAAAGAAGATGAAGACGAAAGAAGGCTACAGTGATTTTGTTTAGTAGTTGTTTCTTTCCTCTTTCATTCCTATTACAATATGAACATGAGAGATAATCTCAGTTCTGAGTATACCGTTGGAAAATGTATTACATTTTGCAACTTTTGTGGGATTCGGCAGCTTGCAGATTTTTTTATTTTTTTTATTTTTTTTTTTTTTTTGGAAGAGTAGTGATTTTCGAAAATTTGCCGCTAACCAGAAGCTTTCATTAATTTCTACTTTTTGAATTGATGTTACGGTTTGAATGAGACACTTGTGAAGATTGGATATGCATTTGCCTTGAAGAAAATTTAATGCTGATTGCAAAAATGTTGAAAAAAAAAATGTGTACAAGCAGAGAAAACAGGATTTGTACTACAAAAACAAGTTTTTAAGCTTCCGAACAGCTTCCTTCCACTTTGCAGGATTTTCTAATCGTTTTTGAAGTGTTTAAGAAAATCTACGAAGATCCCAAAACCTTTGACGTCTATTAATAAAATATTTGTTTTCAAATACTTTTTTAACTCCAAATGTAATCAAAATTTATATATCTTATTTTAGTTAAATTTCAAACAAGAAGATGAAATTCCAACGATTTTAATGTAACCGACTTCAACCTATTCACTTGAAAACATTTACAGATATTGCCTTGACAATGGTTTAATTCGTTTCCCAACTTTAGAGGACGATTTTGCCCAAAAACAGAGCCATTTTCTCTCAAAATTGGGCCATTTTTGAGCCTGTGAGAGGGCGTAAACACACAAAATTGACCAGCCGGCACTTCCGGATTGCGTCATCGCGACAGCGTCATTAGCGAGTTTCCGCCCTATTGAGGGAGGGAGGAAACCCGCTGAAAGGCTGTAATGCTTGGAACAACAATACCCTTATTCCTTCAGGATGTGATGATGGCTGTTTGCACATAACAATATCAACTTTTCGGATTTTTATTGATGGATTTAGAATGTCATTCACAGACCTAACGATGACTAACATGTTTATGGGAAGAAATATAGAACGGTAGACTAGGTAAGCTACGGACTCGCCCTTGAACCGCTAGGGTGCGCTAGTTGCCGCGCAGGGCTGCAGGCCTGCCGCAGGTCCACCTGTAGCGTCGCGATCAATAAACTCCTCTCTCTTTCTCGAAATATCTCTATTTCTCTTTCTCTCCAATTTCCTAGGGATCTCTCTCTCTCTCTCTCTCTCTCTCTCTCTTTTCTCTCTCTCTCTCTCTCTCTCTCTCTCTCTCTCTCTCACACACACACACACACACACACACCCACACACTTTCTCATTCCTACACTCCTATCTCTCGCCCTCTCCCTCTCTCTTTCTGCTGATCTCTCTCTCTCTCTCTCTCTCTCTCTCTCTCTCTCTCTCTCTCTCTCTCTCTCTCTCTCTCTCTCTCTCTCTCTCTCTCTCTCTCTCTATCGCTCTCTCCCTTTTGCTACACTTCCTGCACATCCGGAAGCCGATAAAATCTATTAGAGCACCCGACAACTCCCTTAGCGAAATTGGCGGAAGGCTGCTAATTGAAAGAAACGCCAGAGAGGTAATTTAAAACGTTTTGGAGGAGAATAGGAATTCAGGAACCTCTCTTCCCAACAGCTTCCGACTTTCTGATAAGAGCACCAATAATTTTGTTTCAAATGGATTGCAGATTTCCAACCCTCTCACCATTAAATATCATAAACTTTTCATGGTTTTATAGAGAAAAAAAAATATACGTACCCTGGATCAAACTTCAATGTTTAACGATGATCTTATTACATCCCACCGAAAACATGAACTGATCCAACTTTTTTAATGGAAAAAAATTTATACGCCCAATTTACTTTATTAAACCATAGGCATTCCCAGAGAATTAAAAATACTACATCAAAAGTACTATACTAAAAAGTACTATACCAGACGATAGGCCGTACATATACACTAAATACTACTACTACTTTTAGTACATAATTAAAATTATTATAAAAACGATGCCAACAATTCGTATAATTGAAAAATAATTTGAACATTATAATTTGATTATAAAGCATTCATTTTATTATCTAAGCTCTCGTGTTTTTACCTCATACACTTTTCCAATTTATATTTATTTGCATTTTTTCTAATTTTGTACATTTTATTTTAATATGATAAAAGTTTATTAAGGAGGCCCGGTGGCCGTGAGTTTTAAGGTGTGAGCACTTAACACTCCGTGCCAAAGGTCGTGGGTTCGATTCCCACTATGAGATGGTGGCTTTTCTTTAGAAAAAAGAAAAGGCATCAGCCCTATCCTGGCTAGAAAGGGTGGTAACGTATAGATAACCCGTCCCAAACTTCTTAGTTAATAATATTGGACGTTAAAATTTAAATAAAAGTTTATCATCCTCGTCGCCTTGAGGTTATTTTATTCAGTAAACAAATAAATAAGTATAAAAATATCTACTGACATAATCACGGAAAAATATATCAGGTTCATTAAATTGAAGCACAGAAGAACGTGACTGAAACGTGGAGATTTCTCATTAGCACATCTTGTTGGAGTAGAAAGATAGACGCCATTAGCGAGTTTCCTCTATACAGTGTGTATCGCAAGTTAATGAGAATACTCCAGGTCTAGTGACCTGGGTCTCCCGTGGTCTAGTGGCTAGCGCGCTAGATTCATAAGCGGGAGATGGTGGGTTCGATCCCCACCGGCGCACAGTGTAACGTCCAATGGACAAAAATCTAAATTTTTGTTTTCTTATATTTGATTTTTAATCGTCTAGCTAAGTTTAGAAACTATTCAAGGAATTAAAATCGTATAAAACCAATAAATATTAGTTTTATTTTGATCAAGAAACACATTAGCAGTATTATAAACAAAGCAAAGTCTCCAAAACCTGTTTCATACCAACAATCAGTTTGAGCCTCTCTCGTTGAAGATAGGACAGTGTTTTTATTATGTCATCCGAAGGAAATTACGTCAAAACTATTCCTTTTTTATCTGATATAATTGATTATAGGTAATTACTCCCTTATTATTTATCCTGAATTATTTTTCATTGATCTTTGAAATTTTTTTTAAGTATAAAATTTTGTGAGACCATAGCAGAAAAACTTCATCTGAACACATCCCAAGTTTTTTAGAGCTTAAAGTTTACCTCAAGTATAATGTACTGAGGGTAATTTATACCCGAAATTTAGTTTGCCCCGGTATTTAGTTTGCCGATTCCAAAGATTTTTATTTTTAGGTCCATCATCATTTTTTCTTCCAAATTTGAAAAAAAAAATGTGGATAAATCCAAGAAAACGGTATTAATCCTTGGGCAAATGATTCCATTTAATCTTCAGGATGATCCTAAAGAAATATTAAAAATACGGCCAGTTTAGTCCTATATTATATGTAAAAAATGTGGGAACGTGATCACCGCAGAGAAAAAACTCTTATATAAGTACTGGTAATTCAGAAATTATTTAATAATTTCATAGAAAATGGTAAAATATTATTATTCTATGGCAATATTACTATGAGTTTAATTTACTACCATACTATTACTACATTATATGTTGCAGTTATAATATATTTTATAATATTATTATTAATAATATTATTACCTGGTATATTATTTCTATTAATATTATTATAGCCGTATAGTATGCATTATTATGCTATTGTTACCTTGTCTTGAGTTGATTTCAATTGATAAAAATATTTATTTGAAAATAACTAGTGGTTAATGATTTTTGTCCATAATCCTCACTACTTCCGTTACACTGTGCGGCGCCAGAAATTTTCTCATCTCAGGGCTAGCTGAGAAAATTCCTGGCTGCACCCTGGATGTCGGCGCTAATGGCCAAGATTTATGTCGGTGCGCCGTAAAAAAAAAAAAATACTCCAGGTGGTGAAACTGGACAAAGAATGTAGCAAATGAACGAATCAGGTGCAGGAATGGAAGGTAATTATGAAGAGATTGGAAGGGCTACTTCAACGCTGTTGACCAGATCATATCGTCAGTGTGTTCTGCAAGGAGGAGGCTAGTTGTATCTACGTTTATCATTTTAGTTTTTTTTTTTTCAACTTAAATGTAAGGCCTTCATTAATTATTAAATGTAGATTCCATTTTTTTTTTTTTTTTTTTTTTTTTTTTTTTTATTAGTTGTTTCTTTCGTCTTTCTATATTCTCAGTTCTGAATATACCGTTAGAAAATTGATCAAATTTTGCAACTTTTGTGGGATTCGGCAGCTTGCAGATTTCTACTATTTGAATTGATGTTACAGATTGAATGAGACACTTGTGAAGATTGGATATGCATTTGCCTCAAAGAAAAGTTAATGCTGATTGCAAAAATGTTGAAAAAAAAAAAAAAAAATGTGTGCAAGCAGAGAAAACCGGATTTGTACTACAAAAACACGTTTTTTTGTCTAGTTCCACCACCTGGAGTATTGTCATTAACTTGTGATACACACTGTATAGTGGGAGCGAGGAAACGTAGTAATACAGACAAATTATCTAGATAAGGTTAAAATAGGATTATTGGTTTGATTGAGTTAGCATGGGCTTATCAGTGAAATTGCAGCGTTCAGACAGTAATGGTAATATCAGAAATCTTGAAATGTTGACAATTGTGTGTGCTTAAGTATACGGTTGACCGATAACAGCTAGCTATTAAGCTTCGGAGGGTGTGGTTTACGTGCTCGAAAAGAAACTGGGGGGGGGTGGTAATTACAGGTGGTTTAAAGGAACTTACGTGACAAGCAACAATTTCTCTGCCGAGATAATGAACGATTAGGTAATTGATCTTTACTCTGAAAAGTAATAAATAAAATAAACATGACTGTTTTCAGTTGAGGCGCCTAAAATCTTCTCGTTGAAATTTTATTTTACATTTGGACATGTTTTTGAATTTTTCAAGAAACATCAAAACTGTTTTAATGCTAAGCTATACAAATGACAATAAGAATAAGAAGGAAAACGACCTAAGATGATGCAGCTCCTGCGAGTAGGCCTTTTTCAGATTACATTATGCGGATTGACAAGAGGTCATTCTCGGCGAACACACTTACGTCTAATGACGACACAACACGGACCGACATGTCGGATGACATGGAACACTCCAATGACAATAAAACAAAACTAGACTAAATGTCTAATGTATGAAAATTACTACTTATGCAACAACAAGACTGAACTAACCTAAGATGAGAGTCGATATACATCACAAAATATACAGAAACAGAAAAAAATACAAATATATTTCACAGAATATGACAATTCAGATGACTGTTTGCCCCTCTAGTCTAGTGGCGTACGCCTTGGATTCACAAGCGGAGAGACCTACCAATAGCAAGGATATTTCTCATTTCAGGGTAAGTGTCGTTTGTTATAGGAATCGTATTTATCAACTTTCATATATTGTACCCAGTAGTACGTATTATAAACATACTCATATAACCTATATTTATGTATTGCATACATACTTTTATGTGTGTGTGTGTGTATATATATATACATATATATATATATATATATATATATACACATATATATATATATATATACATATATATATATATATATATATATATATATATATATATATATATGTGTGTGTGTGTGAGGCTGACGCAGCTCTTGAAAAACATTAGTAAATTACTCCATATATTGCGTGACTCTTTATCGATAGCAAGAATTATTAATTTCCTACTTCTCGCTGCAATTTCATTCAATCAATACTGTCCAGGGGAAAATCTACTCACATTGTTAGAAATTCATAGAATCTTAGAATTATTTTAATGGTTACTTTATATATAAACAAATATATTTTACCTATGGTACTATTATTCCAGTACCAATTCTAGTCTTTTTTTCTGTAATGATTTGTGCTAATTTAGAAAATCGAGGCTTGTTAAGTTTATTTGTCATTTAAGGATAAAAAAAAAATGCAATATCATCACTAAATCAATGCTGCTCAGGAGTATCAGAAAATAAAACATTTTTATTCTGAGTTAGAATAGCCATGTCAACGTTCCTAAACATGAAAATTGATATTTCGAGGTTTATAAGCTTTCTTTACCCAATTGTTTCTCTTATTATAAGGTAATAAACTGGTGTTCGGCATTTGATATAAAGAGAAATATTGAGAAATATATTTTTTAATTTCAATTTTTTCTTCCAAAGGCGGATCATAAATTTTAAACTGTAAAAAAAAATTCTTCAAGGGAGTGCTACAAAAAAACCCAATCCTTCGTTTATCAAGCGATAATAACTGTTTAAGCTCCCTTCTGTAATAAATTGAATACTACCTATAATTTAAGAGTTTATAACAGTAGTATTAGGTATCTATCAACCTATAAAGGAATTTCTAAACTGTACAAAACAAATAAGTTGTTCAGTATAGCGTCATCTTAGCGTGTTGCATTATTTTTATTCCTGGTATAATTTTAAGATCTTAGAATACAAATTCGTAATAATCCGCCATCAATAAAACAGAAACGTTTCCAAAATTTCAAGCATAATTTACTTGTAAATCTTTTTAGTAGAAATTTATAAGGCTTTCGATTTCTCACACCAATGTGCGTATAAAATGGTTTAGTTAGGAGGTCAGTGATCGGAAAACCAGCTCTACGATTTTTTTTCTAGTGATTTTCGTCGGAAAAACAGTATCGAGTGGATAAATTATGCTAGTTAAGGAAACTTTCGTTTTAGACAAAGATCGTAATATAATAGATTAATACAACTCGTAAGAAAAAAAAAAAAAAAAAAAAAAAAAAAAAAAAAAAAAAAAAAAAAAAAAAAAGGAGGTTAAGGGGTATATCGTAGCTATATTTTTGAATATAATTTAATTGACTTTAGGTACTTTAGTTCAAAATGAAAATGCTAGAAAGAACAAATGGAGAATATTTCCCCATGATACATTAGTTAATTTATACACTCCACCGTACAAACATGCAACAACTCCCAGCTTACTATTATTATGAATGTTATCTAAAATTAATTATGTGTACGTGCTAAACGCATCTTGTGCCGGCAATTAATTCCGCTTAGTTTCCCTCATAGAAACTTAAATTTTTTATTACCTAAAGTCACGCAGTGCAAAATTAATGTTATATTTCTTAAGAGTATAATTATTAGGTTATCTCCATTAAAAATTAATCCATAGTTAAATTGTTCAATATTTATTTTTGTATCGAAGGAAACCGTTTTTCCTTATGTGTTCATTATAAATATTACTATAAGTTTGAAAAAAAAATAGTACTATAAGTTTGAAAAAAAATAGAACTGCGATATCATATCCTGTTTTACATAATGCCTATGCCATTTGCTGAATTTCTAAAAAGATCTCTGCAACCATGGCTATGAGCCCTTATGCAAATCATTAAATGATAACTTAATTTACATAATTATCATAATTGTTAACACTGTCTAAAATTTGCATTTAAGAACAATAAATAAAATATATACGTGTAAAAAAGAAAACGCATTTAATTAGAAAATTGGAAGCATTAAAATGAATAAACATAACAATAAATTAATTAAACATTAAAACTCATTTCTTCAAAGTGCAACAGACACACTTTGTAACTGAATCGGACATTCAGATCAATTTTTTAATAGGTATATTCCTGTCTTTCTTGTATAATCATTTTCCCATAGATTATTACTTATTTACTTACTGTTTCTTAAAGAAAATTAATTTGTTGTAAGCTACAATAAACGGGGCTGCTCAATTTTATTGAGTAGTTGACAAAAAGCTCATCCATTATTTAAACGAATATATTTGGGAAAATAGATTCTGGTTATCGATTGGTTTCCATCCTTTATTAATGGCAAGAGAATTTGGTTTTCCTGAGCTATGGTTCATCCAAATACTGGTCACGCCCGACGTTACCTATGGGTGCCCATATACGGTGAGGAATATCTCAAGATTTGGACTGCACAGTCCACATTTTTGTATATTCCTCGCCGTGTATGAGGCATCAAAATAGAATGATAAAACTAACAGATTAACTATACAGACCAATGAGGCAGGTACTGTGCAGGCCAGACCTGATGTGTGTGGACAAGAGGATATTTGCTACAGTCTGAGGACTGTGTTTTAACTGGACTGTGCAATCCCCGCCTTGAGGTTTATTAACTTATAGTGTGTGTGCTAGACCCGTTCAGTCCAAAACTTGAGGCCAAACCGTGCAGTCTGTGCCTTGGGATATAACTGAATTTGTATGGCCACCTTAAGACCGGTGGTTTAAGGGAACTGGTTTATTTAACGTGGTAAGGTCGTTGGTATATAGGGTAGGTAATAGTTAAACTAATAACAGTTTGTTTTTTTTGAAGCAACAAACAATTCATGTTTCGTTTTTGATCAAACATGTTTTGAAATATAATAATTACATCTCACATTATGGCTAATAATAACCCGTAATTTTTTATTATTGCTTCGACTAAGGTTATTCTCGGTTCTCGATCATCATCCACCTTTCCAAAAAATGCCAAGCCTGTTTGAGGATTGTTCTGCGGGAGCCAAACCCAAGGTCTCGGATTTCGCACTTACAAAATTGTTCCGTCGACATTTCTTTAAATATATTTTTCACATTTCTTGATATGTATCTTAGCCTTTAAAAGCACCTATAGCACTAAATGAGTCAATATGAATTGACTCACTAGGAATAATATCGAACAACAATATCGGCCACTTAGTGATCATCATCTATTCGAACTGTTATGATCTATTCAATAAATAATAATTTCAATTAAGTTCCACCAATTCCGTTTCTTTGCTCATTTATGACCGTGATTCATCTTCTTTATATTTTATTCTCTCTTCCATAAACCATCTTGTAAATAAACCATATTTACGAATGGATGAAGCATTCTCGGGGCCAAGCAACAATATAATCTTACAGCTCATTGTATTTAATTAATTAAAGTTTCAACTAATGTGTTTTGTAACGAAGGTGGGGAAAACAATAATTCTAACTATATCAGTCTTGCTTGAATGAGAATATATCTACACATCTCGATCTACCGTTGTCCAGTGCATACCGTATTAATTTATATTCCTATTATTTCTTATTTATTTATTTTTGAAAAATGGACAAAATTTGTACTACTTTAATTATTATTGCCCCTTTTTTATGTCACAAGACTATCAATATTTTAAGTTAAAATCGTTGAAGAATAGCTTATAAATAAAGAATTCATGTCTAATATTCTGAAATAGGCGTCAACGACAGCCTTTCTATGAAATAGAAAGTATATTTTATACAAGGCTTATAATAATAAGATATCAGAAAACTTTTTGACATACTCTATCTGACCTACATGAAGGAAAGATATACCCAGTCCTTCTAGGAAGGAATAGAGATATAGCGAGAGGGGAGCGCCTGGAAGCTGATGGAACCAATACCTGTTGAACGGAACAGCTGTGCGGGCTTTAGTATCTCATCTTCAGCGGGGCTCTTTCAACAATCACTATTATCGAAAGTACGTTTTTATCGACGAGGAAAGAATTTTGCAGGATAACTTTAACCCAGGGTAAGTAATTTAATATAACTATTGGGGTCTCCAGTGGTCTAGTTGCTAGCGCGCTAGATTCATAAGCGGGAGATGGTGGGTTCGATCCCCACCGGCGACAGGAATTTTCTCATCTCAGGGCTCGCTGAGAAAATTCTTGACTGTACCCTGGACGTTGGCGCTAATGGCCACGATTTGACGATGCGCCGTAAAAAAAAAAAAAAAAATATAACTATTCTATGAATAATTCTAGTGGTTGTTACTTCAATACAAAATTCTGCATATTGGATGCAGGCATGTTGTATGCAGGTTAAATCCAGCGCTTAAAACAATATAAGCAGATACAATACATGAGTGAGTGAGTGAGCGAGCGAGTGAGTGAGTGAGCGAACGAGGGAGCGAGTGAGTGAGAGAGAGAGAGAGTGAGAGAGAGAGAGAGAGAGAGAGAGAGAGAGAGAGAGAGAGAGAGAGAGAGAGAGAAATAGAGAATGCGTAAACTTGTTAAGAATGAATTTATATCCTTCGAACAGTACATGTACGTGCTGTCATTTAATCGGTTCCTTAATGGCCCTAGGGTTTCAGTGGTCTCAAAATAATTTCTATAGATATAACACATCATAAATGTTATATGTATAATCAATTTATCATCTATGCAAGAAATATAAGATCGATCAGTAAATTAAATAAAACTTAAATATTTATGCATTGAAATGTATAAATACATAAACCATATGAAATGGTGTATTATTTGTGTGCAACGTTCGTAAAAACAATAGCAAGATGGAATAAATTGACGTAGCGTTTGAAAAAAAATATAAATATCCTCTTTTTTTTATCCTTCATATTTCATAATTGTCTTCTGATAAATGTCGAAACTCTTTAATTATTACTGAACGTTCTAGTAAGAGGCCATTCAATAAGTTATTAACAACATTTTCTTTCTATTAGTTCAATAGCTGTTAGCTTGCATCCTAAGAAATATATGTAATGAAAAACACCTATTATAGGAATCAATTATTAGGAAGAAATTTTGGTTATTTGGATTTGCCTTCAACGATTTAAAATACAAATACTATCAGTTTAGATATTTTATATACATCAATACACTTATATAAGCGGGAAAGGAATAATTATAATTATTGATTTTCCGTTTATATAAGTGTATTGATGCACGATATAAAATATCTAAAGTAAAAGTATTCTTATTACAATCCAAATCCAAAATTGGTTCCAATAAATAATTCCTATAATAGGTGTTTATAAATTATTAAACAAAACAGTACTCCGAAACGTTTAATGCCGCTCAACAAGTTTCATGCCCTTCCGAGATATCATCAGGAGCTTATTACTATCTCTCTCTCTCTCTCTCTCTCTCTCTCTATATATATATATATATATATATTATATATATATATATATATATATATATATATATATTATATATATATATATATATATATATATATATATATTATATATATATATATATATATATATATATATATATATATATAGAGAGAGAGAGAGAGAGAGAGAGAGTGAGATAGAAAGAGAGAGAGAGAGAGAGAGAAAATAAATAAATAATTTAATAATTAAGCAGAAACTCATATAAAAGAGCAAAGCGTTTGATGTTTATATATGTTTTGTTGTCATAGCCAATAAATCCTGCTGGAAAAGTCGAATGAATATTTCGCTGCTAAAATGAGCACTTTTTTTCTCTTCGGACCAGTATAAAACATAATCATTCGTTCCCCTAAAACTAGCAGAAGAAATCGAAAAATAACATCTATACAGATTTGAAAGGATATCAGACAAGATACGATTTATTTAATGTTTTCTGGTTCCATTGTTTATAAATCCTATGCGGTTATTCTGTTTTAAACTTGTGTAATGTAACTGTAAAAATGTTCAAACATTTAATAATCAAAAAGGGAGACTCGAACAATTTGAAACATGCTCTTTGTATAGATCAAAGTCTCCGAGGGTGGGCGAGATCCTTTTGCACGGATAGCTTCAAAGGAATTTCAATAACGGTAGTCAAAGTTGTCTCTTCTTGTAGTATCTAACATTGTTGGTATCAGCTATTCTCTATAAAAGCTATTAATACTTCTATGAATATTATACCTTTAGCAGCAGCTTCAAAAGAACGAGTAAAAGCAAATGGATATGTGTTTCAACAATATATAATTTGCTTACTCTCTCTCTTTGTCCAAACCTACAAAATCCCCTTATTACAAACAATATTGAGTGTTGATGAATAAAACAGCTTTGGTATATCATGCAGCTAAATATGAACATAAATTTAATTTTGATAATGTTAGCATCTGACACAACGAAATGAATATATCTAAACAGAAAAATCGTAGAGAAATGAAACTTCTACAAAAAATATTTGTTAGCTTAATTGAAAATCATTACTAATGTTTATATTGATATTAAAGATATTATTAATTTGGCCATACTTTTTTTGGAGTAATGTAGTTTATTGTACGGGCGTTATCGACTGAAATCAGCTGACTGGTTGGCGCCATCTTCTGAAAAGGTCTTGCCGTGACCTGGTTGTAGGTGGTATCATTTCCTACTTAGGCTGTTGCAGCTTTAAAGAATTCTCATGGTGAGGCTCCTAAGGTCCGAAAATAATAAAGCTGTGCGCGGTAAACTATATTTATTAATTCACACATATTGTGACATGGATGTCTTAAGGGGCCCATAGACGACCAACTTGGTTGTCAACCTTGTTGCCAACTTGCCATGTTGGAGCAGATGTTGCACGTCTGTGGGCAGGTTGGCGGTTGGAGTAAACGGTTGGTACAACGGTTGGTGTAGATCAAATCCGTTTTGATTTTCGGTAGGCGGAGCCTCATGTTGGCAACCTAGTTGAAGCGTCTGTGGGGAAGTTGACAACACTGTTCACAACCTCAATAGTAAACTATCGTTTGGTTGTCAATGTGCGGTTGCTTTTCGTGTTTTTACTACTCTTGTATTTAAGTATTTTTGCGAAAAGAGGGTATACAAGTAGATTATCTGTTCGGTAAATATAATAGGTGTGTACAATGTATATACAAAACACGCCTACTTGGACTGAATTTTTCGAAAAGTTCAAAGAACTGCCTGAGCTTTGGAAAGTTAAATCAGAAGTGTTTAAAGACCGAAATAAGAAGAGCAATGCTTGGCTGAAGCTGTAGGAAATTTACCAAAGAATTGAACCGGATGCGAATGTTAACAGTTTGAAGAAAAGAGTTGGGAACATAAAAAAGTCCGTCTCGCAGGACTGCATCATCTTAGCGCGGTTCCGTTCATATCCCTAGTCTAATTTGGAAAGATCAAAATAGAAGCAGTTAATAATTTTGGTTCCACCAGTCTTTTTTTTTTAAATTAATTATTATAATGGCGTGTCAACCCTTAAGGTCACTAACGCCATTCCTGTGAGTAGTAAAGTCTTGAAAGGTCATGATTTACAATCTTACCTGGAAGGGTCCGCTACACTAGAAACAGACCCACTAGTTACAAGGTCTTGGAATCTTGGAAATCTATATTTCTAACAATAAATTGTTTTTGTTATTTTACTTAACAAGTTTTATTGTCAAATACATTATCCAACTATAAGCAATTAAAAAATAACAAGAAATAAAACAGACAAAAAGAACCATTGGAATAAACGAAATCAATTAATTTAAAGCTTTAAGCACTTTTTTCTCCGATTGACATCGCCTAATTAAAACTTTCTTCAGAACCTTTTTTGTAGAGCAATTAGTAAGCTTCCGAATGGTAATCTTCCGCTTCACAAGATTGTCAACGGTTTTCGAGATACTAACGAAATTATACAAAGTTACCAAAACTTTTTTTGTCTGTTAATAAAATATTTTATTCTAACCCTTCCTTTACTCTAAACGTAACAAAAATTACAACATATTAGTGTTGATGAAACTCGAACATGCAAAAAATGTTTCAACTGTATCCCATAATTCTAAGTACCAAAATCAAAGACAAAGAACCCTCCCTAGGAAGGACGCTAGGCAGTTGAAAAGCTATATATCTTGGAAATCCATATCTCTAACATTAAATTGTTTTTATTATTTTTCTTAACCTGTTTTATTTTCAAATACATTATCCAACAATAAGCAATTAAAAAATAACCAGGAATAAAAAACAGACAAAAAGAACAGTTCGAATAAGCGAAATCAATTACTTTAAAGTTTTAAGCTCTTATTTCTCCGATTGACATCGCCTAATCAAAACTTTCATCAGAACCTTTTTTTTAGAGCATTTAATAAGCTTTCTAATGGTAGTCTTCCGTTTACCAAGATTTTCAACCCTTTTCGAGATATTAAGGAAAGTAAACAAAGTTACTAAAACTTTTTATGTCTGTTAATAAAATATTTTATTCTAACCCTTCCTTAACTCCAAACGTAACCAAAAGTTCAACATATTAGTTTTGATGAAAGTAGAACATGCAGAAAATGTTTCAACTGAATCCCATGATTCTAAGTACCCAAACCAAAAACGGTATTCAAAAAATATTTTTCCAATTTTCTCGAAAACGGTTAAAGCTATCGCCTTGAAAATGGTTTCATTCGTTTTCCTAGCCCAAACGCCATCTTCCAGTAGGCGGATTTTGCTGGTTAACGAACTTGACCTTTCAAATTGGACGAAGGATTTTTGTACCAAATTTCATCAAAATCGGACCATTCGTCTTCTATCTAGAGAGCGAACAGACAAATATATATATATATATATATATATATATATATATATATATATATATATATAAATAAATATTTACATATATATATATACAAATTTGAACCACCGTTATTTTCGGTCTCTAGGGGTTCTGAAACGCGAAATTTTCTAGTCGGCACTTCCGGATTGTTTCATTGTATCAACCCTATAAGCGGGGTTCCTCCCTATGGGGGAGGGAGGAACCGCGCTAAAACATGTTATCGTAGGAAGCTGAAAAATTGAACAATGTTTACGATCTGGTTCTGGGGCTGAAGAAGAGTTTTTCAATGAACGGTCGTACTTAAACCAACAAGTCATCGTAGGTTGTACTGTCCATTCTTAAAAATTTTTTAAAATCTACAGGCGCAAAGACGCGAAGTTCACTTAATCTCAGGGACCGAAAATAACTATTAATTTTTATTTCAAATGAGTTTCACTTAACCTTTAATTTTCATTAGTGGGAAATAAACATAAAAATTCCATCGTAATTGATATATTTTACTATTATTTAAAAAAAAATCTAATAATTTTTATTTCAAAAACTTAAAAATAAAAATTATTTGAATAATATTATTTCAACTTTTTTTTAATACATTTTTTTTTTTACTTTAACTTTAAACATTATTTTAAATAATAAAAAACAATATTAGTGCCAAAATGAATAGAAAGTAATACACAAAAACGAAGTCTAGAATATACAATATGTACTCATAAAAATCAATTGGATTTAGACGAACTTTGATTCACTGACATAAACAAATAACTTCTAATAAACAAAAGTTTCCAAATCCATATTTATTTATTTATTCCGAGGTTAAGAGATATTTAATAAATGAGTTTCAATTTACCTTTAATTTTTATTATTTTATTATTTATTATTAAATTTTATGGACGTTAAAATTTAAATAAATAAATTTAAATAAATATTATTGGGAATTAAAAATAAAAATTCCATCGTAATTGATATATTTCATTATTTTTTTAAAACAATTTTCTAATAATTTTTATTTTAAAAACTTAAAAATAAAAATTATTGCATAACAGTTAATCATTAATTTTAAAAATATAAATTATGAAGTAATTTTTTTTGTTATCATTTTTAGGAAACATTTAATTTTTATTTCGGTCCTTGCTTAATATATTTGAATGAGAAAACTCAGGACGTTGTAAGTACCGCTCTTTTGACCACAATTTTTTTTTTTTTCTTTTTTTTTGGAAGAAACACTTCCCCATCATCCTCACACAATTCTTTTAGAACTATAAAAGACAACAAGGGATCGTAACTCATTTTCTCCCAAGCGTGTGTTCGCATCAGAACTGATCAGCAAATGAAGTTGGCAACAACAAGTCGACCGTCTGTGGGCAACCAAGTTGGCAACCAGGTTGACAACCAAGTTGGTCGTCTATGGGACCCTTTACGGCTGGGGGTCCACAAAATTTTGCCCGACGATTATCACGAAAATACTATAAAAGTGACGATACGAACGAGCTTTACTTGCATCCGTTTACATCAATCGAGGAACTCCAGTACTATTAATTACATATTTCTTTAAGTTAAACTAAATGGAATATAGTCCAAAAGTGTGTGTGTGTGTGTGTGTGGTCATTAGAGAAAGAAAATACCACGCAAAACTCATTGTTCTCTCTGGAGATTTAAAATTAAATTTGTAAAGTTAGGAAGGATCCCAAGTTTATGTGTGAAACCTTCAGCCTACAGTTAAATAACAACCTTTCAATTGCAAGACAACGAACAACACATGCGTTCATGGTGTGTTTACACGTCATATTAAATAAAGTCCGACTCGCAGGAACTGCATCATCTTAGCGCGGTTCCGTTCTTATCTCTAGGCTCATTTAAAATGATTAAAATAGAAGCTGTTATTATTTTGGGTCCACATTTCTAGAAAGCATGAAGATTAGATAGTTAGCCGTCGAGGTGACAAGTAAAGATGAAATGGTTGGGATTCGGTTAAAGAAACCTCAATACGATTTTTGCTAAAAAATCTATATTTAGGACGTTTTGGCTACTCATTGGTAGCCTTCGTCAGCAATGAAAGTGCCGGGAGGCAGAGGAGGACCAAAGTTGACAGTTCCATCTTTACTTTCAAGAAAGGTCTTATTTACGATCTTACCTGGATGGGTCCCCGCCCTAGGAAGGACCCCACTAGGCATTTGAAAAGCTATATCTTGGAAATCCATATCTCTAAGATTAAATTGTTATTCTTATTTTTCTTAACCTGATTTATTATCAAATACATTATCCACCTATAAGCAGTTAAAAAATAACAAGGAATAAAAACAGACAAAAAGAACAGTTAGAATAAGCTAAATCAATTACTTTAAAGTTTTAAGCACTTATTTCTCCGATTGACATCGCTTATTCAAAACTTTCTTTAGAACCTTTCTTGTAGAACATTTAGTAAGCTTTCGAATGGTAACCTTTCGCTTCCCAAGATTTTCAACCGTTTTCGAGATATTAAGAAATTATACAAAGTTCCCAAAACTTTTCATTATTTCTGACAACAGAAAATTGGTCTCATTTTACCTATCCTGTTTTACACACACATACATTTTCCTTACAAATACAACATAAGAAATTACAAAAATAAAAAGCAATAAAAAACCAAGGGAAAGAGACAAAAATTACAAAAAGAACGACAAAAACCCGTTCATAAGAACAAAACAGACGTATTTGAAGTTTTAAGCACTTATTTCTCCGATTGACATAACCTAATCAAAAATAGTTTTAGAGTCATTTTTGTAGAGAATTTAGTAAGCTTTCAAATAGTTTCAATCCACTTACCACGATTTCCCAACCGTGTTCGAGATATTAATGAAAGTATACGAAGTTTCCAAAACTTTTCATGTCTGTTCATAAAATATTTTATTCTAACCCTTCCTTAACCTCAAACGTAACACAAATTTCAACATATTAGTTTTAATGAAAGTAGAACATGCAGAAAATGTTTCAACTGAATCCCATGATTCTAAGTACCCAAACCAAAAACGGTATTCAAAAACTATTTTTCCAAATTTCTCGAAAACTGTTAAAGCTATCGCCTTGAAAATGGTTTCATTCGTTTTCCTAGCCCAAGAAGCCTATAAAACGAGTGCTTACAAGCTTATGACCTCAAAAACGTAAGCGTTACGATTTTTTTGCGCGAATTTCGCCCCAAACGCCATCTTCCAGTGGACGATATATGTATGTATATATATATATATATATACATACATATATATTTATATATATATAAATATATATATATATATATATATATATATATATATACATATATATTTATATATATATATATATATATATATATATATATATATATATATATATATATATATGTATACAAATTTGAACCACCATCATTTTCGGTCTCGAGGGGTTCTGAAACGCAAAATTTTCTAGTCGGCACTTCTGGATTGCGTCATGAGATCAACCTTATAAGCGGGGTTCCTCCATATGGGGTAGGGAGGAACCGCGCTAAAAGACGGAAACTCGGCATTGTATATTACACCTTTCACATAATAAGCCTTCTCGAGAATTATTGATGCGAATGAGTAATGTAATTGCAATAGGTACATATCATACATTTCGACATTATTATAAGTAGAGCCCGGAAGATGGGCATTTATTTTTGGTTAAAATAGGCAGGCAAAAAGGCACTTGAAATACTGAAAATAGGCAACATGATGATTAGATAGTTAGCCGTCGAGGTGATAAGTAAAGATGGAATGGTTAAGATTCGGCTACATAAACTTCTTCTTCCTCTGCCGCTCGGCATTTCCATTGGTATGTAGTATTTTATTTTCTTTGTAAAATTTATTAATGTTACTATTAGCTACTATATTTGTCATTGGTATGTAGTTTCTTATTTCTTTGTAAAATCAATTAATGTTTCTAATTACTATTAAAATCAATTATTGTACCTATTTACTTTTTCATTCTACTCATTCTAAGAATTTAAGACGATATGTTCTTTTATAAGTTAATTGTATCTATAGTTCTGTTACCTATCACAATTATAAATTTTTTTTTGTTTTTGTATTAATTTCTTTTTTTTTGTCATTTTAGCTGACGAAGGCTACCAATGAGTAGCCGAAACGTCCAAAATATAGATTTTTTTAAAACAAAATCATATTGAGGTTTATTTAGCCGAATCCCAACCATTCCATCTTTACTTGAAAATAGGCAGTATTGTAATTAAAATAGGCATTTATTAGGAGTGAAGGCAAAGAGGAATCTCACTCATTATTAATGAAAATATGTATTTTAAATACTCATTCATTTCTTTATTATCAATTTATCACAGAATTAGTGCACTTACTCTTACTTTCCCTTCTTACAACCAACAACAAGATGTTTTTTCAAAGTATCAACTCTCATAGACCTTCTAAGAAAAAATGTTTTTCATTATGGAAAAACTTCCTCTGCATTATCTTATCATTTCTAAATCCGGAATACCAGGTAACTACACCATTGTCACAGCAAAAGGGGTGTGAGGAAGGAGACGTACTTCTCTCATCCTCTCTCTTTCCTGCTATTCATTATGCCTGTGCATTCCTTCTACCAAGGAAGGCTCTGTTATTTACAGAGGGTCAATCCACGGGTTGGGAAAATAAGCTTTCGAATTGATATTTGTGACGGCAATATGTAATTTAATTTGTGAAACTTTTTTTTTTCGACGAAATGAAATTCGAAATTAGTTATGTGCTTTTTAAAATGTTTAAATCACAGAACAAAATTGTATAACGAGCAAAGAAGGCAAAAAAAAAAAAAAAGTTTTAAATCTTAAAATAGCCAAAATAGGCAAAATAAAAATTGTCTCTACACTTCCTAAATGCACGGAAACATATTTATTTCTATCTGATTCTTCAATACATCCATTCAGATAAAAAAGGCAATTTGCCTAACTTCCGGGCTCTAATTATAAGAATTACTGTTTTTTTATTTTCTTCCCATAAAAGACATCTATGAACATAATTATTTTCCATCGAGGGAAATGTTCAAAATCTCCAACTTAGTTTGACCCTTCGCTTTCTTTCAGCTCTCGCAGAATAAGAACTAAACATTAGGACAACCAGATTATAATTTCAGCCCATGATTTAACATTTTAAAATCATCGAAAATAAATTTGATAACTTGGTTCCGATTTTTCTATAATATATATATATATATATATATATATATATATATATATATATATATATATATTATAAAATAGTAAAACTATACATATTTTTCAATTGATTTATTTAAATATTTCAAATTAAAGGCCTGAAATGTTTTCCTTATGGTCGCACCTCTTCGGGACAGTTTTTTCCAATTTTCTAAAATTTACTGATATGCAGCAAATATTTGATATACTATTTATAATCGAGTAAGTCCTACCTTTTCCAGACGTCTTCTCTTCCCAGGGTGCTGGCTTGGAGCCTTAGGATCGTACTGGCTTCTGGAAAGAAATTTTAATAGTGAATATACACAAACATACACACACACACACATATAAATACATATATAGGTATATGTATGTATGTATATATATATATATATATATATATATATATATATATATATATATATATATTCACTTTTTCTTGTTTCTTTTTCTGGCAGGGGGTCGATAAAGTAGTACACACTTTTTTCACTTTAACTACTTTATTTTGTATGTTTCGCCCGACATGTTTCGTGCTTTTTCGCACCGCTTCAGGGGCTTTCCTATTCAACAATAATTTTTGTAAATATTAAACTTATAATTTTTGTAAACTAATATATATCTATCCTTTCCTTAAATAAATTTAGATATGAACATATAATATTTTATCTTAATCTTAATCCTACCTTATCAGAAAGTCCTCTCGTCATGTTGTCTAGCTTGAGTCAGGCGTAATACTGAAAAGTCATCTGTGGTAATGAATATGGCTGGTTTGTATAGATTTTTTAGTTACTTCAAAGGTATCGATTATTGGTAAAAAGGTTTTCGTGATATTTTATTTATAATACAATGAAACATTTGGTGCACATTCTTTAAATCTGTTTTTTTATTTATGGCGGTGTTTGAATTTTTAATTATATAGATATTTTCTTTGATTTTTATTTTTAGAGTGTTCCTCTCTTTATTTAAAATGTGAACGTCCCTAAAATTAAAGTTATGTTTTAAAGTTAGTGCGTGTTCTGTCAATGTTGTCCTGTTTTCGTTTGTGTCTATGATTTTTGCGTGTTGCACAATTTTCTTTTGCAAAAGCTGTGCCGATTCCCCAATGTAGCATGCGTTGCAATCGTTACATCGAATTTTGTATATATTGTTCTTTGTACTTGTTGGTTTAATTTTGTCCTTAATATTGCTAAAACTGTTTTCTATTTTGTTACCATATTTCCAACTTATTTTCCCTACGTCTTTACATATTTGTTTAACTCTATTGGCTATTGAAGGATGGTAATGAAAAGTAAAATATCGATTTATTTCATTCACATCTTTGTCATTTTCTTTTGTTAAAACCTGTTTTCTCTTTTGTAAAAATAAATTCTCATTCAAAGCTATTTGCTTATTTAAATTCGTATTTTTCATAAAGAATTTTTGAATACTTGTCTGTAATAACTTTCGCTTTTTCTGTGATTCAGGAGGATTATCGCTTTGATCTCGTTTGCGCTTGTTTTTATTTTCAGTATCTTTATTAAGCAAATCTGAAACTAATTTATTTTTTTTAGGTGGCTTTCATTCTACGATAGTACCAGAATATTTTCTTTTCCTTTTGCATTCTATATCATTAAAAAAGTCGTCAGATATGCTAAAAATTTCAGGTTTAAATATATATTGGGTCATCATTCACCAGAATTAATATATATATATATATATATATATATATATATATATATATATATATATAATTATTATATATTTACATAAATATGTATGTGCGTGTTTGCAAGATATGAAAGCAATTATTCTCTCTAAAATGAGCTGTAATAAAAACGTCTTGTGTGAATGGAATTAAGGGTTCTCTGTTATTTGGATTCACCTTGGAAAGCTCTTTTTATTTGAGAGTTAGGGGATAATTGATAAATTCCTTTAACGCTCAGCAATATCCTCCTTCCTCATTTTTCTCTTCAATATCCCCCCCCCCCCCCAAAGACCATTTCCGAGTTAAGTGTTTATTAATAAACTTAACTGTTTAAATAAACAGGTTTAAGTGATAAAGTGACAAGATAAAAAAACATACAGAATATGCAGAATTTTCGATGTTTTTTTCCCCCTCAACGACTTCTAATGCACTTAATTAATTTTCGGCTGTTTGATTTATTGGGATTACTAATAAATTTTAAAATAATATCGAGAATATTCCAGGCGGAAGGTTGATAAAAAGAGAATAAACAATGTCAATCCATTCATAAATATCAGCTGTACATGTTTCACACTTTTTTATCTGCCTCTTAAAGAGTTACAATACTCATTGTACTACTAATACCGCCTAATCTACTAATGTGGCCGTTCCCCTACAATGGCCACGTCAAGAGTGTGATTTTTACGCTTGGCATCTATCAGCTGAATATAATCGATAGAGCTCAAAGAATGAAAATCTATCTTTAAACTAATTAATGCACCTCTAGAGGTTGCGCTCATGAAGGAATTTTTGAAAAATGTCTTTATCGATCCTATCTACTCGATACCAAAAATAACTCTCATTAAAATGAATATATAGGGTGGCCCCAGAGTAGTAGTGTTTCGGTCGAATTTGTTTCGGTCGAAGTTGCTGTTTTATATTTTTATAAACTGCTGATTCAATTATTAAATTTGTATACAATTTTATTAGAGGTTAATCTCCAACTTCTAATGAATTGCTTTTAGCGCGCTTCCTCCCTCCCTTCATAGGGAGGAACCCCGCTTATAAGGTTGATCTCATGAAACAATCCGGAAGTGCCGACTAGAAAATTTCGCGTTTCAGACCCCCTAGAGACCGAAAATAACGGTGGTTCAAATTTGTATATATATATATATATATATATATATATATATATATATATATATATATGTATATATATATCTTTTCGCTCATTTCTGGCCTCCCTAATGGTCCGATTTTGATGAAATTTGGTACAAAAATCCGTCGTCCAATTTGAAAGGTCAAGTTCGTTAACCAGCAAAATTCGACCCTGGAAGATGGCGTTTGGGGCGAAATTCGCGCAAAAAAAAATCGTAACGCTTACGTTTTTGAGTTCATATGCTTGTAAGTACTCGTTTTATAGGCTTCTTGGCCTAGGAAAACGAATGAAACCATTTTTAAGGCGATAGCTTTAACCGTTTTCGAGAAAATTGGAAACATAGTTGCCGAATGACGTTTTTGGTTTTTGGTACTTAAAATAATGGGATTCAGTTAAAACATTTTTTGCATGTTTTTGTAAGTCATTATATTTTTATGAGTACTTAGAATCGCGGGATTTAATTGAAATATTTTCTACATCTTGAAAATTAATCCTAACTAAGATGATTAAATTTTGGTTATATTTGGAGTTACGGAAGTATGCGAAAAAAAATATTTTATTAATAGACGTGAAAAGTTTTCGGATCTCCATACATTTTTCGTAAATATCTCGTTAACGGTTGGGAAATCGTAGTAAGTGAAAAGTGACCATTCGAATGCTTACTAAATTCTCTACAAAAAATGTTCTGAAGCAATATTCGATGGGGCAACGTCAATGAGAGATATAAGCGCTTAAAACTTAAAAAGTGTTTGTTTTGAAATGGTTTTTCTCTTTCTTTATCTCACTTTTTAATTGGTTGTTTCTAGTTTTAAATTGTATTTATCAGTAAAATTAGTATTGTGGTAAAATAAGCTAACAAACGGTGAAAGGTATTGGTAGTTTGGAGTGGCTGTGCTAATCACGATGGCAGTGGCTGTCAGTTTCCTGTGATTTGTGATGCTAATCTATTCCATTTCTTCGAGATGTACGTAACCGCTAAGATGACGCAGTTCCCGCGAATCGGACTTTTTTTTTCATTAATATCTACTTTCATTAATATCTCGAACACGGTTGGGAAATCGTGGTAAGTGGATAGAAACTATTTAAAAGCTTACTAAATTCTCTACAAAAAAGATTCTAAAACTATTTTTGATTAGGTTATGTCAATCTGGGAAATATGTGCTTAAAACTTCAAATACGTCTGTTTTGTTCTTATGAACGGGTTTTTGTCGTTCTTTTTGTAATTTTTGTCTCTTTCCCTTAGTTTTTTATTTTTGTAATACTTATAGTAGGTAAATGTATTTGTATTTAAAACAGGATAGTTAAAATAAGAACCAATTTTCTGTTGTTAGAAATAGATGAGTTAGAAAAATATGAGTACCTTTTCATAAATTCCTAGCAACCTGAAAATTTGCATGAAAGATGGGCACAACATTATAAGGGAATTGGGAAAAGCCCTTATCGATTCCATGAGTCCAAAGAATTTTTTTTCGAGGTCAAAGTTCGCTAAAAAAGGTTTTTAGGAATTTTCAACGAAATGTTTTGTTTTATGGTAAAAATAGTTCAGACAAAAATTGTAGATCGTGCAATTATGTAAAGAACTTGTCTTCACACTTTTTTTCATTAGATTAACCATTTCTGAGAAAAGGCGATTCCAGAATTATCTTTAGTTTTATTTAACATAATATGCTAGACTCGGCTAGAAGTTTGTCGAGGGACCAATACTTATGCTACCTGCTCCTATTTCTAAGATCCTGACAATAAGTACCGTTACAGCCCCAGCCATAACCCTCGAAAAATGACCTGCTTGACATTTGATATTTCTTTCTTACAACACACATTTGTTATTGGTTGGGCACGATATCCACCGAGTGATGTGAGCACTCCGTGCATAGGGTTTTGTGTATCTTGGATGGAAAAATATGAGTTACCCTATCACAAAAAATCTGTGTTATAAGTAGACTTTAAACATTAAATAAATAAACATCTACCAGATCCTTCTAATTCCCTGCATATATCACCAGCGATATATTCCCTGCATATATCACCAGCGATGTCGTTTTATAAACCACAAATTTCTCCAGCATTACAGCCGGCTTCCTCTGGTTGTATATGATGGTTGTTCATTATCTGAAAGCAAACGACATTTTTGGGGACATTTTGCTTTCAGCTAACGAAGAAGCATCATATACCACCTGAGGAAGTCGGCTGCAATGCCGTAGAAAATACGAGCTTTAAAAAACAGCACTGCTCGTCAATACAAATGCAAAGTATCAAATGTGAAAACTGGTTGGTACTTTGAGGACGACTTTATTTACATTTTATCCTATGATATATTTTAATTAGACTTAGTGCACATTCGTTAGTTTGATTTTATGTAATTGATTATTACTGTTGTTTAATTATCGAGAGTTTGTCACAAAGAACATCAGCCCAACAGCAATCAGAAAAATTAAAAATGAAAAATGCGTTTTTTCACATTCGATGCTTTGCATTTGTATCAACGATATATGCCGGGGAGGAGGCGAAATCACCCAGTGACGAAGTTTAAAAGAGAAAATATCTAACAAGTTTCTTTCCAATGAAGTAAAAATAACAGACTGATACGGGCAAATAAATAATTTGATCCTTGGATAGTTACGGAAGTTTCATTTCTAATGGAGCAATTTGCTTGCTTTTACAAGACATCTTTCTGTTTAGTTGAGTACGATATATTACGAATTTCGTTACAATTTTAAGTTCGACCGTTGGGAGCATATTATTCATTTATTTTTCGTCGTATCACCGACGATAAACACACTTACATTAGATAGACGTCTTCTAATTAGGAATGTGTTTTATATTGCCTAATATGAAAACGTTTAATTTATAATATCAGTATAATAAAAATCATTAAAATAATATTTAACTTCATGCAATAATGAACATGCCATTATTCATGAAGAAATAAAAACGTTGATTCATTAACGCGCCTTCGAGTCCTTTATATAAGATCTCTTGAACTTTTTATATATGTTATACACGTCATAGATAGGGACATAATACATTTTTAAGGAAATAAGCTCCTTCCCTTTCAAATAGACCAATTTTTTCTGGTTAACGAGTTCCACCAAACGTTCGTTATGGGATGGCTTTATATAATGTTTTGTGGCGAAAGAAAGAAAATTTTGGCCGCAATCGTGTTAACATATTCTGTACATATACATTATATCGTTCCTGCCATGTAAAACTATCGAATATGAAAACTCTCGTTTTTAGATTCGAGTCTTTGCTCTTGGATTGTGGACGATACGCAATGTCGGAACTCTAACCCCTTTATAGAATACCCTTTAATGCCTTAAATAAAATATCGAATAAGACCATTTTTCAATATATTACTTCGTCAGTGGAAAGAATATGTTAGTTCCTATTTTACTCCGATTTTCATATTCGATAGTTTGACATGGTAGGGACGATATTTACATTTTAACGGAGTGCTTTTTCGGTATATGCAGGTAGAATCGTTCAATATTTCAAGAAAACTTTCAAAATTCTATCATTATACGAACTCAATAGCTACATTCCTGAGGAAAGTAGTAAAAGGCGTTATCGAAAGGTGGAAATGATTCTTCTTGAAGTATAGGCATAAATATGTCTGACTGGTGACAGATGTTTTGCATGAGAGAATCGTATTGGAGGTCTCGGGAAAACCTCTTGAATAAAACATTACGAGGGAGGTTTGATGAGGTAACATCTCGGAGAGTACATTGGACGTGTAATACAACCATCCTCTCCAGGAAAAGGATTCTTTCTGGAACGACTTTTATTTTTTGGGTACATCCTTTCAAAGTTTATTTGTGTAGATTATGCGTTGCGTAAATCGTACAGAGGCATCGCGCATTGCGAGCATAACCTGATAGGAGAGACCCTCGCTGACTGGGGGGTGGCTGGGCGGACAGTGGGTGTGTCTATCGACGAGCGTGCGCGCGCACCTGTCGCAACACGACCGACTGCGGCACCCTCGCGACCTACCCCACCGCCACCCCCTAGGAACCACCGCCTCCTGAGGAGTTTTATGACTAATTGACTTAAAGCCAAGATACACGCCTATCTTATTATCTTGAGAGTGTTAAGAGTCACTCACGATCGATTCACTCCTACGAAGAAACCTAATATACCACTAAGAAGTTTTGTGTTGGAAAATATTAACCGCATTCCCTTTAGGTCTGGAGCCTCTATGGAGTACGTAATGACCTGCCCTTTGATGAAGGTGGCTAAGTGGTTTCTTACACTAATTGACTTAAACCCAAGATACGTGGCCTTAATTTGTTTCTAAGCGTTTTAAGGGGAATTTACGATAAACTTCAACGTAGATAGAAACGAACGATTACTCTACGGATTCTTGTGGTAAAAAATATTAGCTTCAAATTCTTTAGATTGGGATTTATTATAGACAAATAGTTTATTACATGATATAAACTTCTACTAATTCATATATACTCGACATACCTTTAATATGACTCAACTGGCTAAGTCGACTATACTCAATAAAAGTCGACTATACTCAATAAAATATAGTCGATAAAAGTCGACTATACTCAATGAATTTTGAGTAACATGATATCAAATTTGTTGACATAATTTGCTAAATGATATCTTCTTCTTACTGATAAAAAAAAACTATATTTACGGGCAGAAGAGCCATTTGCGAGAGAGAGAGAGAGAGAGAGAGAGAGAGAGAGAGAGAGAGAGAGAGAGAGAGAGAGAGAGTGAGAGAGAGAGATGTGTGTTTATTCAAAGATCAATTAGGACTTGTGTAATCCGCAATCGCCACATAAAAATACCTAAAATAAATGGTGGTTCAGAGCTGAAGAATAGAAGCCGGTTTGTAACGATGTTTGCCAAATGGCCAGGAAATACCATAACAAAATAGAAAAAAATATCAACAATATAATGAAATATATTGGTTATAAAATTAATTTTAAAGATTGTAAATGCTTTTATGCGGGGAATCGTCAGAAATTTAAAAAAATAGATTTTCGTTTTTATATTTATTAATGAGTATCCCCATCTAAAACGATTCCCTCAGAACAAAATATTAGATACATGAATCTAATTACATTTCACATCCATATTTTCATCCAAATGTACAAATGGGATTTTACATATCGCATCGGTCATACAGTTCATCATACATCTATTTATAGGAAAATACAATATTACAATAATTCATACAATTATGCAGTTCATTATACAGTTACGCCATATTAAAAAATATTGGTAAACCGCCACCCCATAGTTTTTATATTTTTTTATTTATATTTATTTATTATATTTGAAATCTGTACAATTATTAGCAGTACAATAATCAAGTCTGTTCATGCAGATATTATGTACAATTTGACAAAAACGGTAAAAGTAAAATAAAAGAAAAGAAAAAATAAATAATAAAGACATACAAAATATGGAAGAAGACAACCACTGTTGGCACTTCCAGAGATGTCTTGGAAAATGTTTTAATGGTCACGATAAGATCAGATGATTAAATTGTCTCGAGGCCACTGTCTCTTGAGCCGCCTGGGAGGATTGTCTAGATGGGATTCGGATGATAAGGATAGACCTTCAGGATTAGGATGATAAGACAATTTGGAGTGGAACATTTGGAATCGGGTTTTAGCAAGGTCAAGGACAAATGGGATGTTGAGGTCATTGTGAAGGGTTTTGTTGGAAACATAGAAAGGAGCATTTACAATTTTACGAAGTACTTTTGACTGGAATGCCTGTATTCTGTTGATGTTAGATGGTTTTGCAGATCCCCAGAGTTCAAGTCCGTATGTCCATATTGGTCGAATGATTGTTTTGTATGTCGTTAGTTTGTTCTGTATCGATAATTTAGATGAGGGTCCAAGAAGTCGTCTAAGTAGTCCGTATCGTTTGTTCAGTTCTTGTCTTTTCAGTCTCGTGTGAGGGTTCCATGTCAGTCGGCTGTCAAGGTATAACCCTAGATATCGAACCTCGTTAGATTCCGGAAGAGGAGTGTTTCTGAAGTAAACAGGAGGGCATGATCTTCGGCTGAGAGTGAATGTCACTTGTTTGCATTTTTCTGGGTTGATTTTTATTCTCCACCTTTCACTCCAATGTTGTATGGCGGAAAGATGTTCCTGCAGGTTTTGGGATGCTACTGAAGGGTCAGAGGAAGTTGACAGGATCGCTGTGTCATCAGCGTATGTGGTAAGTAGGGTTTGGGGGTGTGTGGGAATATCCGCAGTGTAAAGAAGGAAAAGGAGGGGACCGATAATACTCCCTTGGGGGACTCCAGCATTTATGGGGCAGGTCGGGGAAAGAGTTGTACCATATTTGACTTGGAAGGATCTGTTTGACAGGTAGGATTTGAGGATAAGGAAATAGGTGTGTGGAAGTATAAGCTTTACTTTGTAAAGTAATCCCGGGTGCCAAACCCGATCGAATGCTTGAGCAACGTCGAGAAAGGCACTCGTGCAAAAACTCTTACGTTCAAGCGAGGAGGAAATTGAGTCTACGACTCGTAAGCACTGTTGTATGGTGGAATGCTGGAAGCGGAAACCAAATTGATGGTTGGGAATTGTATTCGAGGATTCTATGAGAGGGAGGATTCTTTTGTACAGGAGTTTTTCGAATATTTTGGAAATTAATGGGAGAAGGCTGATGGGCCGATAGGAAGAAGGGCAATCTGGAGGTTTGAAGGGTTTGGGGATAACGATGACGACTGAATGTTTCCAGGGATTCGGGAAATGGGTTGTTCTTAGGATTGAGTTATACAGGTATGTAAGGAATATAATGGCCTTCTGGGGGAGGTTTTTGAGTATTGTGGAGGTGATAAGATCATAACCGGGAGATTTTCTAGGAAGGTGTTTGATGATGTATTTAACTTCGGATGGATGGAAAGCTTTGGGAGGGAAGGACAAAGGTAAAGGAGAATTCAGGTAATCTTCGATATCTGCATCATGGGAGGGGCTCATTTGAGGATTAGGGGAAAATACTGTAGTTAGGTGTGTGGAGAGGAGGAGCGCCTTTTCTTCATCACTCCTGGCCCAGGTCCCATCGTTGCGTTTGAGAGGGGAAGGAATTTGGTGGAACTTTAGGATTTTACGAGTGACTGTCCACAAAGAACAGTCCTGTGTAGAGAGGGATGAAAGGTATTCGTTAAAGGATTCTGAGCGGAATTGGGATAGGGAAGATTTCAGTTGGCGTGTCAGTCTGTTGTATAGGTTTCTGTCCGAGGGATAACGGGATCTTTGCCATAAAGCCCTGGCTCGTCGCTTGGCTGCAAGGAGTTCTTGGATGTGGTTTGGGAGTTGCATTTTGGGCGGGGGAAGGAAACCTGTTCTTGGTCGGCATGAATTGCGAGCACTGTCCTGAATGGCTTTAGTAATCGATTCAGTGGCTTTGTCTAGGTCTGAAGGGGTTTTTAGGGAAACGTTTAGGTCTATGGAGCGCTCTAGGTTGAACTGAAATGATTGCCAGTTGATGGGACCGGGAGTAAGGGACGGTTGTAGAGGACGGGGTACAGGGGAGGAGAAGAGGGTTAGAAGGATCGCAGAATGGTCCGACGATAGGTCGAGGAGCGAATCAACAGAAGTCGCTGTACCTCCCAAGCCAGACGAGATGAAGAAATCGACTAGGTCAGGGCTGCGGGATGGATCAGTTGGCCAGTATGTTGGCGACCCCATAGTGGGTTCGACTAATGGACTCCCACTATGGGGTGGTGGCTTTTCTTTAGAGAAAAGAACGAAAAAGAATCAGCCTTATCCTGGCTAGAAGAGGATGGTAACCCGTCTTAAAATTCTTAGTTAATAATAATGGACGTTAAAATATAAATTAATAAAAAAAAAAAAATATTGACCAAAAGCGAAAAGCAGCACTAACAAACAGTGTAAGAGTGAGCATTCATTTGTCTTTGACAATCTACTGGTAGTGGCTAAATATAAGCATAATGTAAAAGAAAAATAGATGCAAATATTGACATTATAAAAAGCAATAAAAAAAACTAAAATTCTTAAATGAAATATTTTGTAATAATATCATTAAATGCCAACGGCCATAGCCACGTTGAATGCACCGATTCCCGTAGATCACCGAAGTCAAGCAACGTCGGGCGTGGTCAGTACCTGAATGGGTGACCGACCACGTGCTGTTGGCATTATAAAAGGGTGGTAACTTGTAGATAGCCCGGCGCTAATAGCCAAATAGTTGATGCGCCGTTAAAAACGAAAAAAAATATCATTAAATAAAAACTAATGGATTTTAAAAGATTGAATACACAATAAATGGAACATGATGATCAGTTCTGACGGCTTAAGCGACATATAACGAATGGAAAGAGATATACTTAATTGGGTCAAAAATAATTAAAAATAAAATAAGCTTGGAATGCTGGTTTAAGTAAGCAGGCTATTGCCTTTTACTTATATATTGGTGAGTTAATCATTGTTAAAAGGTTCTCTCTTTAAAAAAAAAGCAGGGTAACGGCAAGAGCTGGCCCCAAAGGGTAAGATCAAAGTAGAGAAGTTATCATTAGAAATTATGGGACTTCAGAATTATGACAGCATTCAATTTTCTAAGTTAGTTATTTTATTATTTATTTACATTTCTTGTATTTATAACAAAAGATTTGCCGAACTCTCACATCAATTTGAAGGATAGCTCGAATTTCAGAGTAAGAATTTCCAGCCTTCTGACACCGGTAGAATTATTCTTAATCGTCATTCCTCAATAGAAATTAGGATTTTAGGCCGTCCCCAGCCCCAAACAGTCGATGAAGGATGCTGAAAAGTAAAAACTCTGACGCCAATTACAGCCCATAGTGTCTCTGAAGCTGGAGAGCCTTTGTCGGGAACAATAGCTGTTTTCAAACCTGAATGAATAGGCGCTAACCTCCAATTGAGCCAAAGAGGTTCGTTAACTGGACGAAGCAAAGAATCGTGCTTAAAACAAAAGCGATAATGACTAAACTGAAAAAAATTTCAAGATAAATAAACAATTATTTTATTTTCCCTGCCGAACGTCCAATAATTGATTGTCTAAGGTACATTGGCACTTCCTGCGGCTACACACTTTTGGATTGACAATATTTAAAAGTTATTTTAAATATTAGAAATAGGAAATTTAGAAAGTTATCCATCAGTTGTTTTCAATTCTAATTGTGTGAACTGTACTTAAGAATATAATTTTGTTATTTTAAATTATAATTCGAGTAAACCAATGACGCCGGGGCCCCCTGAAACCACGGGCACCTGACCAACTGTCCACCGTGCCCCCTGAGGCCCTGATATTCAGAGAAAAGGGTGCTTAACGTTTCAAAATTGTAGATTTCGTTCTATTGAATGCGAAGTATTACATTTTCTATTCTAAGCTTCCGATATCACACCAGGGAAAAACATTGTATGGAAACATGCTAAGATGGCGCAGTTCTTAATAGGTGTCGTCTTTGGAGCCAAAATGACTATTAGCGGAAATAACTTTCATTGGATAGAAGTACAAAGCACAGGCCTGACATTATAAAAAGTCCGTCACGCAGGAGCTGCATAACTAGGCACTTTCCTCAGAATTTGGGTAGTGTAGACTGCTTTCCAGAACAATTTGCTTAAAATATCCTACATAAATAAAATAAAAACATGAATAGTTCTCTTTTAAATTTGTAATGAGTAACTGATCAATTATTAATTTGCTTCCAGAGTTATGTTTACACTACATAATAAATACAAAAAACCTCATATTTTCGTATTTTGATCTAACGCAGGAACAGGATACAGTCACTCTAGTGGTAGAAAGCGCTCCTTGCGGCGGCTTTGTGAACCTACGTCTGCCGGGCTTTTCTATTGAAATATATTACAAATTAAACCCCCGCTTTCCGATTGACCGATTCAGCTCATTTTTACAACACTTCTTTCTCATGAGTTACCCACGACGTATACCGCGTTTCGTTACAATACAGCAGAAATTACGACCGGTATGAGTATATTAGGAATTTGGGTCCGGAGTAAACCCCCCCTTCTAATGAACCGATTTAGTTTATTTTTACAGCACATATTTACCTGTAGATTACCACTACGAATACCGAGTTTCGTCGAAATATACCAAAAAAACACGGCTGGTAGTGGCGAATTGGTATTGTGGGTCCGGAGTAACCCCCCCCCCTCCTAATGAACCGATTTAGTTTATTTTTACAACACATATTTACCTGTGGATTACCACTACGAATACCGAGTTTCGTCGAAATATACCAAAAATCACGGCTGGTAGTGGCGAATTGGTATTGTGGGTCCGGAGTAAACCCCCCCCCCCCTCTAATGAACCGATTTAGTTCATTTTTATATCTCACTTTTATATTACCACTACGAATACCAAGTTTCGTTGAAATATAACAAATATTACGGCTGACATAGTCAAATTAGTGTTTTGGGTTCGGAGTAAACCCCCCCTTCCGGTGGACCGACTTTGGTGGTTAACGAACTCGTTCAATCGTTTGCTAATTGAATGCTATATACCAAGTTCCGTGACGAAAAAACAAAAACTCTGGCCGCTATCGTGTTAACAGATATATACATACATACATATATATATATATATATATATATATATATATATATATATATATATATAAATTTTAACGGGGGTCATTTTCGGTGTCTACTAGGTAGGATCGATAAAGATTTGAAGAACTTTTTCAAAAATTCCGTCATGAGTCCAACCTCAATAGCTACTTTCCTTCGGAGGAAAGTGCTAAAACATTATCTCCTTCCGTATCTTGGAGAAATGTAAAGATTCCAAATATATTTAATTTTTACGTTTCCGTCGTTGAAGTCTTCAGAGTCTTGACTTAAAAGACGAAATTGATTTCCGAAAAAATTGTTTTATTTTTGCTCTACGTCTTTCGACAATAGATTGACATCTTCAGGTCCCAACAAGAACGAAGAAACTGTCCTAATAAAATTTCATTTACTAACGAAGTCCGCTTTCTGGGAATGACATTTGACTCTAAGCTTAACTGGGCTAGTCGCATCAAACACCTCAAGGAGGACTGCTTTAAACGACTTAATTTATTGAAGGTTCTTGGCAAAACCACGTGGGGTGCCGACCGGAAATCACTGCTCATGATTTACAAAAGCCTTGTGTTGTCAAAACTTGACTATGGCAGCTTAGTGTACGCCTCTGCTAAAAGCAGTGTACTCTCATGCCTAGATTCTATCCATCACGCAGGAATCCGACTATCCACAGGAGCCTACAGGACAAGTCCGATCACAAGCCTCTGTGCAGAGGCAAGTGTGCCGCCACTTTTCATCCGGAGGCAACAACTGATTTCCTCCTATCTCGCTAAAATCGCTTTTCAACCCTCAAATCCTGCATATAACTATTTAGTTCACACCAAAAACCTCGAACGCTACAGTCAAAAAATGAAACACCCGGCGCCATTAGGCGTAAGACAAAGATAAGTTCTTGGTTCAATCCCGGAAATTAATCTTCAATATCTCGACGTTAATGAGCCACCATGGACGTACAAAACTCCGAATATTGACTTGCGCCTTATTTCAGTAAAGACGGATACCCCAATAATTGCACTCAGGTACAAAGCGGAAGAGTTAATAAACTCATACCCAAAGGGGCTGGTAATGTACACTGACGGTTCAAAATACGAAGATAACGTTGGTTCAGCAATAGTCTGGGACAACAATGTCTTAAAACTCATGCTCTCTTCACTAGCCTTCATCTACACCGCAGAAATGCTAGCAATTTCCACTGCCCTGTATAATGAAATTTCGTCCCCAGAAAAATCAATAAACTTTCTTTGGCTCCCTTCACATATAGGTATTGCAGGCAACGAAAAAGCTGACAAAGCAGCCAAGGAAGCAGCTGTTATGTCTGTACCCCCTGTAACAGCTCTCGATCCAAACGATATTAAAAGCTGGTTGAGAAGCAAGGCATATCAAGCTTGGGAAAATGCTTGGAGGTCCGAGCCAGCTGGAAACAAACTGCGGCAGATAAAGAATACCACCAAGGAATGGGCCACCTCGATCCGCGGAAATAGAAGAGAGGAAGTAGCTTTGGCTCGAATGCGAATCGGTCACACAAACCTTACCCATGTGTACCTAATCAACAAGGACCCACCCCCAAAGTGCAGTACATGCGAAGTCCAAATAACCGTCCAGCACATAATAGAGGAATGCCCTAAATACCGGCACCAATTACTGCTGAAGGTATTAACAGAAACGTCGCAGTGTGCCTTGGAAACAATCCCTCAGAAGTTGACAGACTGTTAAATTTTCTTAAAACTGCCGGTCTCCTAAAAAACATATAAATTGTTATCTTTGTAGTTGTATATATATATATATATATATATATATATATATATATATATATATATATAAATTAAGTGTTATGTAATCTTAGTATATACTATTTATAAGTTGTTTTTTTTTTTTTTTTTTTTTTTTTTTTTTTAACGTATATAAATAAAACTTTTGGTGAATAAATGTGTGAGCTTGAGCTTGTGAATGTATTTTTATTTGTAATTATAATGACTTTTATTTGCTATCTGAAAACTGTAATTTTGATTCTATTAAACTGTATTTCCCAATTCAGAACTATATCTTTGTAAATTTTTTAAGTAAGTAACATGCTTATGTCACATGCTGAACATAAACGAAATTTGTTACATTTGTAATAATTTAATTTACCAGTATATATAATATCATCAATGTAATGAGCTATCTTAATGTAAAAAAAAAAAAAAAAAAAAGAAAAAAGGTAGCTCTCTGTTAATCCTCCCCACTAATATTATTATTATTATTGTACAGGTCTTCCCTTGTCCTTTTTAATCTGTATAAAATAATACCACCTAAGAGAATGGATATGCTAATTATATAAAACAATGTAGGTGCTGGGGTAAAAACATGATAAAATGTTAATCGCCACTAAATCCTGGTCCTAATCCTGTCCTAATAACCAACTGCTACAGAACTATTTTCTCATCTGAGCAAGCTTAACGTTATTCATATACATGTAAATGATTTTTATTTTCTTTCAATAGTTCACTTAACGATTGAATCGATTATTCACCGAGAGAGAGGGAACTTGAAAGGTAACAGCATTGTTACACTTTGTTATGTTAGCTATAAATACTTATGGAACAAGATACAAATTCAGCGACTGAGGTTTTCTCTTTGCTTCAGCCTGAACTGTTATCAGAGAGAGAACTACGAGAGATTCTAACTAGCGTAAGTTCTTATTTTAAATGTACTGTTCGTTATAAAATTGTTTTTCATTCTTCCCTCATTAGTTACTGGTCATCTTATGGTCCATTATTGGGGAAGGACACATCTGCATTATTAGTCAAATACCACCTTGTTTACGTTAGCATAATATTGGTGTTGTCATGGCTCAAGATAATCAAAATCTCCTGGTTCAATAAACCTGTTTGAGATCCTTTTTAACCCATTTAAAAAATGTCATTCAGAAACTTTTACTTTTATGAGTTATTTCATTTTGGTCCAGTATTTGTTTCTGTCCACTATGGCTTTCTTTAGATTTTAGCTTACTGATAACTATTACATATTTTACTTTAGATATATATGATAATTTTGGCAGCTTAAGTAAATTTCCCGGAATTTCTTAATTTATTTTTAATGACTTTATGAAATAAGCACAAGGTCGTATTTTATCACATCAGATGATGTTTTGTCATATATAAATACTTATATGCGTATTACATATTTAAATATACAAATGTGAAGAGCAAATTTCAAAGCTTTGAAAGTCAGTGACGTTAAAATAATCCAAAATAATTATTTAACAATTTTCTACTGTAATAGACATTATTTTAGCCTTAGCCTATGAGTTAATATCGGTACCCCGGAGGTAAAGGAACCATGTCACATATTTGTAGTTGTTTGGGAGGGCCAATTTTCCATAACTTTGAACCATTAATGTTTCTTTGTTCGTTCCTTATAGAAACGGTTTAAAGAAAATTATTCACATTGTTATTGGCATTGATAGGTAATTGGAAGTATTGATCATAGTCAAACTAAACCAACTGGGTGCCCATGACCTCCCACGGTTGAATACACCCTTCCAAACAATAAATAAAAAAAAAAAAAACTAAACCAAGT
The DNA here is from genome assembly GCA_946811695.1 of Gonocerus acuteangulatus. Classification (NCBI taxonomy): domain Eukaryota; kingdom Metazoa; phylum Arthropoda; class Insecta; order Hemiptera; family Coreidae; genus Gonocerus; species Gonocerus acuteangulatus. The sequence continues at coordinate 45,850,233 of OX328127.1, forward strand.
CCTCTACATGGTGTCTTTTTACCTCTAATGAAAACGGACATGATTTCGCTGTCGTATCTTTGTTATTTATGGGAACAAGATATACCATTATATGACTCGAAAAAAAAAAAAAAAAAAAAAAAAAAAAAAAAAAACACTATAAGAACATGTTTTTAAGTCAATATAAAAAATGGACATGGTGTCCTTAACCTCCGGGGTACAGATATAAAGAATTAGTATGTAAAAGAATGATTAATTTTACTGCCAGTTTGATTAATAAAAGTCTCCAAAAATATTATTGAATTAAAAATTTCATTTATAATATAACCTCGTGTGTGCCCTTCAAAATAAATAAAATTTTCAAAAGTGACCCAAGTTTGCAATGAGTTTTTTATAAAAATAGGCACAAATTCAATCAATAAAACTTTTTACTCGTTAGTCATTTTATTGAAACTGCTCTACCTGTTTGTCATGAAATGATGCCTCTTCAAGAGTGCTAAGACTAGTTCAATTTTAATTCTAAAGCCTAACCGTAGGAAGACGAACCTTGTGTTAATGGGGGCCAATCAAATCTTGAATGGGTACAATCAAATTTTGAAGAAGTTTATTCAGATAGACATCCTGATGGCTATTGTATATAGATAAAGTAAAATTAATCTCCACTAAGTTGGAGACGGCTAATGTGGAACAACATGGAACCAATCATTGCTGTCGAACGGGTTGAACAGCTTTAATAAAGAGACTAATGAATAAAATAAAGTTTATTTTCCTGTACTTTATAGATTTCATTAGTTCAAGAAAAATCATATTTCGGCGACTAGTTTACTCAGATTAACTTATAATTGCACATTACTGTTATTGCGGTATCGAATGGGTTAAGTGGCTCAAATTTGTATATTTTTTGTTTAAAGTATGTAAGTTTTTTTTTTTTTGTTTTTTTTATACTTTAGTTCTTAAATTCATGTTACAGAGATGTGTAGCAAGAAATCTATTCAACCTAACAAAAAGCGAGTTAGTTGAACTATTTAGAAATGTAGCATTACCTCTCCCACAAAGGGAATATGGTACTCAGTCTTGGAGAGAGAAGTTATTGTCTAAGAAGCAGCAAAGAACCAAGAGAACAATTTCTTTCTCTAAATCAGATAGCAGGTAATCATTATTAGCACGTTTTTTGTTGTTTTTTATGTGCAATACAATCCATAACTGACATAGTAAGTCCAGCCGAGTATTATTGACTCATTGTCTACAATCTGTTACATCGACCTTATCTAGGAAAATCTGCTAACTGGGAGGTATCCCATCGCAATAAAATTGTCATGTATTTAACAAAAAAAAAAAAAAAAAAACACTAGAGAACTGCCAATGACTCACATGGGCAGAGGCAGTATATACAAAAAACTAAATTAAAAATTTATAAAAAAAAATAACCTAGTAAAAAATTAAATCTCTAGTTTTAAAAGTAGTAAGTAGTTATTTATTTATGTAAAAAAGTTATATTTGTTAGCTTATGTTATAATCATTCGGTTTTCAAGAATAATAAAAGAAAAATCAGTCCCGCAACAGGCCACAAGGGAACAGAGGGGCAGATACCGTAGAGGTATCTGATTCTTGACGATACAGCAAACTAGGGAGATAGTGTGGTCAGTACTGTGCTCCGGCTGCCTTATTTTTCCCTTTGGAGGTACCCATTAATTAATTAATTAAAGGCTAGGAGAGCCTAGGGACGATCTGGGACCCCAAATCCAACCCTCGAACATCCACACTAGAAGATAAAATCTTTAGTGCGCGCTCAGGTTTTGAACCTGGTTCCTCCAGTTCATTAGTCAAGTGCTCTACCACTGAGCTAACCTCGCCCCTTTTCAATAAATGAGCAAATTGAAATTGTTTGGAGGTTTGAGCTGGGGGATGAGAACCATTTTTGAATCAAAAGTTCAAATAATGTTTGTAATTGAGGTTTTGCTTGGAGCAGCTATGCTCAACCTGTGGCCCTCCGGATGTTGGTGGTTAGTCCCTCTGGTGTTGTTTTATTTTAAACCATTTTTGAATTTCGCATGCATTAGGAAATATTGAGAGTGTGCTGAGTAAATAGGTATAACACTAATGTGCTCGCAGTGTGCCATGCTATTATTGATAAGGTTATTTAACGTAATATAATATTAATAACTGTTAAGTATTAATTTTGAATTTGTTGTTTTATTGCCACCTAAATAATTTGAATTAAACAACTACTTGTGAACTTGTTTGAAACGTCAGAAAATTACAAACAAATATACGCGATGAATCCGTTCATAGCAGTTTAATTCAATATCAACAACCTATCGCAAAAACCTGAGGAATCATTACCAAATTATTTATATTTTTGCGTCCCGCAATTATGTGTGAAGGAGCAAAACTATTCACTTTTATTTTGTTTAGCTGCTTTTCTAAGGATGGATCCACAAGGACAGACATCCTCCGGAATTATCTAAGATCTGACTGTAAGATTCAAAATGGACAAGAATCAGCCATTATCAGTTGTCAAAGAAAATAAATCCATTTATTAAAGTGTATTCCCTATTTCTGTGGAAGTTATAGGACCGAACTTGTCAGGTCATCAATTACTAATTTGCCAATGCCGATCGTAATTTTGTTAAGGTAAGTACACCCTGGTAGACCTTGTTGCGCGATTTGTCTAGAGACTGGCTGAAACGGTCTAGGCTTGTAACATAGACTTGGTCTATAGACACCGATCTTTGTCTCGTCTTACGTCCATACTATGATGTGAATATTTTAGTCTCGTATTCGCAGCTGACCATGGAGGACATTGATTTGTGTGGAATGAGTGCTTATTTAGCAATAATTATTTCATTATTTCCTCCATCATGAAAGTCTGTGCTCCGGCTGCCCTTTGACTCGTTCATTAGAAGCAGGAATTGCAAGTACGCTTATGGAAACCTCGTGGACTTTTTGGGAGAGGACCCTCTCGTCGGAGTAATTCGCTCCCGGTTAAAGGAAGTTTTTAAATTATGTATTTTTTTTTCTACACCCTCCACTGGTATGCTTTTCAGCCAGAGATTCCAGTGCCATTATTTTTTTTCACCCGGTTTTTGTAATCGGGATTTGTGACGTCCCACAAACAATACAAAGCCTGGTAATCTTAAATTAATTTTAAAATATTATGGCTTGTTCACATTTTTAAACAGAAGAAAACAAAACACAATAACAAAGGGGTAGTCTGCTTGGAAGCTAGAGAAAGACTGGGCTATGTCTCGCCTCTAGACGCCGAGTGAAGTTCACACTGTTTAAATGTTAAATGTTGTGCAACATGTCTAGCGTTGCACCCGGTCTCCCATTCCACTAGGGAGATCTTAGACCTGAGATTTTTTGGTCTCGTAACAAGCCCATAGACGGGGTCTCGTCTATAGACATGTCTACGTAGACATACTAAGACACGTCTCAGGACCAAAATCACGCAACATGTCTACCAGTGTGTACTTACCTTTACATTACAATGAAATTCTGTATTTCCCATGGACAACTAAAGAGAAAATGTGTTGTGATAATAAACTAAATCGGTTCATTATAAGGGGGGGGGGCAAATAACTAATTTGCTCATGTTCTTTCTGGTTTATTGAGACAAAAACTCGAATTAGGTCATGGGTATCTATTGAGAAAAATGTATTTTAAAAATAAATCATCCGGATCATTTCATGTCAAATCAACACACTTTTCGGACTTGATGTCTCAGATTCTCATGATTTTTGGTATGTAGTAATATATAATAGACTTATGAAAAAATACCAAATTTCAGTTATGTAGCACAACTATTTTTGAAGTTATTAATCTTTAAAGATTTAAATTTTTATGAAAAGTGTCATATTTTGGCACCTTTGGATGCCTATAGTCTCGCAACCAGTGATGATATTAACCTGGGAGTGGTCTCATTTTAAAGCTGTTGAATGGGGCTTTAAAATGATATGCCACAAAATAGGGGCTACAATTTAAAAAAAGTTAAAAATTTTAAAATGAAAATTTTAAATTTAAATTTCTCAAAAAGTGACAATTTTAAAAATGCCAAAAAAACATCAAATATAGTTTGTAACGTCTTAATACGTATAACAAAATTCTATCATGGGATCAGAAGATACAGGGCTTAAGACATACACATTTGTAAAAAATACCAGAATTAGTATAGTTTTTGACAATTTAGAATAGTTCACTGAATGAAACAAGCAACACTTTACAATGAAACAAGCAGTGGCTATTAATTTCACATTTTTTTCAATGGAGAAAGGTCACGTACACACTTATCATCCAATATTACGAGTAATGTGGAGGGCTAACAACTTAGTCAAGACTTCAATCGTTGGAAGATACCTACATATTTGTTCACTTCACTGTTTTATAAACTGTATGTTCAGCCAGTCTGGTGATAGGATTCACTTTGTATATCACATCTCCAAAAGGGATCCACAGTGTGGGCTATATAAGTGTGCGTGAGGACCTGAATGTGGGTAATGTAACTTGCACTTCACTGCAATCTTCATCTTTATCCAGAACATAACTCAACCACCAAGTATCACCATAGATTGATGTTACATACCTACTAATATCTGCTGTATGTCCTTTACAGCAGGAAATATTCTTGAAACAACCACAGAAGAAAGTAATTACACATTTACTTTGGTTCCACATTTGAGAGGCATGAGGGGTGCCTCATAAAGTAATAGCTGTATTGTACCAGTTGGCCAGTTCTTCAGTTGTAATTTATTCTTCAAGGTTCAAAAATACAAAGGTTATATTAGACATGTTCTGATGTGACCATTCAAACAGTTGCCTAGGCATCCATAATTTGGTCCTTATACAGTTTTTGTAGGCTTGCACTGGCTGATAGTCTTTTCATCGTTCCCCCCAGCCCATTACATGGTCCTTTTCCATGTGCTGTTGCTGGAAAATGCCATCCAGCTTTAGCTTCAAATGCTTGCTTTTGATTATACAAGTTAATATAGTTTTGTTTATTTTTGTATTGGTTGCAGAGCCGTAGGATAAGTAGACGAATTTTTTAGATCTCTTTGAACCTTACATTTCAGATATAACTTTGAACAGGTTGAAGGCTCTAGGGTTGAGGTTGAGACAGTCTGCAATTATTAAAAAATTCAAATTGTTGACTTCTTTCTATTTAAAATACACCACAAAACGGTGAATGCTTGCCTGACTATTTGACCAATGGTATGATTGTGTCTTATCTTGCAAAATGATCGAATAATTCTCAGGAAAGCCACAAATGACAGCCACTTCACATTCCAGAAGATATTCCTCGGTATGCCTTAGAAATGCACTTTGCTGTGAAGTTATGACGAAGTAGGACAGGGATCCCTGTTTTATCAGAGTAAAAGGGGTTTCCGTCTACTTGTAGGCCAATCAGCTTCGGTTTTCTTTTAAAGAGAGGTTTACAAACATGGCACTATAAAGTAATCATTACATTTTATTAACTTAATAAAGTCCTGCACACTTTCATAGCAAAATTAGTAATTAAAAAATAAAATTTAACCAATGCGGTAGGTTATTTACAAAGCATGTGTATTTCTTAAGTCCTGTATATCCTGATCCCATTGAGATCCCTTGATAGAATTTTGCTATATGTATTAAGACATTACAAACTATATTTGATGTTTTTTTGGCATTTTTAAAATTGCCACTTTTGAGAAATTTAAATTTTCATTTTAAAATTTTTAACTTTTTTAAATTGTAGCCCTTATTTTGTGGCATATCATATTAAAGCCCCATTCAACAGCTTTAAAATGAGACCACTCCCAGGTTAATATCATCACTGGTTGCGAGACTATAGGCATCCAAAGGAGCCAAAATATGACAATTTCATAAAAAATTTAAATCTTTAAAGATTAATAACTTCAAAAATAGTTGTGCTACATAACTGAAATTTGGTATTTTTTCATGAGTCTATGATATATTACTGCATACCAAAAATCATGAGAATCTGAGACATCAAGTCCGAAAAGTGTGTTGATTTGACATGGAATGACCCAGCCATTACGTAAATTGGTTCATTACAAGTTAGGGTTTACTCTGTATTCTGTTCAGCTTGAATCAAGCTGGCAAACCTCGGGATTAGTCATTAATTCTACCATTAGGGGACACTAAACAGGGGCGCTAAATGCAGACCTGCTGTACATTGAGTCAGGTACTCATTAAAAATATTTATTTATTTATATTGAATACAGAGCTTGCGAAAGTAGTGATTCGCTCAAATTAAAAATATAAAAGAGCAAAAGTATTATTTTTTTTTTAAATTTATTTATATAGATTATTTAAGGGAAATTATCGAGGAATGCATTTGTGGGATTTTCTATTTTTACATGTAGACACTTTTATCAGTGATCAAGATCAGTAAACAAAAATGTCAAGTTTTTGTGTATTTATTAAGTTGTGTATTACGTTGCATCCACAAAAATTCATTTAAACATCAATAATCGAGTCAGCTGCTCAATGTAAATATAAATGGCCAAAACTATTTTATTTTATTTTTTTACATTTGTATTGTATAGATTAATTTAAACAAATTATTCAGGAATGCAGCGAACACTTCCTGCATTCTGAGGAATGTGCTTAGTTATACAGCTCTTGCGTACTACTACTTTTTATATTGTATTAATGTATTTTTGTTTTCTTTTAGTTGTTCGAAATTGGAACCAGTAAGGAAACTTTCAAGACTAAGTGATGAAAAACCTTCACCTCAAGAAAGGCTTAAACCTCCTCCTGATTTGATTAACTACAAGAGAAAAGTTATTAAAATTTCTGAATCATCTAGTAGTAAAGCCAGGGCAGATTTAAATAAAATTGTTATAAAAACAAAGGAAAAAGGTGAAACAATAGAACCAAAACAAAGCCTCAATACCAGGCCTAATGAAATAACTGAGATTAATGGAAAAAAAGATTCTGTTCGAAAACCAGATACTGTTTCAACAAATGTTGTGAAATTAAAAAGAGATTCAATTACCTTAAAGGTTTCTAGTTTATATTATTTCTTTTTAATCAAGCTCAAATATTTAGATTGCTTAGACTTAATCTTATAACAAAAGTAACTTTGACTTGCCAGATTTCCATGTAGTATAGTAGTGTTTAATTGTAGTTCTAGTTCTCTCAACCACAGTAACCCTGCATTGAGCCATTTATTGTTAACCCTTTAGCGACCGAATAAGGCAGAGTGAAAGCAGGCTCACTGGACCCGGTGGTAGTGATGCCAACTTTGCTTGTTGAACCGACTACTTTTTGACTCTGCAACTGTGTTCTTTTCTTTAATCACGCATAGTTTCCCATCGCCATTTTTGATCCGGACTTCGGACTGGCGCAGGTGGATTTGAAAACTTATAATTTTTTTTAATAACTCATAAATTAATTTTTTACATCTTTTTTAAATACATATTTTTTAAAGTAATTAAAAATTCTCTGCGTGTTGTAAATGCCGAAACATGGCATGTAAAAAAGGGGGGGGGGGAAAGTGTGAAAGAGGAATACTTCAGCTTGTTATAAGAACCACTAGAAGATGGCTTTAGGAACAGAGCTACTAAATTAGCTGACAGTCTAGAAATGCTGGAGAAGCCAAGCTATTATAGTAGCCCATGGTCCAGGCAGCTGCCTGGCACTGAGCTATTATAGTAGCTCACGGTCGCTAAAGGGTTAAGCATGCCCCATGTGATTTGATATATTGCACATATGTCTACAGAATATTATATAAACAATAAAAAAGAAAAAATTAATTGCAAAAATGAAATTATAACAAAATAAATTTAAATATTTTGGAAAGTAGCATTAAAAAAAATTTACTGATTTATTATAAAACCGCTACAATAATAATGACAAAAACATGAAAGTTTGTTCTACTATAAAACAAGATGTTGCAAACTAGTAATCAATTATTTTTCTTCTTTTTGTTAAATCATTCTTTTCGTTTTTTTCAATTATTTATTATATGATCAATATCTATAGATATGATGATGTTCCTTTGGTCCTCCTTATGTTGTTGAATATATTTTCATCTGACACAGGCCAGTTTTCTACTTTTCAAATGATGTTTTTAACAAGTTGTAATCTTCGTCTATTCTAAGTCTTGCAGTTTGTATTTGTCCCTCTATCTTTGTCCTCATCAGTTAGTTTAAAATGTTTTAAGTAGTGATTTTAGGGCTTGTATAATTTTGTAGCTTTGACTCTTGAGGCCAAAATAGTTTTTGCAATTTACTTATCGAATGAATTTATGGCAACTATAAAGATTTATTGTTCCTTAATATAATCATAGTGCAATTAACTCATTTTTCCCAATTACAAGCTTATTCCCTGAGCCACCGATATACACAGTCAGTGATATCATTTCCAAATCTTTATTTTTTAGAAAAATTAACTCAGCATGCTTTATATTCTGTCATGGTTTAATACATTTATATTTAGAAGATCTACTCTGAACTTTATATTCCTTAATATGAATTATGTTTATTTATGTATATTTGTCTTTTTTTAAATTCATAATTATCAAATTCAGTTTACCCTAAATTTTGAAGGCATATTCTATTGTCTAAGTTTAGAATGATAGGTACCTAATAATCCAGCCAATAAACAAGAAGCATCGAGAGAAATACTTTTAAATCCTTTACAAATTTTGATAGCTATTAGTCAACTTTGTTTTTAGTTTTAGTTCTTCCATCGAACGAAAGGGCTATTAATAATTTTAGAATTATACCTTTATGCCAACAAACATAGCTATGTTGAATGCACCGGTTCCCGTTGATCACTGAAGTGGACATGGCCAGTACCTGAATGGATGACCGACCGTTTGCCATTGGCATTATCAAAGAGTGGCAATCTGTAGACAGCCCAGTATTATCCCTTTCAATGCGACACCTGAATATGCTCGCAGGAGAATGCCGTGCCTCAGAGGCGACGCCCGAGTATTCTCGCAGGAGAATGTCGTGCGCAAGGGGCGACACCCGAGTGTTCTCGCAACAGCTGTATCTCTTGGTTGCAAGCCCTCTTTAGCCTTGAGCGTGTACAGAATGCTCTAGCGGGAATGGGGGATAATTTCTAGTTTAATATTTCAGCGTTAGACGTCATGAGCATTCATTTCGGCCCTACTATGGGGCCTTATTTTACCTGTGTCCGCATATTACCCTCCCTACCGGCCCTTCATCTCTCAGTTGTAGCTTGGCTTTAGTATTGTCGAAGTGTTTTGCTACATAGTCGAGATGGCAGATCGTAAGCAAATGAGATTATGGGAAGACAACAAGCTTTTGTACACGAAATTTCGTCTGATTCAACGGTAGAAGAATCTGATGATTTAATGGAAGAATTGGAGTTAGAAGACAAACCTACGCTCCCTATAACTCCATTATTGAAGGTCAAAGCCCTTATGAAAAAGGAGGATGGGAAGATTTGTCAAAAGGTTTGAAATTAAAGTTTAATCAAGAAAAAAAGATGGTGCGTTTGGTCCGCCTCTGGAGGGAGAGGGGTTGTGGGCCCAACCCGCCCTCAAGGACAGTACCCTCTCTAACCCAGGTCATATCGATAAAGTTAATAGCCCAATTGTTGATACACGTTAAAAAAAAAAAAAAAAAAAAAAAAAAAAAAAAAAAAACACCTTTATAAACTAAAATAAGTTATTCTGATTTTATTCCCCAGCTACTTAAGCCACAATTGAAAGCCTATTGATTAATTTAAGAGTTTTTCTACATACACAATCTCTGTATTCCAGGACCATTTCCTATCAAATATTAAACTTACATATTTTAATTATTTTCTATGTTGTAGTATTTGTCTGTAAAGTCAAATTTTAGGGGTTTCCTGTCAGTTTTAGGAAATATTGTCTCTACTTCTCTTTAGCTGATCTTTTGAACCATATCTGCCTCTGAATACCAAAGGGTTTTATAACATTTTTAACAGTATTGGAATCCAAAGTCCGATAAAATTGTCAAACAAAACAACTATCTGTTCCAAGATTTAATTATTTTTAATTAAATACTAGTTGTCTTTGTGAGTCAGATATTTTTAGGGTAATGAAAATGGGTTTCTAAATTATTAACACAGAATAATTTATATAGGTTTCTTTGAGTAATATATATATATATATATAATATGGTTTATATAATTAACATCAAAATTTAGGGAGTCTTAATAAGTATTTTGAAATCAAGTTTCTTGGATTAAAAATGTTCATTTTGTGAATCCAAATATTATGTGTATTTCTGAAAACTTTTATCCTTTATGTTTCTTTCCACTAAAAGTAAAGGATGTTTAAATTTATACAAAAAATCTGTTTTATTTTATTTGTTTTTTCTTACTTTTCACCATTGTGAATAATACAGATTCAGGAAGGCGTGCATGAGGCCAGAGCTTGAGAAAGTGAAGTTTTTACAATGTCATAAAATATAATACACATAATTTTAATTATTATTCAACTGACCGATTTCTAAATCTTCGTATTTTCGTGCTAGGGGGAAGGTCAAATAATAAAAACTTCACCATACAGTTTCACCAAGTTTATTACATCCCTACATGTTTCAAACCTTTTTTGGTGCCTCTTCAGGGGAAAAAGTTACAAATGTAAAACTTACAGCCTCAACCTGAAGAGGATAACCTTCCACCAGTACGGCCACGTCCAGACTGGTGGAAGGTTATCCTCCTCAGTTTGAGGCTGTAAGTCCTACATTTGTACCTTTTTCCCCTGAAGAGGCACAATAAAAGGTGTGAAACATGTAGGGACGTAATAAAGATAGTGAAGTTTTTATTATTTGACCTTCCCCCTAGCACGAAAATACGTACATAATTTTATTTTTAAAAAATGGGTTTGGTCTCTTTACTTTCAGGGGAAAGATTTATAGTATTCAACTAATAAAATAAGAGAAAATTAATAGTTCTTTCCATAAATGATAGTATATGTTTCTTCTTGATAATCTATTAAACTTTCCCTCATTTTCAGAATGAAAAATTGGAAGAAACGAAGAAAGAAGAAACATCTAAGAAAAAGCGTCAAAAGATTGTAATATCCTGGTAAATTTGAGATTTAGAATATTTGTATAAAAATCCTGTAAATAGATTTCAAATGTGAATTTTATTTATAAAAATAGGGCTTTCTTGAAAATTGTCTTCGACTGTATGCCATATTTACCTATTTAAAATATTAAAATCAATGTATTGATGTAATGCGACGGTTTCTTAAGTCTTAGATTATACTTGTATTTTTTACTGATCTTTTATAAATAGTGTTTTTATAAAAATTATTTATTTCTCAATTGGAGTTATTGCTTTATATCCTTTATTAACTCTGTCCTGCTTGTTGTAGTTATAAGCTTGGTTTCAGTGGTTTGTATAATAAGATCTATTATTCTTTAATTTAAAGTAACTTTAGTTTTCCTTCCAGATTTGAGAGTCCCTTTGAAGTTTTTAGTTTGTATCCACACAAACATATATTTATTAGTTTGCATTCTACCGCCTACACAAATCGTCTGATTTTGATGTAATTTGTCAAGTTTGGGAGCTCTGCACACAAAAACATAGTATTTACGGTGTAGGTTTTGTGTTATTAGGCTTCTGTGTACACTTTTCCTAGATATTTTGGCCAGAATTATCAAATTAAAATACTTTCAAGTTTATGTATTTACTCATATTCAAGAGAAATGGATGAAAACTAGATTTTCGGATTTTCCAAAATGACATTCAGTTCAAAATTTGCCACATGTTTGACATTCGTCAGATCTGAGATTCATAAATTTTGGTATCATTTGTAGTAAAGAAAGTCATTATTACAAAATCATATTTTATCAACATACATGCGCAATTTAATACTTTTATGCCCTTTTTTAAATGTCTCAAAAATGATAGCCTAAAATCATAAATTTTCTACCAAATAGGTTTAAGCATAAATTTTGATATGACCATCTTAGTAGGAAAAAACAATGATTGCAGTGTTACTTTTGTACCATTGAAGGGTAAATATTCTACTTTGTCTTTTCCTTCCTCCTTGTGCCTCGACCCAAGCTTGCCAACTGTCTCGGTTCCTTGCTAGAACCTTCATAGAATCCAGCTGCTTTCCATTATTTTCTCCTTATCACCATTACAGAGTGTCTACTGCACGAAAAAAGGTCACGAAATTGAAAATAGGGCACATAAGTCATGAATTTAGAAATCAAATCACGAAATTTCAGTTCTTACTGAAGGAGTGTAACGTAATCCCGTTACTTCGGCGCATTTGTAATTGACGCCGTTTTTGTGTGTATTTACAAATCAATTATTCATTTTTTAAATATATGCAGACTTAAATATTGATATTCTCTACACAGGGCCAATTGAAATTATTTTCTTTTTAATGAGCATGAAATTTGCTTTTCAAATCATTGAAATGTCACGAAAAAGTCCCGAAATTGGCTTTCACAAAATTAGTAGACACTCTGTCTGCACATTCGTAATTGTTGCTGTTTTCATACGGTGAGTCAATTCTATGTGCCTCCCTCATCCCTTTCCCCCGTAAGTTTCCTTTGTTGTAGCATTAACACAACAATTATCTATTATTTACATATCTTTTATTTCTCTATATTCATATTCTGGGTTTTTCGTGCAGGCTTTAATATTAAAATTGTGTACACTTTAATTTACGTTAATTGTGTTCATTGACAATAAATATTTAGTTAGTAATATATTTAGAAATTTCAAATTTTGCTACCATTGTTCGAAATTATTGAGGCTGCTAATTCCACAGTCATTCTAAAATTGTTAGTATCATTGTTTCTTTACATTTAAAATTAATGTAACTATCCTTTTTAACATATCATGCTCATTTTAATTTTATAGATTTCACGGTAATCCGTTTAAGGATACAAATAATTTTAAGCTAAGACTTTTTCTTTTTACGTGAAATTATTTTCTTTTTAATAAGAATGAAATTTGCCTTTAAATTAAAGTCCTGAAAATGCTTTCACAAAAGTAGCATACACCCTGTATCAGGTCCATCCATGTCATCTATGGCCTGCCTCTCGGTCTTTTCTCTGTCGGCCTAGCTTCGAGGAATTTGTGCGGCCCTTCATCTTCACTTATTCTGTATAGGTATCCAAACTACTTCAGCTGCTTCTTCTCTAGGAACAGTTTTACGGTTTGCTTCACTCCTAACTCCTCTCTTGTCCTGTAATTTCTGACTTGATCCCTCCTTGAAGTTCGGCCTGCTGCCCTTCAAAAATTGCTGCGGTGACTGCTTGAATATCTGTCAAGAAGGGCCAGCTCTCGCTTCCATATATACGGGTGGGAAAGTAAACTGGATTAAAACTCCGAAGTTTAAAATTTTTCAGAACAGTAGGCAGATTTCATAGTATACATTGTTCGCTTTTTTATTCCTACTAGATATCTCTTTTTCAATTCTTCCATTCCTGCTGGTAACTGTACTTAAGTGCGTATAATCTTCAACTTCCTCAAAGATTTCTCGACAACTGATCAACACATTTTCATGCCCAATTTGCATAATTTTGCTTTTATTGGCATTTATACTCACGCTCTTCTCTGTAACGGCTTGCTGAAGATTCTGGACAGAATTAGCTATAAGCACTATGTCATACCTACAGAGAAGAGCCTTTGCAAGAACTGTCCTTAAGTTCCATTTTCCAGCAATGGCTCATGCTGTCCTTCGTTTTCATATTTTCAAGACTTCATCCAACACAACAGAAGCAGGCTCAGACTGTCTCCCTGCTTCATACCTCTGTTCATCTCGAAGTTTCCAGACTCCTTACTGTTAATTCAGACTTTTTCCTTGAAACCTGTATAGTAGGAACTGATAGCATCTATAAGCTCCCCAGAGGCATTCTCTGCTTTCAATGCATTCCATATTTTGCCTTGCCTTATTGAGTCGGAAGCAGGTTGCAGCTCCAAAAAGGCTGGATATACGTTTATGTCTCGATCCCAGCCCTTCTCTATGATTGTCTTTAAGGAGTACTACCTTGTAACTTTTTTTTATGAGCTAAAATTCTTCCTTAACTAATTAAAAATGATCCAAGAGTGTTTATGTGAAGAAAACATTTATCTGCAAAAGATATTTTCTGAGTGCAGTCCTAATGCCGAGTGATGTAACACTGATTTGAAGATAACTTTTTGAGCGAGCTTTGATTGGTCCCTTTTTAATTCTTAAGTTTTTTTTTGGTACTCCTTTAATATATTTCAAAATTAAAACCCACTTTTTTTAATCCATATTATAAGAAAGTATGAAAGAAAATTAATAAATAGGAAAAATATGAACATTTCAGTATATCAAACTTTAATGTAGTTTTCTGAAAACTATGTTTTAAAAAACGGGCGATACCCTGGCGTCTTCACTTTTTGCCCAATCAACTTCAAATTTTTACTGCAGCTTCCTAATGATATTTGCTAATAAAGTACGTAGGATGAGAGGGCTACGCCCTCCAGCGCTGGGTGAAGAGAAAATATTAAGATTTCCAAATTACATTAGCTGTAGGCATTTCTTGGAAGCAAGCATAGATTACGCTGTTCCTGCAAGCCAGACTTGTTATAATCTCTTTTTATTATGCTATTGAGCATAACATTTCAATGGCATTTCCTCTATGCACTGAATAGTTTTCATAAGCTAATGCTTTTACTATTATTTTTATATCTGTTCTTTATTATTTCTACTTAATTTATATTAAATATGCATTATTTTTATGACTATTATATTTCTATTTTACCAAAACTTAGCAGAGGTAAAAATATCAATTATATTATAATTTATATAATATAACCTGGAAAATGGGTCATGGGCTCGATTTCTTTGGAAAAAAGAAAAGGCATCAGCCCTATCCTGGCTAGAAAAGGGTGGAGACCTATAGATAACCCGTCCTAAAATGCTGAGTTAATAATAATGTACATGAAAATTTGAATAAATAAATAAATCATCATAATTTAACTAATTAATTATTTATGATTGTACATGGAATAAAATTGAATTTAATAAAATATCCTTAAAATTTTTTAAAGAAATATGCTTTTATTTTGAGCTGAGAGCAATAAAAATTTAAAAATATCCGCGACTCACTAAAGATGTATAAACTGAGCACATTTTTCAGCAATTAAAAGTTAAAGTTAAAGTTAACCATCTGACAATTAATTTGTGTAATTTAGGGTACCTACTTGTTCTGGTCTACCTCTATAGCTGGTTTTCAAATCAAATTGCTGCAATTCTTTTCAAGTATCATTTCCAGTTTCCTATAAAGAAAACAAAAATTACTAGTGAATGAATATTTTGGTGGTTGTTTTCAGACCGGTTGGTGGTAATTATCAGATAACAAACTTATCTCGCTTCTGTTAGAGAAATTATTTATACCAAGTTTCATAATGGAAAACAAAAATTGCGGCTACTAAGTGATCATTTATATTTTTATCTGGAGTGAGAGTTTTAGGTGTTATAAAGAACTGGTTTTGCTTATTTTCACAGTACATTTCTGCCATGTCTTTTTGATGTTACATATAAGTTTGATTGGAAGAAAACAAAAACTATGCATTCAAAAGGGGCATTAATAATTTGGTAGTGAGTGAGAGGAGGGGGTACTTTCATAAAATATCTGCACTCCTTCAGAATTTCCTACAAGCAGGTTGATTAAAGAGATTGTGGAAATCGTGTAATTTACAAAAAGTTGAATCCCTGACCAAAAGAAGTTATCTGATGGTAGTTGTAGTTTTGGTAAGGATCTCAATTAATGAGAGAGGATTATATTAAAATGAATCTTAGGAACTCTGCTTGGTCGTTCACCCAGAGCAAAGATCCAAGAAGGCGGCAAAGAAATATTGTAATTATTGTTAAATATAATGATATTCAATTTATTTTGCTGATGAATAAAAACATTGCATGAATTTATAAGTAAAGGAAGTGTTATTGTTTCCTCAGAGGTGACTCAGGTGTCAGTGTTACCATGAGGCTTCATGATCATTATTGTTTTTGAAAAAGTCTTAAAATTCGCTAATTAATAATTTGATTTATTATAATTTAGAGCTAATTTTCAGGAACAATAACTACCAAAGAGATTAAAAATGAGTTATTATTTTATTAATTGTCTACATCAATTTTTTTTTTTTTTTTTTTTTTTTTTTTGAACCCTGAGAGACGTTATTGGCGTTGCACAGTGGCCACAGGCCAAACAACATATCGTGTTTTAAAGAAGGCTACAGCCTCTAAGTCTTTACCAATTTCAATGCATTTTATTTATTTATTTATTTATTTTTTTTTTAATGAAAGCTAATAAAATTTAGAACAACTTTGTCTAATCAGATTTTTGTTTTTGTTTCCCTTGTTTATTAAATTGCATGTAAAGACGTTAAATTTATGAAGACTTACAATTAAACATGAAATAACATTTCATTTCCCATCTAACTTAATATTAGCACTGATATCGTTGAAATTAAACATTCAAATCCCGATGAGACTTGGAAAAAATCAGACTTACACATCTTCATAAAAAGTAAATTTACCTTAATTCAACATTGAGATTAATTGAAATAATATTTGGTATAGATAATAATTGCCATGAATTAAATAAGATGCTGAAATATTATCACTGTTAATAACTTTTATATAAATTATTATTCTTTTTTTTTATTTTTATATATATCAATTATTGTGCACAAGCTGCTGAGGCCTTGAGCACACATTTATTATTATTCTTTTATTATTATTATTATTTTGTCCTTTACTTCTATAGTTTGAATGTGCTTCCATTCATTACGAAGACCTATAGAATGATCTAGAGAGATTAAAAGTTCATTTACAATGTTTTCGTTCCTAGCAAATCTGTTGTTTCCGAATTTTCAAATCTCTAAAATCTTTATTACGTGCCCCTTGGGCTTTTTCAGATAAGTCACCTTTTAGAATTTAAAATGACATAATAATATTTTATCAATGAATCTGAATCTTGTGTAAAGTGATGCGGGCTTATGATCCAATCATATAAATTTACCTAAAGTTCTGTGGTCTCTAAAGTGTATTTATCAATCCAGTTGAATGAAATGTTATTTTGTGTTCAATTGTAAAACTTTGTGAATTTAACTTCTTTACGTGTAATTTAATAAACAAAGGAAACAAAAATCTGACTAGACAACGTTCTTCTAAATTTGACTAGCTTTCATTTTTTAAAAAATGCATTAAAATCAGTTAAGATTTAGATGCTATAGCCTTTTTTGGAACACGATATTTCGTTTGCCCCCTCTGAGCGTTGGACACATAAAATAATTTTTGTAATATATTATAAACTTTCCTTAATGATACTTACGATAGCTCATGAAAAAATGGCCTCTTAGTATAATAGGGCGGAAAAAGCCGCGCTTTGCTTAAGCCAATAGCTTTGGTCCAGTGTTGCCCCGTCTTTCCTGAGTCCATATCGCCCAACAAAGCAGATATCTGCGGTCTTAGTGTTCTATTATTAAATTCAGTTTATTAGTTCAGATTTAAAATACCTTCGGCTTACAGAAGAGGATAGCATAGGATTAGGATTTAGTGGCGATAAACACGTTGGTTATTACGCCAGCTTACTGAAGATACATATATCATGGGCGTATATAAGGGGGCCGCAGCCCCCCACAAAATTTTGGTTTAATCGCTGAAAATGCGTATAAAAACCTTAAAAATAAATTAAATAAGATCACTTAGTTCAGAAAAACATATTTTTTGTGTGTGTGCAATAGCGGTTTAGTTGGCTAACTATTCCAATTTCTAGATTGTTAGTATTCCATCTTCCCCAAATACTCCCTGCCCCTCCCGAAATTATTTCCTCTCTACGCTTATGAAATATATACTGAAGAAGGGGCAAAACTTGTTAAGTACACACGACATATTATTCAAATACAAGTAAAAATAGACGGATTATTCAAATAGAAAATCAAATCACCTTACGTTAGCAGCAGTAGTTAATTACCATTAATCGTAAATGCGTGAAGAACTGAAACGAATGAGTACATTCAGTGTTGAAGGGCTTTTGCCATTGATAGAGGATGATTTTTTATAATATGGGGGGAGCATATTTTGTAGATTTCAATGTTATAGAAAGGAATAGGTTCAATGTTATGAAAGGGAAATTTAATAAGCTACTGTATTTCTGAGCTTTTCATTCCCGCTTCCCCATGAAGAAATAGTAAGATTTGTATTCAAAAGTCATACCCATTCACATTTTGAGTTAAATTATGCTAAAAAAGAGCTTATACAAAATATTGTCCATCAAAAATGTCAAATTGAATAATTCAAACTCAAACATACGATTGTTTACATACATTTAAACCTACTGCCCCCCCCCCCCCCCCCAATTTATTCGTCATTGTAACTATTATTATTGTATTCCTAAGAGGTTATCATGATGATTAGATAGTTAGCCGTCGAGGTGATAAGTAAAGATGGAATGGTTGGGATTCGGCTAAATAAACCTCAATATGATTTTGTTTTAATAAATCTATATTTCGGACGTTTCGGCTACTCATTGGTAGCCTTCGTCAGCTAAAATGACAAAAAAAAAGAAATTAATACAGAAACAAAAAAAAGTTTATAATTGTGATAGGTAACAGAACTATAAATACAATTAACTTATAAAAGAATATATCTTCTTAAATTCTTAGAATGAGTAGAATGAAAAAAAAAATAAATAAATAGGTACAATAATTGATTTTAATAGTAATTAGTAACATTAATTGATTTTACAAAGAAATAAGAAACTACATACCAATGACAAATATAGTAGCTAATAGTAACATTAATTAATTTTACAAAGAAATAAGATACTACATACCGATGGAAATGCCGAGCGGCAGAGGAAGACCAAGGTTGGCAATTAAGTAACCATTGTGAAAGTGTCTAAGGAAAAGGAATCTACTGGGGTATATGTAACTGAAAACAGCAGGTGGTGGGAGAAAAGTCGGTAAGGATCAAAAGGCATGTTTATGACATTTTATGACAGGAAAGGAAAAGAAGGTGTTAATGGAAGGATACCCAAGGGGCATGGGAAAATCTAGGTGGGAGGTCGGGAGAGTTTTTGGAAAATATTAGCGTACATAGGAGAATTACCCCCCCCCCCCCCCCCCCCCCCCCCCATCTGTATTAATTTCTTTTTTTGTCATTTTAGCTGACGAAGGCTACCAATGAGTAGCCGAAACGTCCGAAATATAGATTTTTTAAAACAAAATCATATTGAGGTTTATTTAGCCGAATCCCAACCATTCCATCTTTACTAAGAAGTTATGTTGGGAAGTATTTGTCTTCCAACGAGATATAATGGAACAAAACATGGCATTGTTAAATTTGTTTTAGATGAATACTGGAATAAAACCACTAATATTTCGTTTAACGCTATTACTAATGGATATACTAATGGTTAGAAACATTAACAAAATATTTTCTTCTGATAATTGAACCAAAATAGATAGGTTACAATGATTTGTGAAGTGCTCCCAGCTGTTATTGACAACCCCTGATGGCAGTGATGAGCTTTGTTGTCGGAGTTTTGTTTTTACACGACTTTTAAACATAGTTTTTATTGGTTTATAATTGTGTTTTTAAATAGTTTTTAGTGATCCAGAAACCTAATCATTCTATAGTTTTGTTTCAACGTTCATCGATTAACTTAATCCTATGTCTTCGTTTTTATTCAAATATGCATCATTCTAAGAAGCGGTCTTCAGATTATTCTTAAATCAGTTTTTTTACCACTGTGTACTCAAGTGATTAAATTATTTTTTAGTATTTATTCATGACGTAACTATTAATTATGACATTACCTGGGAACCAAAGTACTCCTAATCAAGTTCACAATCCTTCTACACTTGATGTCAAGTAAGGGTCCTGTATATATTACAGGCTAACAAAGTTTTCAAACTACTACAGTAAAGTTTTATTTGTGAATCTTATGAATTGATTTGTTGAAGATTTAAAAAATAATGCAGTTTTCCTGTGTAGGTCAAGTAGTCCAAATGTGAGTCCCCAGTCAAGTCCTCGCCCTTCCAGTAAACTTCAACATAAAAGAGATGCTTCCATTACAAGTACCAAAGATGTTATTGTCGAACAAGAAAAAACTGATGCCTCCTGCAATACTCCTAAAGTATAAACATCTTTATTCTCACAACATATTAGTTGCTAGTATTTTTTTAATAACTTCTGGCTGGAAATTCATTTTTGTTTCTAGACTTCCTCAGACCAGGGTTCTGGTGGGGAGTTAAGTCGAAGTAACAGCCAGGAACCTGTCAAGGAGCGTAAAACATCTGACAGAGTTAAGAAAAAGGCTCCTTGGTACAGTGCTTTGTATCCAACCTATAAATCTAGAAGTGATGACTTCAAGCGAATATTCAAGGATATTCCTGCTGATGAAAGATTGGTAGTTGGTAATTATTCCTTATACTTGATAAAAAAAAAAAAAATGAAATTTTATACTAAAGGCATATTTAAATTTTCTATGTCACTGGAGCTGTGCCAAATTATTAATCTCGTTATTACATTTTTTTAGATTATTCCTGTGCCATTCAGAGAGATATTTTGGTTCATGGTCGCCTTTATGTTTCACAGAATTATCTCTGCTTCTATGCTAACATATTTCGGTGGGAAACTCAGGTAAGAGGATTTACTTTTCTTGATATGCTCTTTTTACTGTTGAGACTTTTAGAAAAAAAATTATAATCTCTTAACAATTCTCTTAAATTATACTTCTCTTAGGTTTATCTATTTAATCTTACCTTCAATATGGTTGTGATAAATATGTTTAAATTAGAAACATTTTAAATTTCAAACTATTTCTTTTTCCAGATTGCTTAGATAAATATTGACAATCATTTATTATCAATATTTACATAATTTTGATGGATATGATCTCAAAACCAATTATATCAATTTATTTTTAAAAAATATTAATTTTAAATGTTTTTTTAATGGAATAAATATCATTTGAATTTGTTTGTAACCCATTTAGATTCACTGTTTAACAATACTAAAAGATTCTATTTCCTAAAAAGTAGGTTCCATTCAAGTTTACAGTTTGTCCACAAGGTTTTCCTACCAATATAAATATTTATGAATTTTTTAAAATGAATTAAACAGTTTTTTGATAAAAGATACCATATTTTTTGTGCGAAAAAAATCTGCAATCTGTCTGAAACTGGCCATAAGGGCCCAGAGGGGCAGATACTGTAGAGGTATCTGATTCTTGACTATACAGCACACAAGGGAGATAGTGTTGTCATTACTATGCATCACCTGCCTGATTTTCCCCTATGGGAATAACAATTCATAAATTAATTAAAAGCCAGTTGGGCCTAGGAAAGTGTAGGACCCCGAAAACAACCTCCGAACGGTGTCACTAGAAGATAAAATCTTTAGTGCACACCCGAGTTTTGAACTCGTCCCCAATTTTCATACATATTGCTCCAAAAAATAGTTGAAAATGTACATTTTCTTATGAAATCCAATTAGACCTGACAGAATCAAATATAATAATGAATACTGCATTATTGTTATTGAATAATAAAAATAATGATTTTTTTTTTAAATTTAGTTTTTCAATGAATTTGATTTTTATTTTCTTTTTTAAACTGGGTGCTATAGAGATCTCATTTGTCCAACTCGTCCCTGAAAGTGGTCACAGGCAGAATTCGAACATGTCAGGCCCCTATTGTCAGATCCTGTAATTTTTTTTTTATGGCGCATCGACATAAATCTTGGCCATTAGTGCCGACGTCCAGGGTGCAGCCAGGAATTTTCTCAGCGAGCCCTGAGATGAGGAAATTTCTGCCACCAGTGGGGATCGAACCCACCATCTCCCGCTTATGAATCTAGCGCGCTAGCCACTAGACCATGGGAGACCCCCAGATCCTGTAATTATCAGACACAAAGTGCATCTTCTTTCATTGATTTATTATTAAGACATTTTTTACCCTGTAAAAAAAAGTTACAGAGCAGAAATTTGAATTCCCTGAATTTTGTTGATTGGATCTTTTATTTTTCTAAGAAGAATTTCAGACAAAACAAGTTTTCTTTATAGTATGTTTAATGGTCGAAGTCTATAGTGGTTTTCGTAACAAGAATGTTTCCATTTCAAAACATTTAATGTTCTTACTTAATCAAACATTTAATCAGAATGATTTTATATTGCTGTTTTCCTTATAATTTTATATGATGAACAAATAAAAACTGTTGAGAAATTTTTGTTATCATCTCTAATAACTCTGTTTTTGAGTTTAGGTTACTTTGAGGTGGAAAGATGTTACAGCCCTGACGAAAGAAAAAACTGCTCTTGTTATTCCTAATGCAATTCTTGTCCATACCACGACTGATCGGCATTTCCTGACTTCTTTTGCTGCCAGAGACAAGGCTTATTTGATGCTGTTTAGAGTTTGGCAAAATGCACTCATGGATCAGGTAAAAGAAGTTTTCCATACTTAAATTTATTGTTATTTTTTAAATATCTGTTTACATATTTATTGTGGGTTATCACAGCAAAGACAATTAGCACAAGTAATCAGGCAACAAAATCATTTAACTTTCAGAAATAAATAAAAAGTAGTGTAAAACTGAAATGAGATAACGAAGTATTTTGAGAATGAAATATTGAGAATTAAAACTTGCAAAATTTACTAACTAATTTTTTATTTAAAAAAAAAAAAATAGCTTTATTCAACTATTATGAACCTCATCTATCTCCTTTCGGTAAAAATGGTATTTTTTTTTTTTTTTTTTTTTTTTTTTTGACACTTTTATCATTGAAAAAATCTGAGGATCGAAGAGATCAAAAAAAGAAAATTAAAAATATGTATCTTAGAAAAGGCATGTTACGTGTGGCGATAAAAAAAGGAGACAGTCGTGAGGTCAACACTTGGTTAAAGGGGCTGTTTATAGCTTAGGCCAGGTGATGTAATAGATGACCAACCCTTGCACACATGCAGCACTCCTCCTGTTTGTTCTCAAAACAGTTAAAAGTAAATTACACTGTGCCGCTTTGTCCGCCCTCTCCTACATATAAATAGAGACAAATAATTTGTATTTACATTCAGGCTGTAATATTTTTACTAGTACTTGTTATTCTTTTGCACATTGCTACGGAGGTATGTGGCGGAGGTATGTGGTATCACTCATTGAAATCTCAAGTCGAATGAATATATATACCTCATGCTCTTCGAATAGCATGAGTTCTAATTTTTCTGTATTATCTAATTAGGTTTTGGAACTGTACTTAGTGCGGTGGAAGGTTAACTTCCAGATTCAACTAAAAATCTAGTAATGAGCTCCTGACGAGGAACCAGAGGTGGTGTGAAACTTGCAGAGCAGTAATAAACTTTATGAAGCTTATAAACTTTTTCATGGGAAATGATTGCCTATCTGTGAGGCATAGTTCTCCTTCTTCTCATCGCCCTGATGAAGGCTTGAATTTTTTAAGCCAAAACATTGGCAAAATATAAAACTCATTTTCTTATAACAAAATTAGTTTTATTAAGATACCACGACTGAACCCCGTCAAATTCTACCTTTGCATCACCAACGGTCAACGATCTCTCAATGAATTATGAACTTTTTGGTTTTTAAAATTTAGTCTAACTAAAATTAGTAATGGTTAAAATTAATATACTTATTGTTAGAGGGGTCTCCCGTGGTCTAGTGGCTAGCGCGCTAGATTCATAAGCGAGGGAGGGAGATAGTGGGTTCGATCCCCACCGGTGCCAGAAATTTTCTCATCTCAGGGCTCGCTGAGAAAATTCCTGGCTGCACCCTGGACGTCGGCGCTAATAGCCACGATTTTTTGATGCGCCGTAAAAAAAAAAAAAAAAAAAAAAAAAAAAAAAAAAAAAAAAAAAAAAAAAAAATTATCTTTAGAAGGAATACTTATTATAACCATAATTTCTTCTAGATGTGCTTGAGCAGATTCAAAACTTTACCCATATAATTAAAATGATTTAGATGTTGAAAATTACATTTTTCAAATCTTTACTCTCCAGTAGGTGTGTCTTAAATAAGACAAAAATATTGTCTTCCATAAAAAAATATGTAGCTGTTTCATCTATCTGAAGCTTTGGCTCCATTTGATGAATCACTCGACATAGATTGATATCAATAATTGGGATTTACAATTTGAATAACCGGCAACACAGCCAAGTGAAAAACAGAAAATTCTGAGTTCAAATCCAAGTCTGTCTTGTTAATTTTTCCAAAAATAAAGATTTGAAAATAAGGTTAATGACAGCGTATACCCAGCAACCCACATATAAAGGAGCTCCATTATTTTAAAGTGATTTGATTTATTTCAAATTATATTTTTATCAAATTTTGATTGACTCTTTATTTTTTTTTTTCCTTTAGCCAATGTCGACACAGGAAATGTGGCAGTGGGTTCATTCCTGTTACGGAGATGAATTAGGGCTCACTAGTGACGATGATGATTATGTTGCACCTGTAACTTCTGAAATAACAAATAATAATCAAGATGACGATAAATCTTCCTTATCTAAATGTGATCGGAATTCTTTGGACTCCTATTCGGAAGCTTGTGCTGTGAGTTTTTGCTTGTATGCTTAAATATAATTTTTATACATAATTTAGAATTTATTTTAATTTTGTTATTAAAGAAAAATGGTATACATTGAGATTAATTGCATTTATCAACAAAATTATTTGCTATTTTGTTCTTAATATACCTCTCCATAATAATCTATAATGTGTAAGAGGAATTAAGAACACATCCCTGAGCGTAAACTTCCCAATACGGAAAAAATACTGATTTTGTACAATCAGAAAAAGTTCAGAAGAGAACTGTCAATTTAACCCCTAGAAGTATTAAAATTGTTAATGAGAATTGGGAAAATTTGAAATGTTATAATTCCTATTTATGACATTTTTTCTGGATGATAATTGCTTTGAATTCAGATTAATTGTTAAAATGTTATGAGATGATACTAATGATCTTTCTTTTGCACAATAAAGTGCTTTAGCGTAAACTAAAATGTTATTTCTTGCACTTTTAACTTCTAATAAAAAGTGGCAAATTGGTTGATTGCTAGAACATAATTTCTGATTTAATATGGGAAAGATCGGAAGTATCTGATCTGTCTTTTCTTTCAATGGTCCATAATCCTCTATATTCCTCTCTCAAAGAGGTGTTTCAATTAAACTAGACCTCAGAATTTTCTTTTTGGAGAAAAGAAGTATATAATCCTTCGGAGGAAAGTGCTAAAAAGCTAATGAAACATTTTCAGTTTGTATAGGTTAAAATATCTCAATTAATAATAAAGTTTTGTCGACCAAATTAGTCAATCATCACATTGTATAATTTGCCGATGATGTGCATATCTTCAATATTTGTTAATAATTCTTTATTGAAGTCTCTTATCCCCTGCTGAATACATTTACTTCTAAATATTATTACCAATTGAAGGGCACGCAGCAATAAGGAGGCAGCTCCATTTTTCACATTTTTGGCAAATTCAAAAAAAAGTTTTAAAATTTTGCTTCTTCCTACTTGATATTTCTTTCCATTTTATTTATTTATTTTGTATCGTAACATAGCCACCTACTTATGAAAGTAAGTTGATAAGGACCGTATCCTACCTTTCCTAGAGTGGTGGTGTCAGGTTTAATGGTTTGGAGCTGCTTCTTTATTGTGCTACGTTGGATAATTAACCCCAAATCTACTACTTTTTCGACTAAAATGAACAAAATTTGCTTTTAATCACATTTTTAATTTAGGAAGCTCGTATGACAATACCAACTGTAAATGAAAAATACAAATAAAATTCAATTAACACGTTTAGTGCGGATGGAAAAATTCGTAACTATCCACAAGTGCGTCACGAGGTCAATCGACCCTGTGTTCTTTCCTTAGTTTAAACGTATTCAGCAAGCTGAAAATTGATTAATTTAGACAAAAACATTTGTTTTCCAACTCCATAGGGTTAGGTGAGTATACCACGGGAGCAGGACATTCATTGATTCATAAAAAAGATCATTAACCTCAAGGAAATTGTAATCGTACATAAATTATTTTTGTTTTTGATTCAAAGCACCTTTTCCCTCCTTTAAATTTAATTTTATGAGATTTTGGAGACAAGAAATTACTTTGATTTTTTTGTGAGGTGAGTCCCCCCCCCCCACTTTAAAGCATACCATTCTTCATATTTTATGAAAAAAAAAAATTCACAACAACCTTTAATAACACTCACAATAACTTTTATTTTTATTTTAATATTTTTGCATTTAACTTAAATAAAACATTGCTTTAAAAATAATAGTATTTGAGAAAAACAACACTAAAAAAATAAAATAATTCAAACGGTTAAACAATACGAAATGATGACTAGGGCGTGTCTATCATTGAAGCAAGAAAGACAAGGAGAGCACTCCTCACAATATGTGCGAACCTTTTTGACTTTTTTATCAGCTCTTTTAGAGGTCAGTGTTTTCCTTACCTTTTCATAGCAGCCTGAACATTTTTTCCTCTTCCTTGCAATGTCGTGAGCTAGCGTGTGGATGCGTATAGGTTTCCTGGGCTGTTCTAACACTTCTTGTTCTGCTTCCAGGGGTAACGTTTGAGAATACCTCCTTGAACTGCAGATTTGGTCCGTAAAAAGGGGGTGTGGACCTTTCTTCCAAGAAGAGTAGCACTGGGTCTTCTGACCCCGTGCCGTACTAGAGGTCGAATTTTAAACCTCAGTACAACACGGGGTCACTTGACCCCATTCTATTTTTTATCGGATTTTGATAGATTATCGAAGTTAGTAACATATATTCATATTGGTTTCAACCTTTGAAATGTCTAAAGCTGAAACTGGTTCGAACATTTTTTGAAAGTTTACCTATTACACGCTCAGCACTAATGGAAAGTTAGACACAGGGTCAATCGACCCCGTACCGCACAGAACGTGTTAATGCGAAATTCAGTCGTCTTCTGGCTCTGTTTCTGTCAAATCATCATCTTCAGTGTAGCTGAAGAACCTACACATTTTAATGCATTATAGAATGGCATCTCATTTCCTCCTTGTGTTGTGTACGAGGCTCATTTCAGTTCTCAGTTTTCAAGAGCAGGGGTTGGCTGTACTCAGATGGAAAGTCAATAGTAGACCTCACACAGTGTGTTAGTTCCTGGGATTCCACAATTGAAGTGACCAGAGCTGCTTCCTTATTGTACCAGAAGATAGAGATCATTATTAAATCCATGCTAATGTTCTGATCTGAAAATCCCCAAAAATGGAGGTGCCTCCTGCTTGCTTGCTGCATGCCCATCAATTGTAATTTTGCATTTTGAATCTTTTGCACTCAGAGACAAATTATCATGCTCATTTTGTGTTAAAGAGAAGGCAGACATTTCTAGGAAGCAAAAACACTGCTGTACTCTATTGGAAAAAATATTTAATTTGGCAAAATACTTCATGTTTATTCATACAACTGAATTTATTATGGAACTCTCTTGTTTCAAAATATTAAAGATAATTAACTCTTTAAATAATCAAATTGTTCATTAATGACGATATTATTACAGGCTTTCTATTAAGTTTATATGGAATCATTTTTGCTAAATCCACAAAATATCCATAATATATCTGTACCTTGGAGCAAGAACAACAAATGTTAATATTTTAAGTTTTGAGAATTGAACCCACATTTAATAATAGTTTTTTTCTTTTTAAAATGCTGTCTTTAAATCATAATTGTTGAGCCAACATTTTAGATTATTTGTCAATTATTTGTTGCTCTTTAAATTAGTTATGATAAGAGCTGTAAAGATTTTGTAGTTTGCTTGAAAAATGATATTGTTTGTTTTAACTATGAATTAAGCAGAAATTCTATGTTGGCAATGTATCTATTTTATTGCAAATTATATGATTAAAATATCAGTTTACGTATTGTAAAATGTTCAAAACACTCACTTTATCAACACAAACTTAGGAAAGAAGAACAATAACAAGAGTTGTCATTAAAATCTGAATTCATTTCTAAATTTAAATATTTTTGGCCAAATAATAATAACTTAACATAGCATCAAAATATTTTTGGCCTCCATTAGGCTTTGTCTACTGGGTTATGGATTATTGGTTTTTATCAATAGTTACGTAAATTGTAAGTTTCCTTTATATTAAAAATTTGAAAATTCACTTAAAATGGTACTCTAGTCCCATTTTTTTAAAATATAATCTTAACTGCAAATTGGTGCTTATTTCAAACTGAATAACTTTCTTAAAATAAGAAGCTGAAAGAACCCATTATGAAAATTATTTTTTTAATAATAGCTGTGTTTCAATCCTTATCATTTTCATGTTCTTTAGAACCCACTTACCTGCCTTCAAGAAGATCCTCGTCTCTTTCAACACTTGCAGATAGATTTTCATAAAACCTGCAACTCGAAAATAGTAGGATATTATATACTATCCTGCGACCTAGTGATCAGTCCATTTGTCCTTACAAGAAAATTATTGCCTTCACTAAGCTGATTTCGGTAACCTAATTGACAATATCTCTAAAACTAATACACTAATCACTGTTAATTAATCATTATTCTTATTCCATTGAAAAGGAAAAAAATAAGTTTGCTTTCTAACCTTAAAATCAGCAAAGTCATTTAATATATTTCTTGCTAGTGATTTTTAAAAATGACCCAGCATTTTTCAGTGATTTTTCACC
Organism: Gonocerus acuteangulatus; assembly: GCA_946811695.1. NCBI lineage: Eukaryota > Metazoa > Arthropoda > Insecta > Hemiptera > Coreidae > Gonocerus > Gonocerus acuteangulatus. The sequence continues at coordinate 45,878,848 of OX328127.1, forward strand.
CAAACTAGGCAGCATGCTAGTTACCCACCCTTATGCTGAAAAAGAACTGGGAAGATACCAGGCTGGATTTTGAAGAGAGCGGACCAACTGTTCTCCCTCAGGATGATCCTAGAAAAGAGTATGGAGCACAATATAATCACCCACCACCTATTTGTAGATTTTAATGCAGCGTCTGATAGTGTTGATAGGACTCCAATCTGGTGTCCTTTGGAGGAGCTAAGCATCCCACAGATGCTCATACACTTAATCAAAATGACCTTGCAAAGCTCAAAATGCATAGTTTGCGTTGGTTCTGATGTCTCTGAAGAGTTTGAGGTAAGCAGTGGTGTACGTCAAGGGGATGCCCTCGCCTGTTTATTGTTCAACATGGCAGAAGAGAGAGCTGTGAGAGAGACCGGTATTCAGACCAGTGGAACAATATAAAATCACTTGACCCAGCTCCTCTGGTATGCAGATGACATTATTGGATGGCCTGAATAGGCTCTCAGAGATGCATTTACAGCCCTTGAAGCAGCTGAAAGACGACTTGGCCTAGAAATCAATGAAAGAAAAACCAAGTACTAGAGAGTTTGTGCTGAGGTTGATCTGAGCTCCCCAATCGAAGTTGGGCGTTTCAAATTCCAGAGAGTTAAAAGCTCACTGCTGCCAATAGATATGTACATGAACTTGGCCGACACAATCTTGGTTTGGACAATGACCAAAAGTGATGATGATGATTGAATGAGGAGTCTTCAGGAAGATCTACGGTCCAGTAAAGTTAGGTGAAGTGTGGAGAAAAAGGAAAAATAGGGAATTCAGCTCTCTATTTGCTGACCTTGAGATTGTCACCTTCATCAAACTTGGAAGGCTAAGGTGGGCCGGGCATGTAGCGAGAATGGATGCCACTGAAATGCCGTAAAGGTTATGACCGAGGAACTGCAATCAACAGGAGGAAGGCCGAGGATGACTGAATGTCAGATGACTGGAAAGTGTAACCAAGACTGCCAGAACTCTGGTTTTAGGAACTGGAGACCAGCTAGACAGTGCCAACTGGCAGAGGCTCTTACAGGAGTCCCAGTCTCGATGACGGGACATTGTCCCACTTATGATGATGATGAGTCAATCAATAACATTTTTTTTTTAAATACTAGTCATTTAATTAAAATTGCCCTACTGGTTTTAAATCCACTTATGCCTCCAAAAGTTAATTATATAGCTACACCACTAAGATTTAAACCTAATTGTATAGCCTAACCATTGAGAGGGCAACTAAATGAGATAATCTACTTGGAAAGCATGAGCTGTTTAGTGTCAGCTCTTAAAATCGAATGAGTCCTTAAGATAAAGTATATATACAAAAGAAGTATATTCCTTTTTATATCAAATAAAATGAAATAAAATTTGATTTCATTGGTTGACCCTCTCCCTATTATGTGTAAAAAAAACAACGTATTTCTTGATATTTATTGTTCTTGTGCCAAGTTACAGATACATATACATAACGATCTTTTGGTATCGAAGGTTTGTTCTATATTGTTTAAACAGAAATAATGTACTAACTGTTTCCTAACTTTTAAGCGATTTTTATTTATTGGAATGTTTTGTCAGGACGCTGCTGGTGCAGGTGGTTCTGATGGAGAAAGAATAGCCATGCCGTCAGTTCAACCTCCCACCCCCACCTCACCATCAGATCCTTTGGCTACAGATCCCAGTGACAGTTCCCCTAGTGAATCAGAATCTGAAAAACTGGGTAAAATTTCTTTACATTTCATGCTTAATACCATCCAATGAGTCTCATTGTGTTTTTTTTTTAAACATAGTGATTGTCGGTAAACATTTTTTATATGTAATTGTGTTGATTTTAAATAAATTTCTGTATTTAAAGAGTGAATAATCTTTTTTTTTTAATTTGAATTATACAAAACTATAGCATTTTTTTTTTTTTTTAGAACTACTAAATTACTTTTATTTTTTAATATGTTATTCAAAGATCAGTCGAAAAATTGTTTTGTCTTTTGAATATTTCTAATATGATTACAGTTGTTTTTTTTTTTTTTTTTTTTTTTTTTTTTTTTTGTGAAATTTAATCATGTTAGCTTTTATTTAGTCTTTTAAAGATGTTTTTTAATATCATGAAAATTGTTATAAATTTTGAACTGCCTTTTTTTTGTTTCAAACATCAATAACAAGAACAATAAAACAACATAAAATAAATGTCACTCAAACCTGAGGTGGGGTAATAAACTGATTTTACGGGGTAATAAGTTAAAAAAATACATGGGGTAATAATCATACCCAATTTATTTTATATTTTAACTGGCTTTTGCCATTAGTTTTTTAAATATGGAAAGCCTCTTTGTCTTTTTACCTTTAAAAATACTTTAATGAACTCTTAGAAGTTATATAAATTTTGCCTTTGTATTATTTCTAATTTAGCAAGCATTTTTTTTTCTTTTTTTATATTATGTAAGGTATTATTAATTCTTATTTATGACATGCGTCTTAGTCTCAAAGAAAGTTGTATAATTTTTTTTTTTTTTTTTTTTTTTTTTTTTTTTTTTTTTTTTTTTTTAATATCATTTGCTAGAACAATCTAGGAACTTTTTCTTACCTTAAGTATCTCTAGAACCCAAGATGTTAATAAACAGTTTTTAAGACATTAATAAGTTGGAAAATTATGGATATTTATTATCATGGATTTTTACATAAACTTCTTCGACCAGTCGTATTAAATTGAATTGGTCATTTACAGAGCATTTTTTTTTTAACTGTAAAAATGCTCCTCAGAGTTCTATATATTTCAGATTAATTAACTAATTTAGGAATCTGTCTAAGAAAAAAAAAAAAAAAAAAAAAAAAAAACATTTCGGCATATGACCTTCAATGAATAAAATTGTCCCACTTGTCCTTTTTAATTAATTCGAATGTCTCCTAGCCTCTGCATATTGAATGACTTATTGCATAATACAAGTGATTTTTTTCTTGCTAATAGCTTGAATTTTTTAGGAGGATTGATCACTTGCCCTTGTCTTCACGAAGGGAGGCTAATGCTTCACATGCAAGTTTCTATTCATGTAGATCAATTGTTTACACATCTTTTTACCAATTCGAAATTCTTTTTTGATCTTCATGAAACTCGGAAAAGTACAGGTAAGCGATGTGATGTGAACTTTCACGTTTTCTTTAATATTTTTATTTTCGTTATACTATTTTTCATAGGAATAAATTCATTAGTATTAAATAAAAGGAATTCTTCACCAATATAAAGCAATTCTTTATATGATTTAAAAAATCAGAAAGAAAAATAACCCTAAACATGAACAAAAGTAGTACTTTTTCCAATTAAGCTATCTATCTTAAAGAGAGTAGAATACTATATAAACAGTCTTCTTGATGTAATGTCAGCAATTAAGATCAAAACAAATATATTTTTCAATTAAGATTTAAAATAGTCTAAACTTCAACAAGTTTTAAGAGATTATTGAACAATGTGGGAATTACAGTCTATTTTTATCTTTAATCAATAGCCACCAATTTGCACCTAGCATTCTTTCCTAAAATATATTATCCTGTTAACTGGGGAATAAACTTCAGTTTGGCTTGTTTTCCAAGGGACAATTATTTCTTCATAATTATAAGTAATATCATCACACATCAAATAATAAAAGAAAATCATTTTTAACTGGTAAATTTCATTTATTTCAACAACATAGAATATAAAAATTAATTCAATGCAATAAAAAAAGCAATTGAACAAATTTAAATGAACAAAATTTAATATATATATCTTGAAGCAATGCGGCATATACTAAGTTACCAAATTGTCATCTTTAAATTTCTCAAAATAAAAAAGGCAAAGGCAATCTTTTTGTTTGTTTCTTTCAAATGTAAATCCAGATTGCGGCAGAAATGGAAAAGGCGGTCAAATTATTCACTCATTTTCCCACTCAACAGTTGTCGATTTTGTGTCTATAACATCATCTTCTGATTCCACATCATCCATCCTATCCTTGAACAAGTTGTTATCGCTTTCTTCTGTACTGCTATTGCCGCTTATAATTCGACATAATTTAAGCAAAGGACAGGTGTCTTCCGGGTAATATTCCATCATCATTCTCCAGAAATTCACAAATATTTTCTGATGGAAAATAACTATTAACAATATATTGAAAAAATGAATAAATACCCAAGTAAGCAAGTTATTACTAATCTGTAAAACGCATGTCTGATTGCACAAATGTAAAGAATATCCACATGTATAACCACAATAGGATTAAATTGATAATAAATAAAAGGATTTAATAGGTAAGGTATAAAATAATGTAGATAAGCCAGCATTCAAAATTTCCGTGACGCAAAATTTCATCATGTCCATTGCAGTAGGAGTTAATGTATGACACAATATTATATATTCAGTATATTTCAGTTAATAGGTTAAGTAATTACTTTAAAAAGTCCCCTAAAGTATAATTATTTTTTTTATTTTTCCAAACATTTTTTACCTCATTTATTACGACATTCTTGGACAAACAATGGGTGGAGTGAATAAAAGCTAGAATCTAACAGGTAGAATCTAGCCCTTAGATGTAGCTCTCTCAATACGGAGTGAATAAACAAGAGCTACTTCTAGGTAGGAAGATCTAAGTAAGTTAGTCTCATCTCCTGATAAACTAAGGAAATTCTAAGGGTAGCTGTTGCTAGGTCCTAGCTGCAGCTAGGATTCCTACCTCCCCTGTCTCATCCCTGTTCCTTCCTGTCAGGGTTTGTTGCTTGTCTCTCTCCTCATCGGGCTGCGTGTGTCTTGTGCAACTGTCGACACGCATGGGCCCTAAGAGGGGGGGGGGCAGAGGGGGCTGCAGTCCCCTCTGAAATCGGTAAAGATTTGTCAAAAAAAAACCATAAAAATAAATTAAATGAGACCACTTTGGTCAGAAAAAATAATTTCTTTTTGGTGCAATATCATTTTAATTAGCTAACTATTCCAAGATCTAGATTGATAATATTCCATACCCCCAAATGCTCTCAGCCCTCCCCCCAAATACTCCCAGCCCCTCCCGAAATTATTTTCTATATACGCTATGCCGACCTGGATCGGTCACTTTTTATAACAGTATTAGTCAATGATCCTATGGTAATGGAAAAATCTAAATTACTAGCTGCTATTAAAGAAAGAAAACCTGCTTGGGACAGCATTAGTAATGAATTTTCCATAGGGCGAAAGGTCAAGGTTAAATAAGTTGCTGAGTAACATTAAATCAAGCATAAAGAAGAAAACCAACCAAAAAGCCACCGGCAATAAGCCTATAAAAGTGAAGCAGTGAGGAAAATATTTTTACAAATTACTGATTAAGGGCAAAAATTCCAGTAAGAATTCAAATGGATTCACCGACTCATCGACAAGCGTCGAACAAGGAAGTAGGAACCCAGCACTGCTTCACAACAAATTGCAAATAAAAAATTGAAAAAGTGCAAAAATGGTTGAGGTTTACGGCACGGAAGAAAAAACATATCTATCTACTCCAGAACTTCAAAGAATCGTTTTACTCCAGAAAATGCAGCTAAACAAGATGAAAATAGAACAAAACAACAAAATCAAGATACGTTCAAAATAGAACGTCTTGACGCATATAATACTCCTTTTTCTTACGAAAATGCATAAACGCCGCCATGATTGAGTGAAAAGAAACGACCAACTAAAAAGCTAGCATGAGCCAGACCAGACTAGCTTTTTCCTTAGCAAATGCTACCCTTAGAAGCTAGTCAGAGCTCTTTATTCACACCTTCTACCTAGCTGCAGCTAGGAATCATGATAAACTAAGCAAGTGCTAGGCCTAGTTGGAGCTAACCTTTTTATTCACTCGGCCCTTAGCAATTGCTTGGAAAATACTGAGTTCTAGCAATTGCTAGCTTTTATTCATTTCACCCAATATCTAGGGTGTATATTTCTTATTGCATTTCATACTGTTCTGAAAATACTTTTTAATGGACTCACTATGCAAGGCTCCACCTTTGCTAATTGTTACTATTATTTCCTTCTTTCATTAACTCAAAAATAAAATAAAGTTTAATTTAATGAATTTTTATGTTCTAGATGTTAAGCAATCCGCTTGGGTTACCAATCCTTCAACTAATCAAAAAGGCCGTACAGTTTCATTAACAGTACAATTGGCTCAAGCTATTGGTCCTAAATGTGCTCAAGTGACCGAATCACAGGTATATAAAAACAAATTTTCATTAGTATTATTTTGGGCATATGAAAGTGGTCCACGTTCTTAATGTCCAATGTTCTACATTCTATATTGGGAGACAGATACCAATTAAGATATCAAACCAATTTTTGATTAATAAAAAATCATCCCAATGGTTATATGGCAGATCGATCGTACTTTTTCATTCTTAAATAGATACAAATAAAATTAAACATAGGTTATATATTGTGGTTTCAAAACAAAAAAAAGGACTCCGTTTTTTGTTTTGAAACCTTGACATTCTTCATTGCCACAATGAAAAAACTCCATAGCTTATCACGAGAAAGCCAGGGGGTCTTTATAAGACCATTACCAGTAAACTATTAAATAGGTTAAATATTTAAATGTATTAAATATTTTGTTATCAAATATATACTTAACTCTATTTTTGCATTTCATTGAAACTAAAATTTTGACTTCCTTTTCAATAACAAAGTTTTTTTGTTTGTTTTTTTGTACAAGTTATCTATAGTTTACCTTTCAGTTTTTTCTAACCAAATAAGGAAAATCCATTGCCTTAATGGCAATCGTACCCACAGGCTTAGGCTGGGAACGCTGAAGTTTGCACCTTAATGCTCATTATTATTTATATATCAATCCAGTAACAGACCATGAGGGTCCAGAGAGACAGATACTGTAGAAGTATCTGATTCTTGATCATAAAATAAACTAAGGAAATAGTGTGGTCAGTACTATGGTCCGCCTGATTTTTCTTTTTGCTTGTATCTATTAAAGGCTGAGTGAGGCTAGGGATGGTCTGGGACCCTGGTTCCCACCCTCTAACAACACTAGAAGATAAACTCTTTGGTGCAGGTCAGAGTTTCAAGCTTGAGTCTTCCACAGCATGAGTCAAGAGTTCTACCAATGACCCAAACTCACCCCAACACTTATTATAATACTGATATTTATTAGGTTTATTAGTTTTCCAGTGACACAGGCTTGGTCTGTGGTTATTTTTGATTTCTGTGCAACAAAGCTTATTATATATCATCCTTAACTTTTAAAAGTAATGTATTATGAAAATATATACCTGGAATTCTTGACCATTAACTCTTACACCACGAAGTACCAATATATTGGCGGTGAACAGCTTTGGCCCAGATGACAAAGTACCTATATATTGGTGGTGAGCAGCCGTGCTCCAGATGATAGGAGTGTGCGCCACAGAAGGTAGAAACGGCAAAGGAATCGTGCCCAGCATTTAATAGCCTTAAAACGGGCCCCTTGCCTATTACCACCCTCCCTAGGCCATCAAGATCAGAATATCCCCACGAGCCTCTGGGGTTTTGCAATACTGTGGGGCTCGCAAGATGATGCTCGGGGACAGGGGTTACCTACTACACACAGCTTCTGTCCAGGAGCTGAGTGCTGTGAGTCTTGCTTAGTCCACCATATTCTGGACACTAAACTCCAGTGCTTCCGACTATAGTACCACTACATTGGGACAGGCGAACCACAACGTAGCCCCTGTCCAGCACCAGCAGTGGAATGCTCACTGTCTCAAAGGTTAAAAACCCCCTACGGTATCCCTCCAGAGGAGAACAGGCAGGGACTTACTGAACTCTTGATGGACGTCGGGTCTCATGCCCATATCATAGCCCATCATTGTTAGCCATGCCGGTTGAACAAGGGCCCTAACGAATGCCAGATCCCAAGTCGAACAAGCACTCCTAGACAGCCAGGACGTGGGGTAGACCTCCAGTGATGAGTCGGCCTCGGATTCTGGTGGTCCCCCCCCCCCTGCAGAAGCAGGTTGGGCCCTAGCCTCCTCCGCTGGACTGCTCCAGATGATAAATTACCACTATATTGTTGCATGCATTTCAGTCCGACCTTATTAAAATTACATGGGTGAGACTTCTGTGAAGAAAAACCCCAGAATTGCTATTTTGTAACTTACTGGATCCCAGCATCTATCAGTTGTATAGTTTCTTAACCCTATGGAAACTGCGGCTGGCGTGTGACCTTGGGTATCTGGTTATGGGACCCTCCCAATACATTATTATAAATTATTAGTTCACAGGTTCATAACTGACATGGTGACCTAATATTAAAACTGGAATATCTGTACCCAGATTAATTTATTGTTACTAAGAAGACATACAGTGAAGAAGATAGATAAACACCATTCGGATAAATAGATGCATCATTCTACCCAGTGTGTACGCTACTTATCTATCTCTCTATCTCTTCACCAGGGTGAAGCCCAATTGTTAATTGACTTATACGTAATTAAGTTTATGTGGTAAAATGTATAGCTAAGTGCATTGTACCTATCTCCTAATTAAAAAAAAAAAAATAATATATATATACCATATACAAATATGCTAATGTAAACATATTTTTGTTTTAAACTTTCCAGAAAATGTTACCATGCAGTAAACCTGGTGAAATTTATGCAATTGAAGTAGAAGCGTGTAATGCAGGAGTACCTTACGCTGACGCTTTCTATATTACAACTCATTATTGCCTTACTAGAGGTACAGATCCAAATACTTCAACTCTTGCGACTTATTGTCAAATAAAGTATAGGAAGTCAGTTTGGGGGCTTGTCAAGAGTAAGTTTTCTCAAATTTATATATTTTTAAATTTACAAATTCGCCATTTATGACTATTATCTTCAGTTTTGTCAGAATTTTTAGTTATTTTTCAGTAGTAATCACTGTCTTAAAAATATGTTGGCAAATTTCTTTCACATCAGGCTGTAAATAAAGTTCTCCTTTTTATACCCTCTAAGTAATTTTCATAAAAAAAAATATTGTGTTCACTGAATGTTCTGATCCCTCCCCTCAAGGTTTAAATATATATTTTAATTTTAGTTTTTTCTAATATTAGCGTTGCTGCTTCCATCTCCAGCAGTAGGTCTTTTACAAAAAGTGTGATATTTTGCCAGAACTCCATTGGCTTCTTCAGACTAGAATCCATGATAGTTAGTTTTTAATGTTTTCATACAAATACATTTTACTGTACTGAAAAATATGTTTAATAAGTTTTTTGGGCACATACAAAAGAATCGACTAATATTGATGCTAGTTTAAAGAAATGCTTTTTGTAATTAAAACTACTACTGGAGATGGAAGCTGCTAAACCAGTAATATAAATACTTCCTAGTGAATAGTTCTTAGGCAGAAATTAATTAATTTTGTTTATGCAAATATAAGTTTAACAAACGATTAAATGATTTTCCTTGGATATACAAAATGCTAAAGTTTTGACAGGAAATGTGTCAGCATGTTTCTTTTACAGTGTTCATTTTGGGTGCACAGATTTTTATCGATTCTATCTTGGCCTCTTCAGTGCAGGCAGAATTTGACATTGACACCCCCAAAAGTAGAATCCTGGTGAAACATTGTGCTCTCAAAATGGACATTATTGGAGAAAATAGCCATGAATCAGAAAAAAATGTATTTACTTTGTAATTGTTTTCTGAGTTTTATTAAAATTATTCTGTTATATGCGTTGTTTTGCTCTTCAAATGTTCAACCCTATTTTACTCATTTTATATTTCGTTACAATAAAATTAAAATAATACACACAGATTATAAAACATTTTTCTATAACATTTTTAATTATTTTTTACCAACTTCAGATTATATTGAAAAGCATTGTTGGTCTGGCCTTGAAGAGTACTATAGTTCATTGATTAAGGCGCTTAAGGAAGAGTGCGAGAGAACAAGAAGAGCAATGGAGTCAGGAGTTGTTGGAACTAAGCAGAAAGTGAGAAGGCGACGCCAAACAAAACCTGTACTCCTCCCTCCTCCGATTGCTGAAGAACCTCTTATTCAACCTTTAGCTATTCCCCAGGTATTTGTTAACACATTTTAAAATGAATATGTATCTCAGGGAATAGGATTATCTGCTTGCTTATAAAGGCAGTTTCAACAGATTTCATCTGTCAATGCTCTATAAGACTGAAATCACAAAGCCAATTATACCATTTGGCATCCTCTAATTTGTATAAACCTCAAAATTAAGAGTCAAAAACTTAATGTATTAAACCACTGTGCAATATATAGGGCAGGATAAGTCATCAGTGACTTCATTTTAAAATTTATCGTATTTAGAAAAATTAATTCGTTAGGGATTTGTACTGAGAATCTTCTATTTTACGCTCAGGAGCATTGCTAATTATGCTTTTGGGTTTTATATTATAGCCTGGTATTTTTTCTATACATTTTATTTTGAAAATTGTCACTTGCGGTTTATACCGTCCGCGGTTTATACAATGGTTTAATAAATACCTTCATTTTGGTAACCCGCGACAGCCAACAATTTATACCACTAACAGCCTTTACTTCAACATAAATGTTTTAGGTCATCTACTACCTTCCAGAGACCTACCGTTAATCTCATAAACTACCCTAAAACACCACTAGTTTAGCTTTTCATCGTTAAAAAAACCTTACCTACATCTTGAGGATACTCTTTTTTTTTTTATTATAAAATTCCAAAACTGTTACATCCCTTTTGAGGATTAAATTTTATATTACAAATCTTAGTTATGAACACGCAGCCAAAAAGTGACAATTTAATAATGCTTGCCATCCAGAATCTTATAAATTATGAAATTCTTGATTTAAAGGGTGGTTCTTCTAAGGGTGTTTCATCCATGTAATATATTCACCCATTCATTAGTAATTTCCTGGTCTAAAGAATTGTTAGGTCCGATAAGAAGAGTTTGCTAAAATAATTTTAAACAAAATGGGGTTCCTGAACAAAATTGGAGATAAACTAAATTGTAATTTTTTACTCATCTCTCTCTCCCTTAAGAAGGATTATTCATTGTAATTAATGAAGATAAGAAAAGTATCTAATCTTTAAAAATGGCAAAAATATACAATAAATGAACTAATCCAGAACCTGGATTTGTAAGGGCTATGCCTGATAAGAAACATTCTTTCAATAAATCTAGAATTGTTTTTATTTATTTCAAATCCCTTATCAGCCACTAATTTAAATGAGCTACTTAAAGTGATTTAAAGAAATATTTGTAGAGAAATTTAGCAATTAAGATATTGAAAACTTTAGTTTATTTAAATATTCCTACAGAATTTACATATTGAACTTTTTATTTATTACAAAATAAAGTAGGCAACATATAAATGTATTTGTTTAATTACATTAAATATTAATAGTAAATCATGGAAGATTGGCAAACCTTGAAATTGTGTTTTTGATTTTTCAATATTGTATTTTATTGAAATAGAGAAATATCGTTTGCTTTAGGCTCCAATGCCACAACAGACTGACACTCTGGCTTGGATTGTTTTTGGTGTCCTGTTCCTACTACTTGTTTTTAATGCTGCTTTATATTATAAACTGTGGGGTCTGGAACAATTCGAAAGAAATTTTGAATCTAATGAAGAGGCTTATGATATTTTAAGGTACATAATTAATTTTTGTTGTGTATATTTATCAAAGGAAACTCTGTTCTTTAATACACATTAAACATTGAAATTGATTTGTCACATATTTTATTTATATATATATATATATATATATATATATATATATATATATATATATATATATATATCATTTTAATGTAAACCTCTTAATATTCATGTTCTGTGTGGTCAACGAGGGTGAAGGAGACGCCCAATTGTAAACTGACTTGTATTTGAATATGTATTATAGATTAATTGTATGAATGTGCTCTGTATCTCCTAATAAAGAAAAATAAAAAAAAAAGAAAAATATATATATCATTTTAATGTAAACCTCTTAATATTCATGTTCTGTGTGTCATATTATTCTTTTAGTAAGAAGAATGGCTCACTTGCGAAGAACGTGTATATTATTGTATAATTTTGGATCGAAGATTTTAATTGCAGAAAATCAAATAGCGTTTATAAAGGAAAATGAACGATACGATTTGTAGAAAACAAACTTTTAGGTTCTTTTCCATTTTAAATTTATTCTTATTTTAAATGTAGTGACGACCTAACCTCTTCTGAATATTTCTTCTAGCAAGTCAAGTAACTAAAATAACTTTTTAAGCAAGTAAAATAACTTTTTAATCGGTTGTTGTTTTTCTTATTAATTTAATTTAATAGTAAAATGAGTATTTTAGTAAAACAAGGTAAGAAAATGAGAAAGAGTGTTATAGTGTTTCTAAGAGCGAATGTTGAGACAGAAGATGGATTAATTTCTGCTTAGGATACTGTCAGTTTTCTTTTGCGGCGCCTTAAATCTTCCTTCTCTTTGAGATTTTATTTGATATTTTTCACGAAGATCAAAGCCTACCAATAACTCCTTCTATTTATTTACTAATGGCACTACAGTCCAGGCAACGAACTATAGATGGAAATTTTTGGAACACAATTTTTGACTTCGTAAATTTGTTTGGGCTGGATAGGAGGTAAACATATCAAAAGTCCTCGCCCGTAGCCTTTGTGCCGGGGGGGAGGGGGGGTTTAGAAGGTCCCATTTTTCGGGTTTCCACTTATATCTCGGAAACCCTGCATCCTAGCGACATGACTATTCTATAACAAATGAAAGCTGATTAAATGTCCTACAAGTTATATTCTATAAAGTTTTTTTTTAGATATCTTTAGGTTTCGAAATATCCGCTCTTGCAAGTCGGTCATTTTGGGGAAAAACACTTCGCGCCATATTTTTCCCCCTTTTTGACGGGATAACTCTTCAACGATGAACCCAAAAAATAAATAACGGTTATAGGGCTGTAGCGTATTGCATTCCCTTCAATAATATATATTACTTTGCTATTTTATGTATTTTCCTTCAAACGTAAAAATAATTTTAGTGTTCATTGTGAAATCTGAAATTTAGCGACAAATAGTCCAGGTAACTAAGATTTATAGATGGAAATATTTGGAACACAATTTTTGACTTCATAACTTTGTTTCGGCTGGATAGTAGGTAAAAATATCAAAAGTCCTCGCCCGTAGCCTTTGAGCCGGGGGGGAGGGGGGGTTTAGAAGTTCCCATTTTTCGGGTTTTCACTTATATCTCGGAAACCATGGGTCCTAGCGACATGACCACTCTATAACAAATGAAAGCTGACTCAATTTTCTACAAGTTCTATTCAATAAAGTTTTTCGAGATATCTTTAGTTTTCGAAATATCCGCTCTTGAAAGTCTGTAATTTTGGGAAAAAACACACATTTATTCTTTTAATTATCCATTACAATTTTATTCTACTGCTGAATTTTAAAAGGCCATATCCTTTATTCCGTGAATTCTGTACTCAAAACTTTAATTGTGGTCTATTAATGTCAAACGGTTCTGTCAGTTATATTTGCATAAAATTGGAACTGAACTTTGCAATACAGCCACATAGAACATAATTATATACTTCCTACTTTCTATTATTTAAGTATGTATTTTTTTTAATTAAAAAAATAAAGTTTTCAATGAGCCTTACATTATATCTGCATTAATGTTCTTTGAGTTTAAAAACTAATAATTGCTTATAATATTTATATTTAATAGGCATGCTCCACAAAAACCAGAAGACTGGAAATTACTTCTGCAGAAACAAGAGGAACTCCATTCAGCCGAGATTGAAAGATGGGTGCGAATATTGAAAGCATCAGTTCATCTTTTGAATCAGGTATACTTGTTCATTCTGCTAGTTTACATTTTTGACTCGATGACGCAATCCGCAAGTTTAAATAAGTAGAATCAACATTTTATATCACTTGGTTCAAATAAAATCTGGTTGTTCAAGTTTACATATATATATATATATTTGTCTGTTTGTGCTTTAACATGAATAAAAGTGGTACAATTGAAATTTGAGACAAAATTACTTATTACACAATACAAGTTTGAACCACTGTTATTTTTGTGAATTGTGTTCGAAACGTGAAAATTTCTACTTGGAACTTCCAGATTGGGTCATGAGGTCAAATTTATATACGGGTTTCCTCCCTAGGGAGGGAGGAATAGTGCTAAAAAATCGTAAAGTGTGTGGAGTAGTTTCTTGAAGTTGGGGGTTGCCTCACTTCCGGATCCGTCGATGATCTTAGTCACTTATAAAATCCTAATTATTATTTCCTCCAAATGTTCTTATTCCTTGCCGTAATTAATGCATACACATACATTTCAAGCAGAATAAAAACATTAAGATCACCATCCTTTATTAACTTATTTAAATCCCACTTTTCATTTATAACTAAAATTCTTTATCATTACAATACTTCTATACCATAATACTCCTTCAATTTATTCTATAAAGCCATGCACGGTAATCTACAATAAATTACAACGGTGACCATGACTCAACTGGTTGATTTCATCAAAAAAGAATAAATAAATAAAAATGAACCACTGTTATTATTTTCTTGAGCTATTGGTTCTGAAATGAGGACCTCAGCACTTCTGGATTGTGTTATGCCGATCATCAAGTCAACTAAAAGGTTTTACTATTGAAAAGAAAAAGAAAATTGAATGTTGTCACTTCATCGAGTTCTAGGACTTGTATATTTTATTAAATGTCTTGAAAACAGTTCAGGAATAAAAGAAGGAAGAACTCATTTTTAGTTATTTTATTGATTAACGCCCTGCATATCCTTGCGAAGACAAGGTATAGTTGGGATTCGGCTAGGAGAAAAACGTCACACTTTCAGGAAGAAATCTGTATTTGGATGTTTCGGCTGCACATTGGCAGCCTTCTTCGGCTAAAAAATACAACTTATAAGTAAAAAAATAAATATACTTGTAAGTAAAAAACAGGCAGAAATGAGCGTAGTATATACATCAAGACAATAAATTTTAACCAATTTTATTTTTAAACAATGAAAGTAAGGTAGTTGGAAAGTAAACAGCGCGTAGAAAGTAGTAAGTAAACAGTACAAAAAACTAATCAGTACAAAAAAGGAACATTTTTCATATAGCGAGAAAAATGTTGGTTTTGTAATTAACTTAAACCCCAATAACATTAATTACAAAACCGACAAACAAAACATCTCCCCTGCTTACTCCGCCGTCTTCCATAAATTGTCCTGACCTCCTTTTTATCTTTGTTCCCAGGCTCCAGAAAATTTTTCTACTTGTATGTCCCAAAACTCTTAAAACCTTTACAACCCACTTTTACAACCTAGCAATTGCACTTCTTTCATCTTCACCGACTTACCGCTTCCTCACCCCCCCCCCCCAGTCAAAACTATAAAAACCCCCCTGTGTAGTTGCTGTCCCTCATACATTCAACCATGGTTACCTAAGCTGTCCTCGAGGTCTTCCTCCCTCCCCCCTAGGCATTCTCTAGTGGTACGTATCTATATATTAATTATTATAAATTGTATTCACTTATAGAATAGATTGTTTTTTCTCACCATATGAAAAATGTTCCTTTTTTGTACTGTTTACTTACTACTTTCTACATGCTGTTTACTTTCCAACTACCGTATTTTCATTGTTTAAAAATAAGATTGGTTAAAATTTATTGTCTTGATGTATATACTACGCTCATTTCTGCCTGTTTTTTACTTACAAGTTGTATATTTATTTTTTTACTTATAAGTTGTATTTTTTAGCTGAAGAAGGCTGCCAATTTGCAGCCGAAACGTCCAAAAACAGATTTCTTCCTGAAAGTCTGACGTTTTTCTCCTAGCCGAATCCCAACTATACCTTGTCTTCGTATCTCTGCAACGGCTAACTATCTCCATCTTCTGCATATCCTTGGTGATAAACTTGGCAAGAAACCAAAGACGGAAGAAACCTTTTTTCCTATTGACCTGTGTAAATGCGATCAGAAAGTTAATTGTATTTATTATTATTATTATTATTATTATTATTTTTTTTTTAAATTTATGTCTTAACTTCTGTGATTTCGGTTTGCAGGTTGAAATATCATTGACTAAACTTCAATCTGGTCTACATACAATGCTGAAAGCTAACACGACTCCTCATAGTGTACCTAAAGGAAATGAATCGCCTCACAATCATACTCCTAGTCCAAGTCCTAGGCCTGATTTTGTCAAGCAAACAACGAAGCCTGATAACCAAATTATAAATCAAAATAATCCTTCAAGTGACTCGAAGAGTCAAAGCCAAAAAACTCCTCCTCCACCAATCCTTAAGGCTGAACTTTAGTATACGGATAACTTCTTCCTTCAATTTTCTTCATTCATTGTTCTTGTGATTTTTATTGTTGCATTTTATTATGTTAGGTAAGTTGAAATGTTTAAATGTGATAGTAAAGAATACTGAAAGATCACAAAATAATATTTTGAAATGACTTTCAGTTTCGTTTTACAATTTTTTCAATTGTTGACTTATTAAGTGCTTTTGTGGGTGAAAAGAGTGATTCTTCTTCTATTTCTGCCACGGTGTCAGTTATAAGAATGATTAATATTAATTTTAGTTTTAGTAATTTATTGTTTTCAACTTGTGTGATTTTTTTTTTTTTTTATCATTTAATTTTATTTAATGTTTGTGTTTCTTTGTGAATAATTAGAGATTTGTAAATAATGTTTTGATCTGAGTACCCTGCGTATTTAATGTACATATAAATAATGATTAATGTAGTTGTAAGCCAATGGTGCTTTATTATATCTAAAATAAATAGGTGACTTGTGCAATAGGTTTATTTTATTTGACAATCTAAAATAGCAATTTTTATGTTTTAGAAGATTGATAGAGGGAAATGGGAAATAAATTTTAGATGTTTAAAATTCTATTCATCCTAGAATCGGCATCACAATAGTTTTATTAAATTCATAACACTTATACAAAACTTTTATTTACAGTGGAGAATTGATTCTACATAATAATGACATTAGAATTAATTATTAGCATTTTTTTTTTTTTTTTTTTTTTTTTTATGTTGAACATTAAGAAGAATGAATGCACAAAGAAATAGAAGGAAAAAAAACAGTCTGAAAATTCTCCTCTGTCCATGAGGACTGTGGAAATTTCAAGCATATCTTTGAGCAGTCCACATCCTAAAATATAATTAAAAGTTCATAAGTTTTTTAATGAAGTTTTTGAGAATTTATTCCAAAGAGCTCTAATAAATACATAATGTGTAATATGTTTCTAAGCGAATTAATTCTTACAGATTTGCATATTATGGATAATTGACTCTCTACTGTATAATGTTCACAATGGTATAACTAATATTTTCTTAATAGAAGAGATGAGCCATTTATATTATAGTTTTCATATTGCTTTTATGTACTTCAATTAGGAAGTTGCTATTGTTGAGAAGTTTAGGTGAGTTACATATAATAATAAATAGCTTGTTTACTTCTCAAGCTTGGGAGAGACAAATTGTTATGTCTGCTTGACTTTGTATGAATAGAAGTGCAGTAATCCCTAAAACATGACTCGATATTTTATTCAAGAACGAAAGAGTTGAAAATATAAAATTTGTTATAATAAATAATGTCTCTTTGTTGGTGTCTTTTAAAAGGGCTCAGTTTCTTCATAAATAAGCAATTTTTATTTATTTATAAATAAATGGTGCTTAAACATTTATAATTGTGAATCTTTTTAGAACTTCAGTTTTAAACACGTTTTAAGTAAAACGTAAGTGTGTGAGTAAAATATTCATTACACCAATAAATATATAATTTTTCTTTTTTCGTGTTTGCTATCAATGGCAGAATTTGGACTATCTTGGCTGCTGATAATTTCAATTTTTGATAAGTTTTGATTTTTACTGCAGGCCCAAGCTTCGTTTTCAATAACGCACTCAGGTTTATTGTGGAATCAAACAAATATCCATGACATTAAAACCTCATTTTTTTAGTTTAAGAGTTAAGATTCATACTCTATTTAAGAATTTCTATTCTTACTTTGATACCAAGTAAAACTAAGTAGGTTGCTGAAAATCATAGTATTTTAATGAAAAGAAACCTTGTTTTTTAAAATAACGTTATAAAATAAATTATTTTAAATATAGATTAAAATAATATTAAATTTATTAATATAATATTAAATATTGGAATAGAAGATGAAAAAATGTTTTCATGATTGTATTAATGTTTAAGTATGCGTACATGATATTTTAATTGAAAATAAAGAAAAATTCATATATTAAGTAAGTAAACAGTACAAATTTATAAATCAAGAGAGTATTTGAAAATACTAAATAAATAAATCTCGGTCTTTAGCTCAACATGGATTTTTTTGGGAGAAAATACCTGGCTTCTTAGCGTAGTTTCGCAGACCATCCAGCTAATACTTATTTCATTGATATATTTACTGAAGTTTGATATCTTAAGATTATTTAATAAGCTGCCGCTATATTTATAGTTTTGAATGTTTATTCAATTTCTCAATTATTATAAGCCTTTGAAGAAACCTTACTAGCTAATCTTAGTGGGACCTCCTAATAATTCTTTCATTGATTTCACGGGCTGTTTGTGATTTAGCAATTATGATACAAATATTATTAGATCTGTATCAAACAAACTTTTGAAATTGAATATTGATATTATTAAATTTTGGTGTAACTATTTGCACTTTTCTATTGGAAAAAGTTTGTACAAATTCAAGCTTCAAATCTAATCCAAATTGAGTTTTTCATCTCACATATGTATTGCATTCTATTAAAAATTGGAAAAACTGTTTTAGTTGGACTAATGCACTTCTGTTCAATTATACTATAACAAGTATGTGATTTAATTTCATTTTAATTATAAATTGTTTTGCCATGAACAATCAATATAAAGTTTACCCCTTCCGCAGAAGTTCTTAGACTGTTAAAATAATTTCAAGAATTTAATAAAAAAACTCAAATTGACATTTTAGATAAGGGAATTAACTTAAATATTAAGATATTTTAAATTTACTTTCTCACTGATAAAATACATGACCTGTTTTATTCTGTAGATATCCTATTAGATACTTCCATTAGACTTAGAATTCGTCATATATTTTTATGAACTATCAATAAATCATCAAACTAAGCCTGCGTTAATAGTCTACAGCTCTTTTTATGTCTTAGATCTTAGTCTACATATTTTATACAATAAAAAAGGTTCATAATGATCCTTACTCCTTAGAATTGTCTTAAGCAATTAAAAGTAATTTTATACTGATTTAGAATTACTTCAGACGTTCTTACCTCTTTTATCACTTTATAAATTAGGTGAATAAAATTTGAAAATCAAGTGTTTGTACTGTTAAAGCTTGATGCATAACCTTGCTCACACTAATACTGGTAGTTTACCTCTGTTGCAACAAGTTAGTAGGTGATAAAATAATGTGATATTTATAAAAATTTGAACTTTATTTTCTTTGAAGCTATGAATTTTGGATATAATGTTTATTTTGTAGAAGAGAAGTTTTATCTAAGTATTAAGACATCCCACTACTTGTAATTAGATTATTGTTATTGAACATAGGCTCTGCGATTTCCCATTAATTATTAGTAAGATATTTTCCCTAGAATGAAATATTGACTGTTCATTTCTCAGTTGTAATATAAAAATATTTATAGGTGTACCATAAAATACACTTGTTAAAACAAATAAATTTACTATTTTCTATTTAGTAAGATGTGTTTAATATTAGTTTTATTAATGCAGCTTATATTATGGATATTGTATTACATTCCATTCAAGTAGAAAATAAACACAATTGGTTGAGATTGTTATGTGATGGATTGAGTTCACCTTCACGATAATCAATCTGGACCACCTTGCTGATTTACTGAGGAAAGTCCAGATTGTGATCTTTGGTGAGAAAATTTAACACCGATTTTGTTTTTAGATTGGATGAGTGCTTTTCAATTTACTGTTTTTACACAGATTGCTTTAAAGTTTGTATCAAGTAAAAACCACTTGTATTTTGAGGTTTCATAAAATTATAAGGTAACTTGTATATTGCTGTTTGTTTTGTTTATTGAATGGAAGACGTTTTAATGTAATTTATGTATACTTGAAGTTTTAATTATACAGAAATATCTCAGATAAAAATGTAGCCAAAATCCTCTAGAATTAATAATGTATTATTTTTATTAACAAATGCACACTGTCTTCCTAATAGTGGATGTAATAAGAATTGTTTTGTTGGCATTTTAATTTTTGTCAAATAATTATAATAAGTTTATTAAAGAGGACTTTGAACTCAAAGAAGGAAATCTTTTATCAGTTTCAGTAGGTTCTTAAATTTCTTTTTATTGCCTGAACATCTTAAATCCTTCTCCTTTTAAGTTAAACCATGTATGTGCCATTTATATTATAACATGGAACTTTTAAGGTTAAAAAATATTTACAGTTAGTCTACTACCATTTACCTAATACATACAATTTTATTAGAAATAAAAAAGATAGGCTTTTTAGCTCTTACAAAGCTTTAAAGAAACTGAAAAAATTTCACAGCGGCAATAGAACTTTCATAGAATCATTCAAATCAATTAGAAATTATTTATGAATTCCTGAAATTCTCTGAAGATGAACCACTCTTTTAAATAATGCTTTGGAAGTAAATAATTATGAGGGCACATTTAAAATAATTCATTGAATTGATTTTTCATTAAACCTTCTTTATTTTCAATATCCTCTTACACGAAGAGCTGATAAATTAACTCTGAATTGTATAATTATAACTACTTGCAGTATTTGTCTCATAAATAAAGAGTCATTCTTTATTTGCCATTAAGCTGATTTGTCAAGCATGAAATACTTTTTATTCTTTTATACCTCTCCCTAAATGATTTTCTCCAAACATTAACCCTTTAGAGACCGTGAGCTACTATAGTAGCTCGGTGGAAGGTGGGCACCCTGGACCGTGAGCTACTATAGTAGCTCGGTGAGAGGTGGGCACCCCGGACCGTGAGCTACTATAGTAGCTCCATGAGAAGTGGGCTCCCTGGACCATGAGCTGCAATAGTAGCTCAGTGAGAGGTGGGCTCCCTGGACCATGAGCTACTATAGTAGTTCAGTGAGAGGTGGGCTCCCCGGACCATGATCTATTATAGTAGCTCGGTGAGCTCCCCGGACCGTGAGCTACTATAGTAGTTCAGTGAGAGGTGGACTCCCCGGACCTTGAGCTACTATAGTAGCTCACTGAGAGGTGGGCTTCCCAGACCATGTGCTACTATAGTAGTTCCGTGAGAAGTGGGCTCCCTAGACCATGAGCTACTATAGTAGCTCGGTGAGAGGTGGGCTCCCCGGACTGTGAGCTGCTATAATAGCTCGGCTTCTCCAGCGTTTCTAGACTGTGATCTACTTTCGTAGCTCTGTTCCTAGAGCCATCTTTTAGTGGATCCTATGACAAGCTGAAGTATTGCTACCATTTTCTTAACTTTTTTCTAAACCCCCCCAAAAATTTTAATATCTTATACAAATTTTATATTTTAATAAAAAAAAAAAAGTAATCCAAATCAAAATGGATGATCGGAAACTATGCGCAATTAAAGAAAAGAACGCAATTGCAAAGAAAATTTAAAACAATTTTTTTAGATTTAAAAAAAGTATATTTATTTATAAATATAAATTACACAAGTAAAACAGCATTAATGCAGCCATCATTTTCTGGATTGTTGGTGACCTGTGCATATTTTCCCCACACAACCTTTCCCCCCTGAGTAACAAGTCCAAGTTCACTTACATTCACTTCAATAACAGTACCTTTTGTAATAACCCCCAGTGATGTATACATCGCTGAACTTGGATTCTTTTTCACTCCAATAATGGGGAGTTGGAATGTAGCTTTGAGCTCAGGATGTGTAACATGTGCTTTATTAAATCTCAATGCCATTGGGCGAATAAACCTTTCAAATTTTGGTGGCTTTCTTGTGAAATTCTCACCAACATAGCACACTTTTGTTACCATTCTTTTCCACGCTTTTCTTTTAGTCTTGCCAGACTTCAGAACTTTGAATACTTCTGAGTCACCCTGAGCTCTTACTTTAGGAATAGGAACGTCCCATTTCCCAGCCTTCTCTTTTCTCTTCTGTTTTATCATGTTAGATATAACCTTGGCTTGTGATTGGACGTCCCTGTCCAACAAATATACAGGGAGTGCACCATCCTTAACTTTTTCATGTTTCTGTTTAACTTGCTTTTCTTCATGTGCTTTGATTTTCTTTTTCATCTGGATTTTCTCATTGCGGCGTTCCTTATTAAAAATTTTTGCTTTAAGTCCTCTTAACTTTCTGGCTTTTTCAGCTCTCTTATGAGGCTCCCTAGCCTCCCTTTTTCTTTTCCTCTCATAATAATCTAATCTCCTACCATACAGCTTCCTATGCCGCTCAATATATTCATTCTGCGGCATTTTGGTGCCCTGAAACAATCATTAAATAGAATTTTAACATCTTAAACAAACAAACAAAAAAATACAATTTAAACAGGCATTCAAGCAAAATCTGTTTAAACAATTAACAGACTTAAAAACTGAATCAATATTAACTTTAAATTTTAAAAGTCAGTCACGCAGGAGCTGCTTAACTCAGAATTGGGTAGTGTCAAGTGCATTCCTGAATAATTTGTTTAAAATAACCTAGATAGATAAATAAAATAAAAACATAAATAGTTCAGCTCTTTTGAATTTATTATGAGCACCTGTTTCAATTATTAATTTTGTAATTAATTTCCTTCCAGTTTTGTGTAGTTGGGGTACTACACTATGTAATAAATACACAAAGCTTCATATTTTCGTCTACTGATCTCAATGAATAGAATAGAATAAAAATTACAATTCAGTACTCCTAGTAGTACTGAAAATGCTTAACATTCTTAAGATTATCAGAAACATTTAAATACATATTGCGCGTAAATCGAACTGCATAGATAAAGTATATAATAAATAGACGTATTGTAGTACAGATAAATATACACATAAATAAATAATTTAAAACTGAACCTACTCAGAAAAACTGTCAAAATAAGTAAACAAGCACGTGTTTAGTTTCACTAGTGAAAGAAAAGGAAAGTTGATCGTTAGTGAAACGTTCAAACCAACGATAAATTGTAGAAAGAAGAAGTATTAGCTGCGATTTCTCTCTAATATCCTTGGCTCTAACGAGTGAACAATATGAGTGATCTAGAGAATTATTTTTAATCTAGGGTACAATTTCTAAAATTCTTTTTTTGTTCTTGCTTTCATAAACTTCAGTAGTTAATTCAAATTAGTTTGGCATAATTTAGTTGGCTCTTTGAGTAATATTTAATTCTAAGAGGCATTACTATTAATATTAATATTAGGTAGGTTCCTTGCCGACGATAGCTGTTAGTTTCATAGCTCATTAAAAAAAAAAAAAAAATCATAAGTCCAACTCGCAGGAACTGCATCATCTTGACGCGTTTTCATGACGTTCTTATCATTAGTGTCATTTGATAAGCCTGGAATAGATATAGTTAATATTTTGTGAAAATTTTCAACACCTTAATGACATTTTGAAGAAAAGTGAGATCCTAGGCACCATCATGACCACAAAACTGACAAAAGAGGAAATTACTCGGCCTTTTCGACTTAAGCTATTACAATCAATCAAAAATATTTCTCATTTTACGAGTCGTGTTATACTGGAAAAATCCTTCATGTGGGGAAGGATTGTCTGTCCAATGTACGCACTATTGCAGTTCGGTGTGATACAGGGGATTCTGTAGACTACATTGGTCCTGTCTTTTTGTGGGATAGGGTCTTTTAAAGTCGTATATAAGTTTTTCAGTTTGCTTTGTGTCGATAGTCCTAGTTTTAGAGTGAGGAATGTATTGCGTAGGGCCATCTTGTTATTCTTATATCTGTTCTAATCTAATCCGTTATTCTTATATCTCTTCTCCTAATAATCTAAGCATTACTATAGCACATTGTTCTCCTAACTGTATAATATGTTTTTATGTTTTTTTTTTTCTCGTTTTTTTCATATATGTATGTGTGTGTGTATATATGTGTATATGGGTATATATATATATATATATATATATATATATATATATATATGTAAATATGTGTGTGTATATGTATATATACATATAAGTAGATTGTATTACTAAATCTGTCCTACTTGTTTTTACAGCCTTGATGAAGGCTTGAATCTCAAGCCGAAACGTCGGCATCAATAAAACCATTTTCATTTGTAAAATGTAGTTTTATTAAAAACAGTGACCGAACCCCGACAATCCCTACCTTGCATCATCAACGGTCAACGATCTCCTCTCAACAAAGTGCCTAAGTATGTCACGCACTATGGAGCAATAGTTTGATTCCTTATATATATATAATAGTAATCAGTCCCACAATAACAGACCACGAAAGCCCCAAGGGCAAATGCTGCGGAGTTATCTGATTCTTGAAATTAGGAAGATAGTGTGGTCATTACTACGCTCTGGGCGCCTGATTTCCCCCTTACAGATACCCATAGAAAGCTTTGTGTACCTCGGATGGTCTGGTACCCCGATTCCGTCTTTGGTCGACAACACTAGAGGATAAAATCTTTCAGTGTGCCTCAAAGTTTTCAACTATTGTTCTCCAGAACATGAGTGAAGTTGTCTACGACTGGCCCTAACACGCTCCTTATATTAAGGGATTAATTATTTGTACAGAGAGCTGATTAATTTTCTGTTCATTATAGTAAAAAGTAAATAATTTAGGTACTATGATCCGCTTTTTATATACAAACATTGTTCAGAGAAATAATTTCTGTGGAACAATCTCAGATTTAAAGTGGAGGTTGCAAAATTGTTAATACTCGCGCAGGAGTTTCTATGGTGACAGTGAACTTTAAATCTTGTTTGATCTATGCTATTGTTGCAACAATTGTTCATTGATAAAAGGCTGCTGACAAATCAGTGGCTACACAATTTTTGAATTTGTTTATTCTATAACTCTTCATTATGGTAGTTTTACATGTAAAACATGGAGATGAAAGCCAATTTTTATATGAAACGTCTGTGAACTCATCTATTGATTCTGTTATAGAAGATGTAACCGCTATATATAATGGAAGATTAAAAATAAGTCGAATTTGTTATGGTAAGAATAGAGAGATTAGTCTTCTTTAATCTGAACTTATACATTTTAAATTTATTTTTGATGAGTAATTTCTTATTTGCGTTTGTAGATTATTTTTAAGTTTAAATTTGTAATTCAATGCAGCTTGATGTAATTAATATAGGGAACCACTTTGAGCTGTAAATTTAAATGGTTTAAACTTAACTGTGTGAGTGCATGAGTACAAGGTATCAGGACTGGGTTAATATTCAAAAGAAGGCAATAATATATTTAAAGAGTAACAAAAATACCATACAGTCCATGGATGATTCGTGTTTTTAAGCAATATTGATGAACAATAAGCAATTGCACACAAATTATTTCAAATAATTGAATATATATATATATATATATATATATATATATATATATATTTGATGTTATCGTCGGTATAGTATTTTTAGATGGAACGGCATTTTTCTCCAGCGGTGGTACTCCTCCTCACTTCTTCCCGGAATATTTCGATGGATTCATCTCCATCTTCTTCAGCCAGGTACTTGTTTCTTCCTCGGAGGTAGCCAAGGGAATGATCCTTGGCTACCTCCGAGGAAGAAACAAGTACCTGGCTGAAGAAGATGGAGATGAATCCATCGAAATATTCCGGGAAGAAGTGAGGAGGAGTACCACCGCTGGAGAAAAATGCTGTTCCATCTAAATATATGTATATATATATATATATATATATATATATATATATATACATACATACATACATACATACATACATACATACATACATACATATACATGCATATGCGCCCACACCTACATGTACATACTCATAAATAATATTTATACATACATATGCTTATAAAATGAAAGAGTTTGGAATACAATAAGAAAAAAAAGTCTGATGCACAGGAACAGCATCATTTCCTTTCTTTTCCCTAGTGTCATTTAAAGCTTAGAATAGAAACAGTTAATGTTTTGCATTAATCTTTTGTGAAAAAAGTAAATACATGTAAAATGAACACTCAAAGGAAAGCATGACCTTAGGCACCAAAACGGGAAGCTGAGTAGTATTCTAAGCGTAAATTACTCCATATAGGCTCCGATTTCTTCGAATTAGATCACACTATCAACAATCACATATGAACTGTATTTTTAGGAAATTGAATAAGCTTTTGAAGTGATTCTTTACATATACTACTATTTTCCAACCGGGTTTGAGATAAGGAAGAATATATATACGAAAATCCATAAAGCAATCTAGTTTCCTTGGTAACAGTTATAGATTTCAAATCACACAAAGTATTTTCATTCCAAATTTCATTTAAATCGGTCCAGTTTTGAACCAGCTAGAGAGCTAACAGACAAGTTTACATATGCACAAATTTGAATCACCCTTATATTCGGTACCTAAGGGTTCTAAAACATGAAATTTTCTATTTAGCACTTCCAGGTTTCATCATAAGGTCAAACTGATAGGGAGGAACCTATGGGGGTAAAAAAATACATTCTTTATCAGTTGGCAAAGATATATTATTTCAGTTCTAAATATTTCATTTTCAATCTTGGACAACAGTATGATCTGTGGATGCTTGCGCTCAAAGATGTGTAAAAACACAGAAACTACTTAATTAAAAAAAAAAAGAAGGTGTACTTTCCTTTTGATTCTTGTTCTTCTCCTATGTCATATCGTCCCTACCATGTCAAACTATCGAATATGCAAATCGGAGCAAACTAGAGAACGAACATATTCTATCCATTGACAAAGTAATATATTGAAAAATGGTCTTATTCGATACTTTATTTAAAGCATTAAAGGCTTTTCTCTGATGGGGGTTAGAGTTACCACAATTTACGACAAGCTGTATCGTCCAAAATCCAAGAGCAAAGTCTCAATTCTGAAAAACGAATTTTTTGCATATTCAGTAGTTCGTCATGGTAGGGACGATATAGAGGCTGTAATAAATTCTTGTAATTTGACCCTAAGTATTTACATTCATTTAAAGAAAGAAATGTTTGATCCAATCTTGATTAGTAAACTCTGGTCTCCCTTCAAAATGATAAAAAAAGAAAAAAAAATCTTGATTACTGTACCCCAGCTATATTTATACTCATTTTATGCATGAATAATCAATCAATGCTTAAAATACCTTGTTTCCGAAACATTGTAAGCAGGAAGAACTTAAAACTAATTATTATTATTTATTAATTTTATGGAACGTTTCATTGGTCATTAGAATTTCCTTAAAACTAAATAAATTGAAATTGTTTCTAGGTATTTTTTTGTTGTGTTTTGTTTTATTTTTATCAATGCCATAAATGTATAATTTTATATTAATTGTTGTTCTTTGTAATTGTCTTTAATTCTTGTCAATAAATAAATAAAATAAAGGGTTATTTAGCATATATCAACCAGTTTATTATTATTTTTTTTTAATTGTATAATGCCTTAACATTTCCTTTTCCTTTTCTTTGGTAATTTTTTTGATATATTTCTATTGTACCTAAAATATTGAAGGATTTTAGAATTATATTCCAATGGGTCTAATTGGGTTAAAGAGATATATTGGGCTGTTATGTTTTTTATTCTTCCTTTTTATTAATTGATTTACTTTGTTGCACATATCGTTGAGGGCACTGTAAAATAGGCTCATTTCGTTTATTGAAAGTTTTCATGATAACAATAAATTATATTTTTTTTAGAAATTTATGATTATATTCAAATTGAAGACAATAATCAAAATATATTGTTTTAATTAATATGTCATTTGTATTTAAAATTCTTTTAGAACAAAATTTTGAGACAATACTTCCTTGTAGACTGCACTATTTCTGACAATTTTAGAGCTTTTGTATGAATATCTGCTAAGAGACCTTTTTTTTTTTTTCTTTAAAAAGAAATGGAGGAGTTAGCTAAGCATGGAACTTTATTCCCACCTGATATATTAAATCTTTATGAAGAACAAGTTCAAGAGCTGGGTCTAAAAGATGAATGGGGCGAAATATGTATTCCGAGTGGCGGATGGACTTTCAATAAAGATCCTATTGGAAGGAGAAATGGCAAACAACCTAACGAGCAATTGGTTGGTGTGCTAACAAAGACTATCGAAGAGGCCAGAGCTATGGTTTCCAAGGTAACTAAGAGCAAATATTATTTTGTCACTCAAAATGTCTGAAATATCTTTTATTTCTCATGTTACAAACATATTTTTTATCCTGACCTAAGTATCCCACAAGCTTGTCTACAAGAAGGAATTAATTACTTCTATTTTATTGAATCCCATTGTTACTTCTGAATCCTTAAAAAAAACACCATCAGTATTTTCTTGTTGCTCAATTATTAAGATAATCACTTCAGTTATTTTAAAATTCCTTGTACAATACTATTGTAGTATTTTTATTAACAGTGGACTGTAATTTTAATTGATGAGGTGGGAAGATATCTACATACACATGAGTAAAAACAAACTTATAGGACCTAGTCTTCTCGAGGTATTCAAATTGCCTACTTTAGCTATGTACCTGATGACAAATAAGAAATTTACTATTCAAATATACACGCAAGGAAAATTACTCCAAACCAAAAAATTGTTCCGGGCTATGCCTTGTTGGCGTTTTTGAAGCAACCTTTCTTTCCTCTCTGAGAGGAAATTGTACGCCAAGTAGAAATATTTCTTTCAGGAGACCAATGAAATAAATAGGGGTACAAGTATCTATAAGGCATTGGCTAAAAGCGGCACTAGCTGTGAACTGGGTTCCCTTAGAGGACTCTATACAATATTCAGTGAAATTAGCCTATAGGATAATAAAACTAATACCATGTAGGAGAGGCATCTATTAAGGAGGTCCTGGAGTTATGCATGCCATCGGACACTTAAACTAATAACACAAATTGTCTGAAGCAGTATAAAGTCAATGTAAAAGTCAAGATCAAGTAAGGAAGATGAATTGAAATCATCAAATGGCATTTATCTATGTACAGATGGCTCTAGAACAAGCAATGGAGCAGGGTCAGGGGTCTCAAGTGAGGGAAGGAATGGTATTGGATTACAAATTTCTTTGGCAAACAACCCCAGGCTATTTCAGGCAGGGATTTAGGACATTTTAGTTGCAGCCCACCAACTAAATGAGTCGCAGGAGCCAGGCAGTCTGTAAGGTAATAGAACGCTATGGAACAAATTTAAGAATTGTTAAAGAGTGCCAGATGAGGTTAAGTAAACTAGCCTAAAATATTAATGTTTTCATCTTCTAGGTACCGGGATATCGAAGTATCCTAGGCAAAGGATTAGGATCGGGTTATTAGGGCAAGCAATTTTTTGATTCTTACGCCCTCCTTGGGTCTTTCTTGGGCAAAGTAAAGGCAGACAAGCTGGTCGGACTGGGCTCAAAAATGACACCGATGAGCTCACTGCCATTTTTGGACTATCGATAGCCAGTGCAAGGCGAAGAGCCAATAGTGGCAAAAGCTAAAGGAAAGTTTGGTAAACTTTAGGGAAGTTAGGAAATTCCCCTTACAGTCACTGTACTCCAGGGCGGGAGCTTTGTGTAGTAGGTCCTCTTCCCGAGGGTCGTCTTGCAATCTCCCATGGAATGCTAAACCCCACGGGGGATCGCATGGAAGCCCCCATCTAGTGATTGTTAGATGGATTGTATGACAGGCAGGGGGTTCAGTGAGGACTTAACACGTTATGTATGTTCCTCTTTCTGTTTTCCACAATCTGGCACGTGCACACCCATACAATCCATAGTCTTCAAGAATTTAGGCGAGAAGAAAATTTTCCTTGATATTGCCAGAAGAGTCTTGAAGCAGACAGTAGCAAGTATCTCCGGCCATTGAATCCTAAATGACCCTGTGTACATTAAGAATATGAATTCATTACCAGTCTGCAGATGGTGTAGAGATAAGAAAGAGATACCTAAGCATGTTACACTTGAGTGTGCAGTATTGAAAAGAAGACGGCTTCTACATTTTGGAAGACTTAAGAAGGATAAAATCTGGAAGTCGGGCAGTATCTGAAGTTTGTCAGAAGCTTAAGGTAAGGGCTAACCATTTTGGGCAATAGGACAAAGGCTGAGGCACACCCTGTATAGAGGAGTGAATGAATGAGCAATAATATAATCTAAGAAAGGATCCAAGAAAAGACAGCCTACGATAATGAGGGATTAACCTGTTGTGCATAAATTATGTATTGAATATGATAAAATTAATTGACTAAAATAAAGAAATAAAAAGGATCTGTGATGTATGCAGCGTTATTTGTGGAGTTCTCGATTTCGTAGAAGGTAGAAAAATAATGTCTCTCCACTGTTTTTCCAAAAACAGTGGAGAGACATTATTTTTCTACCTTCTACGAAATAAAAAGGAGTTAAACGAGTTAAGAAATGTATCACACGAAACATTAACGGGATAATTATAAAAATATTTAAATAAGACCAGTTTAAAGAGGAAAGATAAGTCAGGGCTAATGCACTATAATAAATAATTATCAGTTTGTGGCATTGTATAGAAATGTGTATTTTGTATACATTTCTGGAATTATACATTTAAGTAGTTTTGATCAGCCCTCGGTTTTATTTGAGGATTTGGGGTTTAAGTTAGGATTTAGATGTTATGCAAGGGTTAAGAAGGAAGAATTACGCAACTTAAGGAATCAGGAATTAGCAAGATCATACTCGAAATTATGAAAAAATTGTAGGTAGTTAGTTTGAAGACATAGGTGAGAACACCTGTAATTTCCTCAAAAATAGAATCTGTAGGCATTAGTCCCACAAATAGTACCTCAAACCGCTACTCACTAGGTCCAAGACATATCTCTATAAACATTATTGTGTCAATGTTTTGATGGGATAAAAATTATTTTAGTTAAGTTTGATAATATTTCCATACATTTTATTTGAGGATAACTTGTGGTTGCAGAGGTCTCATCGTTCACACCAAGGATTTTCATGCTGGGTTGAGTCTCACCTGCAGCAAGTTAGTTCATCTATAGGCCTGTTGAAACAATTCCCTGCTCCACCATGGATGCTTAGGAAGGGTGGTAATCTAAAGATAAAAAACTAGTCGTTACTTAACTCATTCAATGCTGCCACCATCTTGGCACTCATTGGCTATGACTGCGATTGATTTAAATTTACATCCCATCTACCTTGTAGTTTTTTGCCCTTAAGCACAAACAAACAACTTCCCATCTGACTCATGATTGGGAGGACAACGAGAAACTGAATGGCCCAGAGCACCACATGGTGCTCACCGTATCTGGGAAGGGGTGTAGAGATAGCCATACGGTGCTCTTAGTACAGCCGTAAGGACTTGATGGGCGCCGTATGGTGCTCCTCACATTGGGCATGTTAAAAATAGAAGAAAAAGTTTAATATGTTATTTAAAATATTATATTTTCGTTTTGTTGCTTGGTTTGGTTGAAGTTTTGTACCAATATTGTAACATTCAATTAGTGAATTATTGCTGTATAAAATAGCTTTTATTGTGGTTTTCTGAACTGAATACCAAATCCTGTGGACCTAGAGGATATGAAGAAGATTTACATGTGATGATTTTTTTTAATAATGTTTCAGAAACAAGTTACTGCTAATGTCTGTCTGACTCTAAAAAAAGTTCAAGAAGCCCTTGACATTCTGAGAGGTGCCGTTATGATCGTATATCCCATGAATCTGCCACCTCATGATGTCATTAGACTGGAACTCGAAAATAACGAAGATTTGGAGGGAACTCAAGCCTCTAAGGAAGTAAGCTAAGTTTTTTTTTTATTCAATAGACAATTTCATCTAACTTAAGATTATTTATTATAAATCAGAAGTCAAATAATGAACATTTAAGTTAGAACTTTACTCAAAAAATAATCCCTGGATCGAAGAAAGTGTTTTTCTTTTTTTCTTAAACCTGATTTTCCTGAGTTTTAAGTGAAAAACTTAAGAATTTATTCTTCAAGACCTCCCTCCTCCTAAGTATCCCTAAGTTTGAAATGAAAAATTACAAGATTGAAATGTTAAGCAAAATAAATCAATCACTGACGGGATGGGGGGGGGGGGGTGAATTTATTTTTGCTACGGTTTGCTTGCTAACTGGAACTAAGTAAGATTGAGATTTATTATTTTTGTTCTACTGTGTTCAATTTTGCACCTGTTTAAGTGTTGTGGATAATATAAGATTTGTATTGCTATTTCATTTATATTTTAAATTAATTGTTAATAGGAAATTGGTTGCGCTTATTTCAGTATTTGCCTTATCTCCTTCATCAGAGTCAATTCTGCTATTGAGCATAAAACATGTCATATTAATATTGATTTGAATATGATTCATTGATGTATTAATAAAATATGTTTCTCTACCCTTAGGTAATTGATCCAGCTTTGGCTGCCTTGTGGTTTTCCGGAAAAGAATTGCTTCGTGGCAAAATTCTTAAAGATTTTATTGGAAGCAATGAGAAGACCAAAATAATGGTTAAATTATCAAAGGTAATTTGAAGGAGTAATGGATTATAACAGGTTAATTTCATGCTTCATTAATCTGTTGTTAAATAATGCCCAAATATGTTTCAGTATAATTTATTTTAATATGTTAGTTTCATAAATGTTCCTAAATGTATGTATAAATAATTTATAATATACAAAATAATATTATTTAGTATTTTTAATAAGATTTTAGTATTGTTAATATTATTTAGTATTGTTAATAAGAAAAGCCACCACCCCATAGTGGTAATCGAACCCATGACCTTTAACACTCTTTTCCAAAGATCGTGGGTTTGATTCCCACTATGGGGTGGTGGCTTTTCTTTAGAAAAAAGAAAAGGCATCAGCCCTATCCTGGCTAGAAACGGGTGGTAACCTGTAGATAACCCTTCCCAAAATTCGTAGTCAATAATAATGGACGTTAAAATTTAAATAAATAATAAGAATTATTTTTAATGAACCGTTAAAGTAGTCTCCCGTTCAAGTGACAACAGCCTCCATCAACAAAAATGACTACAATATTTTTACAGGGGTCTCTCGTGGGTCAAAAAAAAAAAAAAAAAAAAAAAAATTTACAAGCAGGTCTAACCATCTATATTATTTACCATTTATTGTGATCATTTGAATCAGTAGGCAAAATTGTTAACTCCCAATCCAATTTCGATGTCCAAAATTACAGAATAAACAAAAACCTCCAATCTTAGCAAAATCAAAAGCGAATTAGAGGTCAAAAATTATATTTTATCAAACTAAATAAACCAACTAACTAATTTTCATATGAAAGTTTTGTATTTTTCAGCATATAGTCCTAATCTGTGAGACAAACATTCATGTTCATATCCTGGAAAAGGAATTCCCGGTATAAGACCCACTTCTGGCACAAAAGGAATTTATGGCCAATCTTTAGAAATACCCAATTTACCTATAAAAACTATATCAGGTTTGGGGAAAAAAACACAAAACTAGCACTTTGTTAGGGGTGCACAAGTCATGGGGTCAAGTATATAAGGGGGGGGGGCTGCAGTCCCTCCAAAAATTTTCATTTAATCGGTAAAAATATGTCATAAAAACCTTAAAAATAAAATAAAAAAGGTCGCTTGGTTCAGAAATAATAATTTTTTATGGGTGTAATAGCGTTTTCCATACCCCCCCAAATGCTCCCAGCCTCCCTCACCCGAAATTATTTTCTATATAAGCCCTTGGGACAAGTGGTTTTAGACTCCAGAGAAGTGAGGTGGCTCCCTTTAAACTTATTGTTTTGCTATTACTTTGGCTCTATCAAAATTTCATTCTTAAGGGACTTCTTGTTTATTTTTTCAGCGCGTCTGAATATAAGCCACTAGCGCTGATTGCACGTCGGCTGTTTTTTTTAAAAAAAACGCATAGCACGCGATACAGCGAATTGTATATCGCGCGTATGCTAATATAAAAGTGAACTTTAATGTCATGTGAATCAGGATCGGCGCTGATAACGATACCTAGCGGTAGATATTGGAACTAACGTGGATCCCGCCAATTTCTAGGCCTGAAGGACCGCTAAATAAAACAACACTTTGTAAAATGGCTACAAATGCTTTTATTGTGAAATTACGATTTCAGTACTTATGGGCGACAGTCTTAAAGTCGAATTTGATGACTTAAACTTGATTTTTAGCTCTTAATTCATTTTTCGATCAAATACGTACTTAGAATGGCTGTTAGTCTAAAATGTATTGCTATATCATGTATAACAAAAAGAAAAAAATTGTAAACAAATTATTTTTATTTTATTTTTTTTATAATCTTATGAAATAAATCCATAAGAAAAAATGTTATTTCATTTTTCTTATGTGCATTTTTTTATTTTCAATTATAAAAAAATGCACATAATGCCCCTGATTAGAAAAATAATTAGACTAAATGAGGGCAACACTGGTTATTTTTCTTTTGGCTTAGAGGGAACAGTAAATGAAAAAAGAGAATATCTTTTTCTCAGATTGGTCATGGAGCTCCATCCCGGGAACCAGTGTACACTGAAGAAGAAAGAAAAGAAATGATGCTGCATGCATATAGGAAGCAGGAGGAGCTCAAGGTAGGATTTTTTATATGCTATTTTAATACCCCGTGTCCTGCTCAATGATCTCCTACAGGATTTGGAAAGCACTGCTAATCTTCTATTATGTCTAATGTACATAATGAATTGTACTTTTTAAAAAATAATTAATAACTCATATTAGAAACGTTCCTATGTGCATGACTCAATATGACCTAAACCTGACTTTATTTTTACCTGAAATCCTATGAACTATTTTTACGACTAATTTGTTTTTTTTATACAGAATGAATTTATCCTTATGAACATCCAATTATATTTATTTGAATATGTATTCTTTTTCTCGGTTTCAACGTTATTAATACTATGAAATCTTACCTTATTGTTTTCAGCTATTTTTAATTGAATTCCTTATTTGTGTATTTCGTTCTTGTTTTTTTTTTTTGTTTTTTTTTGTTTTGTTTTTTCTTCAAGTTTGCTTGGATTGACCTATCTTCTGTCAAATATCACTTTTTCTGGTGGAGTTGGTATCTTGGTAGCTGATAGTATATATAGTGAACAAATAAGGTTATACACAGCTATCCAAGCAGTGGCGGTCCCAGTTCGCCTACCTTTCCGAGTCACTGTATGTTCTGTATATCTTCCACCAGGAGAACAGATTGACGTACAAGAACTGAACGACTTACTGACACAACTCCCCAGTCCAGTGCTTTTCCTTAGCGATGTAAATGCACAGAGCTCTATCTGGGGATCACTGATGACAAATAACAGAGGAAGACTAATTCAAAATTTACTTGACAAATTCGACTTACTCGCTCTAAACACAAACAAACCGACACATCTGTGCTCTCGAACAGGAACACTATCACACATAGACATATCTGCTTGCTCAGCTCACATTCATACTCGCTTCTCGTGGGAAGTCTGCGGAGACAGTCACAGTAGCGATCATTTTCCTATTAAAATTAAACTAAATTCATATATATCACGTTTCGAATCTATATCAAAATTTAACACACGTAAAGCCAATTGGGACAAGTATCAAAATTACATTGAGAGAAAATTAACTTTTTCAAATGAACCTTCATTTCAAGAGTTTAACAATATAATTATTGAAGCAGCTGAGCAAAGTATACCTAAAACCTCGCACAGTTACAGAAAACTACCAGTACACTGGTGGAATGATGAGTGCAGAACAGCAGTATAAGATCGAAAGAAAGCTCTTCGTCTCTTCTGCAGGAATCCATCAGAGAGTTACCTCATTGATTACAAACGGAAGAAAGCTAAGGCCCAGTGGGTAATTAAAACTAGTAAAAAGAAATGTTGGATGGACTTCCTAACTACCACAAACAGAAACACATCTTCAAAAGACATTTGGCAAAAAATCAACCAAATACAACACAAAAAGTACAGACCACCGATAACAGGACTAGTACACAACGACACTGTCTTGACTGACCCATACATTGTGAGCAATATATTAGGAAACCATTTCAGAGAAATATCCAGCTCCATGCACTACTCGGACGACTTTATTGACCACAAAACATATGTTGAACAGACTCCAATACCTATACTAACTAACTTTGACCACCCTTTAAATGACTTTTTTACAATGCAAGAATTAGACTTGACACTTTCTAACACCAAAAACACTACACCAGGGCCTGGCAACATTTCTTATGAAATGATAAAAAAATTACCCAAATCCGGCCTAGTAGTTCTTCTAAAACTGTATAATGAGGTATTTAAGTCTGGTACCTATCCTCACCCCTGGAACGAATCTGTAGTCATTCCTGTTCTTAAGCCTGGAAAAGACAAGCGAACTCCTTCAAGTTTCAGGCCGATTTCTTTAACCAGTTGCCTATCCAAAGTCATGGAGAGGATGGTAAACAAAAGAATTGTATGGTATCTTGAAAAAGAAAGTTACCTGTCAGAGTTTCAGTGTGGCTTCAGGCCCATCCAAACCTTTAGAGCGCCTGGTCCAATCTCAAGTATCCAACCACCTTGAACAAAATAATCTCCTTAACCCTCTCCAGTCTGGCTTCCGTCCGTCATACTCCACTCAATCAGCGCTCATAAAAATCACCCATGACATTCAAACTGCCATAGATAACCAACAGCTCACTATTCTAGTTCTCCTAGATTTTTCGAAAGCATTTGATACCGTAGACCATCAAATCCTCCTCACCAAACTCCAATCTCTTTCCTTTTCCAACAGTGCCATTAGCTGGTTCTAATCCTTTCTATCCAATCGATCCCAATACGTGGTCATCTCCGACAGCAATCCTTCTAGCCCTCTTCCTCTTTCCCGTGGTGTACCGCAGGGCTCCTTGTTATCCCCAACTCTATTTTCTGTTTTCATCAATGGTCTTCCTCTTTCCATAGTTCATTCCAAGTTTCATCTTTACGCTGA
Source organism: Gonocerus acuteangulatus (assembly GCA_946811695.1). Lineage (NCBI taxonomy): Eukaryota > Metazoa > Arthropoda > Insecta > Hemiptera > Coreidae > Gonocerus > Gonocerus acuteangulatus. Next base: position 45,915,851 of record OX328127.1, read on the forward strand.
CGATACCCAAATCTACCTATCCTTTAAGCCCTCTTTGCTATGAGATGCTGTAGACAAGCTGCAAGTAGATCTTAATAACATCAATGCTTGGGCCGCAGCTAATAAGCTTTCCCTGAATCCAGACAAATCCAAAGCCATTGTTATAGGCTCCCAATCCCTCATAAGTTCTACTTCCCCCTTTCCAGCCCTTTACCTTAACAGCATCCCTATAAAATATTGTAAATCAGTTAAAAATCTTGGGATCATATTTGATCAGAACCTTTCCTGGAAAAATCATATTTCCCAAATTTCCCGTCGGTCCATATTTATCCTGAGACAGCTCAACCTCTCCCGCCATCTCCTGCCAACAAAGACCCGTCAACTCCTCGTAACTTCCCTATTATTCCCCCAGTTTGACTATGGTTGTTTGGTGTATGGTGGACTTTCTGGCGATCTCGAGGCAAAACTCAAACGCCTCATGAACTGTTTCATTAGTTTTATCCTCGGGATCCCCAGAGACTCCCACATATCACATTTCTACCAGGAGCTAAATTGGCTATTCCCTCTTTATCGTCGTCAGTACTTCCTCTGCTCAGTCCTTTACCAAGTAATTCAATCCCGTAGACCTTCTTATATTTTTCAACTTCTTAAATTTAAATCCTCGGTTCACTCCCGTAACACCTGATCTCGTCCTTCCGATCTTTATATTCCTTCCCACCGAACAGCAATATTCGAAAAATCATTTGTCACCCGTGCCACCTCGCTATGGAATTCCTTGCCTTCGTTTGTCCGCCATTCTACCAACCTAGAAACCTTTAAATCCCGACTCTTCCACCACCTTCTATCCCTCCAAGTTTTACCCAACACCTAGTCTATATTGAAGCTGTACACTATATATTGATACTGATAGCATTTATAAGTTTTTAAGTTTAAACGTAAAATTCAAAATTATTGTGTAATTTCAAAATTATTCCTATGGGACTTCTGTCCCGGAATAAGAATAAAACTTTTCATTCATTCATTCATTCATTCAAACCATAGCACACTACATCACATAGCTCGCCTGGAGAATGACATCCTAAATGGATTTTTAATGAAACAATCAACTGTAGTTCTTGCCCTAGATCTGGAGAAAGCATACGATCGTCTCTGGACAAGGTTAATTTTAGAACAGATGAACGACTGGGGTATGCAGGGAATTATTCTACGGTATACTTCTCAATACTTGTGTAATCGACGTTCCAGGGTAAGGATAGGCTCAGTATATTCTGATGAATTTCTCCAGGAAATTGGAGTGCCTCAAGGTGGTGTTCTGAGTACCACACTCTTCAATATAGCTATCAATTTCGTTGGACGCTTTATTCCGCAAGGAGTATCATACTGTCAATATGCTGACGATCTATTATTGTATGTCACATCATCCAATTACCATACTGCATTAGAAACGATTCAAGACACAATACACTCTCTAGAATACTGGTGTACTAGGACTGGATTCAAATTTTCAGACGATAAATCCAAGTACATCGTATTCACAAAAAAACATAACATACAAAATTCAAATTTAACTTTAAACAATACTCAAATAACACAAACACGAACACTAACATTTCTTGGAGTGACATTCGATCAACGCTTAACTTGGCTACCCCATATACAAGGACTCCTCAATAAATGCAACAAATCGCTGAATTTAATGAGGATTCTTAGTAACACTAAGTGGGGAGCTGACAGATGTACCATGCTTAGATTTTATCGAGCCTTTACCAGGTCGCTGCTGGATTATGGTTCTATAGTATATTCATCTGCCAGTTCAAGTACTCTAAAAGCGTTAGATACAGTGCATATTACGGGAATCCGGATCGCCTTACGAGCATTTAGATCCAGTCCCGTAAACAGTCTTTATGCAGAATCAGGAAATAATTTATCCAGCTTCCACTGGATAATAGACGTCAGATGATTTGTCTAAAATTTGTTACAAAATCAAAATCATTGAAGTCACAGTGTGTAAATTCATTTTTATTCAACCCATTTGTAGACATATACACTCAGACAGGAGCAAAACAAAAGCCGCTCATGGTACGCTGTATGATTGATAGAGAGAATGGACTTGTCCTTACACAACCGACGTACACGCAAAGACATCTCTCAATTCCTCCCTGGAGAGTAAATAACTTAAAAATTGACTTGACTCTGACAAAATTTAAAAAGACTAGTACACTCTCCAAATACTTTTATCAGACTACTTACAAACATTTAACGCAGACAAACACAGATACACTTTACCTATTCACTGATGGATCTAAGATCAATGATGGCATCGGTGCAGCTGCTATTATAAATCAAGAAAAACATCTTGTCACGTTACCGAAAAGCACAAGCATATACACCGCTGAGCTGCATGGTATTCTCTTAGGTCTATCTAACGTACAAACTACAACACAGAACGTAACAGTTTGCTCGGACTCATTAAGTTGTTTACTCTCCTTACACATTTACAACACTAATCCTATCATCATACAAATTTTAGAACACATCATCAGACTTCAGACACACAACATACTGGTAACAATGTTGTGGGTACCAGGACATGAAAATATTGGACAATCAACAACCGCAGACGAACAAGCAAAACAAGTAAGCAGAGGAGAATCATTTGACTTGAACCTACTTACGACTGACGACTTACACTTACAAATTACTGAAAATATCCGTCTTGAATGGCAAGCCTCATGGTACAGCACATGAGATAACCTCCTAAGGGAAATAAAAAGCAGTACTCGTGAATGGCAAGCTAATACACAGCTATCAAGACGTGATGAAGTAGTAATTACAAGACTGAGAATTGGACATACACATTTAACACATTCCTATCTCATGACAAGACAAGACAGTCCAATATGCCAGACATGCAACAGACAACTAACAGTTAAACACTTACTTTCAGAATGCAGAACACGAGACTATTTAACGATTCCACATGACATATCCGAACTATTTTCTGAAAAAAGCCCACTCATTGTTACCATTCTACAACACTTACATAAAATGAAACTGTACGACAAAATATGACTCAACAGAACGTATGTATGGTTTAATGAAGCGATTGTAAATAAATGTTTTTGTATGTTTGAGTGTGTGTGTGTGCATAAAAGCGGCTTCTGTATACAATGTCCTTACATTAAATCCCTACATAGAAATAGAATATCCTTACATAGAATGTCCTTACATAGAATAATGATTTTTATATTGTAACAAACTATCAGACACTCTATTATTTATTTGTTCCTACAATATTTCAGTTATTGTTTTGTTTGTTGTTTTTCTTTTTTTCTTTTTTTTATTTTCTTTATCCCTTTTTTTCTAATGATTTTTTATGCTTTGTCTCTTTGTGTTTATATTTATAAATTTTTAAAAAAATGTATTTTTACCTATTTGCTTAATTTTATTGAATTAATTTTCACGCAGTATGCGAGCATATCAACTTGCTGTTGTGGTGCTCCGTAACAAATAAACATTTCATGGAGCCAATCGCCTACGTTACGTAGCTCCTTAAAAGAATTAATAAATATCACTTTCAAAATTTAAATTTTTTTGCAAGCCGAAAGTTTAAATCCATCCCATAATGAAACTAACAGCATATGTAGTCAATGAACTGAAGATTCAAATATATTTTTTCAGAATTTTAAAAGTACAATTTTTCAAAAACCGTTACATACAATTTTTCGAAATTTTTTGTGAAAAGTAAAATTTGTAATAAGTTGGTCTTGTTATATATCAAATTAAAGTCCATTTAATTAGCTAAACATTGAGACTATGCTGACTGTTCTAGCTAGAAAAGAACTTAATCTACCAAGCAATTAACATTTTCCAGTTGACCAAAAAAAGGCGGGTTTTCAATACTTTGAAAATTAATAGTAAAAAAACAGATAATTTTTTTTAAAAAAATTGTACCATTCAAGGAGTTGTTAGAGCTATTAGGATTCAAAATTTCAAAAAAATCTAAGAGGGTCAGGTTATAAACAGTACTTTCATTGGTTGAATTGACATGGAATGGCCCGTATACATTTGCTACTATTACTCACTTTTTTTTTTTTTTTTTTTTTTTTCGGTGCATCTACTGCTGAGGTCATTAGCACCTTGGGCTCACTTAGTTAGGGATTTAAAAAAAAACAAGAATGAGGCAAATGAAGTGTAGAGTTGACCTTAAATTCTCCTCAGTGTGATGAATGGTTAGAATCTAGGCTCCAATATTTTTTTTTCTTTGTAAATAGAAAACTAGCCAGTAATTTCTAACTCAACACCTGTCAAAAAGTATTCATATTCTCCCGGACATTAATATAGATTCAAGAGAGGTCAAAACAGATATTTCGGACATAATGTCATATCAAGGAAAATATTAGCAGAAAAATTCAATTTAAATTACTTTACAGTGAACTTAAGTATTAAAGAATTTTGTTTGCATAAGAAAATACTAAATTATTATAGCGGAAAAGTGATATTTTGACTGAAGATAGGACAATCCAAGTAAAACTTTAAAAACAAAACTAAATACAAAAATAAGGAAGTCAATTAAAATAGTTAAATATAATTAAAAGAATTATTTGAAGAACTGTATTGAATTCAATTAGATAGAGGATAGAGATTCAAGAAGATCAAGCTCTACAATTAAAATATAAGTCTACGTTGATTACTGTATTTTGGAAATTTATAATAGAATCAAAGTATCCTGAATTAAAAAAGGCTGCTGTCAAATTATTTCAATATTCGGAACAACGTACTTATGTGATTCATTTTATTCATTTAAAAATTTGTGAAATCCAAACACAGATCAGTATTAACTAATCAGCATCTCAAAGAATTAATAAGCAGTGCTGCCAATTATTCACCAAATTTTAAAGAAATATGGTGAATAATTGAACCATAGTTGAGAAATATGGTAAAAAAACGGGATCAGATAAAAAATTTAAAAAAATTGTTTTTGGTTATTTTTTGTTAGAGTAACCAACCTACCAAATTTTATCAAACTCCAAGAAGGTCGGGCTGTGACCCTTGTTGATTTGACATGGAATGACCCATACACCAGAACCAGAAGATGAAATATTTCAGTCAGTGTTTGACGTAGGGTCCTCTAGTACACAAGCACAGGTATTTCGCTTACCAACTCCTGTTTTTTTTTTTTTTTGTTTTTTTTTTGCGGCGCATCTGCATCTAGGTCATTAGCGCCGACATCCAGGGTGCAACCAGGAATTTTCCCAGCGAGCCCTGAGATGAGAAAATTCCTGCCGGAGGTGGGAATCGAACCCACCATCTCCCGCTTATGAATCCAAGGCGCTAGTCACTAGACCACGGGAGACCCCCTGTTCTGTTATTCTTAGTAAAAAATGATCAACATATATTTCAAAATAGATTACTACATTCAATGATATAGCAAGTGTTAAGTCATAAACACTCCTTTCTTCTTTCCCAGAAACTCAGGGGCTTATAATCTATTATCTATTTTTTTTTAAATGTGAATTTTGGACAGTCCAAGCCTTCGTAAATTTTACATTATTTCTTTTATCATTAAACTGTACTGTTTATAGTCATATTATATACCAGGGGTGGGCAAGCTCCTTGACAGTCGTAGCCATTTTTCAAAATTTTAAATTATTTGCGAGCCGCAATTAAATACGTATTAAAAGGTATGCAAAAAAGGGATTAAACAATTTTTTAAAATAAATTATATTTATTGAAAACATATTAATAAAAGTACAAAATATGTGTATTAAATTTAAATATTAAAAATTAAACAAATTTATTTTAATTTAACTCATAGGCTTCCACGGTCCGAGTCATTACAAATATTATAGTCTTCTGGTATTGACTTATAGTCTCTTGGTATTGGCTTCCACGGTCCGAGTCATTACAAATATTATAGTCTTCTGGTATCTGAGAAGTTTCCCATACTAAGCCCTGAGGAAGCTGGCAGAATGACTAGCGAAACGTCGGCAAAGAAGTTTGTGACACAGTCAATACCAGAAGGCTATAATATTTGTAATGACTCGAACCGTGGAAGCCAATACCAAGAGACTATAAGTCAATACCAGAAGACTATAATATTTGTAATGACTCGGACCGTGGAAGCCAATACTAATAGACTATAATATTTGTAATGACTCGGACCGTGGAAGCCAATACCAAGAGACTATAAGTCTCTTGGTATTGGCTTCCACGGTCCGAGTCATTACAAATATTATAGTCTTCAGGTATTGACTTATAGTCTCTTGGTATTGGCTTCCACGGTCCGAGTCATTACAAATATTATAGTCTTCTGGTATTGACTGTGTCACAAACTTCTTTGCCGACGTTTCGCTAGTCATTCTGCCAGCTTCCTCAGGGCTTAGTATGGGAAACTTCTCAGACTACGCCCTGAGGAAGCTGGCAGTATGACTAGTGAAACGTCGGCAAAGAAGTTTGTGACACGGTCAATACCAGAAGACTATAATATTTGTAAATTTATTTTACTTTTCTTGACCATGGGCGCATATGGGGAGAGGCTGAGGGGGCACCCATGCTCTTGATAGGTCTATAAAATTTGATGAATAATTGCCAGCACTTCTTGGTAATTCTTTGAGATGATGACTAAAATGAGGGATTGATTAATTAATTTACCTAAAGAGAAAATGAAGACAGCAGATTAGTTCTTTAATCAGAATTTTGGGCCAGACCCCTCAACAAAAACTTGGAAAAGTTCCTTTAAATTAAGTTAAATTAGATTATTGAGATAGCTCTATGCTTTCTCGATAAAATAGTAAATAATCATGTCTGTGTTTAACTTAAAAATCTCTTTTCACCGGAAATCCATGGGCCAACAGACCACTTAATTGTTATTTAAAAATGCGTGTACTGTACAGCTAAGAATTAGAATATACATATATATATATATATATATATATATATATATATATATATATATATATACATATATAGATTTTAAAATCCTAAATCTTTCAAGGATACTTTTATTTCTTATTTATATGAGGAATCAAATTGCATTAAAGGCTTTCAGGAAAAGCCTATTGACGAACCAAAAACCCTTTTGATATTTGAATAAAATAAAAAAAAATGAATTATCGTTAGATTAAAATTTAAAGGCCATTTGTAAGCTTAAGTAACTGCTTTTAGTCCTGAAATAAACTGATTTTCACTTATATCTATAACCATAGTATTTTGGTCCCTTTTTATCCATTTTTGCATATTCTGGGTGGAGCGTTGTTATAAGGGTCCTCCACTCTTCCCTTGCCCTATTCTTGACATAAATAACTCGGAAGTTCTGCCTTATGTAATTAATAAGCATAATCATGTTCCATTGGATCGCACATTTTATACAAATAGGCAGAGGATGGTGGAGCTAGACTGGTTAGGTAGCCGCCCTTTACGGCAGCAGGCCTGGGGCTACCTGTCTCAGGAGTGCTTCACCCCTTTGGTACCAATGGCCCTCCTCGGTACACCGGGGGTTTGCTCGGCTTAGCTGTAGAGTAATGGGTTCCAACTCCGCACCAGCGGGCGCCAGTGCATGCACGGTTGATCTGTTATGCGCCTGTTGCAAGTTATTCAAAATACTAATTTTTTTTTTTTTTACTTGATTTTAATCTTTTTTTAGTGGTTTGACTAAATTGCAAATTTACAATGAATGAATGAGTATAGCCTTTATTAACAAATAAGTTAAATAAATAATGAAATAAATAAAAATTGGTTAATAAATGAAAAATTTTGTCTCTAATAAATAAATAATAATACAATGCTTTGTTTTTTGATCTGGGGTAACTATTTTGTAGAGCCTCCCATATTCCTGGGGTAATAGTTTCGACTTCCCACGAGGACTAGTCCTATCGGGAAGTGGAGTCAGCTCTGTCTTCCTTCTCCTTCTTCCAGATCTCCTTCCATCTGCTCCTGTCCCTGGCAGTCCTCATCCACTCGGCCTATCTCTTCTTCTGCCTTCCTCTTCTCCTCTTCTGTCCATATGGGATCCAGTCCGTAGCCTGCTTTGCCCACCTGTCATTGTCTTGTCCAGCAACATGCCCTGCCCAGGTCCACTTGGTCGTCTTTGTATGGAGTAGAACGTCCTTCATACCTGTCTGTGCCCTTCATACCAGACTGTGCCCTTCCACTCCATGCTGTAATTTCCTTTCATAATAAATTTAAGTGCCCAAAACTTCTTCCATGCTTGAGATGTTCTCCTCTGAAGCTCTTTTGCTGCACTACTATGAAAGGAAATAAGCTGGCTCAGGTAAATATATTCCAACATGTTTATGTCACGCTTTACTTCTGTTTTTACTCGGTTAGTCATGATTCTCGTTTTGGAGTAATTTAGGCTTAATCCTACTTCATTGCACTTGTCCAGAAGTACACCTAAAAGACTTACTAAATCTTCTAGGTTCTCTGCAAGTAGGACAATGTCATCGGCAAACTTCAGGTTGTTTAACTTTTTCCCATTTATGTTTATGCCTAACTCTTCCTGCTTGGGGCATCTTCTACAAACCATTTCCAGAAGATTTGTGAAAAGAGGTGGTGTCGGACCCCTTTTTTCACAGAGAAAGTCTACAAGTAGTATCAAATTACTGTCCTGATTAAGAAAAATTGTGTGAAGAAATACAGTATCAACCTTCTCATTAAATAAGATAACAGTTTTTTTTTCTGTTTAAATTCTTATTTGCCATTTATGTATTATTATTATTACCATTTACCTGGTACTCTCATCATTTTATTATATTATTGTAAAGCTAATATATGTTTATTTTTCTTCTCTTTTTTACCCACCCAAAAAAAAAGAAAAAATGATGCATGTAAAAATGTTTCATTGAGCACTTGCTTTGACAAAGGTTGGCCACCACTTCTGTAGAGCATAGACTCGTGCTTTTTTGACTTTGGGCGATTGCCCGGCCCTTATGTGCTTTCCCATTCATTTTTACCCATTCTCGGTGTGTCCTGCCCTAATCACCCCAATGTACATCTTCTCCACCATGGATAGTATTTCTTGGCAGGGGGTTCGTCCGGATAGTTTCTGCCTAGACTAACGGATCCTCAAAAATGTCTGATGGACTTGAAACTTTTTATACAAGTTCTGCTTACATCCAAATCGAGTTGTGTTAATTTTGGTAAAGTTTTGAGAAAAGAAACTGTTTTAACTATAGATTACTATAACTTGTTTTACTGTTAACAAAATTTAATAGCTTTTGAAGCTGTGAAGATGGCAAATAAGTGATTGTGAATAGAGCTCTCAGGAATAGGTAAGATTAAAATGTCAGAGGAATCGAGAAATTTGCCAGTAAAATACTATAACAAGAAGCAAGGCTCGGCTGAGCGAGGACCATTGCATGGGCTTGAAAATCAGGATCAGTCTCTGAAACCATCTACCAATAAAACGTACAGTGGAAATTTGAGGACCCTTATTTACCATAGTCACTTGTGAAACGTTTTCGAGTTATTTAATAAATTTTCTGAAACATCTATACAGATCTGTTAATTAACAATTTAATATATCTTCTTCTCTGAAAGTATCCAAAATTTATAAACATTTATTTTTTAGAGTCCGGAGTGAAAAATCTATCGTTTTTCCTTTTCATATCATTGTTTCTGTAATGTTTCAATAGTTCCTCCCGCCGATGCACTCCATTACAAATTCTTATCGAATGCCCTTTGAGAGTACTAGGAGAATAATATTGGACGTAGAGCCTCCCCAAAATAAACATGGGGGATTCCTGTTTGATGTTTGGCCCCGGGTTGTAGATCTTAGCCGGCGCCCCTCTGTCCGCTCCCATCCCCTCGCCGTCAATAAAACTTGCTTCTCTTCTACCTAGTCTGTCACCCTTCCGCAGTCTGAATCCTAATAGCTCTCATTTCGGAGGGTTCTTCTAATCCATAACGCGAGGGACTCCAAAAAAATACGCTAGATCGAAGAGATGTCATGGTGTCCCTTGGGTGAGCGATCTCTTATCTCCCATACAATCCTTATCAGCGTATGAGAGTCTCATAAGATCCTTAATACTCGTTTGATTTGAATAGTTTAGAAAGAAGCATATTGAAAATAAGAAAATTAAGTCAATCAGTTGCCCGAACCCCGGCCCTTTTTTACGCCGTATCCTTTTATAACACCAACACTACTTGTATGGTCCTCCATTCAGATACTCTGGTTGCACCCGACTTTAATTAATTTCGTTGATCTATGGGAACGAGGCTTTGGCCGTTGGCTGGCCTTTCTGTTTGCTTCCTTGTGTCATCTTAATGCAAAATATTTATGTTAGGAGTGTCCCTTAGCTTTACCATTCTGTGTAGATTATTGAAATATTTCTAGCGAAATTTGTGTTCCAAACGTTTTTGTAGGAAACTGAATATGCTTTTGAAAGGCCACTTTCCACTGTACCCGATCTTAATCGTCTTGGAAGTATTTATAAACTCCAAAAACATACATACCTGTAAATTAATTTTTTTATTACTTTCGCTTCTCCTAATGTGAGAACATTCTTTCTTCGAATGAACGTGTTACGCCTGAAAATAGTTCTAGTATAATCCGCGAGCGCTAGAAACCAAAAACGTGAGTCCCCCCTCCAACAGTACAATGATATGGGTTTGAATAAATGATATACTCGTAGAATATAAAGGAATGCGAAGCAATGGGATGAAATAGATTTCTTCTTTAATGAGGTGCAATAACATAGAAACACCGCGATTCAAAAGGAACGTATGTTCTGCTGGTAGTTAAGGTGTAAGGGAATGGAATGGTAGACAAATGATAGGATTGAATGAGCTTGGAGGGGAGGGATCTATTGTAAGAGATTTACAATTTGTCTTCGATGGCTAAAATTGTATTTATTTTGTACTATCTCTTTTTTTGGATATTTTACGGAAACGATGAAGTGTTTAAATACAACAGAGAAACAGAGGAAACTTTTAATCTTTTGTATCGGACATTGTCTATGCTTCTCCCAATTTTTGTTTCTTTCGAAGATCTAGATTTTTTAGGACCCAGTAACTAAATGAATTTTAGCTAATTCCCCCCCCCCTTGCATAATAATACCTATTGTTTGGCTATACTTGGATATGTGGTTCCAAAAAATAATCAGGAGGTACAGTGCTAATAAAAATATAGTATTCCTCTGGATTACTTAATTGCAGTTTTATTATTAAATTGAGTTTCATGAAATTCTTAGAATATTCCATCCATAGTTTTGTGAAACTGTTTGATTAGACTGTTGCTTCATGTAGGGGAGGTAGAAAAATTAAAAAGCCCATCTTATTTTGTACAGCACTTTTAATAGCAATTAATGTTTAATTAATGATTTACAACATGGAAATAGTTAATAGACTATAATTTTAAAATTCCTTAATTACATATATATTTCTTAAAGGCACATATTTTAAAAATAAAAATTCTGCCTAAATAGTTTTTCAGACTAAATTGAAGGTATAGAGTACTTGAACCTCTTCCTACAGATAAGGAACTGAACCTTGTCAAGATGTACTTTTTATTGCCTCTACTGTAAATCTAGGAAATTTGGATAGCCTTATTGTAGTAAGTGGTTCATTTCTTCTTTACAATATTACAAAACTTTATGAAGCATTGACATGTAGAGGGAACATTTGAAGTTGAAATAGTGTTTAAAATAAAGCTATCTTAAAGTAACTTACAACACTTGGGCCATGAAGTTCAGTCTTAAAGTACGATCCCTTCTCATTTCGCTTTTAGATTTTTATCCTTCTATGTTTTTCTTAATTCGATATTTTAATTGTTGTTGTTAGTAATATAAATATTGTTCACTATTTCCTGATTAAGTAACGCATGCAGCTGGAAATTCTATAACATCTCGGAGATGGTCTAAAAAGTCACTGAGGAGTCAATGAAGAAGTAAAATCATTAGGATTGTAAAAATTCGTGAAATAAATCTAGATAAAAAGAATTTAGCATAAAATTCCATTCTCTTTTCCTTCTCGTCGCTTTCTTTCCTGAAGTAGAATGCCAACGTGGGTTTCTGTTGATTTTTATAAATAAAAACAGGGGTTGAATTTATAGATATGCGAGGGAGGGAACTTCAAAAAATTGAAATTTACCTTTATTTTTCAATATTTTACACCACCTTTGATCACCTTCAAAGGAATTATGATTGACAGGCAATCCACATCGCTAATGGTTTTTTCTAATGGAATCGCCTTTAGTTTACCAAGGGATTTTTCGTTCAACTCTTCCACAGTCGCAAAACCCCAGTCCACAGTTTTTCTTTCATTTGTTAACTTGTGTTTAGGTACAAATTACTTTCTTGTTGTGGCAAGGCAATTTATGTCAACTTGCCACAAAGTTAAAAATTATTTTTTATTTCATCTTGTGGTCTTCTCAGTAGTGGAAATAAAAAGAACCCTACTCAGAGGAGATTATCTCCTTCTAGGTCAGTGAGAAATAGAAGATGGGGTGTTTCAGTGGATACCCACGTGTTGTGTTGGCTCGTATCCCTAGCAACGGCCGACGCCCCCTTCTAGTGAACATTTCTCTGGGTAATAGCTCCTCTATCTGACCCACTCACCTTCATTCTATCGGATCTCGTGTCCTTATCACTTATCTACTCCTTTTTATTTCTTCAAGAACCCCTTACGGCTAAAAAAAAGTTCTAATTCAAGTTATTTTAAACTCTTGACTTTCCTATTTCCATTAATATTGTAAATTATATTTTTGTTAACAGAATATGAGTAATTTGCTAGTGATGGCTACCTTAGGTTTAACCGTTCATGGAATGGTCACATATAGGTTTTTGTTTGATAATAACTTCGATCTTCATTCTGGTATAAAATTTCTTTTATCTGGCAAACGAAACTGAATCATTCAAATATGATAGACCAGTTTTTACTCGACTAACTGGAGGAAATTGATTTCTTCAAGAACTTAAACAAAAATTCTGCTTCTTCAGATTGTTTTCCATGATTTGAATAGAAATCAGTCCTTTTCATAATTTATAATTTTATAATAATAACCAGTTGTTAATTACTTTTGAATTTTTATTTATTTATTTTATTTCATTAGATGCGCCTCTATCCTATAGGGACATTGGCTCTGGTTTTACTTAAAATTTATGAAATACTAAATAGATAAACAATAAAAATCAGCACTAATTCAATAAAGAAATTAAACTTTAAATTATAAATTTGGTTTAGTTAAAGAAATGATTTATTTCTCAAATTAGATGTAAAAAATAAAATTGTTGAATCTAATTTGTTGGCGTTCCATATTTATCTGAGTTCGAAGGGATCGAAAGTCTAACGACGTTTTACTTCCGAGAGGTCTTTACTTATGCATTAATGAATTATTCACAAAAAAATAATAACTTCACGAGGCAATATGGAATCCTAGGCTGGAACTGGTTCAGTTTAGCAATTAAATTGGAATCTCATGACATAATTTTACACAATATAATGTATACTATAATATTCTACTCTACTATACTTTTAAATAATAGGAATAATCGAAATTTTAATGAAACTATTGTTTTGTTTAATCTGCAAAGCTTATTATTTTCATACAAAAAAATAAACATTACTAAAATTAAATGCAATCATTTGATCTCTATGTTTAGTCACTTCAAGTTTATTATGTTGAAGTTAAAAAAATATTTGTTTTCAAATTCCTGATTTTGGCCTCATAATTTTGAACACAATTTGTCTATATTACTGGTCTTAAAAGGCCGGTAATGTTATAAAATACGAAAATGCATTGGGTTTATACATCGAAATCTACAATTTTAAAAAATATAGATAGCGCTTTTATGTGAAGTTTAAGATTAAAATAATCTAGATAGAAATATAGTTTCAGTCTGTATTGGTCCATGTAGTGGAATATTTAGGCTGATGAAGAGAAATAAATAAAAATTGCTTCCTTCTGAGAAGAAAGTAATCCTGATAAATAATCTGAAGCTGAATAAAACAATATAGTTAAACACCCCCGTGTGCTATGTTGACGTGTTGGCCGACGACTCGGCCATGGCGTTGGTCCTTTCTATGATCCCGTCCATGACCAGGTCCATTTCAGCGTTGATTTCTTCTTTAGTCTTGACGGCTTTCTTAGGGCAGAGTACGCACCTCATCCTCGCGTCGTCTCCCACGTGGACGGTATGGCCGATGATCACCAGGGTCACGAAGGAGATGACGAATAGCGATGAAGGTATGAAAATGGCAATCATTAGCTCTTTCCATGTTTTGTTCAGGTCGAAACGGGCAACAACCATGAAGGAATCGTTCTGGAAACAAAAATAATGTGAAATTACTACTTTATTATAATTAGTATTTTTCTATTGCGTCAGCTATTGCCGTTAGTAACACTATTTTAGCAAGCAATTCTTCAACCGTCAATGCAATAAAAGGAGGCTCTTACAAATTGTATTGTTCTGGCGAGCACTATAAAGATGACATCAGCAGACATGCTCAGTATATTTCAGGACTTTTCGGATAGTTTTAAATACTGTTGGGAAATCAAGGCAAATGAAAGGCGAACTCGCCAAATGCAATATTACAGAAAAACGCACGAGTTCTCCCTTATTGTCCGCTCAGATAACGCTCAAACCGAACCCCATTGTTCTTTCCTTGTGGATTTCTCGTATTATATTAAAACGAACTCGACAAACTACACCTACCCACCCTGTGCCCTGTTCATAATTGAGACGAACGGTAAAATATAAATAAAACATCAGCAAGCGAAATCGCCCTTCCGGCCGGGAACGCCTCATTTGAAAGCTTCAAAATGTGTACTAAAGTGGTTTAGGGGGGGGGGTTTCAGAAGTGTTGGTTTCTAACCATTTAGGGCGAAATATTAAGAGTATGTAATGAATGGCTTGCCAAATGACACATGAAATATAAATTTATTACGTAGAAACACCCTATGAGCGGAGTTAAATCTTCCTTACAGTATACCAATCCTGTTATTATGCCAGACTGTTATTCATTGCCTTTGATACTGTATCTCAAATGCCTTAGGTTTTTGACATTGGTCCTGTGCCTTATGTATTTACCCTGCTTCTCAAATACATTCGGTTTATTCACTTCATACTGAGGGCTTAATTACTTAAATGGTAATTGCGTTAATTGGGAAAAAATCGCATGGTAAATAAAAGTTAAAAAAAAATGTTTAATTTGTGTTAAACAGGTAAATTATGAAAATACTTGAGGAGCTCTAGCCATAGCGTGAGAGATTACTCCCTACTGCATTTCATATTCCACTTAGCTCAACATTTACCACTTTTAAGCTATTCGCTAGCGTGTCAGGGTTAAACATTTTTTACATATTTTTTATTATTATTAACTAGCTGACCCGGCGAACTTCGTACCGCCCAACAGTCGATTCTTTAATTTTTTTTTTGTTAATACTTATTCTGCTATTTGGGACATCGGGTCAGCTAGTAAGATAAAAAAAAAATAAAAAAGGAACTTAATAAGTCAACACATACACGTACATTATGCGGCGCTAATAGCCAAATAGTTGATGCGCCGTTAAAAACGAAAAAAAAATTACATTATGTCAAAAAATAAAAATTATAAAACACTTAAAATTCTTTTAATAGTCACTAAAAACTCACAATGAAAATTACAATATCAGATTTCTTATTATGATACCTACTTATATTTCATTTTATTTTTACTTATTCTAAATTAAGTTTCATTTTTATTGTAGTACTTTATGGTACACGATATTTTTTGTTTGATTACCTGGCGCGTAAAGATACAGAGCAGATGGTTTTCCAACACGGTAACAGGCAACATACAATTGACCATGCGAGAAAAATGGGTTTTCTATATTAATACCACAGACACTTAATGACTGCCCCTGGGATTTGTTTATAGTCAAACTGAGTTCATAGGTCCAATAGCAACGCAGTTGTAGGCACTGTAATGAATTGACAGCAGCTCGATTCAAACTTGCACCATTATTAGTCGAATGTCGCGCTTCGCGGGTCTGTCTTAATCGAATTCTTTTACGTTCATTGCGATCTTCACATTCCTGGGCAGTACAATTAGATTGATAATTAATTTGATTCATTGCATTTCGGGTTCTTCTGCCTTAATATGTCCGCCGTCTTATTGGAGGTATATTTAGTAAGACACAAAGACACAACACTTTTGTAGTATTATAGATGCACAGGAAAGAGATGTTTACATTTCAAGTGACATATTACCACAGACAATTCACATTTTACCATAGACAATTAGTTTTTGAGTAACGTTACCATCGTATAAATATACGATGGTATATTTCCCCTCCACTAACACTTAAACTTTAGGGTATGGTATTAAAGTTCAAATTGACCTATAAGTATTTTAACGAATCTTTTGTATGGGAATATAGAAAAATAGGGTCTTTTTTACTTCGTGAACGCAAATATAAATCAATTGAAATTGCATTATTTACATGTGATTCTATTGTCACCTAGTGATTACGTGTTCTTATTTATTTAAATTTTAACGTCCATTATTATTAAATACGAATTTTAGGACGGATTATCTATAGGTTACCACCCTTTCTAGCCAGGATAGGGCTGATGCCTTTCCTTTTGTTCTAAAGGAAAGCCACCACCCTATAGTGAGAATTGAACCCACGACCCTTGGCACGGAGTGTTAAGTTCTCAAGCCTTGACACTCACGGCCACCGGGCCTCCACGCGTTCTTATTATTACTGTTATAGTGAATTTTTGCTTATACACAAATAACCTGATACGTTAACTGTTAAAGATATTATAATTGAGAACATATGTTTTTATTTAAAAATGAATTTGCGTTAAGGAAGTGAAAAAGACCCGAAAAGTGTTGTTTTTAGACTTTTTCAGGCAATTTTTTAAATTTTTCTCTCCGTAAGAACCATCCTCGTACTTGAAGGAATATTATAATAATATATTATAATATATATATATATATATATATATATATATATATATATATATATATATATATGAATAGATAACGCAACAGCAGAATAGTTAGGGGTTGGGGAATACGACGCCGATTTTATTTGGATTTTGCCTAAGAAAACAACTGAAATTACTTCCCAGCTTTTGATGGCCGTTTTAGGTTACTCATTGGTCGTGTTCCTAAGCTAAAGACAAGTCTTAAAGAATAATTTATAAAAAAAAAATAATTACAATGTACCTTTTTTTTTTTTTTTTTTTTTTTTTTTTTTTTTTTTTTTTTTTTTTATTAGCTTATTTATTTGAAATCTGTACAAATTATTATATGTACAATGATCAAGTTTGTTGTTACAGATATATATATATATATATATATATATAATGTATAAATAGACCAAATTGTAAAATAAAATAAAAACCATACAAATTTGGAAGGAGGCAACCATTGTTGGCACTCCCGGGGCTGTCTAAATAACTATTTCAATGATCAAATTGTCTCGTGGCCAGTGTCTCTTGATCCGCCTGGGAGGATTGTCCGGGTCGGATTGGGACGATAAGGATAGACCTTCAGGATAAGGATGGTAGAACAATTTGCAGGTCAAGGACAAATGGAATGTTAAGGTAATTGTGAAGGGTTTTGTTTGAGACGTAGAAAGGGGCATTTACAATTCTACGGAGCACTTTTGGCTGGAATGCCTGTATTCTGTTGATGTTGGATGGTTTTGCAGATCCCCAGAGT
This sequence comes from Gonocerus acuteangulatus, assembly GCA_946811695.1. Lineage (NCBI taxonomy): Eukaryota > Metazoa > Arthropoda > Insecta > Hemiptera > Coreidae > Gonocerus > Gonocerus acuteangulatus. Next base: position 45,933,485 of record OX328127.1, read on the forward strand.
TCAAGTCCGTTTGTCCATATTGGTCGAATGATTGTTTTGTATATCTTGAGTTTGTTCTGTATTGATAATTGACACACAGAACGCGATCTGTACCGTGGCGGGCTGCGATCTCTGACCGAGGGTGGGAGGCGATCTACATGTATTAATTTGGATTTGATTAGCTCCGTCAAACAAAGGACGATCTGTCAATGCGAGCGTAGGCGGGGGGCAAGTCCAAACCTTACGGCTCTGGGAAAGAGAAATCCCTACGGACAGTAGACTTGCCTGGGCTTGTTTCATTTAAGTTTTGCTGTCCGGGCCCGCTACCCTTTCGGGCATGAGGTGCCCTACCCTCGGGTAGGGCATCAAATGGCACCACGGGGGTGTGTTTTGCCGCCCGGCGCACACCAGCCTGCATTGTTTAATGCAGGCGGCGGTACCAGGATCCTCTTCAAGGATGCCTGGAGTAGATGTGGTGGTCGTGGTTACACGTCTCCCGGGGGGCAGCCCTAGGGCTGTCCTTCTGGGGGCGTGGCTGGATAGTAGTTCCCCCTTTTCCTCAGAGTTAGGCGTGCCAGGGGATTGGCCCGAGCAGGTGAAGGTTGAAAGCCGTATACTGCTCGTGGTTTGACCTTGGTATCTCCTTTCAATCTGTCAATGCGAGCTTGTCTTTATCGCTTTACCGCGCGGTACGGTTGTAAAAAATTACAGATTTACCGCGCGATCTGTTCTCTAGAAGGGAACCAGATTACTGTATTACTCACAAAGATATCGCGTCACAAATAATACCGCCACAACGATCTTTGGATCGCTGCCCGCCGCGATACAGATCGCGTTTTGTGTGCCCGAGCCTTTAGAAAACAATCTTTATGGATATCCGTTTTGGTTACCTTGTGATAGAAACAGTGGAATCTGCTCTGCGCAGTCTTGTTGTCGCCATCATTGCCATGAGTCTTGACGAACTCGAAGCACTCGCCCTTGAGTGTGTTGACGCACCCTTCTAGGTTTATGTAGAGCCTCGAGTAATTGTAAATAGTTAGGGATGACTGGGAAGGAAGGTAACGGTTTTCGGGATCTAGTGGGACTCGGTTATCCTCAACTATCTTCCAGAAGGTGGTGAAGTTTATGCTGGGTTTGGGTATGATCTCGTCCTTCAGGAGTGTGCCGTTCACGCAGTCAGTCGCTCTGAAAATAAATCCACATTAAACAGAACAACTATTAAATTTAGTGGAGATTGTGGACCTTAGAGCTTATCAATATGAAATAGTCAGAATTCGGTCCAAATAGTTGAATTAAAAAAAAAAAATGAGTTTATATTGTTGCCAATATACCGGATTGGTTTTAATGTCTTTAAAGGGTTATAAAGCAAAAATATTCCGAATGAATGTAATAATATGTGTAAATTAACGCGGCAACTGCGATAGTGTGATACAGTTGGTATGTTCTCTGAGACCTGCTGCATTTCACACCTTTGTTTATCCAGGCCTGGTTGTAATTGGTTTCATTTATTATTGAAATTCATCCATTGAATGTTCTGTACCTAAATTAATATATTCTATGCATTCCTACATCCAAAATCATGGATATACTAAATTGATACATGCAGCTCCTTAATGCAAATTATTGATGGAAATGGTCCAGATGTATAATTTTGATACATACTTCTAATGTAAAACAAGTTGTAATGACAACTGACAAAACATACATTTTCATTCATACATTTTTATGAAAATAGATGATTAGTAATATAAGGTATCTTATTACATACAAAAGTTATTTTCTTCTATGCACAGTGACAGTTATTCAGACAGAAAAAGTACTAAAAATATAAAATAGTTGAAATTAACAAATACTGTAATTGGCATTGTTCGCTTAACTCCGCTCATTATGTGTAAGAAGTGTGCCCCGTGAGGTGCTGCCACCTAGCGGTGTGCCCGGGAACTATTTGCCCGCGGCAGTACGAACTGCACGAAAAGACAGGTTGGGAAGAGATAGTCACCAAGCAGACAAAGTGTGGAGCATCTAAGTTTTTCTCTCCCCAAGTTTTATACACCAATTATGGAGGAGTAAACATCTAAGCCACCCAGGACGAGCGAAGGGAGCAGGAATGGTGTTGGCCAGCCCACCAGGATTGGAGAAACAAGAAAATGCAGCACATTACAGGGCTTATACATTATGCTTAAACACATAATCGTCAAGACACCAGGTACCTCTCTTAATTTATCATTTATGAAGATCCAGCAAAACCATTCAACAGTTCAACCATCAGCAGCAGCTCATCATTCCCATGTTCAAAATTTAACTAACTCAATAACAATAAATATGTTCCTGTTTTGGCCCTCACCCCCCATAGAGTTATGCATAAGTTAAAAATAAATTCTGATTTCAAATTACCATCTACACAAATCTCTGCAGTCCTTTACCACCAGTGGTCTACTCTAAACCATATAAAAAATGGTAGAGTGACCACAATCGTAAACAGGCATCATTTCAGCTCTGTGGAATATGCATGTTGTTGGGCACACATTCTGACACAGGCCATTGAATAAATCTTCACTAAAATAATACAAAACCTTGTATCAACTTGCTACAACTGCCCAAACGTACCCCTTACAAAGTGTCCGCTGGCGTTCACGCATACGCGGTGGCCATGTAAGAAAAAGAAGACTGTATGTTATACAGTACATTACTTATTTTTTAAAGTCTGATAGGGAGGGCACTCCACTTTTGTCGGTTATTCGTCTCGTGCAGGATTATTACTTTATTTAATTTATAGAAAGAAAATAAATTTCGTACACAAGAAATCATAAGTTATAAAAGTACAACAATCCTCACAGTATAGGGATACTATGTTGTAGAAAACAAAAAAAAAGTGCAATATTCTCCAGATTGTGTTTTATTTTTTCACAAATTTGATTTAGTTTTTAATACAAAGTTTTCCAATGTCTTTGCAGTTGGGGAGTTGTTAATTCTTTTGCCTCCTCAGTTTCATTGGCCATTAACGTTTTCACATTTGGTCTCGTGTTGTTATTGGCAGGTGGGCTTGAGAAGACTGTGTCATACGCGCTAGAGTTATCGCTCTTTCCTGTTAATTCCTAAAATGTGTATTGTAGAGGATTCTCCTAGTGAACATCTTCCTGGCACTTTATCAAAAGCCGGGGATTCTGCTTCCCCATGTACTGTATGCCATTTTATTTCCCAGGCTTTTAATTTAATAATTTTGTTTCCTGTCACTTTTACCTCGTTTCAAATAATTATTTTTTTCGCGTTATGGGGCATTTTAATCATTTAGGGAGTATTGAATTTGATCCCCATGATGTGTAAATAAATTCTGCAAAAGTATTTCCATGCTGTTTATTTATCGAAAATAATTTCTGGGACTCTTGATTTATTCAATAAAACCGGACTTTCTACCAGCAAACTCACAAAGAACTCTCTGTCGAAACATTTCTTCTCAAATATCCTTTCATCATATAAGTATGACATACTACTCAACGTATTTTAAGAATGGATATATGCTTAACAGTGAATGACAAGAGAGTATACTAACGAATAAACGCTTTAGTAGAATGGATTGAGACATTCGACCATTTAAGGTAGCTTGCGCCATACTAGTTGTATCAATCCTTCATGTAGCTACAGTTCTTCCGGCTACCTCTTCATTTAGGGTGGTACTACAACCGTAGTAGAAACTATGGAGTTTTAACCTTTATTTAATCACACGGGTTTGAGATGAAGCTAAAACTACATCTGAGTCTCTACTATGTAGTCAGTACCTTAAATAACCCAATCAGATAGTTATAGTAAGGTGTATATGTAGGGGAACTCGGGGCGGAACGGGATACGTATTGTTAATCGATTTTAGCGCGGTTCCTCCCTCCCCCATAGGGAGGAACCCCGCTTATAAGGTTGATACAATGAAACAATCCGGAAGTGCCGACAAGAAAATTTCGCGTTTCAGAACCCCTAGAGACCGAATATAACGGTGGTTCAAATTTGTATATATATATATATATATATATATATATATATATATATATTTGTCTGTTCGCTCATTTCTGGCTTCCCTGATGGTCTGATTTTGATGAAATTTGGTACAAAAATCTGTCGTCCAATTTGAAAGGTCAAGTTCGTTAACCAGCAAAATCTGCCCACTGGAAGATGGCGTTTGGGGCGAAATTCGCGCAAAAAAAAAAAATAGTAACGCTTACGTTTTTGAGTTCATAAGCTTGTAAGTACTCTTTTTATATGCTTCTTAGGCTAGGAAAACGAATGGAACCATATTCAAGGCGATAGCTTTAACCGTTTTCGAGAAAACTGAAAAAAATAATTTTTGAATGCCGTTTTTGGTTTGGGTACTTAGAATCATGGGATTCAGTTGAAACATTTACTGCATGTTCTACTTTCATTAAAACTAATATGTTGAAATTTTGGTTGCGTTTGGAGTTAAGGAATAAAATATTTTAACATTAACAGGCATAAAAAAGTTTTGGTAACTTTGTATACTTTCCTTAATATCTCGAAAAAGGTTGAGAATTTGGGAAACGGAAGAATACCATTAGAAAGCTTACTAAATGTTCTACAAAAAAGGTTCTAATGAAAGTTTTGATTAGGCGATGTCAATCGGAGAAATAAGTGCTTAAAACTTTAAAGTGATTGATTTCGCTTATTCGAACTGTTCTTTTAGCACTTTCCTCCGAAGGAAAGTAGCTATTGAGGTTGGACTCATGACGGAATTTTCGAAAAATTTCTTCAAATCTTTATCGATCCTACCTAGTAGACACCGAAAATGACCCCCGTTAAAATTTATATATATATATATATATATATATGTGTCTGTTAACACGATAGCGGCCAGAGTTTTTGTTTTTTCGTCACGAATCTTGGTATATAGCATTCAATTAGCAAACGATTGAACGAGTTCGTTAACCACCAAAATCGGTCCACCGGAAGGGGGGGTTTACCCCGAACCCAAAACACTAATTTGACCATTTCAGCCGTAATATTTGTTATATTTCAACGAAACTTGGTATTCGTAGTGGTAATATAGAGAGAAAAGTGAGATATAAAAATGAACTAAATCGGTTCATAAGGAGGGGGGGTTTACTCCGGACCGACAATACCAATTCGCCACTACCAGCCGTGATTTTAGGTATATTTCGACGAAACTCGGTATTCATAGTGGTAATCTACAGGTAAATATGTGTTGTAAAAATAAACTAAATCGGTTCATTAGGAGGGGGGGGGGGGTTTACTCCAGGCCCACAATACCAATTCGCCACTACCAACCGTGATTTTTGGTATATTTCGACGAAACTCGGTATTCGTAGTGGTAATCTACAGGTAAATATGTGTTGTAAAAGTAAACTAAATCGGTTCATTAGGAGGGGGGGTTTACTCCGGACCCAAATTACTAATATACTCATACTGGTCGTAATTTCTGCTGTATTGTAACGAAACGCGATATACGTCGTGGGTAACTCATGAGAAAGAAGTGTTGTAAAAATGAGCTGAATCGGTCAATCGGAAAGGGGGGTTTACTTTGTAATATATTTCAATAGAAAAGCCAGCCAGACATAGGTTCACAAAGGCGCCGCAAGGAGCGCTTTCTACCACTAGATGGTCTGTATCCGGTTCCTGCGTTAGATCAAAATACGTTTTTTTTGTATTTATTACGTAGTGTAGTAGGTACCATGTGTAAACATAACTCTGGAAGAAAATCAATAATTTATTAAAAAATTAAAAGAGTACTATTCATGTTTTTATTTTATTTATGTAGGATATTTTAAGCAAATTGTTCTGGAAATCAGTCTACACTACCCAAATTCTGAGGAAAGTGCTTAGTTATGCAGCTCCTGCGTGACGGACTTTTTGTCTTTGATTTTGATACTTAAAATTATGGGATTCAGTTGAAAAATTTTCTGCATGTTTGAATTTCATCAACACTAATATGTTAAAATTTTGGTTACGTTTGGAGCTAAGGAAGGATTAGAATAAAATATTTTATTAACAGACATGAAATGTTTTGAGAACTTCGTATACATTCCCTAATATCTCGAAGACGGTTAGGAATATTGGTAAACGGAGGGTTACCATGCGAAAGCTTACTAAATGTTCTACAAAAAAGATTCTGAAACAATTTTTGATTAGGCTATGTCAATCGGAGAAATAAGTGCTTAAACTTTGAAGTGATTGATTTCGTTTATTCGAACGGTTCTTTTTGTTTGTTTTTATTCCTTGTTATTTTTTAATTGCTTAAAGTTATTATATTATTATTATATTATATTCCACAAGACTTGTTTTTGGTCCATTTGTGTCTACTCCATAGACTTAATTAGGTATATTATTCTATTGTAGTTGGGCAACTAAACTTTGTTTTATTTTGTTAAATAATGTTTTTTTTCTTGACTTGTTATTCGTCAAGACTTTTATTTGTCCTTGTGTATTTACTAGATAGGTTTTATTCGGCATATTATTCTATATAGGCTATATTAGGCAGGGTATTCTACTCAATCTTGTGTACTTCTTCTTGATCCTTCTGTACATGGGCGTATATAAAAACAATTTCGGGGGGGGGGGGGCTGAGACCATTTCCAGGGCATGGAATACTAAATATTTAGAGCTTGGAATAGTTTTAGGCAACTAAAACGCTATTACACGTAAAATAAAATATGTTTTATGAACTAAGTGATCTTATTTAATTTATTTTTAAGGGTTTTGCGAAAAGTTTTTATCATCAATTCAAAATTTCGGGAGGGGCTGCACCTCCCTCAGCCCCCCCCCCCTCATATACGCCCATGCTTCTGTATACTCTAGAAAGGCTTTATTAGGCATATTTTGTATTGATTTATAGAGTTTTCTTTAGAATGAGAGCCAGATTCTGTAATTTCCGCTTCTGTGTAAAAGTTAGCTACTGTCGGTGTCCCTGACGCCTTAATATCACTTTTATTCGAGATGTTCGAGAGGATTTTGACAATTTTCACGATATATATAAAAAAAAAAAAGTTTATTTCTTTTCTAAGCTTATCAAATGGCACTAGGGACATGAACGGAACCGCGCTAAGATGCTGCAGTTCCTGCGAGTCGGACTTTTTTAAGAATTAGGGTAATCAAACAAAACCTATAATAAAGGCGTAAAACATTTATTTATATTGTTAGTAAACGCATGTAAAATGGTTAGTAGTGAATTATAAGTAAAAACACCTTTTTTACCATTTTCAAAAAAGTGACCATATTTCCCGTTCTGCCCCATATGCGGGGCAGAACGGGATAGGGGATTTCTTTCACCATTTCTTAAACTGAAAAAAAATTAAAATTAACTTTTGATGCATTTTGAAATAAACACAGAAAATACACTATATTACTTGCCGTCCTGGCAATATTTACAAACTAACACTTCCTCAACGTCTTCGCTGTCTATACCAGCGCATGAGTTGTGGGCCGAACAGTTGGGAAATCGTGTTAAGTGGAAGGTGGCCATTCCAAAACTTACTAAAGTCCCTGCAGAAAAGATGTAATTTTCGATGGGGCGATGTCAATCCGAGAAATAAGTGCTTAAAACTTCACAATTGTTAGTTTTATTCTTTTCAACGGGGGTTTATCACTGTTTACCCAACGTTTTAATTGGTTAGTGTTTTTTTAATTGCATTTAATAGTAAAATTAGTATTTTAATTACATCCCATTTTTGCCTCTCCGTCTTCCTTACGTATGTTCGAGCCATCTGGAATGAAAAAAAATTACTATCTCAAATCTATCCACGCCAAAACATGACGGGGCAGAAAGGGATACTATCCCGTTCCCTAAAACGACAGATAACACACATTAGCGTTGCATTAATGATTAGAAGCTTACTTTGCATTTAAGTTGACAAAAAGTTACAAGAAACTCGGCAGAAAACAACAAACATCACTTCACTCAAAACGGCCAGTGAGAACTAGGTAATCAAAATTCCTACCGCATACTTATCCGCTAAAGTGCCGCCCAGGAAAGTGCCTTATCCCGTTCTACCCCGCTATCCCGTTCCGCCCCGAATGTTTATGTAATTTGTGAATATATATTTTTCCCTTATATATTTATGTAATTTGTGAATATATATTTTGTTTTTATTTTCCAGGTAAGTGAAAATCTCGTCTAAATAATGACTCCCATCGGAGTGTAGTTCAATCATTTTGTCTGGTAAGTTACATATTTGTCTTAGTATACATTCTGTCAATGTATGTTTTATATTTAAAGGGGTTTTAAATAATTTACATTCCCGTCTGTTGTGTCTCATCGTGAGATACAAGTCCGTCTGCCTTGAATCGCATATTCGTAAGTAGCTTAAGTCAACGTTCTCCCTCCTAGACTGCCTTATGCTTGGTTATCTCCTGGTCGTTTGCTGTTTTTTGGTCTGTTCTGCCAAGATTTCTCTCCCTGAATTTCTGTATCTTGATATTAAATCACAGTTTTAAAATGGAAATTTTTTTATCTAAGTCCATCACCGGACGACATAATTTGATTGAGCGGAATTAAATAAAATTCGGTTTGAAGGGTGAATTAAAGGTGTTAGAAGAGGTTCACTGTGCTGCCGATAAGGACCCAACCGAAGGATGGATATTTTAATAAGCTGCCATGCTTCTTCAGACACTATAGGGGACCCATCAAAGATACTTTGAAATAGGTATGGACCCAACTGTCGAAAAGAAGGAAACGGCTAATTTATTTGGACTGGATCCCTTCTTTTAAAGAAACATATCTAAGGTTGAACATACCCTTCAAAATGATAAAAAACGAAGAAAAATATGAGTAGAAAAATGAGAATTAATAAATTTGATGTTTTTCAAGAGATACCTACCAGCTTTTAACTGAGATCCTTTAGAAATCAATAACAGCATAAGCTCTTAAAGTTTAAGCATTGTTAACTGCAAAGTATATGGATGGCAAAAAAGAAAACTAAATGAAAATAAGGATATCAATAAATAAAAGAAGAAAGATCAAAGAGGCGGAAAACATACAATCTCCTAAATGAAGAAATAATAATTATAAAGAAAAAATAAATAAAAAACCTATTGGCTTATTAGGCTATTAGGAGATTGCTGGAGCCCATTGGGTAAGATACCAACTCTTTCTCCACGCTCTTAGTGTGCACAATTGAAAAGAATTATATTCAGATGGTCTATAATATATCGCACATATATAATTTTATACTTTCGTGTTTATTTCGGGAATATTATTTTTTAATTGGTGCTAATGAACTCAACCGTCGCACCGAAAAATGAAAAAAAAATATTGTATAATGTATTACTATAATGACATACAATTATTTTTCTATTCAAATGCTTATGGGAAAAAGTGTGTAACAATTTGGGGAAAACCGGACTCAACTCTAAATTAACGTAGAAATGTATTTGATACGATCAGAATAATCCCTTGCAGGTAGAAGAAGTCGAAAAAGAAAAAAAAACAGCTATCTACTCGAAGTGCATCGAATTCTACCAGTAAAATTCCAGGGAACATTCGGAAGAAGGGAATATGTTGTTCAAGGCCTATGGAGGGACGACCCAAAATCGACAAGTTATTTCCTACAGGAACGAGGTGTGGATCCCAACAAAGTCTGTATCCTTGCGGAATCAATCTAATCTCGAAAGATTGATTCCGCAAGGATACAGACTTTGTTGGGATCCACACCTAGTTCCTGTGGGAAATAACTTGTCGATTTTGGGATCGTCCCTCCATAGGTCAAATTCACAAATTTTACGTCCAGACTTCCAAAAGTCATTATTGTGTAGATCCTAAGTTGAAGACAAAGATGTAGGTAGCTGGTAACAGATTTATTCAGTCCTCATATATTTTATTTTCAAGTTACATATGGTGCGGCATGTCACACACCAGGTTATTAAATTTCGTTACTGAAACGTGTCGGCTATAAGACATTTTCAATCAATTGAGATTTCCTCCTAACTCAAACTAGATTACACCAACTTATGGAACTTATTACACCGGGGTATGGAATATGAATAATTTAGAGCTTGGAATAGTTTTAGGCAACTAACATGCTATTACAACTAAAATAAACTATTTGTTATTAACTAAGTGATCTTATTTAATTTATTTTTAAGGTTTTTATGACACATTTTTACCATCAAATGAAAATTTCGGAAGGGGCTGCAGCCCCCCCCTTATATACGCCCATTTGATAGATTAGTTATTATAATGACCTTGACAGTATTATAAGTAAATGACTGCACTACTAGTTGACGGAACTATATCTACCTTGTCTAGAAGTCTCTATGGAAAATACAGGCCCGTAATTCCTACACATTACACCAAGCATGTTGGCAGCTCTTGAAATTAGTCCCAAGTTAGTTTTGTACTTCCTGTGTAGATACCATAGTTGAATAGTAACCTACTTCCATCTTTGAGGCCTTATGTTCTACGGATATTTTAAACTACATTTATAAAAGAGAAACAATATGCATACAGCACCTCAGCATTATTTCAGTTTTCATATCAGTGAGTCAGCAATCTTCATAAAAATAAGGATATCTAGAATTGTTTTAGGTTATTAGCATGAATTTATAAATAAGGTGTTCTTATTAAAAAGTGTTTGATTTACCAACGGTTCCAAAGGAATTTTATGTATTTTGCAGAAGGATTTAAGGAATTTCCTTCAGCTGATACGAGATGGAATTCCCGATGTGGGCTATTTCTTAATGGCCATCTCCGCTATTTCATTATATCTTCTGCCACATTATTATTATCAGCTTCATTTTAAGTTCATTCCAGGCCGTTTCATTTTGAATTCTCTTATTAGTTTGTTAGGCCAACATTCAGTTATTCAAAAGCTAATCAATTGTGATTAGGATACGACGAGCAAACTTCTGTGAAAATGTGTTTGGAATACAATAGTGAAGTCTTAAGAATTATAATATAAGGTGGCTTTATTTGATTTCCTAAGCCTTATTACTACGGGTTTTTACAGTGTTCCGCTGGCGGATTATCATGTTGATGAACTTTTTATTTAGTTTTATTAGTTGTGTGTGTCAAGATTTTCATTATTTGTTCTTAGCCACATATTATTATATGAATCAGGCTTAAATTGTTCAGATTTGAATTGAGGTACTTTTAAAATGTAAGTGTGTTGTTTTCTCTTTTACTATTAAGCAGTGTTGAGCAATTGCTTGAGTAAATTAAACAGTAAAGAGTGAGCTATTCATGGAATATGAGTGTTGATAATCATTGTACTACTCATTACTCTCATAGCCATGAGTAGGAGAGGAAATGAGGCATTTTTTTTTTCTTTCAAAAATTGGAGAAATGTGTCTTTTTTTTTTTTTTTTACAAAAGAAATGGTCCAACTGTGGAATGTTTATGTGGCGCTGTAGCAATATACCATTTGGCTGGCTCTAATGATGAGTAACGAATAAATTTTCACTCACTACTTTTACTCGACAATTATTTACACGATTTATTTCCCACCACTTCTTGGCGAGAGTCAAATCATTTATTCTACACAATATTTTACTCATCACACTTCATTATCCATTTTATTCAATCCCCTTATTATTCATACAATAGCGAAGTTATGCTCGTGCTTTCATTGTTCGCATATGAAACAAAAATACATCTAAAATATGCTCATCTTAGCTTCTTCCAATTTTGTAATCCCTAGTATCATTTGGAAAGCTTGGAATAGATACAATTAATATTTTTTAAAACATTTAAACGCATGCTCCAATGAAATCTTGAAGAATAATGAGATTTTATGCGCCATGATACACAGAAATCATACAGCAGCACCTCTTAGACTTCCTTAGGTAAAGTTCTATTGGCCCTTTTAACCCTTCGGCCTAAAGTTTGATTTTGACTGTTATAGAATACACGAGATAATTCATCGATTTAGCTAATTCGCGTAACCTGCACGAGCCCACTTTCACTGGTAGGATCAATAAAGCAATGGAGTTAATAATGAAGGAAGTCATGTCCTCATTCGAGATTGATCTTGGTCTTTCTTTTCTCCTTTTAATCAAAGTCAATCGGTCATGTTCACTGGCTAAACCTAAACTTATAATATTTCGAAGTAAGTTAAAAAGCATGTTGTCCAAGAAAGTCGTCATATTGTCGCGTTTCTGTCACAGCTGATGAAATTGGCGTATTCTAAAAAATAAACAAAATGTCACCTCTTTCCGTGGAATCCATAATTTTAGTACTGACCAAGTAGCAGGAATTTTCGCCTCCTCGCAACGATGATCTCAGTTTGTATTAGTTAAAGCTTACTTTTTAAAATAGTTAAAATATAATTTTTAACCACACAGAAGGCCCGGTGGCCGTGAGTGTTAAGTCGTGAGCACAAAACAGCCCGTGCCAAAGGTGGTAGAAAAAAGAAAAGACATAGTCCATATCCTGGCTAGAAAAGGGTGGAAACCTATAGATGACCCGTCCTAAAATTCTTAGTTAATAATGATGGACGTTAAAATTTTAATAAGTCGATTTAAAAATGCATACCTATTTATTTAAATTTTAACGTCCATTATAATTAACACAGAATTTTAGGACGGGTTATCTACAGGTCAACACTTTTTTCTAACCAGTATAGGGCAGATGTCTTTCCTTTTTTCCAAAGAAAAGCCACCACCCCTAGAGAGATTCGAACCCACGAGTCTTGGAACGGAGAGTTAAGTGCTCAAGCCTTAACACTCACGGCTATCGGGCCTCCAAAAACGCATTAGAAAATTAAATTTATGACATTTCTTGCCTCGTTTGACAGGTTCTAATTCCTGCAGGTTTGTTAAAAAAACCAAAACAAAAAGGCCTTTCCCATGACCTCCCTACAACATCGAAATACGGGGGCTTGGAAAGTACTCCGTTCTTAGTAGGTATCTGTTATTAGAAGAGACACTAAAAATATCTTCTTATTTGTTATCAAATTTGCCTTGTTGAGAAATTTGATTCCTTTATGCACCTCCTCATTTTTTCTTCTCCTTTTTAGCTTTTTTTTTGGAGGAATGTAGCAATTGAGATTTCACTTATGAAAAAGCGGCGAACATGCGTGCTGTATCCGATTTTTGTTCTTCTTTGAGTCAGTTGTTCATTATAAATATAGGTACCGTAAAAGAGCAAAACTATTCATATATTTTTTAATATAGGTTATTTTCAGGAAATTATTCAGGAATAGGTACAGTACCCACCTTCCGAGAAATGTGCTGAGTTATGCATCTCCGGCGTGACGTATCTTTTTATTCCATGCCAAAATTGTAGTTCAAAGTGTATATCCCCTTAGAGATCCTTGTAGTTTACCTTGTCCCATAGAGCAGAGACCGATGTTGACATGGATCTATAGTGTTGTGACTGTTACCGATGTAGTAGTAGAAGGATGAAGACGAATGTGACCTGCAAATACCCTCCCTACTAATGGACGATTCCCTTCGGACCATCGCTTTGTTTATACAGCCGCTCGGGTAATTGCATCCCTTCTTCCTCTCCTCCATCCAGTCCTTTTTGGACTCTTTTGGATCTTTTCATTTTATAATTGTTCCTCCATCCTGAATATTCTTTCTTGAGTTATAAATAATTTAATATATATATATATATATATATATATATATATATATATATATATATATATTTGTCATAACTGTCGGTGGAGACCGTCGTCACTGGCATCTGTGCGAGTACCAGTGACGACGGTCTCCACCGACAGGTATGACAACAGTATATTTACTGGCGGACCTAACCCCTTAGATTATTTATATATATATTTGGTTGGGTTTAAGGATGTTCAACCTTTGAGGTCATGAACTTATTTGCGGACCATTTCTATTAATGGTACTAAGTTATCTTTATTAGAAAATGGCTGGACTCGACAAATAATAATACATCGCATAATGAAACGTAAGGCCCGGTGTACACTGAAGAAACCTGTTTCATGAAACCGATTTATAAAATTTCATGAAACCCGGTTTCATGAAATCGGTGAAACTGAAATTTCATGAAACTCTGTGTGCACCAACCGATGGTTTTCTATCTATCGGTTCCAAGCTACTTGAGTTTCACGAAACCACTGTCTTCAGTGTGCACCGGGACTAAGTCATAGTAAATTGCAAACTATCAAATATGCTATTGAAATGTTTACATCCAGCTACCACGATAACAAAAGAGAAGAAATACTGCTGACATAACTTAGAATTATCCAAATTAGACAAACAACAATCAATTTATTTAGTCCAATACAAGAAACGTATTATACACACTTTTTTTTTTCAAGTGAAATTTATAGGTTTAAAAGTTTTGATATAGCCTGTGTTTAATTCGAGCCATTTTTATTTGACCCAGTTGATAAAAGTCGCAACTGCTGGAGGCTGGAAGTGTTTGATGATATTTTCGCACCAGCTTGTTCTATGTGAGTGAAAAATGGGTCAACCTCTAATTCTCTATGGATCTGGCTGTTCCTTACGAATCAAGGAGCATTGGACACTATTCGGAGTACCTCATTTTGAAATGTTTGTAAACATTTTAAGTGTGTGTCCAAATTAGAGAAATACATGACTACCCCATGAGAGAATATAACAATCCAACTTGTGACAAATGCAAGCCTTACGGAAAGCCTAAGACGAACTTAGCTACGTATTCCACATGACACGAATGATATGTTGAAAAATGTCAGCCCTCAGTTACACACAATATTCTCTAACTTACAGAACATGGAGCGATATACTAAAATACATACATATTAAAAACACATAAATATTGGGAACGAATATTGGAATATATGAGGGAGCATGACCAACCAATTTGTGACATACAATAAACAACGCATCCCCGGGATCCAGTGGCAAACGTCTTGGACTCTCATGTGGATGAGTCCCGGCACAGCAGGAATATTTCTCATTTCAGGCCCCGTTGAGAAAATTCCCTTCTCTGCAATGGATTTCGGTGCCTATGGCCCAGATGTCGAGGCACCATAAAATATAAAAGTAAAACAGCTTCTTACGAAGTGCAGAACATAGAACATATCTGGTGCACACTATTCCTAAAATTTTCTTATGACGTTGATGCCCTACTCATTTTCCTAGAATACACTGTATTGAGGCTTTCTGATATCGCATTTGCTATTGACTTGTCTTGAAATTACAATGAAATCCTGTAATACTGTGAAATTGCATGACTCCTTGGGCAAGAATTATTTTTCAAAAAAAAAAAAAAAAACTGCCTACACAAAAAGTATTATAGTATGAAAGCCCCCAATGTTACTTCATTAGATAGTACCCAACGAGTACTATATAGAGCAGACTATTGAAATCCGAAGACTGTCCGGCCTTGTTACGGATCTGAATGGATGTCAAGTCTTGGGTTTAGTGGTCGTTAGTCCATCTCTGATGTAATCTGGAAGGGATCTAGTGACATGCTTCCCTACTCCCATATGCTTAATTGAGTTTCTACAATCTCTCTAATCAAGGCTGATTCATGTATGGTCTCGCAATTTTAGTATGGCACCTCGAGTCTTCATCCATAACTGATTAATTCAGATATAATATCCGATACCGACTTTATTTGTATTAGAACAGACCGAAATGCCGAAAACATTTATTCAAAATCTGTTCTTCCGCAATAAATAAGGATGTTGACTTCTGGTTTACATAATATAACGTATTCAATGCCTTAACCTCTGCTCCAATCTCTCGATTTGTTACCAATATTTAAATATCTAAATTATTTCGGAATATGTTATAACAAGCTGAGAAAAAATACCAAATTTTAAAGCAATGTACCTTTTGCTATCAAATCTTTACGTATCGAAAAAACTGGAAACAACTAGGATTTTATAGTTCTGAGCATTCCAAAATTTCGGAATGAGTTGAAATTTTACTAACTTTGATGTATTAATTTTGGTTACGTTTGGAGTAAAAAAAAAAAAAATAAATGGAAACAGACATGGAAGAAAAAAGTGCGTGGTGTAAGCACTACAATATGTTTTGTGGTTTTCCATTAATTGATTTTTTGTCACGATTCATAAGTAACTTTACGGGAGGAATCTAATAAAACTTTATCCAAGGCGATATAGTTAAAAATAAGAATATTTTATCAACAGACACAAGCAATTTTGGGTATTTTTAAAACATTCTTAAATATCTCGTTTGCGAAATCGTCGTTATTTGAAAGTAATAATTTGAAATCCTGATACATTTGATACAAAACAGGTCCAGACGTAAACAGCTTCAACCATCTCAGTCAGAGAAAGCGGCGCTTAAAGTTCCTGAAGTGTTAGAAAATTATATTCTATGTTTTGCAAACCACAGAATATACTGGGTGTCCCGCATTCAGATATTATAACTTTAGGGGTTCATTCTGCACCCGATTTGTAGTTAAGTGACGCAGAAATGACCGTTCTATCTCAACATGTAGCTGAGCTACTTTAACTTTGTCTATTATAGGAATAACTGTGTTTTCGAGATTTCTGAATAGTGTAACGTAAATAACGACCACATTTTTAGAATCTATTTTAAAGTTCCAATAAGAAACAGCCTTTATTGAAACATTGCCATGTAAATTAGGAGCTACATTAATAGCCATATAAATGTGAACTATTGATATTAATGTTTTCTTAAATTATTCAATCTTTTTTTAATCAGCTATTTGTAGACTTACAGGTTTTCCTCCGCCAAAAGTTGCCTTATTTCCTAAGGTTTAAAATAGAACCTTGTTGTTTTAGAAAAAAAAAATCAGATTTCCAAGTTCAAAACCAATAAATGTGCTTCAGCATGCAGGAGCTATTCTTCTATTTCACGCGATGATGGTGATATCCCATCCTTTCCAAAGTAGGTACACACACTTTTTACTCATAACAAGGGTAGGGGGACACTTCGGAATCAAGGATGAAAGAAGACCGAAGAACATATTGTAAATAATTACAATTATTGTATAAGAATTAAATGAAAATCAGCTAAAATGACGCAGTCAGTCGGACGTATTTTGTGTTATTATTCCGATAGTTACCAGATTGTTCCAATGATTTTATGCTAAAATAACAGTGTCCAGCTAAATTGTACCTATTTTCCTGAAATAGTTTTAGAATTAGGGGATGGTTTAGAGTAATATATCCTGATGAAAGGGTATGTTATTGGTAAGCCCTGAGTACAAGGGCTGGTCACGCAAGCCTCTCCCAGTAATGAAATGCTATCCCCAACTCTTCCTATCAGCCTATAGCCAAGTAATTAGGTCGGTTCAAGGTCTAGTATATTTATTCAAGTAGGGCATTTTCCCGATCATGATGTCAAATATAGTTATATTTTCATAGTTAGAAAAATAAATTAACCATAATGATTTAAATCAATATTTTATTGACCTGGCTGGAAGATTTGGTTAAAGTATTAGTTTTACAGAGCAGGGATTTCTTTACCGTCACGAATAATAGCTGCTGCAATATCTACAAATCGTTTCACTTAATACGTCGTCCGCCTATAACGGTTGACATAATATCGACTAGAAATCCAGTAGCTGGCCATGCTAGTTCTGAGAAAGCCTTGTCGTGTTTCCATCCACTTGTAGACTTTGATATGAACTTGTGTATACACAAAGGGTATAAAGGAACATCTGTGAATAATTTTTTAATATTTGAACTGCTCGGCAATCCAAGGGAGCCATGCAATGGTTATCTCCTTAGTACTGTCTGTGCTATTCCTGGCCATTCTTTTGAATGATTAAAAGCTAAATCCTAACTGAGTGCTTTGTTACCAGTAGTTTAGTTCGGTCTTTATCATTTCCGAGATAGCTCAAGCCATTTAATGTAAATCATTAAAGACATTTG
This sequence comes from Gonocerus acuteangulatus, assembly GCA_946811695.1. NCBI lineage: Eukaryota > Metazoa > Arthropoda > Insecta > Hemiptera > Coreidae > Gonocerus > Gonocerus acuteangulatus. The sequence continues at coordinate 45,951,247 of OX328127.1, forward strand.
CAAATCGTTTTAGTGAAGCTTTCTTTAGGCGACGCTTGCTAAAAGAAAATGTCGGCCTTTTGTTATTAAACATGCTCTGACCAGACCTGAGGGATAGCCGATGGTCACATTAAGCCACACAAATGCAATACATTTTAACACGGAGCGTGGTTCAGCATAACACTCCAAATACACGGATTATGATTATTTAGGGAATGCGTCTTTCTCCGTAGTTGGGCTTTATATTTCCACGAGGCATCTCATAATTTGGGCAAATTGTATACTGAGTTTGTGGTTTTTGCGAGGAGCCAAATTAATAAATTAATTAAAGGCTGGGTAGACCTAGGCGCGGTCTGGGACCCTAACTCCAATCTACGCACGAAGACACTAAAAAATAAAATCTCATATAAAAAGTCTTGTATTATGACTATAATAAAATTCGATCCAATTCGAAAAGGGGCTTACTTATTAAAGTAATTATTAATTTTCCAAAGCAGGCTCTAATTTTGGCTCCTGGCAAAAACCACAAACGCGGTATGTGTCCAAGTAATGAGATGTCTCGTGTATATATTGTGCCCAACTAGGGAGAAAGACGCGCTCCCTATAATAATTATAATCCGTGTATTTGGAGTGTTATGCTGAACCACGCTCCGTTTAAAATTGTATTGCACGTGTGGGACACAATGTGATGCCTCTTGGTACTCCTCAAAATAGCCAGACTTAGCTCAATTACGAGATACCGACATTTTCTTTCAGCAAGCATCGCCTAAAGAAAACTTCGATAAACGATTTTTAGTAGTCTTTAATGATTTACATTCAATGTCTTCAGCTATTACGGAAATAAGAAGGTCTGAACTAAACTGCTGGTAACAAAGGACCTACCTAGTTTCGTTGTTCTATGTAGTTTCGTTGTGTGAGGGTTTGGGTCGGCGCATAGTGTCACGAGTATATGGTTTAAGAAATCAAAAATCGTATTTTTGTCTAGACAAGAGTTATTATTTTTTTCTGTTATTAAAAATCTCGAACATGGAGGAAAAAATAAGTTTTGACTTAAGAAAATTATCTATTATAGAATAAACTTACATAAAATGTGTATGGAAACTTACGTATGATATTTACGAAATTATTAAAATTGTATACAGAAACTTTACTAATAAAAAAAATTATTCCTTCTCAGAATCGCTTGATTGTAAACAAATAGTATAATTTTTATTTAAAATTAAGTATGATAAAACATTTGCTTCAATTTTTATTTCGATTTTCGAGCTAACTTTAGTTAAATTTTATTTATTTAAATTTTAATTGTTACATATTTTACTTAAAGCTGACAAATATGGATCTGATGGGAGGAGAAGTCTTATCATTAAATCCATGTTTGTATCAATACAAGAAACAGTTAATGAAAGACATTGGCATATACCATGAATAATGCTTTAGATATAATTTCTAAGTCACACCATATAATTAATAAGCATATTAATAATTAATCTAAGGGCATATTAATAATTAATATCAATTATTGATTTACCACTAGAAACCCTTGTCAATATGGCGCCCAAATTGATTATCAATGATATCTCCATTCCAGTAATATTGGTACTTAATTTTGGATAGCCAAAAAATGTGCGGGCGGTTTTACGTCGTTAATAGAACCAAATGAAAGCTTTTGGTCAATTAATAATCCTATTTTCTCCTTGGAGATTTCTTCGTTACTATATCCGCAACTCGTCTCGATGCTTCCACGAAACGACCTTCCGTTCTTCATCAGGACCTGGTTGAATATTATCTCGTCTAATTATTTCAAAAACCCCCTTCGGGAAAATTGACGTTTTTAATCAACCAATCTTCGGATTTTGTTTCGAATTTCCCTATAATCCAGTAACAGCGGTCCCAATTTTTTTGAATATCCAGGCAAAACTATCTAATCAATTTCCTTATATTCTCCTTAACTTTATTCGAACATTCAGATAAATCTTATTCTTGCATGATTCTATCAAATAAACCACCGTAGCTGGTGTGTGGTTCATTACTGCGCAAGACGTCGTACAGTTAAGCATTGGTTATGAAAACTAAAACCACAAAATCGCCGTGAGAAGCAGCCGAAAGCAGGTAAACTAGGTATCAAAATAATCGTGAAGCAATGTACTATTTATGGTTAAAGTATGAAAAAACCGTTATTTTACGTTTTTTCTTAAACAATTCTAAAGTTGAAAAAATGCTGAGATTTTCTTACATAATCAGAGCACTAGAACTTCCCCATTTTTTGGCCTGTTTGCCAAGATTAGTCAATCAACGATTCCCTCAGGACAGACACTTGAACATGTTAAAAGAAAAATGAAAATGTTCAAGTAATAAGATTGGAACAGCCGAAGTAAATATTTACTAACCGAACCAGTTTTTATATTTGTATTTGTACCAACAATTCAAATTAATCCTTAGCTTTTAGTCTTTGTTTTTATATTCTAATTTTGATGTTTTCTTTCTGTTCAAAGATTCTAATTTTAATATTGACCATCAAAAAAAATTTTTTCAAACTTCATTTTTTCTTATTTTTGAACACTACTCGTGACACTGTGCGGCGGTCAGGACCGTCAGCAGGCTCATCTACCCTTTAATGGGTACGTTCAAAGGTGAAAAATCAGGCGGACGTAGCACAGAATTGACATCACTTTCTCTTTAGTGTACTTTATCGAGAAGAATCAGATACTTCTGTACTGCTATTGAGTTTTATTCCTAGAAAAATAATGATGAAAAGACTAAGCTTATCTCGATGTACTTAGCAAGAAATAGCAGAAATTTCAGATCCACTTTCAAAAACAGGCCTTTATTCCTGATACTATAATTTTTAAAAATGCTAGGCCCTTTTTCCTCCCAAAGCTTTTTAGTGCGTCTCCCTAACGAAGGCATGAAAGGTCTGTCATAGTTAAACAATCAGTTGCATATTTCATAAAGTTGTCAGGTATGATAAGAGAAGCTAATTCTCCTTTGCCTACTTAAGGAGAAACCGTAACTTGGATATAGACACACTGAAGGCGAGTGTGTATGATTTATAATGGCCGTGGTCTACTTTTCACATGATTAGCAAGAGTCACGCACATATTTTAGCCTAATGAATAATTCCCTCCTCTTTTTGTAGCAATGTTATACTTGTATGGTTGTCTTGGCAAACATTCTCAAAAGCATATTCAGAATGAAATCATCGATTTTACTACATAAAATTGTTTTGCCCGAGAATTGTTGAGGAGAGCTGAAACCAGACGAAATCTTCTCTGAAACAGAGCAATCCATTTAGTGCTTGACTTGAATGTAAGAAATCAAGTGGTCCTGTGATGAATTGACTCTATCACAATCAGGGTCTGTTTATTCCTTTCTCTCTAAGAATGCTGCCTTTTTGTACTGCATTGATTATTTATTTACTCTAAGGTAAAAACATTTAGGTGTATGGAGATGAAAGAAATTACACTGACTAATTCGATGGGACCACCTCAATCGGAGCAATAAGTGCCTAAAACTTCGTAAGACGTATTTCGTTGCTTTGAAGGGGTCTTTGCGTTTGATTTTCTCAGGTTATTTATTTCTCGTCGTTTTTAGCACTTTCCTTGGAAGTAAAGTATTAGCACTTTCCTCCGAAGGAAAGTAGCTATTGAGGTTGCACTTATGACGGAAGTTTTGAAAAATTTCTTCGGATCTTTATCGATCCTACCTAGTAGACACGAAAAATGACCCCAGTTAATATATATATATATATATATATATATATATATATATATATATATTTATAGTTATATATGTGTCCGTTAACACGATATAGGCGAGAGTTTTTGTTTTTTCGCCACGAAACGTGGTATATAGTATTCCCCCATCAAACGATTGAATGAGTTCGTTAATGAACAAATTTGGTCCATCTGGAGGGGGGTGGGGCTTATTCCGGAGCTAAAGTAGTTATTTGCCAATAACAGTCGTTATGTTTGGTATATTTAAACGAAACTCGGTATTCGTTGTGGTCAACTGAAGAGAAAAATTTGTTGTAAAAATAAACTAAATTGGTTCATTAGGAGGGAGGGGTTTACCCGGGAGCAAAAGTAGTTATTTGCCAATACCAGTCGTAATTTTTATTATATTTTCTTCATCAAGATCAGTAGACGAAAATGTGAAGCTTTGTGTATTTATTACGTAGTGTAGTACCCCATATACACAAAACTCTGGAAGGAAATTAATTACAAAAGTAGTAATTGAAACAGGGGCTCATAATAAATTCAAAATTGTAGAACTAGTTATGTTTTTATTTTATTTATCTCTCTAGGTTATTTTAAGCAAATTATTCTGGAATCCACTCGACACTACCCAATTCTGAGGAAAGTGCGTAGTTGTGCAGATCCTGCGTGTCGGACTTTTTTAATTGATTTTAGCATTAATATTAATTTGCTGTTATCGCCTGAGACTTTCCAAAGAGAAGTTCTGTTAAGTGAAATGAAACTTCTTGGTGTCGTCTTAGAGGCAGTCATTGTGTTTATGTTTGATTGTACCTTACATGTTCGATCGCTAGGTTGGCCCTTATTAGTCATTAAATACTCTTCCCTTCTAATTAATGGAGGCTTTAGATTATAGGCTCTCCTTCCCACAGAGCTTAATCAACCTTTGACCTTTATCTTCCTTATGCTTTGTCTCTCTTCCAAGACGTTTATTATCGATAACATCCTTTGTGTTTCCTCCTTCAGTTTTTACTTGAACTACTTTCTTTCATGGAAAATACACATTGGTTCAAGCTTTCTTCTTGTTTTCAATATTCCACGCTAAATTATCCCGTATATGTAAAGGGGCTGACATGGCTCAAGTACTGCGGGACCGACTGATGTACTCTTGGGTCTGAGCATGGAAGGAATTAGTGTATAATCATGTAATGAGACAATTGAAACTGCTTTCATATTTTTTTAAAATAATAATTTGTTGGCTCATCGTACAGACGACACGTTTGTAAGAGTCGTTCCATGTTTCTCTGCTTATGTTTAGTACAGACTTTGTATACTTTGTTTGTTTTAATAACATACGGGCTTTGCATCCAATAGAATGTGTGGACATATTATGTCCTAGCATCGAGAACTATTTGTTGTGGAGTATTTCCTATGACATGTTCATGCACTGTTTATAGTATATTAATAGTTTACAAGACAAATTTCCAAAAACAGCAAAATTCCTTCACACTGCTTGTTATTACTTTTCACGAAATGGAATGAATATTTTAATATTTGGTATCGATTTGGCTGGGCGGCGCTTGTACTTCATCATCCAGGTAAAGGTCACGTTCAAAACAATTTCATAATTTTGTTCAAACTGACATCCTGGGCACTTCCCATTTTGTGAATTCAAAGAATAACAAAATTCTTTGTTGTGGAGATCTAGGCGTTTGCTAAACCTGTATTTTTTATGCTTCAAATAGCTTAGTTTAAATTGAAATATCAGTTGGTTTTTTCAACGATTTGAGAAAAGTAGGAGTATAGGGGTAGTAATACATGTGAGAAAAAACAAGCAATTTCACGTTAGGAACAAATCTTTGAAAAAAAAAAAAAGAAATAGATATTCCAAATTTACATAAAATATATATATTTTTGAACGTTTTGATCTATAATTATTTGAAGATTAGATTGCGATTGGTGAGTGTGAATTTGTTAGAGGTCCTACAACGAAAATCACATTATTATTTTTGGAATGAATATTTGGTGTCGCATTATTTTAAAAGCTTTTTTGAAGTGGAATATTGCTAATTAAATGCTTAATGTTATGTTGATGCTCCTTTACTGTTCACTGGCCTATATTTACTATCAATAATGAACTTCATCGAGCGTTGGTTCATTGTACGAGCTTTAAAAAGAATGTATGGCATTTAACATGTCACGTTTTATAAAAATGGAATTCTTTTTCATTTCGAAGTCTCATTAGTTATATTTGGAATTATATCTTAAACCTATGTTTTGCCATGCATAAATTAATGAACGCAACTACGAAATGAAAAAGATTTCCTTTTTTTAGAAAAAGTAACTTTTTTGCCATTTGAAATTTACATATTTCAACAGTTTACTTTGAATAACAGCTTCCTTGTTCACAACATATTTCAATCTGTGATTATCAGAAATTTATTAAGAAATTAAAAACAAAGCTAATAGACGTGTAAAAAAAAACAAAAAAAAACAGGAAATGTTTATAGAGATTAATTCATGGAAATATAGAATCCTTGGACCTACACAATTGAGGCACTGGTTTTCAGTTTTTATTAAATTGAGAAACAATACATTTCTACGGAATATGCTTAATTAAAAAGGTTCTGCTTAGCCGGCTCATTACTAAATACTCAAATAAGTATAAAAACCTCTAACTCCTGTATAATAATATTATAGAAGAACTATAATATTATTAAACTATTATTATTTAGTGTTGTCGAACTAAATATTATTTAGTGTTGTCGTTGGTGTTACTATGTAGAAATATTATTGCGTTTTATTTCTTCATTTATTGTAATGTACATTCCATTAATTTCCTTGATTATTTTATTTATTAAGAAATTTAAGTTACCTTATAGTTGTATTGTGTTTGACGACAGTGTGGCATGAGACAATGAGTGTGAGATTGCTGTCCTCCTTCCAGACCACTTTAGGCTTTATGGGCACACCTTCGTCCGGGCCTCGAGCCTCGTCCAGGGCTAGGCCTCGTGCACAGCGAGCCCAGTACACATTGTCGCCGTACTGCAGGAACACGTTCATGAGGCTAGTTGTGATGTTTGGGCACATACGGTCGCAAACTATGCCTTTTTCGTATTTTGTACATCTGAAAGAGAAATGTCATTTTAGTTTTTTTCAGTGGCAACTGAATTAGAAATGTAAACAATTTTATGTTAAACGTTTTCTCGTTATCGCTGAATTTAGTCAAAATACCACACTTCCGTTCAAGTCGTTGAATGATTCTATTTTTGGGGGCTATCATTCTACATTTTGGGATGCTGGAGGCAGTGGAGCCTTTACAAGGATTTAGATCAAATCAGAGGACTTATTTCACCGCAACGTTTATATATGACCAGCAAGTACCTTTCAGATAAAAAATTCCTTCATCTGTGTCATAATTAGAGCTTTTAGGCCTGCTGTGAGTCTCAATGAAGCATTTGTAAAGGTCAGCCTACTCTCATTAGGATAATGATGATGGAATTTGGTTTCTGAAAGTGGCTTGCTGGTTACACTCATATTGTGGTGGAAAACTATACCTTTGAGTACGACATTCCTTCATGAAGCCAGTCGGAAATAAAGGAAGTCGCAACTCATGGTATTCAAAGTACCTACACTTTTCACTACCAAGATTTTTACACAATCTTCATGAAAGTACCAAGTGCATTTTTTTAATGACTAAAAAATAGTTCATTAGTCTTTGAGAGCTTTTAAATCTATACAGGGTGAACAGCATGTTGACTTTGAAAACACTATTCAAACTGCATTGTTTTTATTTTTTCATTTGAATCACCGTTGCAATTGTGACTTTTCCATAGTGGTTCTTTAAAAATAGATGAAAATTATAGCTTTGTTAATACTTACAACGCCTAGATCCTTTCTTAGCTTTGTTATTTTTGATAAGGTTTTTTTAAAAATGAATTTAGTAAACTAGAGCAGTGTGTGTGTGCAAAAATTGCGATTTCAATAGATAGTTGTAACGATCAATCTTTGGTGTGGCGGTCATTTTTTACAGTATTTTATGTTTCAGGCCAGTGGAACATAAAATGAATAAGCCTAATATGTAGAAATCCCATTGTTTAATTCTTAAATATGATCTGTCATATTTATTACCTCTTTTTAAGAAACTATTTTGATCTAAACCCGTATCAAATCAACGATAATCACACATTTTTATTAAAAAAAATAAAATTGATGCTCTTCCAAAGGTAAATATTTGATGTGGCAAGGAAAGCATAGTAATTATATTATCCCTTTTACAGGGATTTGATGCAAAATTTGTGATTGTGGCGAAACTAGCGTTGTTTTTCGTCCTTGATAAAACCCATTATGTCCATGTCAGGAACAATTTATTAGGGAACTCAGGGTAACACAATGCCTTGCTCTTGAAACCGCTGATATTCTTTCGGGACGAAGAATAAATTGCTTGTTGTTGTCTTGAAATAGATGGATGGCTTGTACGTCAGAAGCTCTAATTCTCCTAGTGAAGCAGGCAGCATCATGGAATCAGGTTGGGCATGAACGCTTATCGGGATAGTAATCGAAAAATCATTCAAGGCTCACAATTTAATGTGAAGGAGAGTTTCCAATGTTTTAACTTTAGATTATATTCTCAAAAAACTCTTGAAGAGGGAGTAAAATTCTTGAAACAGGTATACACCAATAAAATATAGGGAATCTGCAATTTCTTAAAACATATCTGACGTTAATAGGCCACGAGCTCATAAGCCGTAAAGAAACAAAACAAAGAAAAACATGCATGGAATTGTATATTATTACATGCCCTTGGAGTTTAACCAGGCCCAAGTAACTAATGGAACCCTTGAATTTGATTTTTGTATATAATCCCCAGAGCAAACGATTTGATGGGTTCGTTAACCAGAACATCAAAGTCGAATTTACCTGAAACTGCATACCAACACAGTCCAGACCAACTTACTAATGTGACCCTATGTGACATGATATTTCTTTTCTCTTTACAAAAAGAAATATCATGTCACATTACTACTTTTTTTTGTGGCTACATAATTTTGTAAAGAGAAAGAAAAGGAGAAACGGTGTACAGGATTCAGAGATTACTCTTTACACATTTTTGCTTTATGGAAGATATAAAAAAAAGGGGGGGGGAGGGAGAGGGAGAGGGAGAGGGAGAGAGGGAGAGGGAGAGGGAGAGGGGGAGAGAGAGAGAGAGAGAGAGAGAGAGAGAGAGAGAGAGAGAGAGAGAGAGAGAGAGAGAGAGGGAGAGAGGGAGAGAGGGAGAGAGGGAGAGAGGGAAAGAGGGAGAGGGAGAGAGGGAGAGGGAGAGGGAGAGGGAGAGGGAGAGGGAGAGGGAGAGGGAGAGGGGAGAGAGAGAGAGAGAGAGAGAGAGAGAGAGAGAGGAGAGAGAGAGAGAGAGAGAGAGAGAGAGAGGAGAGAGAGAGAGAGAGAGAGAGAGAGAGAGAGAGAGAGAGAGAGAGAGAGAGAGAGAGAGAGATCCGAGAATTATCCGAAGAGCCAATCCTAACTCAGGTTGGTGTGATTTGATGATTAATTGTGCGGTCGATTCTAAGTAACTTGATTAGAATTGGATCTAATCAAGATGAAGCACACCTCTTTCCCTCTACCATCACAGTTCTGATGGTGACCTTAAATTACAGCAAAAAAAAAATGAATTAAAATAAAGCATTAAATTTGAGTATTTATATTATTCATTAAGTATTTCTGATTTAACCGTTCAACATCTTAATCTTTTCTTCAGTAGATATTCCTTTGACTCTGTTTGCAAAACGCATATGCTTATATTATTATTAGGCTTGTCCTCCGTAATCACGTGTTTAGTGCTATGCTGACAGTGGTAGCGAAAGGGCTCTCCGAAACCAAAACTGAAGGTTGATAGTGGACATTGAGTGAGTGAAGTATTGGACTATAAGAATATTCTTGGAGCTGTGAATGGAGAATGACTCTCCAGACGTCTTTGACTTGTCTAATTTGTTCTCTCTTTCTCCCTATTTATTTCTATTATTTTCAGTCAGAAGTTAATTAGTCTATATCCCATGTACTTTTTTGAACGCTTAATAAGCTTAAGAGTACAAATATTCGACCATGAGATAATTTTAACAAAACAAAGTTACTCTACAACATATACTCCCAAGTCGAACACAATCAATGTAGCCAAAATTTTATATTAAAGTCAGCTATGCATCTTGAAGATATTTCTGTATAGGCGGAGTATTTCAGAAGGGTGGTTAGATAAGATCATTTTTCAAGTGAAGGATGAATTCATTTCAGAAAGTAGAAATTCCGACTCGCTCATGGTTATTGGTTTTATTTGAAAACGCATCTTACCTCCCACCCTCCCCATATTCAGCCGTCTCATAATATCCCTAAGTGTGCTCCTCCGAGGAACCTACTGCCTTAGTGCTCTATAAATTTGATTCTTCCAGGCATAGCGCTGCCTGAAAGATTTCCTCAAAAGCCCATTTTCCCCCTTTTATTTCGTGTGTCTCTTACATCGGTTTTGCCTTTACATGTGTGGTGATCTTCATTAAAATTGAGGAAAAAGCATAAGAAAAAGTATTCTTTTACCAGAAAACTAAAAAGTCATAAGCCAAAATTGTACGACGCTAATGGCCGAGAAGTCGATGTGCCGTAAAAAAAAAAAAAAGCCAAAATTGCAGGCACCCCAACAATATCTCTTCATGAATACATGTATAAAATCTCTCTTTTAAAGAATCGCGGGGTGTTTATTTATAAAACAAAACTTATTATAAAATTATAATAATATTCGTATCCTGAGAACAGCTTAAACTGTAATTAGTCAAAGAAGTTTTATCTTATTTATTTTGTCAAAGAAGTTTTATCTTATTTATAAAAAGAGTCCTTACAAGCTTATGAACTCAAAAACGTAAGCGTTACGATTTTTTTGCGCGAATTTCGCCCCAAACGCCATCTTCCAGTGGGCGGATTTTGCTGGTTAACGAACTTGACCTTTCAAATTGGACGCCAGATTTTTGTACCAAATTTCATCAAAATCGGACCATCAGGGAAGCCAGAAATGAGCGAACAGACAAATATATATATATATATATATATATATATATATATATATATATATATATAAATATATACATATATATATATATATATACAAATTTGAACCACCATTATTTTCGGTCTCTAGGGGTTCTGAAACGCGAAATTTTCTTGTCGGCACTTCCGGATTGTTTCATTGTATCAACCTTATAAGCGGGGTTCCTCCCTATGGGGGAGGGAGGAACCGCGCTAAAACACAGCCTAGCCTTAAGTGTCCGTTTTGCTCAATCTACTTCGCCCATCGATTACAATTTATCCAGCCTCTCCAAGAGGACTATAGAATCGATTGATGTTTGTGAAAGAGCAGGAACAGAGAAAGTGTTTTTTTTTTTTTTTTTTATTCTTGAAATATTAATAAGTTGGTTGAGTACAGAATAGTATAATTAAAAATGTGTACAATCTTACCAATGAGTTAACGAGTAATCGTTTTAACCAACAAGCTCGTCAGAATGTACAAATTTTGTTTGATAATAAAATCCATGTGTTATATAGCAGTCTCTTTGATATGTTTTAATACTCCTGGAGTTTCATAAGAATATCGTGAATCTAAAATAGCTTTTCCCCAAGTACATTGGTCTCCTGCCTTTAGCAAAATTTAATTTATGAAAATATTTTTAAAATATCGAGCTGTACTAACTTTAGTAATAAATTTGAATTTCTACCTGGAATGATTGCAGTTGAAAAACCCGTTGAGCTTTAGGTTGTCCTTATCACTATCTACGACGATGCCATCAGCCTTGTTGTGGCAGAGGAAGAGTTCAGAAAAGTTAGCGCAGTGTCCTTTGGAACAGTTGAACACTCCGGTCAAGTCGTTGCATACGCTGTCATTGTTGCAGTTGTATTTCTTTATTTTGTTCAGCTTTGGCTGTCCATTCAGAAAAATAAAATACACACACATATAATTCCAATTGCATATGAGTTATTAAATAAATTATTGTATTTTACATATACTTAAACATTCATGGTTAAAGTACTAATTTTTATCTAGCTGCGTCGTTACCAATAACCAATACAAAAAAATGCTTTATAGGCCTCAAGGTGCTAATTACACCTATCTCGTATTAAAGCCTAACAAATTAGTACATTATGGTCTATAATGCAAGCATTCGATTATACCGGCAAATAGGTAACATTAGAATAAGAAAATACCAAGAAAATCAATAATCACCGAATCCATTTAGATCATTAGATCCATTTAGATTTTTTTAACCCTCTAACTGGCACAGGTAATTTTTCAATGCTTATCTCTGGCGTGATTTTGAAAACAAAAACTTTTAATATTTCTCTTTCGAAACCATAAAACGAAACCAACACTGTCGATCCGCAAATAAATTTAAAATGTTCCTGAAGTCTATTAACGTAAAATGTTAAGGGTTACGATTTCTGTTCGCACTAATTTCATCGTGATTATCCATAATTTGGACGTACGGATTGGATACCAATCGAAAGTGCTAAGAACCATGGTCAATGCTCTCTTCTAAGTTTCCAACATCCACCTCTATAAACACTTCCATATCCCAGTCGTTAAAGGTATTATATTATGCATATTCCAACGTTTCCACGCCAATGTTTCCACTCATCAAAATCCCTAAGTCTCTGAGCGGCGCCCATACACTCACTCCACCAAGGCGACTCAGAAGACAGTGGCCCACCCAGAGAATTTAATCGAAAAACTTTGCGGGTTAACGAAATTGTCCTTTCTTATTAGAGAAAGTGATTTTGTCCCTAAGTTTATCCAAATCGTGTAATTTTGAAACCATTTCCTCCGAATGAGGTGGTCCTGTCATAATTTACCTTAATAATTTTTTGAACCTAAGTTTTTAGGGTTATGGTTTTGAAATATCACGTTTCTATTAACATGATTTCGCAACTGTTTTCGAGATCGTTAAGAAAATATTTTTTCGTTAAGAGGAACCTCCTCTCTTCCAAAGTTAACCAAAATGAATACACCTCATAAAGGATTGCAAACGCGTCAATAAACGTTGAACTAAATCCTTCGTTTTGTAGTACCCGCAACCTAATCCCATGTTTTCCCCCTTTTCTCAAAATCTTTTAAATATATTTGATTCTGTTCGATTTCCCAAGTTAATATGCCTATAGAAATTGCTCTTCAAAAAAAAAATACGTTGTTTCTCACCTAGACATCCCGATTGCGTCGTTGAGTCGACGACACAAGCATATTTTCTCCCTACAAGATGGCGAAAGCAGGAAACAAAGATTGCATTTACACATGGAGGAATGTTTGGTCCTGGGATGGTTTCTGTAAGGGTCTGGATCCAAGTGTCATCGAAGGATAAGGAAGCAGGAACGGGAATGTATATAGACAGCTATAAGGAAGGCCTATGCTAACCCCCTTCATTGCCCCTACATTGATTTACCACTTTTTCCATATCCAGCCTTTTTCTCCGCTGATCCTATTTTCCCCACTTTTCCCAAAACGTTTAAAGATATCCCATGATTTGATTTTATGTCCCACGTTAAAATACACATAAAAAGTGGACCTGGAAGCATACTACAGGAAAGCAGTAGGCGCTACGTTATTTTCGCTGGAAAAAATAATGTTAATTTGGGTCGATTCTGCTGCTTGCTAACATGCACTGTAGTTTTTGACAAAGTATTTTAGCGCCTAATTAGACGATAGATGCGAACGTACTTATTACGCTCAAAATCGAGTTTATATACTCAGCAGTAGGCTTCATAACTATAACGTGAAGTCAAACATACCAATCCGCCTATTCATTAATCTCTCGTAATAGTTCGTCTGTAAAAATGACATTTAAAAGTCTGGTTTGCTTGTATCTAGCATTTTCACTATCTTAGCATTTTCTCATACCGTGCTAATCAATGATGTAATTTGGAAAGTCTAGAGGAGTGAGTCGTGATGACTAACCCAGCACTTCCAAAACGTTAAGCCTCGTTTTCTCCGTCTTTGATGGTCCTATAAAAATTTGTCCCTGAGCCTACTTTGTCGGAAATTTATTAGGATTTCGAATGATGACCTCCCAACTACTGCCTGTGTTATAGAAATACATTGACACTTTGGATCCATGTCGAAAATCATTATTCTTATGATAATTTTCTATTTATCTTTAAATACTTATTTACCGAATTTTTATTTAAAATGATGCTAAAATGTCCTATTGTTTTATTTTATTACCTACGGGCATAGCTCAATAGATGTAGCTTTGTAAGGCGAAAAAACAAAATATTTATTACTGTTCATGACATTAACAAAAAAAGAAAAAAATAGAATCTAGCAAAGAGTAATACAGAACTAGTAAAAACGTTTAATGTAAAAATGAAGTAAACGCATTTAAGGACGATGGCATTAAATATCCGTAAAATTTCAGCGCCCGAGTTAATTCGTTCATGGATAAATCGAAACTTTATGTACACTCGAGATATCTCGGGTTTGGTCCTTAAGCGGTTAAGGTACATGAGGCCGTTAGCACCATTCTTCCGAGTGTTAAAAAAAAAAATCGTTGCATCTTTTTAGCACTTTCCAAAGTACCTACCTATCGTAGAAACTTATAATTGAGTCAACAGTTCATTACAAGTATATAAGAGCGAAACTGTTCATGGTTTTCATTTATTTGTATAGGCTTTTTTAAGCTTATTATTCAGGAATGAAGTCTACACTTCCCACCTTCTGAGGAATGTCTTTAGTTATGCAGCCCCTGCGTGACGGACTGTTTCAATTTCACTGGATCTACCATTAAAAATAAATCTATACCTAAGCACAGTATATTTATATATTAAAAGGCATAAATTTACCATAGAATCAAATACACAATATATTACCACGCTCACAGAAAACACTCATTCCATTAATTATTTGCACACTACTAATACAAATAACTTAACAAAGAATATGCAATTTTAAATATCCACAACTTAGCGCATCATCATTCCTTGGGATAGATTTTACAAAATACCAGTGTTATCCAGTCAGCATTTTAACATCTTTCTCTTCCCTTTCATCTTCCTCTCAAGAGTCACAAAGGAGAATATGGTCTTTGAGTTCATTAGTGTATTCCCATCAGGGAGGAAAACCAGCCTATGGCATCGACAGACTTTTAGCGCTCGACACGTGATGACGAGTAAAATTTGGTACAAAAATACTTGTCTGATTAGAAAGGTCAAGTTGTTTTTTGTCGAAATTCCTTTCAGTCGGGCTTTGTTTTGTGCAAACGGAATGAGACGGATGATAGTATCATGATGATTGTTGAAAAAGGCGATTATGAATTTGAACAAAAGATCCAGTTTTACAGCGAGACAAAAAAAAAAAAAAAAAAAAAAAAAAAAAAGTCTTGATCTCCATTCAGAAGATTATGAACCGAGACGAGGACACGAGAAATGGAATGGTGAGAGTAGGAACTTTTATTAATCGGACGATCAATTAGCAATGATGAAAAGTGCCATTAAATGGACTGGATAATTTGCTTCTTAAGGATCCATATTTACAAAAGAGTTGCAGATATAGCTTAGTTGTTAATTATAGCAGCATTATGATTAAACAGTAAACATAAACTCTGCATTATTAATATTCTGAGTTATTATTATTTTGTATGTTATGTTAATATAATCCAGTTATCCATTCGGCATTGAACTGGAGTACCGAGTCTATCTTATTAATATAATTTTAATTAAAAAAATGCTTGAAAAACTAAAATGTGATAAACTTTTGATACGTAACAGCTTGACATGAATTTTAATGTCGAACTAAAACGAACATGTCTTCCTCGCATCCAGGCTATTAAATATGAGTAGTTGAGGAAAGGTGAAACGAGAAAATAAATTTTATTTCTCCTCTAGAAGATGGGCCTAATTGTTTCTTATTCCTTAGCGCCAGTCAAAAAATAATGCACTATGTAAAACGAGTTGGATTAAGCTCTAGGAATAAAATTATTTATATCTACTCGCTGTAAATTTCATAAAAGTCTCTTCCCACTCATCGGTCACGTCACATTTCAATCACCGCTCCGATACAGAACTGTCTCGATTAAATAGTTCGTCAAAGCAAACGAATATTGTTGAGAAGATATCATCTTTTGATGGTTCGGTGACTGAAGCGGGACTGAGGGTTTTGAACCATCAAAAGATGATGTCCTTGCAACGGTATTCTTTTGCTTTGACTGACGATTTTGCCGGCGACGGTTAAGTGACTGAATCGTGGCGTGACTGATGTGACCTTCAGTCCCACTTCAGTCGCCGAACCGCCATATTTCTTGTGACTGATGCTAGACGGAACTGAAAGAAGTGACGGTACTGGTTGGAGTGAATGGACCTTAAATCATAGATTAAAGCAGGTCATTCACGTTCCGATTTGCAGTACGTCTTATGGTCTATCCTTTGAAGTCGGACCTTGAATGGGCTTATTGGATTGTTGGAAGTCTAGTATTTGGACGAGTCGGAAGATTTAGAGGGACGACTGGAAGGGGCGACATCCGATTGGTGACGGAGTTGGAGCGTGAGTGGGGGAGTCGGATCAAAGTCTTCCAACTTAGCTCAGTCTGTGCTTGGCCTTCGGGCAACTTCGGTCTGCCTTCGACACATTTTTCGGCTCGTGAGGAACGTTCGCAGTCGTGAAAACAGACTAGGACTAAAGTTGGATTGCAAGTTGTATAGCAAGTCGGAGCGCGAGTGGAGTGAACTATCCAACTAGTAGTCCTACTAAGTCTTACTGCAAATGATTACGTGAATGGCCTGCTAAAGGCATCAGTCAACATTGAGCTCTGAGATTCTCCAGTAAGACAGGAACATGAAGAAGAAGCAGAGGACTACAGACATGACGATTTCAAATATAAATGGTTTAATTAAGAATCAAGACAGCAGCCAGAGGCCTCACATAAGATAATAATAATAACCAATGTGGATATTGTCATGGCTAGGTGGTGATAAGGGTTAAAGATTTCTTTCTTAAAAATACAAATTAAGTATCTACTTTAAAGCTCACGAGTTTTGATTCGCTGGAATTTCGCGAAAATAGAATTATGCTGTGTAAATTATGTTCATGACAGTTATTACATCCGGACTTAACAATATTTAATTTCACTTTACCTTTACAGCTCATCGACTACGCCCATTAGCACCGCGCGATGTAATGGTTTCCGTCTTTTCTAAACATCGCTATTCAAATAAGAAACCTTTTCGGCGATCACACTTCGGAAAAAGTCTCTTCGCAGGTTTAGCGAGTAGATGTTAAATTGTTGCATTACTTCTTCTAAACACTAGAAACTAATAGTGGCTTACTCCGAGCAATATGAAAGAAAAAACAGGTATAACCCAAAAAACATAGCCGATAACATTAGATAAAAAGAATAAAGAGCGCCATCAGGGAATTTTTGGTATAACAAACTATACGCGTTGAAAGGAATCTGCTCGTAAAAAAGCTGAAAGCTTAAGTAGGTGATATACTAATTCTCCCTATAGAAATAGTGGAGGAGGATAGCCTAATTGAACCTTTGTCTACGTTTTTAGATAACAAAATAGACGCGGCCTGTTTCTGCAAGTAGAATACGTAGACACAACGATATGTTTAAAAGAAAAACAGCAATAAAAACATAAACTATAAAGTAGAAACAAAGAAAGAAGGATATATGCGTTAGGCGTAAGACGTTCACTTAATTGTGTACATTGCGTTTTTCTAATCAGTCTTTTTGAATAATTAGACGATATTGATATTCATTGAAGACTTTAAATAGAAACCTTACGTAGAAATTATATCGTATATTTTAACTTTATTCAAGAATTGGAATCTGTTTTCTATATATAGGCTTTCGTATTTAAGTCACTCAAATAGTGGGAAATGTTTCTACGTTACAAGCCTAAGGAGGCAAAGGACAACTTCTTTTCTAAAAATGAGACTCGGTTAAAGGGATTCTTGATCTGACATCTCCTCCATGGCAGAACAGCACGGTTAACATCCTTCCTCTGGGAAATTCCTCGCCAGTTATTAAGTAATTGTTGTAACCGATCCTGAGTAGCTGAGACACTCCTTATGAGAGTATCCTACACATTAGCACTTAATGAACATTAAATTTAAATTTTCAAGAATCTTTTTTTTCTATTAATTAACTTGGAAATCTCATGTCAATAGATGCACTTTTCGAGCTGAAGCTTTAAAGGTTGACATAATATCGACTTGTTCTGAGAAAGCCTTGTCGTGTTTCCATCCACTCGTAGACTTTGATATGAACTTGTGTATACACAAAGGGTATAAAGGAACATCTGTGAATAATTTCTTAATATTTGAACTGCTCGGCAATCCAAGGGAGTCATGCAATGGTTACTGTCTGTGCTATTCCTGGCTATGCTTTTGAATGATTAAAAGCTAAATCCTAACTGGGTGCTCTGTTACCATTAGTTTAGTTCGGTCTTTATCATCCCCGTGATAGCTGAAAAATTGAATGTAGATCATTAAAGACGATATAGATTTAATGAAGTATTTTTTTGTATACTTGCTGGATGAAAATGTCGGTCTTGCGTTATTAAACATGCTCTGTCTATTTTAAGGAGTATCGCGAGACACCAGATAATCACATTTCGGCCCACAATTACCCTCCTACAATTAAAATTGTAGCATGGCGTTTGGTTCACCTAATGCTCCGTTTATGATTATTTTCGAAAGGCATCTTTCTCCCTCGTAGAATCACTTAGGTATATTTATTTTTAATAAGTTTACTTTTTAATAAGTAACACGTTTTTTAATCTTCATATATATATATATATATATATATATATATATATATATATATATATATATATATATATATTAATAGGGTCAGCAGGTAATTATTCAAATTGATTCATAGCTTTAAAGTTATGTATTTTAGGCACAAGTTTGAGAATAAGTGTAATGAGATGGTTTTACTACAGTAAAGGAACAATGTTTCTTCGTTCGTGCCTAAAAAGAAAATAAATTATAATCAAATAGAGATGAATTAACGGGAAGGAAAATAAACGAGTATTTCATTTTACGCCTTTTAATTTCTTAGCTCCCTCTGGAATAATTCCAAGTTTATCTTTTTAATTATTATATCGTTAACTTTTTTCAAGAGTTGATTGTATGGAGAAAGAGAAAATACTGTTTTCTGCTTAGAGTATATTTCTTTATAGAAGTTACCCGTCACTAGCACTTTATGCTTCCGAATTAAAACAAGAACCTCTAATTAGTGACTGCTTCTATTCTCTTTGAAATAATAGGGGGGGGGGAATAAATAATAGATTAACATAATTTGTCTTAAAGTAAAGGCATTTTTAGCGCGGTTCCTCCCTCCCCCATAGGGAGGAACCCCGCTTATAGGGTTGATACAATGAAACAATCCGGAAGTGCTGACAAGAAAATTTCGCGTTTCAGAACCCCTAGAGACCAAAAATAACGGTGGTTCAAATTTGTATATATATATATATGTATATATTTATTTATATATATATATATTTGTCTGTTCGCTCTCTAAATAGAAAACGAATGGTCCGATTTTGATGAAATTTGGTACAAAAATCCTTCGTCCAATTTGAAAGGTCAAGTTCGTTAACCAGCAAAATCCGCCTACTGGAAGATGGCGTTTGGGGCGAAATTCGCGCAAAAAAAATCGTAACGCTTACGTTTTTGAGTTCATAAGCTTGTAAGTACTCGTTTTATATGATTCCTGGGCTAGGAAAACGAATGAAACCATTTTGAAGGCGATCGCTTTAACCGTTTTCGAGAAAATTGGAAAAATAGTTTTTGAATACCGTTTTTGGTTTGGGTACTTAGAATTACGGGATTCAGTTGAAACTTTATCTGCATGTTCTACTTTCATTAAAACTAATATGTTGAAAGTTTTGTTACGTTTGGAGTTAAGGAAGGGTTAGAATAAAATATTTTATGAACAGACATGAAAAGTTTTGGGAAGTTCGTATACTTTCATTAATATCTCGAACACGGATGGGAAATCGTGGTAAGTGGATAGAAACTATTTGAAAGCTTACTAAATTCTCTACAAAAAAGATTCTAAAACTATTTTTGATTAGGTTATGTCAATCGGAGAAATAAGTGCTTAAAACTTCAAATACGTCTGTTTTTTTCTTATGAACGGGTTTTTGTCGTTCTTGTTGTAATTTTTGTCTCATTCCCTTCGTTTTTTATTGCTTTTTATTTTTGTAATTTCTTATGTTGCGAAAATTTTGTGTGTAAAGCAGGATATGAAAAATGAGGCCAATTTTCTGTTGCTAGAAATAATATAAATTTTGGGAACTTTAATTAATATCTCGAAAACTGTTGAGAATTTTGGTAAACGGAAGGATACCATTAGAAAGCTTATTAAATGCTCTACATAAAAGGTTCTAATGAAAGTTTTGATTAGGCGATGTCAATCGGAGAAATAAGACCTTAAAGCTTTAAAGTAATTGATTTCGCTTATTCGAAGTGTTCTTTTTGTCTGTATTTTATTCCTTGTTATTTTTTAATTGCTTATAGTTGGATAATGTATTCGAAAATAAAACAGGTTAAGTAAAATAACAAAAACAATTTATTGTTAGAAATATAGAGTTCCAAGATTTCAAGACCTTGTAACTAGCGGGACGGTTTCTATTGTTGCCGACCCTTCCAGGTAAGATTGTATATCCTACCTTTCAAGACTGGTGGAACCAAAATATAACTGTCAGGGTTCGGTCACAGCTACTTAATAAAACTACATTTTATCGTAAAAATGGTATTATTGTGCCGACGTTTCGGCTTGAACTTCAAGCCTTCATCAGGGCTGTAAATACAAGTAGGACATATTTAACACTAATATATGCACATATCTATGTAAATATACCTAACATATATATATATATATATATATATATATATATATATATATATATATTTATTTATATATAGACATATACACATACACATATGGGGTATGTATTATTAAGTAGCAGTGACCGAACCCGGAGAATCCCTACCTTGCATCATCAACAGTCAACGATCTCCTCTCAACAAAATAATAACTGCTTCTATTTTAATCTTTCGAAATTAGACTAGGGATAAGAACGGAACCGCGCTAAGATGCTGCAGTTCCTGCGAGTCGGACTTTTTTAAGACTTAAGATGCGTAGGGCCTGCTGAATCGAGGAAGAGAACATTACAACATATAGTATTTAGAGCGTTTATTTAAAAATTACAAGCCATTTAAAATATATAGACGTTTTCTTACCAATGTCAGTAATCTGGTGACCACACTCTTGTAATATAACTATTTTTAATCACCTGAAAAATTGTCTTCGATTACAATAATCCCTTTCTCAATATTATATTCTTAAGACTTTTCTCACAATATTTTAGTTGCTTGAATATTGAAATAATTAACTGTGCTAGGAGTTATGAGGGGCAAGGTTCTGCAAGGTAGAACACTGGACTAATATGCTCGACGACCTGTCTTGATATTTTCATTTTCTAGTGTCTTCGTTCGTGAGTTGGATTCGGCCTCTCTGACCGTCCCTAGGCCAACCCATCCTTTAATTAATTTATTTATGAGTACCTGGAAAGGGGTAAACGAGGCGGCCGGAGCATATCACTGACCACAATATCTCCCTAGTCTCTCTCCTGGCCTGTTATGGGACTGATTTTTTTTTTTTTTTTTTTTTTTTTTTTTTTTTTTTTTTTAGGAGGGAAGAAATTAATTTTCAATAAAAATAATGAAATATATTTTGGAATTTTTCATTAGTTTTTAGTTGTGTTGGGCACAGTCAGAACTTCGTTTCCGTAATTCCAAGAGTAGACCAAACATTACCTGCCCCCGGAACATATCAAACGCGGCGTACATGATTCATGGATGAATATGCTATTATATCACCTTTAAAGTAACATTAAACCCTTATGGTGGGTGAAATGTCTCATGTAGCCAATAAAAAAGAAACGAAATTAATGAAAGCAGCCTTGTTAGTATGATCCAGGTGGATTCCTAATGCTGGGGCAGTCATACCCGAGATGTGCACTAGAATGGTTAAGCTCGAGGCCTTGAAAGGGCTTATTGATTTATTTTATTTTTATTTTTTTTACAGCGCATCGACATCTAGGCCATTAGCTCCCTTATATATATACTATACAGGGCTTATTGATAAACCATATTGATAGGGTTCACTGTAATTTAAACTGATTGGCAGCCTGTACATATTCTGGTTGTAGTTTATCACCATTTTACCTCGTAAAGCCCTTGGAACAGTTATCGATTTATTTATCTTTGTATTTTGATTGTACCTACGACTGATTACAGTTTCTATTTTTTCATGAGCTTCATTTCGAATCAGTTATAATCCTTAATAAAAGAAACACTTTATATTTGTTTTGTAAAGTGTTAATGTTAATTATGATTGGTTTTCTCCATCTCTTATGGCCTATTGAAAGTTCCACGTCTAGCGATTTTGCATGACATTATTAATGCTCGCATGGTCACTTTCAATTGCCTTGATTCCTGAAGTATTTAGCAAATTATACACAAAGCCCAAAAATGCTTGTCATTGTCAATTATTTTTATTCGATTCTTGTCGACATGTAACGAAAATTTGTAAATCTCAGTTTGGAATGGCCAAAGACTGAACAAATTGGAGTGAATTCGAATTCAATTACGAGTTTATCTTCAACTCTCGATGTTCAGAATTGTGGACACCGACTGTCCCTAGCCCCACGCAGCCTTACTAGGTACACCTGAAACTGAGAATCCGACCGCATTACTAACCAAATGATCTCGAAAGGTTGCGGTCTAGAATTAGATACATGTTTAGTATCTGTCTCACTTGTCTTCAGTGGTTCTGGGCTGCTTAAGGGACTGATATTTTCGTTTAATTATTTAGAACTGATCTAATTAACCACTTTTATAGTATTTTTCCTTGTACTTCTAGTCATTAGGAATTGATGTCGCACTTTTAATAATTGCTTCAGTTATATTAGTTGGTTTCTTCATTTGCATAAATTGCGCATGTAAAATCGTTTTTTTCTTTTTAGGAATGGTAATTCAAATAACCATCTCTAATCGCTAGATATGTACCGGAATGAGGAAAATCTAAGACTAGTAAGGAGGAACTGCATCGACACTTCAATTTGGTCACCGATCACCGCACAGTGTCTCTCGTCTTGTCCTGGAGGTGGGGAAACCTGAATTAGCCTAAACTTGTTAGAATCTCATACCCTAACCCCTTGGAGGCAGTTGGTCGGGATAACAGGAGTCATGTGATTAGGTCAGCCAATCTCGGCCCCTCCCCTCCGTAGCCATATTCATCACTGATTTCTAATTGAAATTCCCATATTTCGTGGATTCTCTAGGTACTAAATAGTCGCCGTGATATTAAAAAAAAAAAAAAAAATGCCGTGGGCTTAGAAAACTTCCACAGAATCATAAGAAACTCCTGATGTACTCCAAGCCATTTGCAGTTCGCTTTACCCTTCCTGCATCTCCTAGGTTTTCAACTCTGCCCGTGTTTAACGCGACTTGTTTAGACTTTATTTCGATGGTCACAGGGAATAAGTGGAAAATGTTTAGAATGGGTTGAGTGAATTATTTTTATCTCCTTCGACTAATGCATAGTGTAAAGAAGTCATAAACTCACAGACTTGGTTCGTTCCGGCCTATAATGTGGTTTTCTTGGCATCTTGTTAAATAACGTGTTTTCTCTGTTAAAGAGCTGCCCTTAAAAGTTGAAGTTTTGAACTTACCATGTTATTCCCTGTGACAATCGATTTACAATGGTCATGTTACTTCCTTGTGCTGTTGGTTCCCTCCAGAGAGAGAAAACCCCAATTAGTACGATGAGGCAGTAAAAGTGCATAAGAAAAATATCAATGGTTGTTCTTCAATTAGCATTACCAATAAACACGGCGCGTTTCTACTATGAAGTATTATAATAACGTCATAGGATTTCTTGAGTTTTTTTCTGTAATATGTAGAATGTCATTTAAATATTACATTAGGGCAGAAAATAATAATTTATTCCTACCCAAGAACAGCCAATGGTTGCTCCTATTGAACAGTCTTCTAATGTGAACTTTGTTCCATTTCTTCTAGTTGTCACATGTATCTGCGGGCAGAAGCCTGAAGTTTTAGTTAAGCACCATTCTCCTAGGAATCGAAACACAAATACTTAATAATTAATAAATAATAATAATTAATAATATACACTCACACACACACACACACACACATATATATATATATATATATATATATATATATATATATATATAGAGAGAGAGAGAGAGAGAGAGAGAATTATGAGGAGAAACTAGGCAAACTTAGAGGTATATTTATGAGGAAATTCAATCGCATACATAAAATGGAATTACGGGGCGATTGAAAGTTCAAGTAAGATTAGGTTTGTAATATATTGTCCCTTTATTATGTGTAATTTCTCCTCTGCACGTCGAGAAATTTCAATGTCTTCCAATTGAGTACTTTATTTTCAGGAGAAGTCCATTTTCGGACCTGAATTCAGTTGACATTATAAATCAGTTGGGGCAACACTGTCCGCACATTTCACTCTGTATTCAATTTTTCCTGAAGTCGGTGGTACCCTAATGAAATTTGAGACACACGGGTTCGTGTCTACTTCGACTCCAGAGTAGGAACATTTTATATACAAAAAAAAGTCAAATATTAATGTCCAAGTTCTCTCTTCGTTTTAGTTGTATCATTCCACTCTACTTACAAAAAAAAAAAAAAAAAAAAAAAAAAAAAAAAAAAAAAAAAAAAAAAAAAAAAAAAAAAAAAGTATGAAAATATGAGTATGTTTCCGGTAAATCAAAAAAGATCAAGTCCGCGTTCTTAGTATGTTGAACAAAAACCTCAAAGGAGCAAATTCCTGCCTTTTCCCAACATCTACCATAAGTAGATTTACTGGCTTGAGGTTATCAAACTTAATTGCGCCTTCCCAAACGGGAAATTACCTAAAAGACGTTCCATAATAGGAAGGAAGACACCTTGTGATGGTTAAATTCATTTCAAGGCTTTGAGGAGAAGGTTGCTTGTTAAGCCCTTGTTTACAATCCCTAAGTAAACCGAGGCATGTTCACGTCATCTTTTTCAAAACCTTTTTTGGTACTTATTGAGTCAAGGGTCAACTAAAATACCTCTTCGTTTTTCTTTTCTTTGAATAAATAAAAAAAAAATTAACACTCTTAACTTATTGGCTGAAATTGATACGCGTATTTCGATTCTAGTAACAAATGCAATTCACAATACAAATTGGTCCAAATTACATTTTTATTTAATCAATTTATTTAGCTTGTTTGAAGCAACGGAAAATGCAGGTATATAGTAGCTGAAGTACCTTACATAAATCTTCGAAACCATCTTTTCCATATACCGTACGAAAATCAAATAGATAAACAGGGTAAAAGGGATGCGTGACCGTTAGTCGATAGAGATGGATTCATCCTCAAATAGAGATTTTATTCTATTGATCAAATCTATTTGACAGTTCCAAGAAAAACTCTGGCAGAGGAGCAGCGGCCATAGTGAAAGGCAATTCTAATAATAAGATGAATCAAATTATGAAAAACAACAACCATATTTGCAACGGAACTTTGTGAAATACTTTTAGCCATGACCGACGTTCATGATGCACAGACAGACTTTGGCGGCCTTCTTCAGCACTAAATAATGCCTAGGGGAGGGGGAGGAAGACCATGAAGATATTTAGGTGACCATGGTTCAACATTTTACCATGGTCACCTAAATATCTTCGTGATCTCCGGTCCAGGCTTTATTTAGTGCTGAAGAGGGCTGCCAAAGTGCAGCCGACGCGTCCAATACATATTTCTTCCTGAAGATCTGACATTTTAGCGCGGTTCCTCCCTCCCCCATAGGGAGGAACCCCGCTTATAAGGTTGATCTCATGACGCAATGCGGAAGTGCACACGGTGTGTGTGAAAATTTTGAGTTTCAGAACCCCTAGAGAACGAAAAAAATGGTGGTTCAAATTTGAATATATATATATATATATATATATATGTATATATATATATGTATATATATATATATGTATATATATATATATATACATTTGTCTGTTCGCGGCCCTGACAGCTCAAAAATGGTCCGATTTTGATGAAATTTCATATAAAAATCTTTCGTCTAATTTGAAAGGTCAAGTTCGCTAACCAACAGAATCCGCCCACCGGAACATTGTTTTTGGAGCGAATGTCACGCGAAAAAAATCGTTCCGCTTACTTCATATGCTTGCAAGTACTCGTTTTATAGGCTTCTTGGCCTAGGAGAACGAATGAAACCATTTTTAAGGCGATAGCTTTAACCGTTTTTTTTTAACGGCGCATCTACATCTCATAGCGGTCATTAGCGCCGACATCCAGGGTGCAGCGGGTTGGGAATCGAACCCACCATCTCCCGCTTATGAATCCAAGGCGCTTGCCATTAGACCACGGGAGACCCCCACTTTCCTTAATATCTCGAAAACGGTTGATTAGGATTGGTTTTGATTAGGAGATGTAAGTGCTTAAAACTTTAAAGTAATTGATTTCGGTTATTCGAACAGTTCTTTTTCTCTGTTTTTATTTCTCGTTATTTTTTAATTGCGTATAGTTGGATAATGTATTTGACAATAAAACAGGTTAAGTAAAATAAGAAAAACAATTTATTGTTAGAAATATAGCTTCGAGAGAGATTCGAAGACCTAGAGACAATTTTCAACTGCCTAGCGGTGGCCTTTCTTGGGTTGGCAGACCCATCCAGGTAAGATCATAAATCAAGATCTTTCAAGAAAAGTGGAACCAAAAAAATAACTGCTTCTATTTTAATCTTTCCAAATGACTTCGTATAACCGCAAAAGCTAACTATCTCCACCTCATTATCAATATGGTCTGTTAAGTATATAATAAGTCCATCAGTGTACTGATCAATATGCTACTGCCTCCTATCGGAAAGTAATTCTGTCAGAATTAGACTGCGTTGATCATTTTTAACAAGACTACTTGAAGAAAGAATTCAATCAATTTGTTTAATAAACTCTTGTGGTATTTATTAAAAAGTGAAAACGATTGTGTTGGCATTGAATCAATACTGTAAGTACTGCTTGGATTGACGGTAATCGATTAGTTTTTTGCTTGTTTATGCTCATGAAATATAATTGAATTTTTCTTTTTTGACTTATTGTGGAAGACAAGTAATTATTTATTTCGTTGAATAATGGAATTCGATTCTTCAACCAACAGAGAATGCAATCTCAAGCATTTATTAATTTTGCAGGAGTAACTTTTACTTAAGGAGTTAGTACTTTTTTGTTTTTAATTGTCTTAAGAAATTCGTCTAAAAAATTTATTTTTCGTTACGTTACTGACTTTGTTTATCTTTTTGAAACTAGTAAATTTAAAATAATTAATAGTCCTGATAGTAAAACGTGAAACTTGCTTCAGGAAATATGAGCGATACTTGAAGCTGACGAAACGAGACATCAATAACTGTTTATTAATGAAAACACCGATTACTCTGAACAGAGGAAATAACCTATCCGTAAATAGAAAATGATAAGTGCCACTTTTCTTTTTATAGATCTTGACGTCAGCAATTTTGATATTTATGACTACTTATGCCTTTTGGTCTGGACAGCGTACACTCACTTAAAGCCTTTACTTTCGATACTTGTCCTTTCAATTTCATACATCTCTACAAGTTAGGTATTTATTGGTCATCAGCTGACTATAGAAAGACCGCAATTACTTTCTAATTAAAGTAGAATAGTTATTTTATTACAATCTCTTAGTAATGTGAACTTATTTTTTAGTTATTTTTTGTTTCAGTCAGAAATTGTTTGACTGTAATATACGACACATAACAAACCACTTATAATTGTTTCTTGTAATTTCATCTGGATTACTTTATTGTTTGATTGCTTTGTTACGTATAAACTGGACTACATTATTAAGAAAAACAAAAATGTTATGAAGGTAGAATTGTCAGGTTTCGGTCGTTGTGTCTTAATAAAACTAGATTTTTATGTGAAAATTTTTATTTTTTTTTTGTTTTATTTTTTTCTTTTACGGCGCATCTACATCTAGGTCATTAGCGCCGACATCCAGGGTGGGGCGAGGAATTTTACCAGCGAGCCGTGGGATGATAAAATTCCTGCCGGAGGTTGGGAATCGAACCCACCATCTCCCGCTTATGAATCCAAGGCGCTAGCCATTAGACCACGGGAGACCCCAATGTGTTTTATTGTTGGTCAATTTGACCCGAGGTTAGTAACCAAGGGTTAAGTTGAGGGTGGTTGTAAAGGATCAAGAGATGGAGGGCGGTGTCATAAAAGTGCAGTGATAATGGAAGGGAGGCAGGTATGAAGGGTTTTATTGCAGGCGGGCAAAATGCTTTTAGCGCGGTTCCTCCCTACCTCCATAGGGAGAACCCACTTACGAGGTTGACCTCACGACGCAATCCGGAAGTGCCGACTAGAAATTTTCTCGTTTCAGACCCCATAGATCACGTGTGTGTGTATATATATATATATATATATATATATATATATATATATATATATATATATGTATTTATATATATGTTTGTTTGTTCGCTCTCTGGCAAGCTCAAAATTGGTCCGATTTTGATGAAATTTGGTACAAGAACCTTTCGTCTAATTTGTTTGGAGATAAGGAAGGGTTAGATTAAAATATTTTATTAACAGACATGAAAAGTTTTGGTAACTTTGTATACTTTCCTTAATATCTCGAAAACGGTTGAGAATATTGGTAAGCGGAAGGTTACCACTCGAAAGTTTACTAAATGTTCTACAAAAAAAGTTCTGAAGAACTATTTAGTGTTTAGTACTACTTGTAGATTCCATAAGGCTACAGTTGCATCGAGAGGTAGACAATACAAGACAAGATAGGTATGAACTCCTTGTGACTAGCACACATGATTACATCGTGTACATTTAAGAATACCTAAATGAAAAATTTGTTATTCTTATTCTTGGACATGTGCCCCTTGTGAACAATTATACATTTGAACCATTGGCCTAATAATCCTGACATGTTTATTTTTAGAATTTAATGTTTTGATTAATAACTAATTACAAAATATCTACAGGGATCGCCTAAGGAATGCTTGGAAAATGTAGGGACAAGAGTTTCTGAGCCGCGACTTAAAGGTGTCAATGCGTTTAGACAAACATAATGAGTACCTCGGATAACAAATCTTTTCCGAATGAAATTATTGTGAATGACAGTAATGATTGCAAGGACGAGGCAGATTATTTCAATTTGGGGA
This sequence comes from Gonocerus acuteangulatus, assembly GCA_946811695.1. Classification (NCBI taxonomy): domain Eukaryota; kingdom Metazoa; phylum Arthropoda; class Insecta; order Hemiptera; family Coreidae; genus Gonocerus; species Gonocerus acuteangulatus. The sequence continues at coordinate 45,980,245 of OX328127.1, forward strand.
GTTGTAAGATACATGGATGTCCGTAAGGTGGACGACTTGTGGGATGAAATAGTTTAGTTATTGACCTTCAAATCCTTTCTACCAATGCCTCCGAAATGTGATTACGTTTGGGATGCTAGAAATGACAAGCAAAGTATACCGTGAGGTTGTATTGATTTTAGGAGCTAGAATCCCTCCAGCCTATATATTTTGGAAGAAATCGATCATTGCACAGAACCAGCAGGCTATATATTTTGCAGAGAGGTTTTCTGCTTTCGCTCTTTTCCTTTTTCACCCTTGATTTTGAAACATTTCTTCAAATCAAATGTCTATGTGAAGTCAAGATATAGTTTTAAACATGTCAAACTTACCACAAGACGCCCAATCGCAGTAGTTGACCATTGTAGTGTTGACCGTCTGACACATGACAGGTACCTGTTCCATGCCTATAGTGAAAGCCCTGTATGAAGGCATGTAGACAGCCACCGCAAGGTAGACCAATGCCACGCACGATGTGACGATAGTGAATTGACACAGGCAAATACCACCGCAGATTCTTTTATCAAGTGTTGGTTCCGGTCGCTCCTTCCGGTCCCGCCTTTTTCCCATCTCTGCATAGCCTCTTCCCTAGGAAAACAAACGACAAGATATGAAGATTACGTATTTTGTACCTGAGATTAATTAACGGTCATTTAAATACATTAAATAGTTTTTTCAAAGGCGGTATAAGACTTTCTTGTCGTAGGTTCAAAATAATTGAAATTGTACCCAGGTATGAAATATCCCACGTTCTTTTAAACCGTCCAAAACAGTAAAACAATGAGCTGGGGCAAATAAAATGAATAGAAAGAAGAATGAAAAGAATTACTCTTTTCAAATCAACCTGTTGCATTCCTTCCTTGATCAATGTTCATCGGAGTGCTGTCCGAGTGCTTTTCCTTGCGTCTTTATTAAGCTCATACAGTCAAAATGTTTACAAAGTCACATTCATGACTTACCAAACACTTTGACCAAACTACTATTTATTGTATTATTTATTTTAATAGTTACGAATACTCTCATTAGCATATTCTGAATAAATTGAAGTTGTTTTCGTGTTAGAATTTTCAAAAAAATCTTCATCGGTGCTAACCAACCGATGCCAAATTAGACCCCTGTTAAAATTTGAATGATTGTATGGGTGTGTGTCTGAAAATGCGTGTGTATTAACACATTACTGGGAACACTTTTAGAATGTAATAAATCACAAAAACGTGTAGGTAATGAGAGAATCTTTGGGATACATGCGGAATTAGGAAGGGGGATTTTAGATACATCCAAAGTTTATGAGGACCCAATAATTTTCAATATTATTTGTTCCTCCAGTTTAAAAATCCATACAATGTAACATATATAGTTTTTGTATAGCTTAACTAAATTTACCAATACTTAAAAAATAACTTCCTTTTTTCGTTCTTTCCTCCTCCCTCTTCACTTAGCTCGTTTTTATAGCTGGTTAACTTTCTTGCTTGTGGATTCAAGGGTTATGGTTCCCACATCCTAACAGTTTATGGGCCGTATATCGTGATTGTCTATTAACCTTCTTTCCCCTCTTATCCCACGCCCATAGCTGAAAAATTGTCCATCACAAACCAGTATTTTAGCGATCTTTTTTCATTTGTTATATATATATATATATATATATATATATATATATATATATAACTTGATAGAATATTTAAATAAAAACATATATATAACTTGATAAAATATTTAAATAAAAACATTACGGAAGTGTCTGCGAATCTCAAAGCGAGATAAATACTTAACATTAATTCATGAGGTTCCTACCACCGCGGGACCTATCATTAATTTATCTTATAACGTTTTATGAGAATGTACAAATAATGGTTTGACAGATGCATAAATGTTTTATAACATTATTAAGAATATTAAGTTTGATTCCATAAAATATTAACTCACAGTCGAGTTCTCAAAAGCGATATCACAGAAAAAGAAAGAAGCTAGATGAAGAGAAAAATAAAATAATATATTAGTATTATGAAAAACATGAAAAAGTAGTTAATAAAACAAACTTGATAAAATATTTAAGTTTCATTTAAGTTACTAATTTTTTTCAGTATGCTTGGTTTTTATTTATTTTTGGGGTCTATCAATTCTAGACAGCTGATCTAGAATGTATGTAGTAATATACTTATGATGTGGCCATTGTACGGTAAGGTTCGCTTTAGTCCAATTCGACTGTGTAAGTAGTTTAGTAGGTTAAATCCTAAAATTATGTAAAACCTGTCCAGCTGAAGTTTATAAATGCATTGACGTTGTAATTTTATTTTTATGGACCTCCCGCCTGTCATAAATTTGAATACATTTTTCAGAAAATAATGTATTGTGTTTGATTGGTTTGTGCTGGAAGTTGTTTGTAGAGGACAAACAATGGGCTCCTGAAAGTTGCTGCTCGAGTTGAATGAAACTCTCCGCTTCCCTTAGCGGTTGGAAATAACTTGTATTCCTTTCTCTTCATATTTGGTTCGATCAAATACTATACCAATTACTATAGGAACCATCATCTTCCACGATCCATCCTGCTAGGCGGAAGAGATATGGTCACTATAACATTCTCTATCTGCTTTTTTGTTTTGGGCACATGTTCTAAAAAATATATCCAGCTCTTCAAATATATCTCCAATATTATACGAGTATTCATCTAGTACTTAGGTCTTGTTTCAACAAAACTTTAATTAAAATTAAACAAAAGGCATCAGCCCTATCCTGGCTAGGAAAGGGTGGAAACCTATAGATAACCCGTCCCAAAATTCGTAGTTAATATTAATGGGCGTTAAAATTTAAATAATAATTAAAATTATAGAATGAGTACCAAACCTCATAGTATGAGTGAGTGAAATCCTCATCTATTAACAGTCGCAATAAATGTAATTCATTAGACCTATTATTTTTGGTAAAACCGCGGAGTTGAGGAACAATATTATGCATCGGCGCTAATGACCTAGATGTAGATGCGCCGTAAAAAAAAAAAAAAAATAAATAAAATAAAATAAAATAGAAAATATTATGCAGGATTGCTCTTTCGGAAATAAGTGACAGGACTGATTAATGCAAGACATTTAATTCCTTTCAAACACTCATGTTAACTCTGCCGTTTTTAAAAATATTCTACAAAACAAACCATAATGTCCAAAACGCATTGTTATTTTAGCATTGCCCGTGCTTTAGTCTTGACCTGAAGTCCGCCACTCATGAACAAGTTAAAACTGTACATTTAAGTCACAGTCCAACTCCAATTTTTCAACTGTGCAGTTTAACAGAGAGAAATAAAATTATTTTTTTAACTGAAATGACAAATTGTATTGAGTGTTGGTGGCGGTTTAGTTTGGCATTTTCCATGTAGTTTAGTTTGTGTCGACAGCAGGTCTAGAGAGTATGCATCAACATGTCGCGTAAACAACAAAACCATGTTCGAAGCCAAACCAAGCCAAGTTGGCTTTATCGTGCTATTCATCGAAACCTTGATCTAGAGGAGAGAGTCTTGTAAAGAATTTGAGACACTCCTGTCAAGATAGGAATGTCCTGTTGCTAAACATGTCAAGGCAGCAGACAATCATTCTTGTAGAGATAATCTAGGCGCACGGTAGTGTGCCAGGCCAAGTTCCGGCCTAAGCATACTGTGTGTATATTACAAGACATCTTAGGGCCGATTTTTGCCCTCTCGTAACTTTCAACCAGGTGAAGATAAAGTTATGAAATTTTACACAGGTATTATACTACTAGATGTCAGTGCAAACTGAAAATTTTCATAATTCTACATCGAATAGTTTTTGAGATATAAGCGATCAAAAATAGTTTTCTCTCTAAAGATAATTTCGGCACAAATAAAACATTGCCAAGTTTAAGAATATACCTGTTTGAGGAAAGTGATTTTTTAGTAACAGGATATAAGTATTTTTATTGTTTTTTTTAAAGGTCAGTTGAAGTGCCTTTACTGTTCTTAGTAAGTAACTAATAGGTCTTCTAAGTTTCGAGAATGTTTTTGTGTGTTAAAACCCCTCCTTTAGAGATAGAACATATCAACAAAATTGAATATTACAGACACGGCTAGACAATCATAGACATTGACATGTATAGACATAAAATGGTGATATGTAGTAATTTAAATAACTGAACTGTTCCTAAATATTTTTCATATGGTGTAAAACAGATTGTTTATGTTAATGATCTCTCTACCATTTTTTATATGGTTTAGAGTGGACCACAGGTAGTAAAGGACTGCAGAGATTTGTACATATGTTAAATTGAAAAATCAGGATTTATTACAGAAAGCATAATTCTATGGAGGGGGTGTAGCCAAAACTCAGGAACAATTTATGGTTAATGGGTTACTTAAATTTTGATTATGGGGAAATGATGAGTGTGATGAGCTGCTGGGGTTGGTTGAGATGAGATTGTTTGCTGGATCTTTAGAATGATGAAATTAAGAGAGGTACCTTGAGGTGTCTTGAGTATAGTTTGTGCTTAAGCACTCCCTGCTATTTGCTGTATTTTCCTTCTGTTGTTTTTAAAGGTGAGTTGAAGTGCCTTTACTGTTCTTAGTAAGTAACTAATAGGTCTTCTAAGTAATGAGCATGGACATTTCATTCTTGTATTGGAAAATATTTTGGTGGGGGGAACTTGGCCTCTATTTCACATTTATGTTTTTTTGGGGATGCTTCTCTCATGATTGTATCTTGCTTCAGAATCAAAGGAGAAACCAACGAAAGTCTAATGCTGCATGTCTGTCCGTCCACATCCGGTCCTAAGTGTTTATTTATCTTTTAAATAAACTGTGTAAACTGAGAACATTCCTCCGAAGAGCAACCAATTCAATAAATACAGTATGTTTTGCACTTCTCAATTTCCTTTATTCTGCAAACTAAATAATTTTGAAAAGAATCACTAGGTTGTACACAATTATTGTTTTCATTTTCAAATCGTTATTTATTTATTTATTTTTTAAATCTTTATCTATATTTTAGGAGGCATGGGTATAGATAGACCTTATGCTTTTCTCTAGGGTGCGTTACCAATCACGCAGCTGGGCTTCCTGTCATATCATGGCAACTTGAGCTGTACAAAGGAGCCGAAATATATTTCAGACTATGACAATAAAAATGACGATGCTTAATTGATTTAAATTATTTACATAATATTGTTTAGTTTTAAAAAGTCTGCCTTTTTAAATATTTACTTATATATAAATGAGAAAAACTAGATATCTTGATCAAGGTTTAAACATCCATATTCTACGGAGACATACCGTCAACGCACATTATTACTTAGAGGAAACGAATTTACTAAAACTAAACTAGAAATAAACTGCAACATTTTAATTTTTTTTATGAACAATGTTTTGTTTAAAATACTAAGTAATACGAGACTCGCATAAATAAATTATCTTTTAAATGTTGGCCAAAGTATAGTATTTATCATCTTCGAAATGTACTAACCAAACGGTTTTTAAAATCTTTACTGTAAAATGGTTACAATAATTTGTTTACCTAAACATCTCGTTCTATTTATGTAACGGAATATATTTAGACCGGCTTACTAAATATAACATCTTACATAAATTAGGTTTTCCTTGGTTACATAAGGGTTGTTAAATAACCCTTCTAATCTTCTAAGGCTCTGTGCCTTACTGTTGATTCACTTGTGGTAAGGACTCAGCAAACAGCAAATGTTTTCCAGTACGAGAACATTCTGTGGTTCTTAATTAATTCTGTCGATACGTTTTTGTTTTCTTTTTGTAGCTAATTCGGGCAGGGTTTCTTCCTTCTCCTTTTATAAGAAAGCATATTACGGAAACAGATTACATCCTATGCAAATGGCATGTGTTGATGTATTCACGCTCTCACGAAAGTGTATGTTTGTATGCGCGTCTGTGGTTTCGAGAATGTGTTTGTGTGTTAAAACCCCTCCGTTAGAGATAGAACATATCAAAAAAATTGAATATTACAGACACGGCTAGACAATCATAGACATTGACATGTATAGACATAAAATGGTAATATGTAGTAATTTAAACTGTTCCTAAATATTTTTCATATGGTGTAAAACAGATTGTTTATGTTTATGATCTCTCTACCATTTTTTAAATGGTTTAGAGTGGACCACAGGTAGTAAAGGACTGCAGAGATTTGTACATATGTTAAATTGAAAAATCAGGATTTATTACAGAAAGCATAATTCTATGGAGGGGGTGTAGCCAAAACTCAGGAACAATTTATGGTTAATGGGTTACTTAAATTTTGATTATGGGGAAATGATGAGTGTGATGAGCTGCTGGGGTTGGTTGAGATGAGATGGTTTGCTGGATCTTCAGAATGATGAAATTAAGAGAGGTACCTTGAGGTGTCTTGAGTATAGTTTGTGCTTAAGCTCTCCCTGCTATTTGCTGTATTTTCCTTCTTCTTGCTTCTCCAAATCATGGTGGGCTGGCCAACTCCAGCTGTTGCTCCCCTTGCTCGGCCTGGGAGGCTCAGATGTTTACTCCTCCATAATTTGTGAGTATGAAACTTGGGTAGAAAAAACTAGTACGCTCCACACTGCCACACTTTGTCTAGGCGACTATATCCTCCGAACTTGTCGCATCTTGTAGGTTTATGCTGGCGCGGGCAGGTAGTTCCCGGGCACACGGCTAAGTGCCAGCACTTGACGGGGTGTAGTTCTTACACATAATGAGTGGTGTTCCACGAACACAGATGTTTGAAAACAACATTTGGAGGCCCGGTAGCCGTGAAGGTTAAGGCGTGAGCACTTAACACTCCGGGCCAAAGGTCGTGGGTTCGATTCCCACAGTGGGATGGTGGCTTTTCTTTAGAAAAAGGAAAAGGCATCAGCCCTATCCTGCCTAGAAAAGGGTGATAACCTATAGATAACCCGTCCCAAAATTCTCAGTTAATAATATTGGACGTTAAAATTTAAATTAATAAAAACAAGAATTAGTATTTGATTTATAAAATTATGCCCTTGTGTTTTTAGATAACAACGTTAATGGGGGGTCTCCCGTGGTCTAGTGGCTATCGCGCTGGATTCATAAGCGGGAGATGATGGGTTCGATTCCCACCTCCGGCAGGAATTTTCTCATCTCAGGGCTCGCTGGGAAAATTCCTCGCTGCACCCTGGTTGTCGGCGCTAATGACCTAGATGTAGATGCGCCGTAAAAAATAAAAAAAAAAAACAAAAAAAAACAACGTTAACATTCAGTCGGGTTTTGGGTTCTATTCGTACTTGGGGTTATGGCTTTTATTTGTAAATTAAAGAAAATAACACCCCCTCTCCTGATTAAAGTGTGATAAGATTTACATAAGTAGTCCCAAAAAACCTGTGTCGTTAAAAAAAGGATCTTAAAATAAAATAGCATCTAGTCGTTCTACCAGAACTGATCATATGTCAGACCATATCGTCTCCAGAAATGACAATGTTTAGATGACTTTTCAAAACGATATACAACCATTCCACACTGCAGAGGTCTCACTATTTAATTCTACTTTTAGCACGTTTCTTCTTTTCCTCCATTGGGAGGATACCGGCTTATGACGTCGATGCAATGAAGCAATCTGGAACGAACGACTTCAATTCAACGAAAACAAAAATATTCTATTAATAGATATGAGTATTTTTGAGATTTTCGTATATTGGATTTGGAAATCATGGATTGTAGCATGCCTTGTAATTTGCACTACCATGGTGTACCTGTGATAATTAGTTGTTGTTCCGTTGACCAGGTCAAAGGTACAACACCTCTAAGTGATTTTTTCATAATTTAAATTTTATTTGCTTCTGCTACAAGTTTTTAAAAATTAGTTAATATGTTTTGCTTTAATTTTTTATAAAGAATATAAATAAGTTCAAACTGGCTTTATTAATCCTCAGTGTAGCAGTTCAAACCTATCAACTCTTATCGTTACTCCTGAAGTTGTAAGGCCTCATCCAAAATCGCAGGCAAGGAAAATGTCAAATAGGGGCCGGCCTAATGGGAAATTTTGTATCCTGACAGATATTCCTGAAAAGCTAATTATTGAAGTTGAAAAAAAAATCACCATCCTAAATGCAAATAAACTCTTTCCATAAACTATATGTTGTACCTTCGACCACAGTACTAGTATTTTTTTAAAAATGAATAAAAAATATTAAATGTAAAACTATAACCTTGAAACAATATATGATTATAAAAAATATGATCAACTAAAAATTATGCTAATAAATAAAATAAAATGTATTCATATGTCATATTTAATTAAATAATAATTAAATATGAATTTATTATTACTATTAAAGTGGCCGTAATAGCTGTTATTATTACTTCCCTGTAAGTTACAGGCTGCGATGAAAATCGGTAGATAACATGCCCCACTAACGAGAAATATGTCTTATAAAAAGAAGGAAAATTAGGTACATTAGAAGTTGGGGTTTAATCCACGACATAATTAAATCGAAAATTAATAATTGAGCCAAAGGGTGGTAACCTGTAAATAACTCGTCCCAAAAAACTCGGTTATGTATAAAAGGCAGTTAGAATTTAAATAGAAGAAGAAATTAATTATTTAAAAATAATTTTGCCGCCCAAATGTTTTGGGGTGCTAACACAGCATACTAATCAATCTTTCGAAAATTCATTTTAGTTCTTAAAAAGTTTTTCTTTTATTTATTTGGAAAATACATTTTGATGATGAGTATTAAATAATTTTAATACTAAAAAAATTGAGGCAACTGTTCGTTACTGAGATAAAATAGCTAAAATACTCATGTTAATAGCACCTATTTAAAAGTTATTTTTTATTTAAACGGGTTTTTTTTATCCAAGTTTTATCAAAGATCTTTGTCGAAAAAAAAATGATAGTGTATTGCTGAACTAAAACTATTTTCACACTCCACCTCATAAGCGCAATTCCCGGAAAAAGAGATATGGAATTTGAAATATTAGTTTAGTGAAAATTAAAGTTGTTCGTTATTCGAGGATAACTGATTTTCTCCGACGTAGCTATATTTATTCTCCCGAATGATGGTGTTTGAATGTAAGTTCGTTAGGAAATAAACTTCACTTGGAAGTTGTTGACTTATTATTCAATAAGCGTAAAACTTCCTCTTTACAGAATTGTTCAAGTAATCACTAGGAATTTAACACAATAGTCTCCTCTCAAGCTAAAATCGTTTATTAATAGTTTATTTAACGGAGCTCTCAAATGTTTCTAGTATTTTCAATCTTCAGACCATGTTCGAATACTTATTATATATATATATATATATATATATATATATATATATATATATATATATATTATTTGCTACTGGTAATACCTTCCAATGATCAATTAAAATGTTTGTTACTTTTAGATTTAATGATTACCTAAAGCTTGTTGTTAAGTCGTAACGCTGTGCTGGTTTTATGTTTACAGATTTTCTTGTTGATATTTTATAATTAGTTTGTTGGGAAATCATTCTTTTCAAGAAAATATCATTGACTATTTATTTAGAAACTATGTTATAATTAGGTTAATTTTTGGGGTACTCAGAATTGTCATTTGACATCAGAATTTTTAGTATTCCATATTTATCTAATGCTACATATATATATATATATATATATATATATATATATATATATATATATTTTGAAAGAGTAGAAAAATGTCCAGTTAATAAGACAGCCACACAACAACAAAAAAAAAAAAAAAAAAAAAAAAAAGTCCGGACCCAGAAACCACACCATGTTTACTATATGTTTTTGGGGTCGCTGAATCCGAATCCGGGGTCAGAAAAAGCCCGGCACTTTTTATTTAAGCCCCACCCCTAAAACCTCATAATTTAGGATATTGTACCCTATAAAACTTTTATTCAAGTTGTTAACCAAAATAAACGACTTTCCGGGATATTGCCTTTTAGTGCTTAAAAAAACTAATTTTTTGAGACCTTCATGAACTCGATTGGTCCATTTAGAGCGAAGTTACAGCACTTTAAATATAAAACTTTTCTAAAAAGTTGTTTTTGCTTATATTTTAGTATATATGCACTGGAAAAAGATAGGACCCTCCAAGCGGTAATCGTTTTCGAGATATTGAGCCTCAAAGATCCACTTTTTTAACATAAGGGACTGAGGCAGGGCGTATCCATGTTTACCTAATAAAAAACCGAGTTTGCTTACCATTTTTCTTGAAAACTAGAATACTGTACATAATAGCAAACCTAATCTTACTGACAGAAGTTTTAATAGGGCAAGCGGTACTTCTTTTCGGTATTTAAACACTCGAAGTCTAAATTCCATGTTTCCTGATACATTGCTCGAATAAAATATGGGGAGATTTTTTAAGGGTTTTATTTTGGGATTTTAAGGATTGCATCATTAACTGATTATTATTATTTATAGTCAATTTTTGTGTAATAACAAAAAGATTGTATGCCTTAGAAAACATATTATATACAAAATTATAAGCAAAAAGTCCGTCACGCAGGAGCTGCATAACTAAGCACTTTCCTCAGAATATTTGTAGTGTAGACTACATTACTGAATAACTTGCTTTAAATAACCTTTATAAATAAAATAAAAACGTGAAGTGTTCTGCTCATTTACATTTGTTATGAGAACTGTTCAATCATTAATTTTGCAAATAATTTGCTTCCAGAGTTATGTTTATACATGATACTACACTACTTAATAAATACACAAAAACTTCATATTCTGTCTTTTGATCTGACGCAGGAACAGGATACAGTCCCCCTAGTGGGAGATAGCGCTCCTCGCGGCAGGTTTGTGAACCTACGTCTGGTGGGCTAATTCTAATGAAACAGAGTAGGAAGTAAACCCTCCTTTCGAATAGACCGAATTACTTCATTTTTACAACACTTCTTTCTTATGAGATACCCACGACGTATACCGCGTTTCATTACAATATAGCAGAAATTACGACCGGTATGAGTATATTAGTAATTTAGGTCTGGAGTAAAACCCCTCCAAATAAACCGATTTAGTTTATTTTTACATCCCATTTTTATCTGTTGATTACCACCACGAATACCGAGTTTCGTTAAAATGTAACAAAAATTACGGCTGGCCGTGGCAAATTGGCAATGGGGGTCTGGAGTAAACCCCCCTCATAATGAACCGACTTAGTTTATTTTTACAAAGTATTTTTGTCTTTCAACATAACGAATACCAAGTTTCGTTGAAATATAACAAAAACTACGGCTGGTATTGCCAAATTAGTGTTTTGGGTCCGGGGTAATCCCCCCCTCCCGGTCGACCGATTTTGGTGGTTAACGAACTCGTTCAATCGTTTGCTAATTGAACGCTATATACCACGTTTCGTGAAGAAAAAACAAAAACTCTGGCCGCTATCGTGTTAACAGACACAGATATATATATATATATATATATATATATATATATATATATATATATATATATATAGACATATATAAATTTTAACGGGGGTCATTTTCAGTGTCTACTAGGTAGGATCGATAAAGATTTGAAGAAATTTTTCAAAAATTCCGTCAGGAGTGCAACCTCAATAGCTACTTTCCTTCGGAGGAAAGTGCTAAAACGGGAATTTCTTAGAAAAGTTTTATATTTAAAGGGCTGCTTATTCGGATTTACAATTTGTTTTTTTTTTGTAGACAGCTTTGCCTTCCCCTATTTATTCAATAGGTACATTTTATAAATTTCAATGGCTTCTAAGTAAAGTATCAAAAATGGTTATTGTAAAATTTATGAATTTTAAAAAAGATAACGCCGGAGAAATTGTTTCTGCCGAAAGCTACTTTAACTTGGTAAACCAGTAATTCGACTGCCTTTTTGGGGGGGGGGAGGGCCTGGAACACCAGTCTCTCGCATGAAAATCGTCGTTAGCCATTAGATATATATCCATTCTCGTCATAATATCGCTCTGTCTTCCTAATAATAATTAATTTCAACGTGTACCCTAGCAAACATAGAACATAGAAATTGAAAAAAAATATTATAGGTTATAACAAATTTGAATGTTTGTACTAAAATAAGAGTTGTTCTATCTGAATAACTGTCCAGTGATACTGATTGGGTGATATGGATAAGGAGTAAGATGGTAGATAAGGCTTCAAGGCTGGGCTGTCTATCCCCAAGGGATGAAGGTATCTGGTAACACTCGGTTCAAGGCTTTCCTTAATAAGGGTGAGGCTTGGCCTTCCCTTTTCCTTTTCAGCAAAATCATGCAATTGCAGATTTAATATGACTGCCAAATCTTATGTACACTTTTTTTTAGTGTTTTTAGCGCGGTTACTCCCTATCTCCATTGGGAGAACCCGCTTATGAGGTTGACCTCATGACGCAATCCGGAAGTGCCGACTAGAAACTTTTACGTTTCAGACCCTATAGATCACGAAAATATAGGTAGCTCAAATTTGTTTATATATATATATATATATATATATATATATATATATTTATATGTATATATATATATATATATATTTATATATATGCTTGTCTGTTCGCTCTGTAGAGGGTACGGATCCCTCCCTCTCTATGGGGAGCCAGGGTTAGTCCCCCCCTGGTTCCCTATGGATAGGGGAACCGTAGGAGAGAACGTTCTCCGGGTCTGTGACCATTCAAGACCAGATGGACTAAGTCCTAAAATGGTACTACGGGTTGGGTTGGTGGCCGGGGGCCCTTCAGGCTTCGCCGGTTACAGACGTAGTGGCGTGTGTTAGATACTCTGGGCCAGTCTGCCCAGGTTTCTGGTGACTGACTGTCCCGGGGTTGAAGTTAGAGAAGTAGGTATTCCTTTCCCGGGGATGTGTCCGCAAGCTTGCGACTTACGAGAGGAGGCGTATGTGCGGGGGCTTGCGGGGACATCCGCACCTTTGTGTCGGCGGGAGGGTGGATAGGTGAGGGATTGTTGGAGGCCCTAAAGGCTGGGTACGTCTCTCATCGTTTCCTACCTCCTTCGACGTACACAATGTCTGTTCGCTCTCTAGCAAGCTCAAAAATGGTCCGATTTTGACGTAATTTGGTACAAAAATCTGTCGTCTAATTTGAAAGGTCAAGTTCGTTAACCAGCAGAATCCGCCCACTGGAAGATAGTGTTTGGGGCGAAATTCGCGCAAAAAAAATCGTAACACTCACGTTTTTGAGTTCATATGCTTGCAGGTACTTGTTTTATAGGTTTCCTCTATATAAGAAAACGAATGAAACAATTTTTAAGGCGATATCTTTAACCGTTTCTGAGAAAAGTGGAATCAATGTTTTTGTAAGTCATTTTTTTTTATGAGTACTTAGAATCGCGGGATTCAATTGAAATATTTTCTACATTTTGGAAATTTATCCCAACTAAGATGTTTAAATTTTGGTTATATTTGGAGTTAAGGAAGTATGCGAAAAAATTATTTTATTAATAGACATGAAAAGTTTTCGGATCTTCAAACATTTTTCGTAAATATCTCGATAACGGTTGGGAAATCGTAGTAAGTGGAAGGTGACCATTCGAATGCTTACTAAATTCTCTACGAAAAAGGTAATAAAGCAATATTCGATGGGGCAACGTCTATCAGAGATATAAGCGCTTAAAACTTAAAAAGTGTTTGTTTTGTTGTTTTGAAAGGGTTTTTCTCTTTGTTCATCTCACTTTTTAATTGGTTGTGTCTTGTTTTAAATTGCATTTATCAGTAAAATTAGTATTGTAGTAAGATAAGCTACGAACTGGTGAAAGGTATTGTTAATAAGTTTGGAGTGGCTGTGGTAATCATGATGACAGTAGCTAATCATCATGACGTATGCATAATTTGTTTTGAATTCTCCTATATAACCTTCCTCAAAGCCTCCAACTGAAGTTATCGTTATTTCTTATTTTATAGAAAGATTTAACCCATGACAGAATGGAATTTTATTCGCCATGAAGCACATATTTACAGTTTATTATAACAGTAAAACGAATTTGCTAGTAAAACAAGATACAAAAATGACGATTTTTTGGTTGTTTAGAATAGAGCCTTCTCAGCAGTAGTCGAAGAATAAGTACGTTTTCAGTACATAATTGTATTGACTTATACAGATTAAGAATTATCCGCTTCTGTGTAAGTTGGTTACTGTCAGTTTCCTGTGATATTTTATGCTAATCTATTCCACTTCTTCGAGATGTACGTAACCGCGCTAAGATGACGCAGTTCCTGCGAGTCGAACTTTTTTCCATTCTTATTAGGAGGAAATCCTGCTAGGCCTCGACTCCATGACACAATCCGGAAGTGCTCATGAGAAATGTTGACGTTTCATAACTCATAGGTCACGGAAAGACATGCCTTTCAAATTATAAATGTATGTGTGTATACTTATATATTTGTTATTGAGGATGACCCAAAATTCATCTAAATATAAAGTATTAGTACGCTTTATCCATCTTACATCGAAATAGGTCGGTAAAGCAGTAACCTTTTCTTTTTAACTAATTTATTTATTATCTACATGTTTCCTGTTTTTTCGCGTATCTTCAGATCACTTATACAAGAAGATATTTTTTTTGTACATCCAAATATGTAACAAAAAATGGAATATAAAAATTATTGAGATCTGCAATAAGTGCACTAAAGTAATGATGCCTATTAGTCCTTGTTAGGAATTCCTCTTGTCGCCATGTACCCTCAATGGATGCAGGTGTAATAGAAGTTGCGTATGCTGGTTAGCAATATAAACACGTATTTATCAATATGTGTTTTCTTTCTAGTCTTAGTGGAGTCAATTTGTAAAAATTAAACAATTAGGGCCTAATATATTATACCGTGGAAATAAAAGAATTATCCAGCGTTCTAAAAGCATTGACACAAATGGAAACAACACTGCATTGACGGAAGATGCAGTATCAAAAAACATTTCACTTTTAAGGAAGTACACATTTTGAACAAAGAAAGAATTTAGTTAAAAAGAAAACTTGAAAAATCAAAAAGAAGTATTGATAAAATAACTGATATTAAAAATGTCCATCAAATTTTCCACTAATTTTTGTTTTATTTCAAAAAATCGTTGTTTTTGGAAGTAGAAAAAATGCCTTGTTGTAGAAGTGCCCTTTAAGTGCCGCGAAAAAGGTACCAAACTTTTAGAGCTTAGTTAAAAACAAGAGGTTACTGCTTTACCCATCCAAGGTAATAGTATATATGTTTGCTCGCGCTCTACCGTCTGAAAAATTATCCGATTTTGATGAAATCATACACGAATATGCTCTACCTAAAAGGGCTGGATACTTATTGGTAGCCTGTAATTCTGTTTACTGCAACTTTGTCCTTTTTGTCCTTAAAAATTACTTAAGCATTCATACCCTTCTCAATATTTTGTTTTCATTTTAAGCCTCTAGGTCCAAATAGAGGACAAGATTTTATTCGGCATATAGGCAGGCATATATTTAAGGATAGATTCGGTGTATTTCAAAAAACGGGTTGATTATTATTATGAAGAACCTTTACTTTATTTATACAGATAAAATTTAAACCACCTTTATATGGAAAACCTTGGTATAAAGAAATGTGCTTGTTTTACAATTTTATTGTTAGTGAACAAAGGATATTTTATTGGATAGCGAACAAAGGATATTTTATTAGATGGAGAACTACTACTTGTTTCTTTTAATTTACTAAATAATTGTTATTTATGCATCATAAAAATGCATAATTATGTTTTACATAAGCTGCGGAGTGTTACATGGGAGAGTGTCCTTATTGTCTTAATATTTCTATTTCATTGTATGATAGATAATCGATGATTTAATTAAGTGGTAATTAAATATTACACATTAAATAGTTCATTATAAAGTAGTTTGTTTTTCATTGTATGCGAAAGACTAATTTGTAACTATCCGTGGATGACTATGAAAACAATCATGATTAATAATCAGTTTTGCTAAAGGTAAAGTTTGCCCGGTCGATATAGTCGCTTTAAGTTTCAGCTCTATATATTTTGACATGAAGTGTATTAACAGAAAGTTTGTCCTAAATATCCTTAACTACAAAGCACTAGACTGGAGAGTTCATTCCTATTTTTGAACCTGAGAGGTAAAGTATTATCAATACAATTATAGCTCATGTTTTAAATTACATAGAAGCAGAAATACAGTTCAGTACATTATTTCACAATATAAAGTAACTAATTAAAATATTGAAATACCAATAGAAACTGACTGGATACGTTCTATTAACAATCCACTCTCACTAAAAGGATGCACTTGTAACAGCCTAGACTCTTCACTAGGACGAGACATGATAACATTCGATGTGTTAAAACACTTACCGGTATTGGGCTTAGATCGTTTTCCCCGGATTTACAATAAACTCGTTCAAGATGGTGTTCTCACCATCAAGGTGGACTATCGCTTTTCGTTCTCTTCATTACACCTTCCTTAAAATATTGTAGAGATGAAACATGAGCATCGAAATATCCGCCTGTGCCCCTAAGAAGCTGTTAAATCAGAATGTTTGAGAAAATAATCAATAAAAGATTGCTTTGCCGTCTGGAAAAATATGATTTACTGTCAAGTTATTAGTGTTCTTTTTGACGCAGGCACAGCGCTTAAGGCTACCTATGGAAAATTATATACTAAATGCTTTTGTCTCTAAACATTCGGTCTTAGCAATCTCACTTGATTTAGAGAAAGCATACGACGCTGTCTGGAGAAGACTAATTATTGGATTATTATAATTGGAAAATACAAGGGTATATCATTCTACTATTTATTTTAAACTGTTCTAAACTATTTATCAAATAGACGTTTCCGAGTGAGGATTGGTGAACGAATTTCTCTAGAAGAACGGAGTGCCTCAAGGGGGAGTACTAAGTACTACGTTATTCAATATAGCATATAATACAATTAGTCCTTGCAGCCTCGACACAATAAACTGATGCCAACATGCTGACAACTTACTCATTTACACATAAACCCGTGCCATAGAGACAGACTACAAGATAAAGTAACGAACCTAGATAATTGGTGACGACTAACAGGGCTAAAATTCTCGGGAAAATAATCCTCGAAATTCTCGGAGAGTTCCTGTACCAAACACTCAATTATATAATTCTGTTTCCTCAATAACATCATTGCTTTCCTTGGTATGATATTTGAAGCTCGACTGATTTGGCTGTCCCATTTTAAAGGCCTCAATATTAAATACAAGAAATCCACTGATTTTGTAAAGATTCTTAGTAATATGAAATGGGATTCTGGTAGATGTATTAATTTCTCATTTAGCGTTAGACCTCCCAAAAAGAGCTTCTAAGTGTATAAATTAAAGTATACTCTTAACTGAACCTAGTCTGCAAGAAACCATAAAAGCTTAATAGTTTAATATTATTCCTCCTTATATTATCTTTATACACTGACTTTTTGTTGAATAAAACTACCTTTTCTGACTAGTAAGTTGCTGTGTAAATAGGGTTTTTGAGGTGACAATTCCATGATCTTTACGAAAATGGCTACATTTTCATTTGTCGTGATAGCTTACAGATACGGCGTATCTGTACGAAAAAGAGATCCTAATATCCTGATATGTTCCAAAATTATGTCTGCTATTTAATTAGAAATCTAATCAATGAAATTGATCACGAAGAGTAACTCCCCTGGATGTCCATTACATATATTGGCCAACGATTTTCTAGTAGAAGAACAAAATCAAAATGTATTATGACATGTTCTATCGCTGAAATTCCTGGAAACGTTTCCCAATTACATACTCGTATTAGTATGATCAATAAGTTATGAGCGATTTTCTATATTTCGGTACAACTCGGCACATGGCACGAGGGTTTGCGTGAGTTCATTCTAACTAATTATAAACATCAAAAAAAAATTTGCAATGGAAGATTCCCAAAACCATCTGGCCAATATATATATATATATATATATATATATATATATATATATATATATATATATATATATATATAAACATTAACTGCTTCTATTCTAAGGTTTCCAGATAGCACTTGGAATAAGAACGGAGACGCCCCTGCGATTCAGGCTTTTTTAATTTTTCTAAGATCCTTTCAAGATGTGGTAACACCGCTCAAAATGTGGTAACACGTTTTTCTTATTATAACGCTAATCTCGTCTATCCACAGGAATTATTTATATTTCAGTTCCATTATTAGCCAACTAACGGGTTCTGTCAGTACCAAACTACTTGAAAAACTATGCTTTTAGTTCTTATAATGACATTACATTGCGTAATAAAATATCGGCCATGAGTGTACCATTTCTCGGCAATCTAAAATACATTAAAAAACCAAAGAAATAAGAAGGCTAAAAAAAAAATTTTTTTTTTCTGTAGAATTAAGGTTTTTTAAAGTGTGTGGGAAGAGGCATCGCTGAGGTGGCCGGTGCCATAGAGATCGGTATTCCGTCACCCGCTTTTGTCCGAACCTACTCACTAATCTCTCATTTTCTCTTAATGTTAAATTAAAATTTATACATTGTCCATTATTATAAATGAGCGTTTTCCAGGCAAAATTTATTTTAATTTTTTTTTTTTTTTTTTTTTTTTTTTTTTATATGACAACAGAACCAGCGTAAAAATATATATATAACTGTAAAATGTAGGCACATTTTTATTTCTCTTAAATCGTTATCTTTTGTGTCACACTGCTCTTTTAAATTATAAATTTTAAAATTACTATTAAAGTACATTTATCTTTTCTAATCGGAAATGGCAAAAACGGGGCCGAAATGCTGGCTGAATTTTAATATTTAATTCTTACATTACATACAATATCTTTCAAATTGATAAATTTAATTTCTTTTTTAAAAAATTCAATTTTTTTAATTTTATCATTATAAATATTTTAGATATGTACCTGTTTTCTGGAATTACAAAAGTTCTAATTTTCAGAACCTTCAGCACAACGTTTTTTTTTTTTTTTTTGTTTTTTTTTTCAATGGATTTATTATCTTTTTAATTAAATAATTTTTTGGGCATACTTATAAATTTGTTATGTTCCGTGTTGACAACAACTCACCTGTTGCCTTGAGGCTGGTCTGTAGGGGTTGCCGGGCGTTGACTGAGGGGTAGCCGCCCAGCGAGCTGGATCATGCGCACTTTCTCGCCACATTACCACGCATCCCAACACTTGAGTTATCAAGGATCCTCAAGTGGAATTGAAGAAATTGTAATTAATTAATAACTGACAGCTTAGAGGAGTTACTCTAAATACGTCATTTTATTTTTATTTATTTATTTATTTATTTTTTTTTTTTACTGGGAGAAATGATTTTCTCTTGAACATTGTCCTTCACTACCAACGACCTCGTACTTTAAACACACAGTAATGAATTATTACGAGTAAGTAATCATATTTTCTCTGCGAAAAAGTCTTGGACTTGCAGGACTACGTCATACGCGTTTCCATAACTTCTCTTCCATAGTTTCATAAATAGAAGCCTTTATTGAAAAATATACAGTAAAACCTCAAAGAGATGTATTATAAGATTTTAAGCACCATTACAGGAAACTGATATTATCCAAAGCGCAAATTATTCTATCCTCTTTTCAACGTTCGCTTTTGGAAATACTATAACAATTATTTCCAATTTCTTCCCTATTATAATAAAATACTCATTTCACTTAATGTAATAAAAAAAGTCCGACTCGCAGGAACTACATCAACTTAGCGCGGTTCCGTTCATATCCCTAGTGTCATTTGAAAAGCTTAGAAAAGAAATAAACTTCTTTTTTTTATATATATCTCGTGAAAATTGTCAAAATCCTGTCCATGTTCAACATCTCGAATAGAAGAGATATTAAGGCGTCAGGGAAACCGACAGTAGCTAACTTACACAGAAGCAGAAATTACACGATCCGGCTCTCATTCTAAAGCAAATCTCTATAAATCAATTCAAAATACAAACATGCATGGGCGTATATAAGGAGGGGACTTAGAGGGCTGCCCCCCCCCATCGGTAAAAATGTGTCGTAAAAACCTTACAAATAACAAAAAGATCACTTAGTTTAGAAAAAAAAAAATCTTTTAGGTGTAATAGCGTTTTAATTGTCGAACTATTCCATGTTCTAGATTGTTAGTATTCCATACCCCCAAAATCCTCTCAGCCCCCCCCCCTGGAAGTTATATTCTGTATACACCTGAACATGCTTCTCATTAACTAGCCTTGTTTTATTTTAAAAAATCCAATCAAAATGTCAGCAAACAATTTAAAAATAAGAAATAAAACATTTTTTTTTTATTGTAAAAAAAATTGATTTTTATTGGTAATTTACAATCTGTACAGTTATGTACAATAAGTAAATGTGGTCAAAATATACATAAAACACAGTGAATGAGATGAGAGGAGAAGGCAGACATTACTGCCACTCCCAATGAAAGTTGTGGTATTTCTTATTTTAATTAAAAATTGGTCTCTTTTTTAAACTATATACATTATTTACACTATTTACATTATTTTATAAGACAGGCTAATTAACCAGTAGTAAATTGTCTCGTTGCCAATGGCGGAGAAGGCCAAGAGGATTGGGGTGGGCTGGGAGTTTTGAGAAAAAGGTCAGGAATCGGGATTCTGGAATCGCCTTTTCTCAGAAATGGTTAATCTAATGATAAAAAGTGTGAGGACAAGTTTTGTACATAATTGCACGATCTGCAATTTTTGTCTGAACTATGTTTATCATAAATCTAAACGTTTCGCTGAAAAATCCTAAAAACCTTTTTTTTGCGAACTTTGACCTCGAATAAAATTGTTCATAGGATCGATAAGGGCTTTTCCCAATTCCCTTATAATGTTGTCCCTAACGTTCATGCAAATTTTCAGGCTGCTAGGAATTTATGCAAAGGTACTCATATTTTTCTAACTCATCTATTTCTAACAACAGAAAATTGGTTCTCATTTTAACTATCCTGTTTTAAACACAAATACATTTACCTAATATAAGAATTAAAAAAATAAAAAGCAATAAAAAACTAAAGGAAAGAGACAAAAATTACAAAAACCTGTTCAAAAGAACAAAACAAACGTATTTGAAGTTTTAAGCACTGATTTCTCCGATTTACATCACCTTATAAAAAATAGTTTCAGAATCTTTTTTATAGAGAATTTAGTAAGCTTTCAAATAGTTACTATCCACTTACCACGATTTTCTACGGTGTTCGAGATATTAAGGAAATATGCGAAGCTCTCAAAACTTTTCATGACCCTTAATAAAATATTTTATTCTAATCCTTCCTTAACTCCAAACGTAACCAAAATTTAAACATCTTTGTTTATTTGCATTTTAAACATGCAGAAAATATTTTAACTGAATCCAAGTACCCAAAACAAAAACAAACGAAATCAATTACTTCAAAGTTTAAGCACTTATTTCTCCAATTGACATAGCCTGATCAAAACTTTGTTCACAACCTTTTTTGTAGAGCATTTAGTAAGCTTTCGAATGGTAATGTTTCATTTACCATGATTCTCAAGCATTTTCGAGATATTAAGGAAAATACACAAAGTTACCAAAACTATTCATGTCTGTTAATAAAATATTTTATTCTAACCCTTCCTTAACTCTAAACGTAACCAAAATTTCAACATATTAGTTTTATTGATATTTGAACATGCAGAAAATGTTTCAACTGAATCACATGATTTTAAGTACCCAAACCAAAAACGTTATTCAACAACTATTTTTCCAATTTTCTCGAAAACGGTTAAAGCTATCGCCTTAAAAATGGTTTGATTTGTTTTCCTAGGCCAAGAACCCTATAAAACGAGTACTTGCAAGCATATGAAGTAAGCGGAACGACTTTTTTCGCGCGACATTCGCTCCAAAAACCATGTTCCGTTGGGAATTTCATCAAAATCGGACCATTATTGAGGCCGGAAAAGCGCGAACAGAAATATATATATATAAATATATATATATATATATATATATATATATATATGTAAATATAAATAAATATATACATATACATTTATATATTATATATATATATATGTATATATATATATATATATATATATATATATATATATATATATATATATGTTTGATGTTATTTTTCGTCGCTGGGATAGTATTTTTGGATGGAACGGCATTTTTCTCCAGCGCTGGTACTCCTTCTCATTTCTTCCTGGAATATTTCTATGGGTTCATCTCCATCTTCTTCAGCCAGGTACTTGATGTCATTCCCTTGGCTACCACCGAGGAAGAAACATCAAGCACCTGGCTGAAGAAGATGGAGATGAGCCCATCGAAATATTCCAGGAAGAAGTGAGAAGGAGTACCACCGCTGGAGAAAAATGCCGTTCCATCCAAATATATATATATATATATATATATATATATATATATATATATATATATATATATATACAAATTTGAACCACTGTTATTTTCGGTCTCTAGGGGTTCTGAAACACAAAATTTTCACAAAATAAAAAACTGAGGAAATCAAACACAAAAAGCCGTTCGCCGCCGGTGGGACTCGAACCCACCATCTCCCGCTTGGGAATCTGAGGCATTGACAACTAGAGCAAGGGGTGACCCTCCACTGTTATTATCGTGATCTGTGGATTCTGAAATGTGTAATTTTGTAGTTGAAACTTCCGTATTGTGTCAAGACCGGGTTTCCTCGCCATGGGGGGAGAGAAAAAACACGCTAAAAATAGGGCCCTGAGTTTTTCCTTCATGCCCTACTAATATGGTAGTTCTTATTCTAAATCAGCCTCAGCAATCATGCATATCTAAAAAATTATTTATCATATTCTCATAACATGGCTTATACACTACTGGTGTGTTTTAAGGACTGGCGTAATGATATTTTTAGCGCGGTTCCTCCCTCCCCCATAGGGAGGAACCCCGCTTATAAGGTTGATACAATGAAACAATCCGGAAGTGCCGACAAGAAAATTTCGCGTTTCAGAACCCCTAGAGACCGAAAATAACGGTGGTTAAAATTTGTATATATATATATATGTATATATTTATTTATATATATATATATATATATATATATATATATATATATATATATATATATATTTGTCTGTTCGCTCTGTAGCTCCGAGACGAATGGTACGATTTTGATGAAATTTGGTACAAAAATCTTTCGTCCAATTTGAAAGGTCAAGTTCGTTAACCAGCAGAATCCGCCCACTGGAAGATGGCGTTTGGGGCGAAATTCGCGCAAAAAAAATCGTAACGCTTACGTTTTTGAGTTCATATGCTTGTAAGTACTCTTTTTATATGCTGCCTGTGCTAGGAAAACGAATGAAACCATTTTCAATGCGATAGCTTTAACCGTTTTCGAGAAAATTGGAAAAATAGTTTTTGAATACCGTTTTTGGTTTGGGTACTTAGAATCATGGGATTCAGTTGAAACATTTTCTGCATGTTCTTCTTTCATTAAAACTAATATGTTGAAAGTTTTGTTACGTTTGGAGTTAAGGAAGGGTTAGAATAAAATATTTTATTAACAGACATAATACGTTTTGGTAACTTTGTATACTTTCATTAATATCTCGAACACGGTTGGGAAATCGTGGTAAGTAGATAGAAACTATTTGAAAGCTTACTAAATTTTCTAAAAAAAAGATTCTAAAACTATTTTTGATTAGGTTATGTCAATCGGAGAAATAAGTGCTTAAATCATCAAATACGTCGGGTTTTTTTTTCTTATGAACGGGTTTTTGTCGTTCTTTTTGTAATTTTTAGCGCGGTTCCTCCCTCCCCCATAGGGAGGAACCCCGCTTATAAGGTTGATACAATGAAACAATCCGGAAGTGCCGACTAGAAAATTTTGCGTTTCAGAACCCCTAGAAACCGAAAATAACGGTGGTTCAAATTTGTATATATATATATATATATGTATATATTTATTTATATATATATATATATATATATATATATATATATATATATATATATATATTTGTCTGTTCGCTCTCTAAATAGAAGACGAATGGTCCGATTTTGATGAAATTTGGTACAAAAATCTGTCGTCCAATTTGAAAGGTCAAGTTCGTTAACCAGCAAAATCCGCCCACTGGAAGATGGCGTTTGGGGCGAAATTCGCGCAGAAAAAATCGTAACGCTTACGTTTTTGTGTTCATAAGCTTGTAAGTACTCGTTTTATAGGCTTCTTGGGCTAGAAAAACGAATGAAACCATTTTCAAGGCGATAGCTTTAACCGTTGTCGAGAAAATTGGAAAAATAGTTTTTGAATACCGTTTTTGGTTTGGGTACTTAGAATAACGGGATTCAGTTGAAACATTATCTGCATGTTCTACTTTCATTAAAACTAATATGTTGAAAGTTATGTTACGTTTGGAGTTAAGGAAGGGTTAGAATAAAATATTTTATGAACAGATATGAAAAGTTTTGGAAACTTCGTATACTTTCATTAATATCTCGAACACGGTTGGGAAATCGTGGTAAGTGGATTGAAACTATATGAAAGCTTACTAAATTCTCTACAAAAATGATTCTAAAACTATTTTTGATTAGGTTATGTCAATCGGAGAAATAAATGCTTAAAACTTCAAATACGTCTGTTTTGTTCTTATGAACGGGTTTTTGTCGTTCTTTTTGTAATTTTTGTCTTTTTTCCTGGGTTTTTTATTGCTTTTTATTTTTTTATGAAATGGGAAGACTTGTCCCTTGTCCTTCTGTATCAATTAGATAGGCTTTATTAGCCGTATTATTCTATATAGGCTTTATTAGGCAGGGGAATCTAGTCGATCGTGAAGACTTTTTCTTGGTCCTTCAGTATCGACTAGATAGGCTTTATTAGGCTTTCTATCCTATAAGGCCATAAGTGGGAAGGGGATTCTACTTAAACTTGAATACTTGTTCTTGGTCCCTTTGTTTTGGGAACTTTGTATAAAATAAAATATTTTATTAACAGACAAGAAAAGTTTTGGTAACCTTTTATACTTTCGTTAGTATCTCGAAAACCGTTGAGAATCTTGGTAAACGGATGGTTTCCATTCGAAAGCTTACTAAATGCTCTGGAAAACAGGTTCTGAAGAAAGTTTTGATTAGGCGATGTCAAACGGAGAAATAAGTACATATAACTTAGAAGTTTGATAAACGATAATTGATTTCGGTAATTTATACGGTTCTTTTTGTCTGTTTTTATTTCTTGTTATTTTGTTATTGCTTCTAGGAGGAGGATGTATTTCTCAATAAAACAGGGGAATAAATACAAATTCTTTGAACCTGTAACAGAACTGAAAACGTAAATATTCTCTGTGTAGAGTCAGTCCGGGTCGAGATAGTAGGCCGGTTCAGGTAGGCTGTTATTGCACTTCATAAATCAAGATTCATTGTTCTCATCAAGCATTCTAGGACAGCTGACAGTTACCTTTACCTGTAGCAAGTCATGCAGCCAAATTCTGTACTAGAAATATAATTATATTTTGTGGTTGAATGTGGCCGTAGTTCAATAAAAAATAACACTACTTTCTCATTTTCATGTACAATTTTATTTTGTTTAATTGCATTTAAAAGTAAAATGGATATGTTTGCACTGCAAGTTAAGTAAATTAGAAATATATTCGTAGAAGAGTCTTCGTAGACCGAAACTTGGGACGGCAGAAAGAGTAATTTCTGCTTAGGATAGTTTCATCCCTAGCCGAAAGTCATGTTTTTTTTTTGTTTTTTTTTTTTCATATTTGTTTACATTAGGAATGATGCAAACAAAGTAATAACTGTTTCTATTCTAAGTCTACAAAATAACACTAGGGATATGAATGGAACCGCGCTAAGATGACGCAGTTCCTGCGAGTCGGACTTTTTTGTCTCTTTCCCTTGGTTTTTTATTGCTTTTTATTTTTGTAATTTCTTATGTTGGGAAAATGTATTTGTGTGTAAAACAGGATAGGAAAAATGAGACCAATTTTCTGTTGCTAGAAATAATGAAAATTTTGGGAACTTCGTATACTTCCATTAATATCTTGAAAACGGTTGAAAATCTTGTGAAGCAAAAGGTTACCATTCGAAAGCTTACCAAATGGTCTACAAAAAAGGTTCTGAGGAAAGTTTTGAATAAGCGATGTCAATCGGAGAAATAAGTGCTTAAACTTTGAAGTAATTGATTTCGTTTATTTCATACGGTTCTTTTGGTCTGTTTTTATTCCTATTTTTTCATTTCTTATAGTTGGATAATGTATTTGACAATAAAACAGATTAATTAAAATAAGAAAATTGTTAGAAATATCAGGCTGTACCGTATGAAATGTCAGTTTTGGATTTGCCGATTTCCTTCAAATGTCTTGAAACTGTCGAGGCTCCTAATCCGAGTTCTTTGGCATATTCCCTATTGTTTGCAATTGCTTATAGTAGTCAAATGTATTTGCCAATAACACAAGATACTTATAATTAGAATATTTTATTTTTGCGGAATCTTGGGATTCTCAGATCCCGTATGAATATCTATTAGGCCCCCTTCGTATGTTTTCCTTAATATCTCGAAAAGGGTTAGGAAATCGTGGAAAAATGTTTTGAAGAAATGTTTGATGGGGTCGTCACATTAGGAGAAATAAGTGCTTAAAACTTAGTTAGTTAGTTTCGTTTATTTAAACGGATCTATTTGTGTGTTTCCCGCAGTTTTTTTTTTCACTGCTCGTTATTTTTGTAATTTCTTATAGCAGTCAAATGTATTTGTCAGTAAACAGGATACGTATAATTAGAAGCAATATTTTGTTTGTTAGAAATCGAAGATGCCGTATGAATATCTAGAATACAGTACTGGTCTTGATTTCGTTCTTTAGAATTGTTCTTGGTATTCCCTATTTTCATCTGTTACCCATAGTTTTTTATTGCTGGTAGTTTTTCTTATTGATTATAGAATATAAATCTATTTGATTATAAAACAGGATACGTAAAATTAGTAAGAATATTTCGGAGATTTCTGAGCGAAATGCCTTGTAAGATTTTCTACCACCACGAACGGCATTTTTCCTCTATTTTTATCCACCAGATAGGCTTTATTTGGCATATTAATCTATATATGTTTTATTAAACAGGGGATTCTGATGAAATGTCGTGTTTTTGCCGTGGATTTTAATTACGATGTATCTAAGATTGGGTAACGTTAGCGAGTCTACATAGTTAAGAACCGACGACGGAGGTAGACTTCTCGCTATGATTTAGTCTACATATGTATATTAAGTCCTAAATCCAAAAAATAAACTTCACAACGTTTAGATACTATGAGCGAATGCTGTGCCCATAGAAACAGAAAGTCGGCCTGCGAAGAGTTAATCCTCAAGAGCTGTAAATATACCCCAGGTATCTGCCGACACAAATACTAAGCCCAGACAGGTACGGAGAGCCTGGAAGTAACCTTAGGAATTCATTCACCAAAATTTCTTAAACTATACTAGATTCTGGAAATAACACAGTTCCATACATAGGTTATATACTAAATATTCATAAAGATTACTTAGTTGTAACCCGATTCATCAATTAGCAATCAATAGTTTTCAACGCAGGTTATATACTAAATATTGATAAAAAGTATTTAATTAGAAAAAAACAAGCTTTCTCAAGACTTTTTTTTGGTCCATTTGTATCTACTCCTTAGACTTAATTAGGTATATTATTCTATATCTTGACTTGTTATTCGTCAAGACTTGTTATTTGCCCTTCCGTATCTACTAGATAGGCTTTATTCGGCATATTATTCTATATAGGCTATATTAGGCATGGTATTCTACTCAATCTTTCTTGTACTTCTTCTTGATCCTTCTGTATCCACTAGAAAGGCTTTATTAGGCATATTTTGTATTGATTTATAGAGCTTTGCTTTAGAATTAGAGCCGGATTGTGTAATTTCCGCTTCTGTGTATAAGTTAACTACTGTCGGTGTCCCTGACACCTTAACATCACTTTTATTCGAGATGTTCGAGAGGATTTCGACAATTTTCACGATATATATAAAAAAAAAAAAAGTTTATTTCTTTTCTAAGCTTTTCAAATGACACTAGGGATATGAACGGAACCGCGCTAAGATGATGCAGTTCCTGCGAGTCGGAATTTTTCCCATCCATTGAAAAATAAATTTTGTATGTAACCATGTCTAGAGCTAGCCCATCATGCTTAGGTTCTGATAGTTATGGCAGGATACTTATGTCAGACAGAAATTTTGACTCATGTAAACTGCAAACAAATTATATCTGAGATGTATATTTCTATCACGACCAATAAGGGTTCGTTTACATCTGACACTTCTCGCAGGAAATATATCTCAGGTGTGGGATATAATAATTACTCCTTTTTTTCCTGTGAGAAGTGTCAGATGAAAACGCTCCCTGCGGGTTGGTCATCACTCTTTTCTTGCTGTTGTTTTGTATTCTGTTTAGGTACTTGGAAAATATTTATTTATTTTTCTCCCAAGGTATTTACTGTCTATTTTTTTTAAACCACATTGTTTTATCATTACCAGTTTATTTTGGTAATGTAATATTTAGATTCTTGTAGTTAATGTATTGATTAAATTAATGTTTGTTTATATGGTTAAATTAATTTTTGTTTCTTAGAAGAACCCCCCCCCCTCCTAATTAACCGATTTCATTTTTTTTTTACAACATATTTTCCTCTGTAGTTGGTCACTACGAATACCGAGTTTCGTTTAAATATAACAACCATTACGGCTGGTAGTGGCAAATTGGTAAGTTGGGTCCGGAGTAACCCTCACTCCCTACTAATGAACCGATTTAGTTCATTTTTACAACACATTTTCCTATTAAGATGACCACAACGAATATCGAGTTTCGTTGCTATACAATGAAAATTGCGGCCGGTAGGAGCAAATAACTACTTTTCATGCGGAGTACCCCCCCCCCCCCCCCTCCAGATAGTCCGATTTTGCTGTTTAAAGAACTCGGTCAATCGTTTGCTAGGTTAATACTATATACCAAGTTTTGTGACGAAAAAACAAAACTCTGGTGTGTATCGTGTTAACGATAGTTTATCAAATGTTTGAAGTGATTCTTTACATTGGCATAAAGTTTTTATTTATGAGCCGATTGACATGAAACAAACACTAAATGTTAGGTGAAGCTTACCAAAATATATCAGTAAAAACCCAATCTAAATCGGATAAGCCGTTTCTGAAATTAGCACGCACAGACAAACAGATACAAATTCTAAAAATCATTGTTTTTTGGTTCCATTGCGTTGATAAAGGCCCCCAATAGTATTTCCCCCCCCCCCGTAAAACTTCCATTTACAGACAGCGATCCATTACAGTTTTATTATATGTATAGATATAAACCTTATTTCATACTAAATTTATTATAAATTACTTGACCACACATCCACATATTATTTTAAAATTAATCTAATTGCTATCATCTGGCAAACAAATTTTCTTGGGGTCAATATTTGTACAGATTGTGCACTTTTCATGTACAAGGACCTGTGCAGACTCTACAAAAGATTTGGATATTTCCTTGAGTCCCCGGGGTTTCACAAAACCACGGACTCAAGAGATAATCCACAGAGAGGGAGCCCACTATTGAAGCTCCTTCCCTGAAGCAGAACGCAATGGTTAAGGCCATAGCACTCTGCACAGGGGTTTGGTTGTTGATACGAATTAGAGACACTGGTTCCATCCAATGATTAATTTCTCTCTGCATCCTTAAAGGTCTGTTGCATGTACGGCCACATACTTCGAGCATAAAATATTTCACATAGGCCTGTCCAGAAATTTTACCTTTTCATTGTCAGAGCTGTAACGGCTGTAAAGCTAATAAATACATATTATTTCTAGTAATTGGCGTTCACACATGATTTATGAATATATTTTTTCTTTAACTCGAAAGCAAAAATGTTTTCCAAAATTCTAGTGGCATAAGGATCCCATATCCACTTAATAAACCGGCAGCAGGGTAAATTGTTAAGCAGGGTTGTAGCTTCAAGATTGCATTCACCAAAGAATTTTTGAAAAATACCTTCAAACCTTCATTGATAAAACCCTCAGTGCCCAAAATGACCCTCGTTAAAATTGTCATACTCTTGTGTGTCTGATATTTGATAGCAGGCGCGACTTTTATTCTTTCCCCATGAAACTGAGTTTTAAACATTTCCAAAGCAAAAACCAGGACAAGTTAATAATCAGCAAAATTTTCAATTAGGAGTGGGAGCTTATAGACCTAATGATTAATATGCCACAAGAAACTGCTCTGCAGCTTATGAGTTCTTGTAACAAAACTTGCTATATAGCAAGTTGAATATATTTGTACATCACTTGAATACATATAATATATGCATGTAGAATATTATGCTATATGCATTCAGAACTAATGAGAGTAGTGTACTGTGTAAAGATGAAATCCTAAACCA
Organism: Gonocerus acuteangulatus; assembly: GCA_946811695.1. Taxonomy (NCBI): domain Eukaryota; kingdom Metazoa; phylum Arthropoda; class Insecta; order Hemiptera; family Coreidae; genus Gonocerus; species Gonocerus acuteangulatus. Next base: position 46,010,566 of record OX328127.1, read on the forward strand.
TTTCAAGTAAGAAATTAAATTAAAGTTTTTTGTTCTGCTGATTGTAACAAATGTAAAAGAGCAAAACTTTTTCTGTTTTATTTAAAGTTTAATATGCCTTTTTTAAAGAAAGAGATTATTTGGAACCCACAACCTTAGGCAAGTAGAGTAACCCTAAGCATCATCGAGCCCCCAAAAATAAAATAAAATATTTAAATTAAAATGTTTGTTCTAAGCAGATGTTACAAAAATTACAATTTATTTAAACAGTTTTCTTTCTTTTAGCGTGTTTCCTCCCTCCCACAATAGGTAGAGAAACCGCTTATGAGGTTGACCCCAATAAAATCAAGAAGTGCCAACTAGATACCTTCATGTTTCAGAACTTATAGTTCACTAAAATAGCGGTGGTTCAAATTTGAATAAATATACATGTCTGTTGGTTCTCTAGCTTGCTCAAAAATGGACTGATTTTAATGAAATTTGGTACAAAAAGTGTTTCTGTAATTTGAAAGGTCAAGTTCGTTAACCAGCATAATCCGGCCACTGAGACATGGTTTCGACATGGAAGAAAAATGTAATGCTTACGTTAATAAGTAATTGAATGTGGGGAATCTAATGAAACCATTTCCAAGGCTATGTCTATAACCGTTGTAGAGGAAACTGGGAAAAACTAGATTTTTCTTATGATTTTCGGATGCATTCTTTTATTTTTCTTGTAACCGGGTGGAAATCGCAGTAAATGTAAAGCGTCCATATGAAAGCTTATTAAATTTTCTACAGGTTCAGTTCTTATGCGTCTTTAGATACAGCGATCACATTCAGAGAAATAGGTATGTACATGGAGTAATTTCCGCTCAGGATACTGTCAATTTCCTGTTGAGGTGCCTAAGATCTTGTTTCACTTCACTTTACGCTATGTGAAATTTGTTTGGTGAGTGAAGTTAAGAAATGCATTTATTTACCAATGCCATCTTCCCACCAATCAGTGAATCAATACTTGTGAAGAGTTAGTTGGATTTTCTGCACAGTGGAATGAAAGCTACAAGAAGTCTGTAAATTACACTAATGGATTACAAACTGAAACATTAATTGTCGATGCTTTCAAGTTCAAATTAAATCCTTGGCAATATATGTTCTCTGGAGAGCAGGTCGTACTATCAGCAGCATTGCATCATGCGATTTCAGTACAAGAGACTAACAGTTTTCTGCAGAGTGTGTTCTGAAAGTATGTAATGCAAATGAATTTCCAGTGCCACTGTTATTGGTTGGAGAAGGATCAGACCACTTGGGGTAGGTGGGCGCCCTAAGCTTTGCTGCAAAACTAGTCTCACAGCTCTCCAAGCTGTGGAATTGACAGGATGTCAGTTATTCTAAACCTCTTCGCACTAACTACATCATGGAAAAAATGGAAAAAGCAATTTACGTGATTACGTTTTGCGCTTAACTGAAAAGATCTCTTAAGGAGACTATCAAAAGGATTTGTGATGCTCATCAAGACTCTGCTCTGTCTTGTTCACAAGTTTCGAGGAGGTTAAAGGCCTTTTAGGAAGGCTGGGAAGATGTTCAAGACAAACAACGCTCTGGGCAGCCGTTAACCAGCAAAATTGACAACCATGATGTCCATAAGGAGTTCGTTCCTCGAGAGCAGACCATTTACACTGCCTACTATCTGGATGTGCTGGAAACACTCTAAAATAGGTCCATCACAAGAAAAGACATCTCAGTTAGCTGGCAACTCCGTCACAATAACGCACTACGATTTCGCAAGTTCCTGGCCAAACACCAGTTCCTACCGCTGCCTCACCCCGCAGACTTCTTTTTGTTCCCTTGGGTAAATTTTAAGTGTTTGTGCAAATCACTTCAATAAATTACTTTTTTTTTTTTTTTTTGAAAAAAAAAAAAAAAAAAAAACATGAAAGGCTGTATAATCTTGGGACAGTCTGGGATCCTGACTCCAGCCCTCGAATGACATTAGTATAAGATCAAATCTTTTAGTGCATGCCCAATTTTAAAACATAAGTCCTCCAGAAACATAATGGACATAATGGGTTTTAGACATGACATGTGTTAGAAGCTCCAGAGCAGTTTGCCCAAGTTTCTGGTGACTTGCTGCTTCGAGGTGGAAGCTGGATATGTAGGTATCCCTTTAGGATAGGTGAGAGATGAGTTGAGGCCTAAAGGCACGGGTACCTCTCTCATCGTTTCCTACCTCCTTCGAATGACCCACTAAGCCAAACTCTCCCCCCCCCCAATAATCTTTTATTAAAAATAAATCCTCTTTTGAATAATTTATAGAATATTATAAACAAACAAAATGATAATAGTAAACACTAATACTTATGATGACTAATAAACTTTTAAAACTGGTAAGAATGTTGTGAACAGTTATGTATACTTTAAAAAGCTGATGAAAACATTTTGGGAAAAGAAATGTACAATGTTTTATAATTCAGTAACTGACCTCTTCTTGATATGTCTATGGTGATCAAGGCTTTAAAAAAAAGTTAAACTTAAATACACCTCTTAAGTAGCATTCATTATCAGCACTGTGTTTCTGGTTCAAGATGAATTTTCAATAAGTTCTTAACTTGATAAGATTTCAATTCACTGGGTTTATGGTACCTGAATAACTCATGCAGAATTCGTTGTCGACTTTTTTCCTGGAGTGATGTTTTAATTTGGAAAGTACGAGGGAAGACATTGACGGACTTCTAAATGGATAGAATTTAAAATCAAAGCTTTACGGAGATAGAATGCTTGAGGGAACCTTACAAGTTGAGGGCGCTGGAACGGTTGGAGCAAATATGTTATTTTAAAGTTCCATAATATTCCTAGTATTGTTCTCTAGGCAAGGAAATATGCATTAGCTATCTATAACATTAATATGTAAACAAATATACATTATCATTCTTCCCTCTTGCTTTGAACTTATGGTTTTCACAAATTGAACAATGAATATACTTCATTAAAGAGGTATATCAACATTTTATTATTATTATTATTATTTATTAAAAGTACAGATTCTAAAAATTACAGGCATGTAAGTGTAATTGCATTATGATCCCAGTAAAATCATTTTAGCTAATATTATACAAATTCATTAAAGAGAAAAAAAGACAAATAATAGCACAACACAGTTTTAACAATATAAATTCCTATGCATTTTAATAAATAAATGTAATTTCTCTTTTAACATACACTAATAAATCTTATCATTAATAATAATTTAATATATTTAACAATAATAATTTAACAACGTTTAACATTTGTTTAATTTTTATCTTAAGTCCGAAAATCTTACGTTCTTATTTGTTACAATAAACGTAATTTGTATGTACAAACAAAATAACATATGTACAATTTTCATTGAAATTATATTTTAAAATATACAATGTTAATTATAATGAAGGCTATTTGGTAATTAATTATTGTTGAAAGGCCCCACAGTGGCTTTTTATGCGTGTTTGGCACTACTGATTTTGTGATATAATACAGTGTTAATTCAATCAGTTGCCATGGTGTTCTTTCTGTAATTCATTCTTTTAAATCAATAAACACGGCATCACTTAATCTATAGTTTTAGATACAAGTTAAATCTAAATATTCCTAAAGCACTTGAAAGATTAGCAAGTAAAAAGTGTTTTTCAAGAGATAATTGTTTTTAAATGTAAATGTAAAGCTTCATTTATAGCAACATAGCTTTATACAAAAAGATTGCTTAGTACATAATGTATTATTTATGAAAAGTATACACTTCTGTGGAATATTCAATTTCTTGGAATATCCACTTTCTTGGAATAAGCGAATAAGAATAATAAAGTGATAGTAATGAAAATTTTTAAAAATATCTTCACTTGAAATCAGCCTTCATTCTTGGAATCACTGTTTAGCTACACCATGTTATCATAGAGAACTCAGTGCATATTGTTCATTTATTATGATATTGTACTTTTTTCTATCACAATATTAGCATTTTTTCATTTTTTTTATTTCCTAACCATTTATTGAGCGTAATAATTTAAAAATTTAATTTGCTCACTCTTCTTTACAATTGGTGCAGACCTATTGTCATAGCACTTAATGTACACTTATTTTTAATAAATTAGTAACTATTTCGTTTTGTCAAACCTGTTGTTCGTATGATATGATGTAATGTGACTCGTAAACTTGAAATGCTAGAACAGTAACTATTTCAAGTAAAGAATCAATTAGGTCTACATCACTAAAAATATATTTTTATATTTAATGAAGGAATTCAACTAAGAGAGAAGAATAGAGTAAAATGTAGAATCAAAATCTATATGCAATATTGAATATAATGTGAGATTTAAAGGAAGAAGGAAAAAATATTCTCTCTAATCAAAATGTTTAAATCAGGTGATTAGATTTGGGGATAACTGGCCATTTGAGCATGTGTTGCGATGGTTGACCCGAGGGGTGTGAGCGCTCTCGACGCTCCTCCGAAGCAAGTATCAATATTCCTCCTCTTCGTCAAAATCATCTTCCTCTTCCTCCCTAAGAAAATAAACACACAAATTTTAAAAACAATATGATTTTTAATATTAAAAATCAGCGAAACATATATTGATAGACTAAGAGACAACTGGCAAATCCCACACAACTTGCTTGACTTATTATCACCAGGTAGCCCTTACATCTACACTAAACTTCAACATTTAAAGACAAACAACATTTACTTTAAAATTTAATAATAATAATAAAAAAAAAAAAAACTCTAAAATTTAATTATAATTGAGTCTTAAAATCAACAACAAACTCTAAATTGACATTTGTCTGGAACAAACATAAAAATAGTATTTTTATTTTGAGGTGCTTATTTTTTTATATTTATTTTATCTTTTTGCTTATTATTTTGGCTCATTTTTTTGTATTTTTTAAAATTTTTGATTTTTTTTTTTTTTTTTTTTCGGACCAGGACTGATTTTTAATGTTATAAACCTGTGAAAAGAGACCATTGCTGAAGTTGTGGGACTCAAATAAATAGATAAATAAATAATATTAAAAACATCCTGATCATCATGTGAGTTATTTTTATTTATTTCTTAGGATTCAAATATAGACACTTCTTATTGATGTGTAAATAATTCTGAAGGTTGCACTAGAATGCAAAAAGCTTTGAGCCTGACACCACAAAAATTCACTTTTCTAATGAAGAATAATGCATTGGGGGGGAATGCGTTGGTGCGTCATCTCCATAATGATAAAAATTATAAATAAATACACCAAAAGAGGTCAACGATTCTTTATTGAAAGTAAAGATATTTCAAGACTACTGTCTTTCTTCTTACCTACTCGTTACAACTGAAGATCAGACAGTAGTCTCAACAAATCTTTACTTTCATTAAAGAATCATGGAGCTCTTTTGATGTTTTGGCACTTTACGAATGAATTTATATACATGTATGAGTGTTGTGTCTATTAATCACAACACCAGCCTCAGTTTCCTTTTTAGCGCGGTTCCTCCCTCCCCCATAGGGAGGAACCCCGCTTATAAGGTTGATACAATGAAACAATCCGGAAGTGCCGACAAGAAAATTTCGCGTTTCAGAACCCCTAGAGACCGAAAATAACGATGGTTCAAATTTGTATATATATATATATATATTTGTCTGTTCGCTCTCTAGCTCGAAGACGAATGGTCCGATTTTGATGAAATTTGGTACAAAAATCAGTCGTCCAATATGAAAGGTCAAGTTCGTTAACCAGCAAAATCCGCCCACTGGAAGATGGAGTTTGGGGCGAAATTCGCGCAGAAAAAATCGTAACGCTTACGTTTTTGAGTTCATAAGCTTGTAAGTACTCTTTTTATAGGCTTCTTGGGCTAGGAAAACGAATGAAACCATTTTCAAGGCGATAGCTTTAACCGTTTTCGAGAAAATTGGAAAAATAGTTTTTGAATACCGTTTTTAATTTGGGTACTTAGAATCATGGGATTCAGTTGAAACATTTTCTGCATATTCTACTTTCATTAAAACTACTATGTTGAAATTTTGGTTACGTTTGGAGTTAAGGAAGGGTTAGAATAAAATATTTTATTAACAGACATAAAAAGTTTTGGTAACTTTGTATATTTTCCTTAATATCTTGAAAAAGGTTAAGAATTTGGTAAACGAAAGAATACCATTAGAAAGCTTACTAAATGCTTTACAAAAAAGGTTCTGATGAAAGTTTTGATTAGGCGATGTCAATCGGAGAAATAAGTGCTTAAAACATTAAAGTAATTGATTTTGCTTATTCGAACTGTTCTTTTTGTCTGTTTTTATTCCTTGTTATTTTTTAATTGCTTATAGTTGGATAATGTATTTTACAATAAAACAGATTAGGCAAAATAAGAAAAACAATTCATTGTTAGAAATATAGCTTGCCAAGAGAAAAAGATTCGTTGACGTCTTTTGAATATTTTCAATTGCCTTTATGCTGTTGGTTTTTTTTATTTTATTTTTTAATTGATTTTATCTGTAGAATTATTACTATAGTAAAAGAACACAGGAATGTGTGAAAATATTTGATATTTTCCAATTCATTGAAACGTATGAAATGAAGTATCGGTAGAAGAGGATTCTAGGGTCTTGCGGACCTGACCCCAGGTATAGCCAGCCATAAAACCCTTTGAACAAAGGCCGAGGAAAATATTATCTGTTTCTATTCTATGCTTTTCAAATGAGAATAGGGATATGAACAGGAACCGGGGTCTCCCGTGGTCTAATGGCTAGCGCCTTGGATTCATAAGCGGGAGATGGTGGGTTCGATTCCCAACCTCCGGCAGGAATTTTATCATCCCACGGCTCGCTGGTGAAATTCCTCGCTACACCCTGGATGTCGGCGCTAATAACCTAGATGTAGATGTGGCGTAAAAAAAAAAAAAAAAAAAAAAAAAAAAAAAAAAAAAAAAAAAAAAAAAAAAAAAAAAAAAAAAAAACTGGAACCGCGCTAAGATGACGCAGTTCCTGCGAGTCGGACTTTTCTTTTTTTTTTGCCATGAAACGTGACATGTAGCATTCTCATAGCAAATTAGCATTCTGATTAAACAAGTTCGTTAACCAGCAAAATCGGTCCATCAGGAAGGGGTTTTCTCCAAATTGTTAATATTTGGCTAAGTGTCTAATTATTTGGTATATTGCAACAAAAGTTGTTATATACAGTGGTAATATAATGAGAAAAATGTGGTGTGAAAATAAGCAAAATCAGTCTACCCGGAAGGATAGTTTACTGATGACCAGAAATGTTAATATTCCCCTATTGCTCAAAATTTGTATTTATTGTTTTTTATTATTTTGTACAATGAAATTAATTGTTGGGATAGTGTTCCTCTAGGCTTCAAATTCATGAAATGTAATATAACAGGCATTATCTCATTGTATTGTAGAATTGGGCTATGTATCAGGTTGCCACCTTCTCTAAAATTCCGTGATGGAGCAAGGAAATGTTTTAGCAAGCCCCGAATAAACTCTACTTGACAAAAACAGGATATGAACCTGCATAGTTGTGGGAGACTAGCATGCTGCCATGGGGACGCCCCCAAGATTCATTGTTATGTATGTTTTTCTCATTGCTCAAAAAATAATTGTGCTGATTGGTCTCATTTTTCAACCACAGACGACATGGATAGACAAAATGAGCTAATGAAGCATCCAAAAAAATACATATTTATTTTATTTTATTTTGTAAATCACTACATTGAATACCCTTTGGTTAATTTTTGAAAAATTCAGATCATTTACGAAATAAAAAAATGTAAACGAAGTTCAAGAAAAAGCTACTAAAAAAAATCGAATATAATAATAAACAAATAGCAGTTGCAAAATAAAATTTATACGGGTATATGTATATATGTATATATATATATATATATATATATATATATATATATATATATATATATTTTGATGTTTATTTTTTGTTGCTGGGATTATATTTTTGGATGGAACGGAATTTTTCTCTAATGGTGGTACTCCTCCTCACTTACTCCTGGAATATTTCGCTAGATTCCTCTGTGGATTCATCAGCCAGATCATTGTTGTTTCTTCCTCGGTGGTTGCCGAGGGAATGTAAGGCGCCCTGATCGAGACAAATGTCATTCTCTCGGCAACCACCAAGGAAGAAACAACAATGACCTGGCTACGAAGCTAGAGAAGAATCCAGTGAAATATTCCAGGAAGAAGTGAGGAGGAGTACCACCGCTGGAGAAAAAATGCCATACCATCCAAAAATATATATATACCCGTTTACTATTTTTGCCATATAAATATAAAAAGATGTAAAACAGTTCTGAAAGACTGATATGTGTCCCTTTCAATGAGTGAATCTTAGACCAATACAGGGTGTGTTCTGAAAGCAATGGAATTTTTTTTTTAAAAGTAACCGATTTGGACAAACACATAAAATTATCCAAAGTACTATCCTTAGGCCCTGCAGATTTTTCCAGCATCTCTGTCATTGTCGGTTTTCTCCACAGAAGGCTTTTTCGAGATATCTCGCAAGGTCCGTTACATGACTGATTGGATCTCTTTTATTGATGAAAAACAGGTTCTTTTCAGGACTGCCTTAATCCGAAGGATTAAAAAGAGGTCTGCTGGGAGGGGGGGGGGGAGAAGTGTGGACTATTAAGAGAGGTTGGGCATCATTGGCACCCAGTGTTTTGCCAGAAACTTGCACATTGTTGCGTGTTGTACCAAGACGAGTTATCGTGATGGAGGTGCCATGTTGCAGAGATGTCATCTCTCATTCAGATAACCCTTTTTCTGTTCATGAGGAACAAACTCTTTATGTTCCACATTGCTGTTTGACGGCTGCCCAAAGCATTATTCACCGTGAACCTCTTCCTGATCCTCCTTTAAGCCTTTAACCACCTCATAATTTGTGTGTGGGACAGAGCAGAATTCCCTCACAAATAGTTTTGTTAGTTTCTTCAAGAGATTTTCTTAGTTTAGCACAAAAATTATTCATGTAAAGTTGCTCGATCCATTTCTCCAATGACACGGTTAGCATGCAGAGGCTTACAGTAACTGACGCCCTGCCGCTTGCACACCTTGGAGAGTACTGAGAACAGTTTCAAAGCAAATCTTGGCGTCCCTCCCCACCTACCTGAAGTGGTCAGTTCCCATTCCAAACCCTAGGAGTGGCTTGAGAAAATGAATTATTTTCGATTCCTACCCGGATTCTTAACCTTTTCAGCTTATATTAAGAAACATATACCTGTACATCTCTACAGATACTAATATTGATAGAATACCAACTACTGTGTGTATAACTGTCTGTTAACCCACTGATATTCGATTAACCCAAACTTTAACTCACAAACGATAGTCAAAAACTGATTAAATATTTTTCATTTATTTAGGAAGTGTTTTATCACCACCATAAACATTACGAAATAAATAAATACATTGGGTCATCATCCAGAAGAAGTATCATAATAAATAAAAAAATTAAAAGAAAAATAAATAAAACAAATAAGTAAATAAAGATAGGCATGTTTATGATTTTATTTGTATATGTAACCTTTCCTTCACATATGTGAAATATCCAAAATTAAGTTTTCGGGTAATTATACTCACATAGTTTTTTGCCCTAAAAAACAAACAAACATATATGAAATATAACAAACAAATAAACAACTCTAGAATTTAAACCCTTAAAAAAAAAAAAAAAAATGTGTGAAGACCTATTTTTCTCTTGAAATAATGGCGAAGAATCGCTATCGCCCATCAAAACAAATAACATAGTTTTTTTCCTTGTCTTTACTGCATTAATATTAACTTTTCTTGATAACTAATACATCCAAACAAAGCATTAAAAATAATTATGAATTTGAGCTACTTTCTTTTGTTTTAGACAAAATTCAATAGTGATTCATGCATAAAAACATTAACATTAAAAATATCACATTTTTTAACATAAAAAATATGAATTCTACTGAATAATAATGAATTTCAAAATTTACATGTGAGTCAACACTATTCAAAAGCCATCCACTCTAATTAGGAAGGTAACCTATTTATGAAAAAAGTTACAATTGGAAGTCATTCCAATTTTGTTGATACATTTTTAAGGAACTTTTTTCTTTGTGAATGTTTCCAATTGGTTAATTACCTCTTAAATAATACAACATTTTATAGTGATTAGAGTAGACTTTTCTTCTAATAATATTGCTTTGAATAAGAAGCACAAGCAGTTGAATTAATGTCACTCGTGTTAATTTAATTTTCATGACTATATCAAGTATTCATGCACATCAAAGTCTTCTAATTTTATATTTGTGTCAGAAACGTTTTATTAGTAAAACATGCTTTTTTAATGTATAGATTGAAACACATGTTTAAATTAGCTTATTAAAAATTCAAATACATCTACTTGTGCATCAACATGCTTTAGAAATAAGTGATTGACTATTTAGAGATTAAGAATATATACAAGTGCCAAGGGAATGAATGTTGTGAGAGTTTTAGTGTTTTATCTTTATCAATGAAAAATAAAATAAATACTTTTTTTTAATAAAATTAATATCCATAATGTGAAGGATCTTACATGAGTAGTTTGTGTGCGTTTTGGCATGAAATTGTGTGTAATATTTTTGTAAAGCTATATTAAAAAAAATGTTCACCATATTTTTTGCCATGGTTATTATATTATGTCTATCTATTATTTTACCATTTGAGTGTTACCCTAAAACTTCTCTGCATTTTTTGTCATAATAGAAAAACTAAAATATTTGATCAACGAAGAGTTAAATTACATTTAATTTAAAGTTAGAGGCCTATAAGTATGTATTTATATTATTATAAGTTGGTTTAGCTAGCAGATTCTAATGTTCAAAGCTCCGGAAAAAAATTATTTTGTTAGAACATAAACTGCTCAAAATTTAGTTTCCAGTGTTAATAAAATTAAAATGTGATAGTTAATCGAAATTAAAATATAAGGTTCTACTGTGAAAATAATTTCATTTAATAAATCATTTACCATTCGTATATTTTTCAGTATAGCAATGCTTGTGCACAAATAAATATTGTTTTTTTTTCTCTATTATTATACTGTGGTTATTAAAGTAAAGTTAATTTAATTTTTACAGTTTGATTTTTACATCAGTTAGTCCAGACATTCATTTTCATATTTTACAAAACTCTTAATAAGGATAGAATAGACTTACAGCCTATGTCTGCCTTATGAGCTGATGAATAAAATGAATTAGTTATTATTTTCCTAAATATCCTGTATATTATTTTCTTAATATCCTCTGTAAACTTTGAGTTTTCCACAGTCTGAAGTTTTTGAGTAACACTATTTTAACCAAAATACATAAACAAACAGGAATCTTTTGGACACAATTTCATACCAGTTTGGTGAGGATTTCCTGTATATATCTATGAATTCACTTACAAGGAATCTGGGGGATCTACTCGGGCCTAGATCGTGACAAACTGTGGCTTACTCATGTTTTGAATGGAAGCTTTCCACGTAGGAAGACGAGTCGAGTGTGGGGCGAGACCTGTTACAGCTCGGGCAATACCAGTAGATGAGAACTCCAATCGAAATGGCAAACAGTAGGTTCGGGATGACTAAGGAGAGGATGAGATGCCTCAAGTTGTCGTCCCAGGAGTACCTCGCCACTACCATGTTCGGATAGGTCTTGCTGTAGTAGCAAGGGAATGGAACTCCTAGGTTTGAATATCCATACTTCTTCGCGAATTCTGAGCAGTTCACTCGAGGAGGATAGCCACAACCTTCTGTGTTGATGAAGAACCTTGTCTCTCCAACATCCCATTCCACTCGGTCCAAATCAATTGTTCCCTTAAAAAAAAAAAAAAAAAAATGTCTTATAACCGTGTATTTTTTTAGAAGAATTAAATTAATTTTAATTTTTTATAAGAACTATGTTTATATTTTTATAAATGGAAAAATCTTAGAAAAGATTAACTTGTTTTTCCACTCCAATTAGCAAGAAAACCTGTTGATGAAAAAAATTATAAATGTAAGCGATTACAATTTTATTGATTAATTTTTGTAGTACTGCCATTTGAATGTGGTACTTTTGGGTTTTATTTTGACATTAACAATCGAATGATAGATATATTTAGATATTTTAAGAAAATTTAAGAACACTTTTTGTCAATGTTTCCATATTGGGGTATTTTTTTTTTCACATTGCATTGACGTCTAGGCCATTAGCACTGCTGGAGTTGGAAGGATTATTTAAAAATAGAATAATAAATGAAAAAAATATATTTTTGCCACTTTTCTTCTTTGTGGTTAAGTCTAAATATAAAAAAAATAAATTGGTATTTCCAACTTCAGACTTTGGTTATTATTTCCAACCTAAATAATAAAACATTGTAACATGATCGGAGAAGAGTTTTCTTCTAATAATTTTGCGACGAATAAGAAAATTGCAAGAAAGGGTTAAAAAAATTATTCATATATCTTTTCTCAAATATAATTATTCAAATAAATCTATTTTCCCCCAACTCGCAGGTGTTCCATAAGGTGGAATTCTTAGTCCTGTCCTATTCTTGGCATACACAGCCGACATTCCAGCTCATCTTGACTCATCTCTCCATATGTTTGCTGATGATACAGCCATTTGCCAGCAGCCATGAGCCGAACCTCTCATCCAGGTCCCTTCAGGCACACCTTAACATCATAAATTCTTGGCTCGCCAAGTGGAGAATTAATGTAAACCCACAGAAATCCTGACACGTAACATTTACTCTCAGACGATCTATTTGTCCTCCGGTGTCCCTTAACAACTCATTTCTTCCTCAAAAATCCCAAATCCGTTACCTAGGACTTATACTCGACAAACGACTTGGAAACCACATATTACACTGAAGAGACAAGAACTTCAACCGACGGTCCAGACTTTTACGACACTTACTTGACAGACTTTAGACTTAACAACAAAAGACTCATTTACGTGCTAATACTCAGACCAATATGGACTTTTGGCAAAGAACTCTGAGGATCCACAAAGCTCTCCAACTCCTACAAAAAGCAATTATTACAGTCTAAAATCCTCCGTAAAATAACCGATGCTCCATTTGTTGGTCTACAATTTGACCCTCCATAACGACCTCCATATTCCATTGCCCAGCCCTTATCAAAAAAATTCTATCAAAAATTTCATTCAAAATTACACGGCCACCCTAATTAATGATTGAAAAGACCATTAGTGCCCTTAAAATTTAAAAATGTTTAATCTTTTGAAGTAAAATCACTTATTTTTAGACAACATGCATGATTGGTACCAGGTGACCTGACACTTTACTTCAACATCTAAACAAGCTCAAAATATACCTACAATTTTACTAAATTTTGTGATCATAATTGAAGTTTTATATCATGCAATAAAATTTTGTATTGTTGTGATTGAGCCAATCTCCCAGAACAGGCTCAATAACGGCAGTACAAATTGTAATGAATAATTATACATTTCCAATATAATGTAAATGTGTGCCAAAATTCAAATTGTGAGAGGGGGTTTAAACAGACCAAAACCTAGACCAGTCTTTTGAAGATTTTACATACCAATTTAATTTACTGTTTTATATATAGAACTACAAATTTCAAGAAAAGTGGCAAAACTGTTTTGTATTATAATTATGCATTCAACTATATATTTTTTCATTTATTATTCTATTTTTAAATAATCCTTCCAAATTCAGACTTGCACTGACTTGACTAGTTTTTACTCTGTTATATGAGTCCATTGCCAAAGTTGCAAAACTTGAAGAAATAATAAAGAAAACATTGCTAATTTTTCGCAGTGTTCATGAAAATGGGGTTTAGATCAATGGCAATCCTTCATTCAAATATTACCATTTTTCATAAACCTATTTCCATTCGATCACAGACTTTAAGCAACAGGGGTGCTTGGCTGGGGGAAACCACGTATCATTGATATGAACAGGGATGTCAACCTGTTTACAGCCTAGTGCTAACAATCTTAGAATGTATCAAGAAAAGTTACTACTCATTCACTTTTATTTAAGTATTGATCAAAAAGGAAAGGATAGATTGTCATAAATAGTTAATAAGCCCAACAGTTGTCGAGAAGGTCCCTTGTTGGTTATAAAAGATGCATCCATGCATATTAGAGTAGTCAAATGCAAGAAAAACTTTTTTTTTCCTTGCATTAACTTTTTAGAGCCTGTTGTTAATATATAAATAGAATTGATTCTAGCATGGTTCTTTCAGAATTTTGTTCACTTATAATTTGGGTGGATGTAGGTATAATTTTGCTTGATATTTTTTTTTACTAATTTATGCTTTGATACAAAGCAACATCTCTCAAGCATTTGCATTGAATATGAATGTTCAAATCAATTTGAATCAAATATTAAGCAATACATAAATTTCAAATATAATTTCTGTGAGGAAATAGTCACAGTTTCGTTATAATATTAATTAAAACCACATTTTTAAATAAAATTAATTTTGTTGCCCACGTTTCAGCTTGAACAAATAGACAGAATAAGTCATAATAACAAACACATTGTTCAATGTTTTAACTTTTTCTTTTTCTATTTTCATTGGTTCCAATAAAGAAGCACTACTAGGTTCAAAATTTTATGGGAACTAAATTTTATTTTAATAGCTGCCAAACACCATCAAGTATCCAGTAATTTAAAATAAAAAAAAAATGATGGAAACAGTACATATTTTATATACGTATATCTGCTTTTATGAATAAACCTTATTAATATGTCCTCTTTCGAAATTAGTATTGAAAAATAATTTTTTTTTTTTTTTTTTTTTTTTTTTTTTTTAACGGCGCATCTACATCTAGGTCATTAGCGCCGACATCCAGGGTGCAGCAAGGAATTTTACCAGCGAGCCGTGGGATGATAAAATTCCTGCCGGAGGTTGGGAATCGAACCCACCATCTCCCGCTTATGAATCCAAGGCGCTAGCCATTAGACCACGGGAGACCCCATTGAAAAATAATATTCCCAATAATAAAATACAAAAAACAGAATGAATAGAAACTATTTGTTAGCAAATATCATTAATGAAATATCCTTAATTGATATAATTCGTGCTTATGTGTGTAAGGGCCTGCATGTGTTTGCAAATTGTTTTGCGGATTTCAAACCATAATAAATAGAAATGTGTAATTTATACCTTTTTCCATTCAGAAAATGGTGTCTTCGTGTAGTTAACTAGTATTTGATGACATCTGAGGGCTGCTGTTGTACACCCTTCTCTGCAAGAAGCCCAGGAGCAGTTACTCAGACCCTCTGCATAAACATGTTCGACAGCTACACACGTTACTGGTTCAGCTTCGTAGTCGGCTAAGATGGTCGATATAGCAGGGTCTACGACAAATGGTATAAGGAAGAGGAATGCAAACACTGACAGAATGGCCGTTGTTCCCAAACAGAGGGAAGTGTAAAACTTTGCTTTAATCAACAGGCCCGTCACGTCCACTTTAGACACTATTTTGTTCACTATGATTTTTGCGCCCATGGCGATTTCTTTTCTGTCCTCCAGTTGTATAAATTAAAAGTCACAGTATTATATTAAAGCAGTCTCCAAAAAAATAATACACTAGACAACTTAAAACAAACAAATTTGTACAGGCAAATAATATATTTTGCAATCACAAAATGGAAGTCATATTTATTTATTTTTTAAATTACTTTATTAAGAAATTAATAACTCAATTCAGTCTTTTATGACAAATTTACTTTTTTTGTTATAGACGTTTGACGCGTTCCCCTCCGTAGGTGGCAGTAATCCTGATTCGAATGAGGAAATGGCAGCGTTTATTTACATATTATTGGAAGCGTGCTTTCTAGAAAGCCTAACGTGCAAAGAGATGTAACGTGCTTAGTTATTAGTCCTGTAAGGAAAACACGTGTTGATGCGTTGGGCTGTCTTGAAGGAGGGGAATGCCTAAAACAAAACATAAAAATAATATATTAGTTGATTGTCTTATGTAAAACATTTCATTTGAATTATTTTGTTGCTATGGAATTTTTAAAATATTAATTACTTTTTATTCAATTTAAACTTTTTCCTAATTTTTTTTTCTTCTTTTTTTTTACGGCTCTTCGAAATCTAGGCCAAGCGATTTTTTTCCCTGATACTTGAAATATTGTACAAATTCTTCAGCTCTCTCTCTCTCTCTCTCTCTCTCTGTCTCTCTCTCTCGTTATGGAATGTTCGCTCAGTCCTTAGGTAAAAGTTTAGTCTATGTATGGATGTAATGATTGCCTATTTTTTATCCAATTTATTGAATGTACATGTGACTTTCAGGGGTGAAATATATAGTGTTTTATGTTAATATTTGTTAAGTTTACAAGTGTTAATAGTTGTGCATTTATTTGAAAATCCAATAACTTACTGAAGAAAATTCTAATCGCCACCGTAGCATTGCATAAAAATCAAGAAATAATAATAATAATGAAAATACAAATTCTTTCATTAGATCTTTAAAACCAATCGTATCTTTATTAACAGAAAAAAATGTTTAAAAATAGTAATTTCGGTACAAATAGATACTAAGAAATGGGTGAGAATAAAGATACTTAAAACTCAAGAGACGAGATTAAAACCAAGTCTTTTTTTCACTCTATTATTTTTATTCACAGGTTCACAGGTTGAGTGCTATTGCCTCTTCCATACCATCCTTAGAGGTCAGTAGCAGATTGTGAAAGTCTTCTCAGATAAAAGGTTGGGCTATTAGACATAGCACTTTCTCCTGAGTAGACCTTTGTAATTTGTGACTGAGGTCTGATGATGGTGCTTAAGTAATGAAAGCACACATCCGGATAAAAGATCTTGTGCAAAAAACATTTGGTTATTACCTTGTCGATCTTCACCTTCGCTTTTAGGATTTATAGCATGTATAAGACTGAAACATCTTAGGTATTCTTGAACTTTTTAGAACCCTATGAAACTGGTTTATAAATACAGTTAGATTTGCGTAAATCTAACTGTATTTGAGCCTATCTTGCATATAAATCTTCTTAACTATTGCCCAGAATTTTTAAACGATGCTTTGATTATGTTCGCTTAGTCACCTGAATATTATTCGGATTGTTATGAAATAGAATTTTGAAAATAGAGCAGGAGTAAATACGTAATTGTTCGATGAATTTGTTAAAAAATCAGTTATTTATGCTGCATAAAGAAAACCCCTATGAAAGTGGTAAAGTGATAGTAGAACTGCAGAATGACTGCCCCCCCCCCCTTTATTTACCTTCTTTAAGATCAAGTAAGATCAATTGTTAGAATAATTTGGGGTTCTTTTGCCTTAAACAAAGAAGATACAAAGAGTTAGATGTACAAATAATGGGGACATTTTCATTCATTCAAAAATTATCTATAGTTGTTGCTGTCTTATCTAATGCATTAATAAAAACAGTGATTGATGGATCCACTTAATTTAGAAATTATTTACAACCAACAATTGCTAACTGTTCTCACATGTACTGTTTACCTACTTAACGTAAGGAACTCATAACATGGGCGTAAATAATTTCGGAGAGGGCTGGGACCATTTCCGGTGTATGGAATACTAACTATTTAGATCTTGGAAGAGTTTTAGCCAACTAAAACGCTATTACACTCAAAATAGAATATTTTTTATGAACTAAATGGTCTTATTTAATTTATTTTTAAGGGGTTTATACAATTTTTACCGATTAACAAAATTTCGGGGGGGGGGGGCTGTAGCCCCCCTCCCAGCCCCCCTTATATACGCCCATGACTCATAAAGGATTCCAGGAAGTAGTTCTCCATTTATTGTCTGGAGGCCAGGGTAGCTGTGAGTGTGGTGAGGTATGAGCACTAAGATTATAGGTTTGATTCTGTCGAGAGGTAGTGGCTCTTCTTTCGAAAATCTAAAAGGCATTAGCACTATTCAGGCCACAAAAAGGGTAGTAATCTGTAGATATCCTATCCCAAAAATCTGTGTCATTTGTAAGGTGATTCTAATAATTAAATAAATAAATCAAATATTATCTATATTCGATATCAATATTAAATAAATGGATTTATGCTGAAAGTTTTGTGAATATGTTATTAAGAAACTAGGACAAATACCAATTTGTTATTATGTTTTAGAATCCAGTAAAAAGAGTTCTCCACTGCATTAGTTACTTGCAATCCATTGTAGTTATATATTTTTTTCTCTGGGTCGACCGCATGCCTGAACCTTAATGGATCGATTCTATTTGTGTTTGTATTAAATTGGGAGTCTAATTGTTTGCTTGCATTACTTACGAAAAATCGATTGAGGCATTTAGAATCATTGAAATGTTGAAGCGCGAGAAAAATATCGAATCAGCAGGTTAGTTTTTGTAATGATAATTATTTATTTTAAAGTAAGTTCGATTTATACATAGCACGGCTTTTGGGACAGGTTTTTCTAGGGTTGCCATGATGGGATTAATACTTTTTCTTTTTTCTAAAGGAAAGCCATTATCCCTTGTGGGAATTTAACCCGCGACCTTAGCCACGGTTAACACTCACGGTCATCGGCCCACCATTAATAATTTGTATTAGTGTAACAGATGGCTAATTTAATATGCATGTTCTGTAATCTTACTATCTGTTTATCTGTCTCGTGTTGTTATAATTAATACTTGATAATGTCCTTACGTGACGGATCTCAGAGGGCCATAGCGTGCTCTCCTCCACCACTGTCTCCTACTGCGTTCTCTTCTATATTTCTTCCTTGGCTGCCTCCTCGCTTTTTAAATCTCATTTTGGCATCGTCTCCAACCTCTACTGTCCTTTGACAGAGTATCAAGGTGAGGCAAGAGACGACAAAGAGAACGGATGGTACGACGGAAGCAAAGACAAACTCTCTATACGTTCTTTCCAGATTGAATCTTGCTACTACCACATCGACGTTGTCCTCGGAATAGAAGCATGGGAACCTTCCCCTAGCATTGTGGTCAGTTCCATCCTTGCCATACTCTCTGAGGAACTCTTTGCATTCATCCCTCAACGTGTTCACGCACCCTTCCATGTTGATCATCAGTTTACTATCGTTTGCTATGAGTAAATCCAATTCGGGCGGTGCGATTTGTCTAGTTTCGTCCAGCAACTTCGTATTTGTCACACCGAGGTAGTTGAGGTAGGTGAAGTTTGTCAAATCGCTTAAGTAGCTCTTTTCAAGAAGAGTGCCGTTAATGCAGTCCACTCCTTCCATGCCGATTGAAGTATTTTCTATACCGTAGCACGAAGCCATCAGGATATCACTTTGACTTTCGTTCCAAATTTCTTGGTCTGTCCCTGTTATAAACGCACGTTGACACTGAGAAAGGTAAACCTTATCCCCACTCAAAACTATAAGATTTTTATTCCGCGTCGGTATGTCTAAGCACCTTCTATCACAATTGTAAGGAGTCCTTATTCTTTCACAAGTCCCTCGGTTACAATTTTGTAACCCGTCTAATTCTTTACAAGTTATTTTACCGCGCCTCCCAGAACACTTTGAAGGTGGATCGACGTTTCTAAAAATACACTCAAAAGCATCCGTTATGTTAATGCACATGCCAGCTGTGCAATTGAACGTCCCTGTGAGATTACGGCATTCATCAGCGATGCATCTATACTTTTTCGCATTCTCTTGGTCTATGCCATAACACGTTTTATTTGCCGTGTTTGTGCAGTTGGCAAAATTTAAATTAGAACCATTCCTTCTAAGGTTGACATAGATCTGTACACAAGAACCTGAGGTTTTGCTCAGACACCACTCACCACAAGACCCCCAGTCGCAAGTATCTGTAATGATTGTTCTCGTAGTTGTGCACATTACTGGATCCACGCCTATACCAGATTTAAAGGCACGGATGGACGGCATATAGATTGCGACTGATAGGTACACTAAAGCGACACAACTGAGTACAGCGGTCATCTGGCACATACATATGGTCCCACATATTTTTGTATTTTGTGGGGGGACTACTAAATCTTCAACTGGGATTTTCTTCTGCTTCGGCATAGTTCTTCGGTGTTCAAATGGGTTCGAGTCCTACTGGCATGACACGAACGAGGGCGGAGTCTTCCAGGTCACGCCAACCACTCATGCGATCGCAGACTACCAGCTACAATCTTGAAAAGGGACATTATTGAAATATCGCCGCTAGAATGCGCTATTTCTATATCATAAAAGCATACCTTTTAGCTGGAAATATATCGGGTGTGGTTGGGTATCCTTGTGTCTTTGAAGAATCAGAGCTCAGTCACCCATTGAAATCACTGCCTACCTATTGTCTATGAAAGGTTTTATAATAACGATCGGCCAATAAGACCGTGCTCACTGTTTGCCTCGAGATATGTGAATGGACTGCATCCAAAGGGTTGGGTCGATATGGCCGCCAAGCTCTTGTGGGCATGCGTCGATCACAATAACCTTTTCCAAACCTTTCTCAAGCTTATTCCCTTACTCCTCTCTGTTAGAACCTCCCCTGTATTTTACAATGTTATAAGCTATAACATAATAATTTAAAATTAACCCTATTAAATTCACTTATTATATATCAGGCGGAAAGTCAAAAAATAAAACACTTGAATTAATAAAAATCATTTATTTTCAACTAGTTCCATAACTCCAATTGAAACCAACAATTAATACGATCAGAATTTCAACATTTTGCTACTTATCCTCCATAATTTTCACTTATTTTGTCAAGTTCAGAAGAATGTGCCTCTTAAAATTGTGCCGTTGAAACAATTTGTGAACAAATCTTCATAGATTCTACCTAATAGGTATCAGAAACGTCCATTACAAAAATGTTATAGTATATATGTGTTTGTGTGTTAGATACACATATGTTGTCGATAACATACGAAATTGTTGTTTTTCTCAATGACTGGGAATGAAACCAGAAGAATCGATTTTATTCAGAGTACCCTAAATTTTGTAAACCGTTACAGGTCAATGCCGGCAATAATTCTTTATTTTATTGATGAAAATACATCACTTAGTCGTTGCTCAAATGAATTTCCAGTATGACTGGTGAAAGCTGTTTTAGACAGACGGAAAGACCCAAGGTTCACGTCGCTTAAATCAGAGAATGCTTCGTCGCTTGTCTTCAGAGAAATCTATTCCTCAGAGTAGTGCCTGCTCCTAGATGAATAGAAGAAGTTAATTACATGCCTTTGGATGTTTCCAACGCCAAAGAACAAAGAGACATGGTGTAAATAAAAGATAATAAAGTCTAGAGAAAATATTTATCTATTTTAAAGGACCACTTTATTCTTTTAGGCATTACATTAATTAGTTCAAATATGGCTGTGAAAGAGCATATTACACTTGGATTTGTTCTTTCTCTCTTTATCAACCCGATGAAGTATTGAAAATCAACTCGAAAAGTGGGAAATAAAAAAATCATTTTTTAAAAATTCTTTTCTCGGCTAAATTCGCGCGAAAAAACCGTAGAGCTTACGTTTTTTCGTTAAAGGCTTGCGGGAACACTTTACTTTTTTAATAGATTTTCTAACTTAAGAAAATAAATGGCCGTTTGACTTTTGTACAAACCAAGATATTTAAATTTTGATTTTAAGACATGAGCAGTTTTGGGATTTTTGTATATTTTCTTAAACGCCTCTAAAACGGTTGGAAAATCATGGAAGGTAAATAAATTCTATTCGAAAGATGAATAAATTCCCAGCAGAACCGATTCTCAAATAATTTTTGATGAGACGATCTCAGCAGAAAATAATTTATTTGTATTTTTTATTGAAGTGTGCAACCTTTACTGAGTACAAGTAGTAGTACAATGCTAATCGTTAGCTCGATGTTATTGTTGTTAATCGGTAAAGCTTCTAAAGAGTTGGTTTCATTGCATTAAACAGTCCTTTCTTTCTGTTTGCCTCAGTTTTTTATTGCTTGTTGTTTTTGTAATTGATTTTAACGGTGTAATGAATTTATCAGAAAAACAAGATATGTCTGAAACGAGAAACAGTTTTTATTTTATGAAACTAGGCTTTCTGAAATCGATTGAGTAATTGCAGAGTGTTCTGTGCACGGTGGTGCCTAAAAGCTCACTTCAAGATTTTATTGGATTAGGTGTTCAAGTGTTTCACAAAATATTTACTATTTCTATTCCAAACTAGGGATAAGTACACTATGGAAACTCGCTAAAGTGACGCTGTTCCTGTGAATAGTGTTTTTTTCTTTAACTATTGTCACAAATTATCATCCTGTCAAAATAAAAAATATATATAAATTTAATCATCATCAAAGGTTAATAACATTGCATTTATTTTATTTTATTTATTTATTGCTTTACCGGAAAGGAGTTGATAAGCAAATTATTAAGTCTATATGGAGACATTGAATTCTTATTTACATTAGTATAAATATGAGTTTTGATATAATAATTAAAAGATTAGTCAAAATAAATACGATAATGAGACTTGAGGCAGTCAAAAAGGGGTCCCCGTAGGCCCTCGTGGAGTTGGCTCCAAGTGTTCCAGATGTCCGAAAAAAAAATTTAGATTAGATCATCTGTCCATTTGGAATCTTAAACCTTCAAGGCATTTTTGCGCAACTAAATCAACTGTTCGCCGGATCATTTGGAACAGCAGCTAACCTGAAAATCAAAATTTAAATTCCGTCCAACCGACCGCAATTTTATTTATATTTATGTCTAGCATTGCAACTCGCTATTTCGCAAGCAGTGAGAGTTCCGTAAACTGGCGAAATTGGGCCACCAGAAGTGCTTTTAATGGTACAGTTAGTTAGATTTATTTAATTATTATTTTTTGTATTCAAATAATTTTTTCTCTAACCTTTTCTAATCCTACATGATGAAAAATTTGCTTACGTTATTCAGCTCTCATATAACGCTAAACATTTTTCCAAATCCCCGTGTGCTGGATTACCACCGTCGGCGGAACGTTCATAATTTTCATTTTTTTTGGTATAGAAATCTTACGACCGGGATTTGCCTAAAAATAAATATTTACGAATTATGTCGTTGACAGCTTATACCGTACAATATATTATACTATACCGTACTGTGTTTTAATAAATAAGGTTATTGTAGAGATATTGTACAATGTTAGCGATTTTCCAGGATATTTAGAAAAATTTAATTAAGCTTGCATTAATGAGGATTCGCTGTTTTTGTCTTATACATTTTCTGAAATCCGTTTATTAATTAGAAGTCGTGGTTGAATTCTTTTAAAAAATTGTTAATGGATCCTTTATGCATTATTAACGATACTAAAAGTAGTTCATTCATTTCTCTTATTCAATTGTTAGAAAGAAACTATCATTTCTCACTTTTTCGCGATATTTTGACGATAAAAATCATACCTGAGACGGAAATATGCCTAAGTCAATTCAGTGTTAGGGACGCATTTAGATTTTATTCTGTATTGGGGGTTTGCTGGAAATAGTCGCTAAAAATCATAAGTAAAAACACCCATCAGGGCCACTATTAATCTTTTCTTTATAAGTGCTAGAGATAATTCGTAATATCTCATCTCTAACTTTCTGAAAGTACAAAAATATGGTATAATTGTGTCAAATATTATAATAAGTAAATATTAGAAAACTTTTACTTTTTTTAAACATGTTACCCGTACATACTATTTAATAAATAAAGAACCTTCTCTTGTTTGTTGTTTTAGGCTTTTTTTTAAAGGGTTATCCATGTATTTACAAACATTCTTTAAGAATATGCATTTCACATATTGTTAATATATACAATAAAGGTATTGAAAAATTAAGTATTCCAAAATAAACTAAATCATTTTGTATATATTCGAAATTTTAATAATTATTGGCTCTGCCAAAGGCTATATCCACGTTGACAGCACCGGTTCCCGTAGTTCACCGAAGTTAAGCAACGTCGGGTGTGGTCAGTACCTGAGTGGGTGACCGACCACTTGGTGTTGGCATTAGAAAAGGGTGGATAGCCCGGCGTTAATAGCCCAATTGTTGATACGCCGTTAAACCTGTGTGAATGTGTGTCTCACTAAATAGGCTTGAGTGACAATAATGTTGGGAAAGGATGCACCGAAACAAAAATTAACCATTTCAGATTCATATAAAAACAGGCATATGGGTCTGCAGAATAAGTAATTCGTGGTTGTGCAATGATTACAGCTAAAGATATGGGCTGCGCAATTAAAATAATTTATAAAGAACCATTTCGAAAGAATTCTTAGTTCTTAAAAGTTGTCTAAAATATTTAAGTTGCCGTTTTTCATTATGGCATCTTCTCTCGTTGTAGGAAAAAAAATGTTGTTCTCGATTTGGATAAAACTGTCCTAGCGCAATATCAAAAATATTCCCTCTAGTTTAAGAGCCCCCATCCATGACATAACAGTATTTAATGTTTAACATCTCTATTGCACAATCCATGGTCAAATACCACGAACAATCGTTCTAACTGAGAAGAATATTGAAAATGCTGAATATCAAAATACTTCCACTAGAGCTTTCTTTGCGGGAGATTAACGAGGAGTTACCCCTATGTACGCTTGAGTAGCTGTTAATATCTTTAGGGTCTTGGCTTATCAGACTAACTTCATAAGGATAGGCAGATTTTTTTTAATCGTAAATACTACAATAATCGTAAGAAGTTTCTGCTTAACAAAACATAATATAATTATATGTGTTCTAGATGTCCCTTGACCTTTGGCGAGTTAAAATTACAAAATAAACAAATTATGATTGGTAAAGCACAAATTTGCTCTAAAATTTATCATTAATATTTAGGAGTCCTGGAAAATGGATTTAATAAACTAGAAAATAAAGGACAGTAAATAAGTAATACATATTTATAAACACAATAAAGTAGAGCCTGAAAATAGGGGCGTCAGTTGAGTAAATTTGTTCCGAGACAAAAACGGGCTGTGTTAGGGGTGGTTGTTGGCGGAATATAAGGCTCCTGGCTGTCTCTCACTAACTAGGTCGATTTCGCCGCAGTGGAAGAGTGTTGAATCGATATAAAGGTCATATCCCCCAGCTGCCAGCTCTACTCTGGGGCTTAGCACGAGGCTCAGGGCTTTAGAGAAGGGCTCTTTAAGATCTGAAAGTTATTCCTCTCTTGACACCAAAAATGTTAAACGAGAAATCCAAAACCTACTGGAAAAGGAGAACTCTGCGTGTTTTCTGCATACGCTCGGAGGGTTCAACTAGATTTATAGATATTTTGGCATTTCATAAGAAAAGAAGAAAAGCCCTAATAGACGTTAAATAAATGGACGTTAAAATTAAAAAAATTAAAGATATGGTTGCAATGATCTCAACCAGGCATCAAAAGTAGATAAGGAGAAAAAGGAAATCTATGAGAAACGCATTCCTGATCTAAAAGAACATAACAAGCACTTCACAATGTACTGGTCGCCAGGTAATGAAGAATCGGGAAAAAGCTCCATAGCAGATTCATATGCATAACTTGCTCCAAGACAAAAGAGCTCAATCGATCAATCACGCGCCAGACAGCTGGATTCGACTAACAGATAATACATTACATACAATCAAAAATACAACTAAAGAGTGGACACTACCGTGATAACAGACGAGTAAAAATCCTACTTGCTCGGCTCCGAATAGGCCACACAGGACTAAAAGACAAATATCTTATGACAGAATTTAACAATCCAATTTGTGACGCAATAGAGAGTTTACTTATGGAATGCAGAAGACGACACAAACTAAATATTGCACATGATATAAACAAATTGTTGAGGGACAACAGCCAGTACATGAACATAATACTCTTACTTGCACAACGCTAAACTATACAATCTCATTCGAAGATATCTGGTGAATGGCCGGGGGCTTTCAGGCATATTACAGAAAATTCCTAACCTTCGTTTATGGAAATAAGTGAATCGAAATTGTTATCGCAATTCTGGTTCATAAGAAGCATAGAGGTGCCATCTTCAAGGAGTGACGCCGTAAAACATACGCATAACACTTAAAAGATATATTCCTACAAGCTTACGGAGAAAGAGATTTCGAGGTAAGAGACCTTTGGTTGGGTACAAGAGGAACCATTCCGAGTACAGGAGCAGAAGAATGCGAAATATAAATCGGACCTGCGCCCAAACTGCTGAGCCCATCATTGTAAACTCGCTAGAGATCCTCCATCACCACTAATATAAGTGACACCTTAAGGAGGATACAAAAATAGCCACGAAAGGACCAAGATGATCTCAGATATACCAATCTTTCTTTTAACGAAGATTTTTAGAAAACGGTGAATCTCCAACTATGGGTGATATACCAATCACTTATGATGTACACCATACAACACAGCATGTTGATGATCTTGCTACAACACAGTACCCCTTTGCAATTTGACATAATAACAATAATAAATTGTTTTCACTATACTTTACTTTTGATATTCACCTCAGCCAATTTTATTAATGAGCTAATTACATTTCCTCATTTGACGTTTCGGGCTCAGGGCCATCCTCATTAAACTTCCTTCATATGTCCACATATATTCACCCTATTTCAACGAGGGCTTGTCAGCACTTTAAATCATGCCACTGCTAATCTTATATTTTAGTTACATTTAACATGAACACTTGACTTAGTTTGTTCCATCTTCTATAACTAAATTTTTTACATTTTTCAACCACTTGAGTTACACCAGACCATGTGGCCACTACATCCTACCATTTTATGAATTTTAGTTTTAGTTATAGAAGATGGAACAAACGAAGTCAAGTGTTCATGTAACTAAAATATAAGATTAGCAGTGGCATGATTTAAAGTGATGACAAGCCCTCGTTGAAATAGGGTGAATATTTGTGGACATATGAAGGAAGTTTAATGAGGATGGCCCTGAG
This sequence comes from Gonocerus acuteangulatus, assembly GCA_946811695.1. NCBI lineage: Eukaryota > Metazoa > Arthropoda > Insecta > Hemiptera > Coreidae > Gonocerus > Gonocerus acuteangulatus. The sequence goes on from OX328127.1 coordinate 46,037,344, forward strand.
GCCGAAACGTCAAATGAAGAAATGTAATTAGCTCATTAATAAAATTGGCTGAGGTGAAGATCAAAAGTAAAGTATAGTGAAAATAATTTATACCTCGGAAAATCCTTGTGGAGAATCCTTAACTTGTCAATAAGTTGTTTACGGAGGTCCGGTGGCCGTGAGTGTTAAGGCGTGAGCACTTAACAGTCCTTGCCAGCGGTCGTGGGTTCGATTCCCATTATGTGGTGGTGGCTTCCATCAGCCCTATCCTGGCCAGAAACCTATAAATAATCTGTCCCAAAATTCATACTTAATAATGAAGGACGTTAAAAAAAATTTCTCTCACGAAGTATATGAAACATTAAGAAATGAAACATGGTAACTAACGAAATAAAACATCTTAAGATCGATTGCTAAGTTTTGTTGGTAATATTAAATAGTTCGCTTTAACAAAACTCACCGATTATGTTTACGTAAAATGTTACATGTCTATTGAAAAACAAATTTTCTGACTATTTCTTGTAAAATTTTTTTGTAGAGATGAAAAGTAATAGTAAAAAAGTCCGATTCGCAGGAACTGCGTAATCTTAGCGCGGTTCCGTTCTTATCTCTAGTGTTTATGAGGGCATAGAATAGAAACAGTTATTACTTTGTTTAGATCAATAGCGAAACACCTATCCAAATGAAATCTCAAACAAACCAGTCTTGAAAGGTCTTGATTTACAATCTTACCTGTATGGGTCAGCTATCCCATAAGTCGGGCAGAAAGGCCTCCGCTCTGAGGCATTTGGAAAGCCTTGGGATCTCTCTCTTTGAACGCTACATTTTTAACAATAAATTGATCTTCTTATTTTACTTAATCTGTTTTATTGTCAAATACATTATCTGACTATAAGCAATTTGAAAATAACAAGGAATAAAACAGACAAAAAGAACCGCTCGAATAAACGAAATCAATTACTTTAAAGTTTTAAGCACTTATTTCTCCGATTGACATCGCCTAATTAAAACTTTCTTTAGAACCTTTTTTGTAGAGCATTTAGTAAGCTTTCGAATGGTAACCTTCTGCTTCCCAAGATTGTCAACGGTTTTCGAGATACTAACGAAAGTATACAAAGTTACCAAAACTTTTCTTGTCTGTTAATAAAATATTTTATTCTAACCCTTTCTTTACTCCAAACATAACCAAAATTTCAACATATTAGTGTTGATGAAATTCGAACATGCAGAAAATGTTTCAACTGAATCCCATAATTCTATGTACCAAAATCAAAGACAAAAAGAACAGTTCGAATAAGCGAAATCAATTACTTTAAAGGTTTAAGCACTTTTTTCTCCGATTGACATCGCCTAATCAAAACTTTCATTAGAACAATTTTTGTAGAGCATTTAGTAAGCTTTCTAATGGTAATCTTACGTTTCGCAAGATTCTCAACCTTTTTCGAAATATTAAGGAAAGTGTACAAAGTTACCAACATTTTTTATGTCTGTGAATAAAATATTTTATTCTAACCCTTCCTTAACTCCAAACGCAACAAAAATTTCAACATATTAGTTTTAATGAAAGTAAAACATGCAGAAAATGTTTCAACTGAATCTCATGATTCTAAGTACCCAAATCAAAAACGGTATTCAAAAACTATTTTTCCAATTTTCTCGAAAACGGTTAAAGCTATCGCCTTGAAAATGGTTTCATTCGTTTTCCTAGCCCAAGAAGCCTATAAAACGAGTACTTACAAGCTTATGAACTCAGAAACGTAAGCGTTACGATTTTTTTGCGCGAATTTCGCCCCAAACGCCATCTTCCAGTGGGCGGATTCTGCTGGTTAACGATCTTGACCTTTCATATTGGAAGACGGATTTTTGTACCAAATTTCATCACAATCGGACCATTAGAAAAGTGGAGTGGTAAAACGGGTTTCAGGTTTTCCAGAGACAAAACAAAATATATTGTTTTTACAAGGAAAAGAAATCTTCCAGCCCCCCACCTTACAGTACACCAAGCACACATTCAACATACAGAAACACTCAAATTCCTCGGGCTAACACTGGACAAAAAATTAACGTGGTTGCCCCATTTGAAAGAGCTCCTTATAAAATCCAAAAAATCTTTGAATTTTTTAAGAGTTCTCAGTAGCACAAAATGGGGAGCTGACAAATTTACGAGCTTACTCTGTACCGGTCTTTCATCAGATCGCTTCTAGATTACGGATGTATAGCTTATTCTTCTGCCAGCCCAACCACCTTGAAACTACTTGACACAATACAGAACACAGCACTAAGAATTGTCAGCGGTGCATTTAGATCTAGCCCAGCAGAAAGCTTATGTGCCGAAACTGGTGAACCTCCACTGCAGTACAGACGTCGAATGATATGCAATAAATTCGTACTGAAATGTAAAGCTATTGGAACGCCATGCGTCACCGAGTTTTTATATAACCAATACTCCGAAAAATACACAGAAAGAAACATTAAACAAAAGCCACTCTCATTGCGAACCAAAGAAAATCACAGCGACCTTACTCTCTTCCAAACACCTGTTCACACAAACAAAATTACTGACATACCTCCATGGCGATTGAAAAACCTGAAACTAGACTTATCACTGACAAAATACAAAAAATCAGACCCAACTTCTTCGACACACTACAAAAACGTATTTAACTCCTTGTTCAGGCAAAATAACGACACTCATTACATATTTACGGACGGATCAAAAACAAACTACGGGACTGGTGCTGCCGCCATCACAAGAAACGAATCCTATCACATAAGATTACCCGATCACACTACTGTATACACAGCAGAACTACACGCAATCCTTTTAGCACTCAAAAACATTGAAGATACAGACACGGACGGCATAACAATATGCACTGACTCATTAAGTTCCTTACACTCAATGACAAACATTTACAGCACACACCCTATTGTCATAGAGATTTTTACACAATTATTCCGACTACAAACAAAGAACAGACATATCACTATGTTTTGGTTACCTGGACATGAAGGGATTTCACAGAGCACTACAGTAGACTTACTAGCGAAAACTGCAACTCAAAGACCTATACCTGACTTGAACAAGATGACAGAAACTGACCTATGCAAACTAGCTGAAAATAAGACAGTAAACGACTGGCAGACAGAATGGACTAACTCTCAAAGCAAACTGCGGGAAATAAAAAATACAATAAGACCCTGGTCAAGAGTAAGCCTAACAAGACGAGACCAAGTTATTATTACGAGACTTCGCTTAGGACACAGTTTATTAACGCACTCCTATCTAATGGAACGACAAGGCAGACCTGTATGCGCATGTTGTAACGAGACATTAACAGTTAAACACATACTTACTGACTGCAGATTACGAGACAACCTAACAATTCCTCACGACTTACTAGCCGAAAATAGTCCACATATTAACACCATACTAACTCACTTAAAGATAATTAACCTATATTCAAAAATCTAGCCCTATCTCCAATTTACCTCCTAAAGTTAACTTAAAATAATGAACGATATAGCCTTTAGAAAATTATTTGCATTTTTAAAACAATTTTATATATTTATATATATATATATATATATATATATATATATATATATATATATATATATATTTTATTACTGATTGGCAAATTTTGCTTGTAATAGCCTTCCTCCTCTGAGGAGTCTACACTTCCCTGGGAGACAGCCCGAACGGGAAGCGAATTAAGTTAATTAACATACATTTAAAAATTATAATCTTACCTCTTCTACCCCCCTTTTTTTTATTTTATTTTTTTTACTTATTTTTTTTTATTTTATTTTTTTTTTATTTTAATTTTTGTTCACACTCTATTTAATATCTATTATATTACCGTATTGTTATTGTGAGATATATTATATCAAAAATGTTATTGTCATTATTAATTAGCTCACTAATGTACTAGCTATACTATAAAATGGACTGACTTGTTATATACACAATGTGCAAAAAGTATTTTGTAATATCTTGATGTACTGTTAAAGAGCAAGTCGCCAAAAGTTGCGATACTCTTAATAAATAAATATCAATATCATTGTATCAACCCTATAAGCGGGGTTCCTCCCTATGGGGGAGGGAGGAACCCCGCTAAAAAGAAAGAAGAGTGTAGAGAAAACGCAACGTATTGCGGAAAAAATATGTAATATACAAAAACGTGCAAATAATTAATGATGTGCGTGTTTTATGTCTATGTTTGACCATATGTGAGTGAATGAATGAGTGAAGTTGAATGGTCGCGGGTTTTGTGTGTGTGTTTCTGGGGACATGCGAAAAGCTCGATCCTTGTGGCAAAGAACTCGTCATCCTGAAGACCGCCGTTCTTACAATAACCTTAGTAGGCTTGTAAAACAGCAGCTATCTTCCCATCGCTCCGAATCCTTTAACACTTTCCTCTCTACCCTTAACACTCATGACAACTCCCTCTGGGAAACAACAAGAATAATCTTGAAGTACCATCCTGTCTCTTCTCCTCTCCATCGCGAAGATGGCACTTGGGCCTCTTCCGATGAAGAAAAGACCAGCCTCTTTGGAACTCACCTCCAGAAAACCTTTACTCCTCATCCTGATCACAATGACCCAACACATCATTCAAAAATAACCGAATTCCTCGAATCTCCCCTTCCACTATCCTTGCCTCCTAAACCCATCTATCCTTCCGAGGTCAAGCAAATCATCACCAAGCTACAAAGGCGCAAATCTCCCGGCTTTGATTTAATAACATCTGAAATCATTCGCCAGCTCCCAACTAAAGCTATCACATTCCTCACATACCTATACAACTGTATTTTCCGAACCACCTACTTCCCACTCCTATGGAAATTCTCTATTATCATCCTAAAACATTAGCGTCAAGTTTCAGACCAATTTCTATGACCAATTGCAGCAGCAAACTGCTTGAAAAGATGGTCAATAAGAGGATACTATGGTTTTTGGAGAGTCAAAAAGTTCTATGTGACTACCAATGTGGATTTAGACCACAGCATTCTACGATGCACCATATTGCTCGTCTAGAGAATGATATTCTTGATGCATTCCTTGAAAAAAAGTCGTTAATTGCTGTGTCGTTGGACATAGAAAAAGCATACGACACTGTATGGAGACGACTCATCTTAACACAGCTGATAGAATGGGGCATACAAGGAAATATAGTACGATATCTTAAAAATTATCTTTCCTCACGAACATTCCGAGTAAGGATAGGTGCTACTTTATCTGATGTATTTCTACAAGAGAATGGAGTGCCTCAGGGAGGGGTATTGAGTACAACGCTATTTAATATTGCTATTAACTCTATCAGCAGCTGTGTTACCCAAGGAGTAAAGTATTGCCTGTATGCTGATGACCTCCTCATATACAGTACAAGCAGTAGCCTAGACACAGCAGAACATGATATTCAACAGACATTACACAATTTAGAGGATTGGTCATGCAAATCAGGGTTAAAATTTTCTAAAGAAAAATCTAAATACATGATCTTCTCTAAAAAACGATTAAACTTAACCTGCGACTTAACACTTGACAACAACTACATTACCTACACAGACACACTAACATTTCTAGGACTGACATTTGACAAACATCTCACGTGGTTGCCCCATTTGAAAAGACTTCTTAATAAATGCAAAAAATCTTTGAATTTACTAAGAATTCTGAGTAATACGAAGTGGGGTGCTGACAAATGTACAATGCTTGCATTCTATCGTGCGTATACCAGATCTCTTCTGGATTATGGATGCATAGCTTATTCATCTGCCAGCCCAACCACTTTAAAACTCCTCGACACTATCCATAATACTGGCCTCAGAATAACATATGAACATATAACATATGCCATAACAGGTGAACCTCCTCTGCAATACAGACGGCAAATGATTTGCTCTAGATTTATAGCTAAATCAACAGGTCTGGGGGCCAGATGCGTACAAGAGTTTTTGAACAATGCTAAGTTAGATTACTACATTAGATTACGTGCAAAAGCGAAACCACTGATGATGAGAATTAAGGAAAATGGAAAATATGCCATACTATCTCAAACACCAATTTACATGAATACATTTTCAAACATTCCTCCTTGGAGAGTAAAGAACTTACGGATTGACTTGACATTGACAAAATACTTAGACATTTTAAGACACTCAACATTTATAACAAAATATAACACATTAAAATACCCTGAATTTACTTTTCTCCTATGTAGCTATATATAATATGTTTTCTTCTTTTTTATCTCCTCCTTTCTCCTTTCTTTTTTTTTCTTGTATTATTATTATTATTTTTTATTTATTTTTATTTTTATTTTATTTTTTAGTTAATCAGAGACAACAGAATCATTTTTATTACTTGTTTATATATTAGCCATTTTCTTATCTTTTAATGTGAACACTTAGTTTTATATTTTACTTTTTTTTTTTTTTCTTCACTTGATTTCATTTTTGATGTATGTCAAACTTGCCAAGTTTGATGTATGAGTATTGTATGGATATGATATAATATACATTAACCATATGTATGCGCGAATATTTGCACACATGAGTGAAAAGTCACTCAAATTATTATCAAATTGTTCTGGATGTTCTTGTCTTCGTTTTGTTCTATGTTTTTTGTTTTTTTTTTCTGTTTTTTTTTATCTTTTTTTCTTGACTAGACAGAGATTTTCTGATCATGAGCTTATCGCTAAAGTTGCGTAGCTCATAATGAATAAATAAATAAATATTATCATCCTCTTCCCTAAACCTGGAAAACCAACACACTGCCCTTCATCCTATCGCCCTATAAGCCTATTACCCATTCTATCTAAAATATTCGAAAAATTACTCCTCAAGCGAATCCAACCTATCCTTCACAGGAATAGGTTGGAACAGGAATAGTGGAAACATCACTTAAAACTTAAAAGACAAGAACTTAACAGACGATTTGGACAACTCTATAGACTGTTAAACCGCAAATCACAGTTAAGTACTGAAAACAAACTGATCATTTACAAATCACTACTGCAACCCATTTGGACATACGGTTCAGTACTATGGGGAACTGCGAAAACATCGAACATCAGACGCATTCAAACATTCCAATCCAAGGTCCTAAGAACAATAGTCGATGCTCCTTTTTATGTTTCCAACCTCAACCTCCATAAAGACCTCAATATCCCACTCGTTAATGATGTTGTATTATCCAGATTCCAACGTTTCCATCCTAAACTTTCCGGTCATCAAAATCCTGAAGTCCTCTCCCTATCAAGTGCCACCCACCCACTCTCTCCACCAAGGCGACTCAAAAGACATTGGCCTAGAGATCTGCTGCAGTGATCAAGTGAAGTGTTAGCAATGGCTTTCTCTTTGTTCAAGTGCGGCAATTTTCTGTGGCTCACCGATCTCTCTTCGACTCCAGCCACTGGTCGGAGCAGAAGGGAGCTTGTGTAGGCACCTTGCAACGTCATCTGAGCGTCTTTCTGGCGTTAATCGAGGATGAAGTTGGAAGGCCTTGAGCACAGAACCTCCATATTGTATCATTCATCATAATACTAGATGTATTTATATACGGAATGTAATAATCAATAAAAAAAAACGAAAAAAAAAAGAAAAAAAAAAGAAAAAAAAAAGAAAAGCAAAATGAGGTAAACATATTAAAGATATCTGTTGGTATCTTCCGGTTGAGCATTTGCTCCAAAGTTTGACAAAATTTAAAAAAAGATCACATTTTATTGGCAATTTTTACCACTTTTAGTATATAATAGTTGGAATTTTCATCTACCAGGCACTAAGAAATTAATATGTAAAAACTGGAATTGTTTATTAAGATCTTCCGGTCGCACAAGGGCTGCCAAATATTGCCAAAATTGCTTAAAACCGGAAATATTGGCAAAAAAAAAATTTAGGTTCAACATTAGATTTCGGTTTTATTCATTGAATAAAAAGTATATATACTTGATAAATGATCACATTAGATGTCTGTCAATTTGAAATGTGACTTATTATCAAAGACATCGTCGACCTTCACTTAATAGTACTTCTTATGAAGCCATCCTGAGCTTCAGCTCCACACATTTTCGCAGAAGCTTCGGCCTTATGAGCTTTCTGGTCTTAAGTCATTGTAAACATGTGGATGTGCAAAAAAACTTTTTATTTCTATTATACGGTCGACTATGGCTTTTCATCTTGAGGTTTTAATGGATTCGTAAATAAGCTTAGGGCCATCTGTGGAAAGTTTCGTCTTTTTAATTCTAAACCACATTGGCATGTAAGACTTCCAAATGAAAATATATATTTCCTGGAAATCAACAGTAGCAGTCACAGTGTTCGGTTGATGGTTGTTAGTAAGGTCCCGGATCCCGCAATGCCATTTTTTTTTTTTTACATTTGCCTGATTTAAATGTTACCGATATGTCCAGCAAATATTTCTGATCCTTACTGACAATGGGAGCATACAGTGTAATGGGGTCGCCAATTTGGGCCATTTTTCTCTGGTGATTCTACATCGAAAAATAGTCGCCACTTGTCCGAGCGTTCCGTCCAATGCGCCTTAGGAGCCGAGAAATAAAATAAAATATGTTTAACATGCTTTATTTTATTTCTTGAGTTTCGAAAATCATATCGACATTAGTCTTTCACCAATTTATTTGTTTTAGAGAGTAGATTAAAGGAAAAATACAATTGTTAAACAAAAATTTATATTTCGTCAAATAAATTCAAAAATATGCTCACTTTTTCAAGTAAACTAGTATTATACATTTTTTACACAAAAAATAATAGCAGATTTAAAATCAGCACCCCAAGAAACCCTAATGTGGTAAATATTATAGAAAACAAAAAATAATAATTTTTCCCAGTCCGGAAGAGACTAAAAATTTGTAAGCGAAAAAGTAACCTGACGTTTTGAAATACAATATCTTGCCTTGAGATAATCCTATTTCCTTCAGCTCATTCAAAAGAAGAAAGACTTCTTTTTCTAATCATTTACATGACCATTTTATTATCTCAGAAAGCACTTGTAAAAAATGGTTTCAAATCTTCTACTATATATTTGTCAAATACCACTCACTCACTCACTGACTCACTCACTCACTGACCTATCATCGCCCAGCCCAAACCACTCGACAGAAAAACTTGAAATTTTGCATGGATATCCCTATAGAACGTAGACACTCACTAAGAAAGGATTTTTTGATATTCGCATTTTTAAGTATTTTTAGAGGGGTTTAAAGTTTTAGTTTGTTAGAACAGGCAAGCCTAGGCAGCATGCGTTGCTAGGACGATAAAAGAACAGCTGTTACCGTACTTTATCTATTTCATAGTATTATTTTTAATTGAGATTAATTTAAACTATGATGGCAGTCCTTGAATTACTAGAAATAAATTGTCCCTCACAGAGTTTACGCTATGAAGGACAAAATCACCATTTTCATTGCGGTTCATTTCAAATTGTCCCCCATAGATTTTTCGCTCTATCTGGTAATGGTCCATCTAAGGTAATAATATCCCGAACCCCTGCTCAGCTTCCTCACCCATCAACATCCCCAGGCAGAACACCTCTTGGTCATGCTCGCAAATATAATGGGTGTTTTTAAATGACATGTGAGAAACATAATTTTTTAAATGGTAACCATGGGCGTATATAGGAATACTAAAAATACTAAAAATACTACTGGGGGGTATGGAATACTAAAAATTTAAAACTTGGAATAGTTTTAGGCAAATAAGACGCTATTACAACTAAAATGAAATATTTTTTATGAACTAAGTGATCTTATTTAATGTATTTTTAAGGGTTTTAAGAAACATTGTTCCATCAAATTAAAATGTCGGGGGGGGGAGGGCTGCAGACCCCTCAGCCCCCCATCCGTATATAAGCCCATGCTGGTGACCTAAAGATAACAGGTTATCTCTACGTTATCTGTTTCTTACACGTCCGTAGCGCCCCAGTGTCAAGAAACATTATTCTTTGATTACTATGTAACATTGTTCTTTGATTACTGTGTGTGCCATACTATGTATGGCGGGGACCATACATGCTATAATAAACTGCAAAAAATTATATAGTAGCGTTAATTTTGCTGATTCATTATTTATCTGCCGTGACGAAGCACGGGCATTCAGCTAGTTAAAAATAAAATGTAAACGTTTTTGCATAGAACGTCGATCCGAGAACACGTAGAAACGCCCGATTGAAAGGAAATGTGTCACTTTAGAGCCTTTATCGACCTCCCAAGTTTGGTTTGAATCGGATAAATGTTCGTTGAAATATGCTCGGATTGTGAAATTTAAAATACATTTTTTTTTTAATTTGTGAAATCTCTCCAAAATTTTAATATAGGTTTTTTTAATGTGCTAAAAACAAATCTGACATCCTTTTTTAAGTAAAACTTGTTTTACATATACGACTCTAGAGAAATCATTATTATGCCGAAATATTCCATACACCTACGTTTAAAAAGTTATCCATTATAAACAAAAATTTGATTTAAAAACGGATGTCAGATTCGTTTTGAGCACATTAGAAAACCCCTACATTAGAATTTTGGGGATATTACAAAAATAAAAAATATGGGCTCCCTGTAGACCAAATCTTTCATGTGTCCTCTTGCAAAGAAATCCAATGGCGTGAGGTCTGAAGATCAAGCCGGTCAAGACTACACGTCCTATCCAACGCTTTGGATAGTTAGTGTCCAACCAATTTCGGACGGCTCTCCGGGCTGGACAACCGTCTACTTGGAACCAGCTTCTTAATCTCTGTGCCAAAAAGACGTTGTGTCCAAGACGACAGTTTATTGACGATGAATGCGTGAAAAGACTCTGTGTTGAGTCGAGGGGTTCAAAAATGGGGACCTATTATTTCATTATTGTACACAAAATCCGAAGCAATCCCACTCCTATATTTTTGGGTGGGGGGAGGATTAAAAAAATGGGGTGAAGGGAATGAGAGATAAAACTCGTACTAACGACTTGTGTATATGCCTTATGAAAGAATGCCTTTTCATAATTATGTTTTAGCTTTAGCGCGGTTCCTCCCTCCCCCATAGGGAGGAACCCCGCTTATAAGGTTGATACAATGAAACAATCCGGAAGTGCCGACTAGAAAATTTCGCGTTTCAGAACCCCTAAAGACAGAAAATAACGGTGGTTAAAATTTGTATATATATATATATATATATATGTATATACTTATATATATATATATATATATATATATATATATATATATATATATATATATATACTTGTCTGTTCGCGGATTTCTGGCTTCCCTGATGGTCCGATTTTGATGAAATTTGGTACAAAAATCTTTCGTCCAATTTGAAAGGTCAAGTTCGTTAACCAGCAAAATCCGCCCACAGGAAGATGGCGTTTGGGGCGAAATTCGCGCAAAAAAAATCGTAACGCTTACGTTTTTGAGTTCATAAGCTTGTAAGTACTCGTTTTATAGGCTTCTTTGGCTAGTAAAACGAATGAAACCATTTTCAAGGCGATAGCTTTAACCGTTTTTGAGAAAATTGGAAAAATACTTTTTGAATACCGTTTTTGGTTTGGGTACTTAGAATCATGGGATTCAGTTGAAACATTTTCTGCATGTTTTACTATCATTAAAATTAATATGTTGAAATTTTGGTTACGTTTGGAGTTAAGGAAGGGTTAGAATAAAATATTTTATTAACAGACATAAAAAGTTTTGGTAACTCTGTATATTTTCCTTAATATCTCCAAAAAGGTTGAGAATCTTGGCAAACGAAACAATACCATTAGAAAGCTTACTAAATGTTCTACAAAAAAGGTTCTGATGAAAGTTTTGATTAGGCGATGTCAATCGGAGAAATAAGTGCTTAAAACATTAAAGTAATGGATTTTGCTTATTCGAACTGTTCTTTTTGTCTGTTTTTATTCCTTGTTATTTTTTAATTGCTTATATTTGGACAATGTATTTTACAATAAAACAGATTAGGCAAAATAAGAAAAACAATTCATTGTTAGAAACATAGCTTGCCAAGAGAAAAAGATTCGATGACGTGTTTTGAATATTTTCAATTGCCTTTATGCTGTTGGTTTTTTTATTTTATTTTTTAATTGATTTTATCTGTAGAATTATTACTATAGTAAAAGAACACAGGAATATGTGAAAATTTTTGATATTTTCCAATTCATTGAAACGTATGAAATGAAGTATTGCTAGAAGAGGTTTCTAGGGTCTTGCGGACCCGACCCTAACCCCAGGTATAGCCATAAAACCCTTTGAACAAAGGCCGAGGAAAATATTATCTGTTTCTATTCTATGCTTTTCAAATGAGAATAGGGATATGAACAAGAACCGGGGTCTCCCGTGGTCTAATGGCTAGCGCCTTGGATTCATAAGCGGGAGATGGTGGGTTCGATTCCCAACCTCCGGCAGGAATTTTATCATCCCACGGCTCGCTGGTAAAATTCCTCGCTAAACCCTAGATGTCGGTGCTAATGACCTAGATGTAGATGAGCCGTTAAAAAAGAAAAAAAAAAAAGAAAAAAAGAACTGGAACCGCGCTAAGATGACGCAGTTCCTGCGAGTCGGACTTTTTTGGGGTTTTCTCGGAAACGAAGCAAGAACAAGAAAAATTACAATGAACTTTTTTTCTTTTCTTTTTAGCGCGGTTCCTCCCTCCCCCATAGGGAGGAACCCCGCTTATAAGGTTGATACAATGAAACAATCCGGAAGTGTGGAAAATAACGGTGGTTCAAATTTGTATATATATATATATATATATATATATATATATATATATATATATATATATTTGTCTGTTATTTGAAAGGTCAAGTTCGTTAACCAGCAAAATCCGCCCACTGGAAGATGGCGTTTGGGGCGAAATTCGCGCGAATAAAATTGCAACGCTTACATTTTTGAGTTCATATGCTTGTAAGTACTCGTTATGTAGGCTTCTTGGCCTAGGAAAACGAATGAAACCGTTTTTAAGGCGATAGCTTTAACCGTTTTCGAGAAAATTGGGAACATAGTTGCTGAATAACGTTTTTGGTTTTGGTACATAAAATCATGGGATTCAGTTGAAACATTTTTTGCATGTTCAAATTTTATCAAAACTAATATCTTAAACCTTTGGTTACGTTTGGAGTTAAGGAAGGGTTAGAATAAAATATTTTATGAACAGACATGAAAAGTTTTGGGAACTTCGTATATTTTCATTAATATCTCGAACACGGTTGGGAAATGTTCATAAGTGGATAGAAACTATTTGAAAGCTTTCTAAATTCTCTACAGAAAAGATTCTGAAACAAGTTTTGATTAGGTGATGTCAGTCGAAGAAATAAGTGCTTAAAACTTCAAATACGTCTGTTTAGTTCTTATGAACGGGTGTTGGTCGTTCTTTTTGTAATTTTTGTCTCTTTCCCTTAGTTTTTTATTGATTTTTATTTTTGTAATTTCTTATGTTAAGAAAATGTATTTGTGTGTAAAACAGGATAGGTAAAATGAGACCAATTTTCTATAGCTAGAAATAATGAAAAGTTTTGGGAACTTCGTATACTTTCATTAATATCTCGAAAACGGTTGAAAATCTTGGGAAGCGAAAAGTTACCATTCGAAAGCTTACTAAATGCTCTACAAAAAATGTTCTAACAAAAGTTTTAATTAGACGATGTCAATCGGAGAAATAAGTGCTTAAACCATTAAAGTAATTGATTTCGTTTATTCGAACGGGTTTTTTGTCTGTTTTTATTCCTTGTTATTTCTTAATTGCTTATAGTTGGATAACGTATTTTACAATAAAACTAGTTAAGTAAAATAACAAAAAAAATTATTGTTAGAAATATAGATTTCCTAGATTCCAAGACCTTGTAACTAGCGGGACCCTTTCAAGTGTTGACCGACCCTTCCAGGTAAGATCGTAAATCAAGACCTTTCAAGACTGGTGGAACCAAAATAATAACTGCTTCTATTTTAATCTTCAGGCGATTCGCCATAGTTGCGAAGCCTTATCAATAAATAAATATTTTAATCTTTCCAAATTAGACTAGGGATAAGAAAGGAACCGCGCTAAGATGATGCAGTTCCTGCGGGTCGTACTTTTTTTTTTTCATTCTTCATCGATTCCCGAAGTTTGGCGGTTTATTTTGGGGACTCCCTCTATAAACAGGGAGTGAAATAATCCTTCAGGGTTGAAATTAGACAAAAAATGTAGTTCAATAACACCAACCAGACATTTCTATCCGGGCAATGATGACGTCGCAGTTTTTTGCACAAGTAAACAAACAAACAACACATTTCTATCTCACTCCGTTCCAGAAATATGCCGTTTTAAAGCTTAATAACATTTAGGGAATCAGCATTACATTTTCTTTAAATGCTCCAATTTTGATGAAATTTGGTACAAAAATCATTCGTCTAATTTGAAAGGTCGTGTTCGTTAACCTGCAGAATCCGTTAATCGGAACATGGGTTTTGAAGCGATCTTTGCGCAAAAAAAATCGGAACGCTTACGTCTCATATGCATGCTCGGTCGTACTCGTGTTATAGGTTTCTTAGAAAGGAAAACGAATGAAATCATTTTTAAAGTGATATCTGTAACCGTATTCGAGAGTTTTGTATATTCAGAAACGATTGATTCGGTCGGAATTTGTTCCAGATGTTCGAAATTCGTCTAATCTAAAATTTAGGTTGTGTTTGGAGGTAAGGAAGTATTAAGGAAAAAAATTAATAATGGACATGAAAAGTTTGCGGATCTTTGTATATTTTCTAAAATATCTTAAAACTTCAAAATTGTCAGTTTTGTTATTTTCAACGTGTTTTTGTCTATGTTTACCTAATGTTTTAATTAGTTATTTTTTTAAATTGCATTTAATAGTAAAATTAGTATTTTAATGAAATAAGGTGTGAATATGAGAAACGTATTGATGATAACATTTCCCGTGGCAAACGTTGAGAAGGTGGGGTGAGTCATTTCCGCTTAGAATGCTTTGTATAATAATCAGTTTCCTGTTGTGGCGCCTTACATCTTCCTTCTCTTTGAGATGCCATTTTATATTTTTCACGAAAGATCAAAACCTACTACCAATAACTGCTTCCACTCATTTGCTAATGACTCTAGAGATATGAACGGAACCGTGCTAAGAGCTCGCAGTTCTGCGAGTCGGACTTTTTCTGCTTAAGTATAGCAACCATCTTAATCCAGCCAGGAAAAGTAGGAGTCTTACACAATTTCAAATTTATTTTTCATTATATATGTATATATATATATATATATATATATATATATATATATATATATATATACATATATATTTGCGTGGAATTCTGTAGAACCATTTCCATCCAACGACCATTTGATTGATTAAAAAAGTAATAACAAAATGAATGAGACAACCGAATTTTATTTCTAATTATGTTCTGTTTTACTGCCTTCCCTTAATTATGTTATGGATCTGTAATATATAGTTTACCAATAAGATCGCTTCAATATGCTTTCCAATTATAGACCAATTACATTTTTTTTTTAATGGGTTCACGCTTTTATTTATTGATCATCACTGCAATCATTTGCAGATCAGAAGACAATTTTCTTTTTTTATTTGCTTATTTATTGATCTATAATTTGTATATCTAATACAGTTTCTAGTATACATATTTTGTATGTATTTTAACCGAACATATTTATTATTAAGCTTTAAACAGCAACAAGGCTACTTTATATATTATATTTACGAATTTATCAAACTATCATTTACATAGTCACTAGAGAATTTTATATTTATTTTATGTAGGTATATGTTAAACTATCATTTGTATATCGAATAGTATTCCTTTTATACCCTTATTGTTTGTATCTAACATATTTATGTATAAATATTCTATTTGTATCCGGAACAAACAAATTCGTGTTGTGATTTATTTATTAGGCAGTCATTCGTATAGATAATAGAATTCCTATTATACTCTTATTGTTTGTATCTTTAACTAACTTATTTATAATATACTGATTGTTTCGCAACCACAATAAATTCGTGTTGTGATTTATTTATTATAATGTCATATGTATAGCTAAAATAGCACTCATTTTAAGAATTTCCAAATTAATTAGGGTATTCATTAAGCTGCCATTTCTATGTAGATAACAAACGTATGTATACGTCGTTATGTATTTATTGTATTTTTGTGGAAAGTACCCAAGATTCCTTGCAGAGTTACAGATGCAACTAGATGATCTTGCATATATTCTGAAGTGTGCAATGATGTATGGCATGTAGGACTTTCGTATATTACATAAATTCAAACGTTCGAGCATGTATACTGCTTGTACTCTTTTATATTTAAGTCAATTAGTGTATTCAATTTAATCCTTGAGTCAGTTCAGTTGAGATCAACTTATTAGATACTTATTTACATATGTAGTGATCAAAATGACAGTGGTGTAAGCCTCTCTAAATAATAGAGCCTGATTTAATAATGGATGTAGTATGAACTGGGCCTTTATAGAATTCAAAATACAATAAAACCCCTTGCCATTACAATATATATATAACCTAGATCTTTTGACTAGTGGTTGTTTCACAAAAACTTTAATTACTCAAAACTTACTTAGATTGACTTACACCACTTTCATTCTGGCCAGTAATATGTGTAGTGCATCTATTTCGATTCATTTTTTTGTTATACATCTCTTTTATTTTCAAATACGCTTATTTTATTAGTTTTCTTAATGGCGATGTTTCTTTCAGTTATAAACCACAATGTCTTAATGAAATGGGAATCTAAAAATAGGGATCTTGAAGTTGACCTTTGACCTTAAGTAAAGCATCATTTTATTTAAACATAACCTGCATAACCTTACAGGACAATAGTTACTTAATTTTCTTATTTTACCTTTTCTACTATAATGAATAGTTTCCTTTAATTATCAAGCTGTCTATCTAAAACATTAGTTGATACTCCATAATTGATGACTCGTAACTATTTTTAGAATTGATTCCTATGACTCGGAGTTATTACAAAAAAGAATAGAGTTAGTTCGCATTGTTTAAAGTTTTTTTTTTTTTTTCCTTTTGGTATTGTTTAATGTTATTTGAGTTTTTGGAATTAGTGGATGGATTACTGTTTTGATGAACTGTATAATTGAGATATGGAATACTGATGTAAACACCGTATGATGGTTAGTGTCATTCATTGAATGCTGACAATGACGACTTAGCATTCTTGTCGCCGACACTGCGTACCACCGACAAGCCAGTCTAAAACCCCTCTAGGAGCCATGCAGTCTACAATACTCATGTCAACTACATTCTGACAACTACACCACCCCTGGACTACTTGCCTATGTGCGAGTATTCTCCTGGCCACCTGCTCTAGCCGGTGTCCCTGTGTTTACATGCAGAGGATGGACTAAGAGTCGGGGAACTATGGCGGACACTGCGTGGGTGGCGGTATCTAGCGGTAGCTGCCCCGGACCATCCTGTCTCCGGATCAATACCTCACTAACGCCCTCTGTCTGAGCTCGGCTTTCCTATAGGCAGCTTTGTACTCAAGTCTCTGGCTTCGGGATATATTTTATTTAGACTAGAAAACTCTACCTCAGCAGGGTTAGCACTCCGAAGGGAAATACATAATGAGTTTGGTCTCATGAATGAATTTTTGGAAAGAAAAAAATGCAAAACTTCATAGACCCTGCCTACTTGATACCGAAAATGGCCCCCGTTAATATATATATATATATATATATATATATATATATATATATATATATATATATATATATATATATATATACGGGGGCCATTTTCGGTATCAAGT